>OU015493.1:214344686-214393011 GCA_907164885.2 Dolomedes plantarius
AACTTTATTAATTTTATTTTTTTATGTATTATAATTTTGCGGTTAATATTTTCCTTATAAATATTAGTTTTAAAAATCTTATTCTTTAGAAATTTTCAATGGGGTTGACGCATATAAAGCAAAATATCGTTGTCTTCCTTGCAATTGGATGTAACTCTAATTGTTCAGGAAAGAGGAAACCCTTCTTAATTAATATATAATAAACTCGCTGAAAACCCCCACTTCGTTATGGAGTATATTCAAATTAAATGTATGTCAAATAATAATAATATATAATTAAATGTCAATGTATGCAATTAATTCAAATTAAATAAATATATATTTATATATTTATAATAAATAAGACGATCAATGTATGCAATTAATGTAAATATAATATATATATATATATATATATATATATATATATATATATATATATATATATATATATATATATATATATATTTGTAAAAAATCGTAAGGGGTATTTTTATAGATAAAATAATGTAGAAGAAAATATTCAAATTAAATGTAATAGGGCATACTAAAGAATATTGTACAGTTAATATAGTACAGTTTCAGTAACATAATATCTTTATTGTATTTTAATACATTTTTGGATGCCCAATAGTCTGCCACATTAGCAAGACAAAGATTTTTTTTGTCTACTTAGTTGCTATGCACGTGACGATAAATTTATTTAAAGTACCAGAAAAAGTAACCACGTGATCGGCATTTAATAAATTAAATTCTTAAAATTCATCTTTAAAAATTCACCAAAAATCTGAAAATGGAGGTAAAGATTCGAAAAAGATTTCATTTCAAAGGAATTTGTATGATCTTTCTCGTGATATGAATTTTATAACCCTCAGATTATTATTTTAAAAGCAAACTTAAAAAAAGTTACAAAAGTAGCTTTAAAATTTAATTTTAAAAAATCTAAGAAGAATTTTTCCAAAATCTTTCTTAGTGCACCCCTACACTACAAGAAAAATCGCCGTGCGAAATTTTAGCCCTTTTAGGTCCGGCGGTTTGGTCTGTTCGTTATAAGTCAGTCAGTGAGTAAGTCAGTGAGTCAGTCAGTGAGTAAGTCAGTTACGGAACTGTTTTATATATATACAGTGGACGCTCGTTAATTCGAACTCAAAGGTTCTCAGAAAAAAGTTCGAATTATCCGAAGTTCGAATTATCCGATGTTAAGAGAAAATATATAACTTTAAATGTGTATCACTGAAGAAGAAAATCTCCTAGTATGTATAACCCCAGAAAATATATTATACTATGTTATCTAAAGTTAAACATATTAAAAAGCAATACAGACTTACTGTAATCATAAAATGAAGCAGAAGATTTGGAGTATAAAGTAAACTTTTATTAAAAATATGAATTACACTGGGGAAAAACTGTAAAATGGATGTTTGGTTTTGTTTATGATGCCTACATTGTTCAGCCAGCTTCTCGATTTGAAGTAAACATTTCAATTCATTTTCAGAGGAAGGTTCCATCTGAATAAATGCTTTCAGAGTTTTAATAGCGTCCATTATGGCTTTGTCCATTATAGCCGCATTAAAAATATCTTTCGGCAGGTAAGTAGAGAAAAGCCCTGGCAGTTTCCTACCGAAATTAGTGCATACGTGTTCGTTTACATCAGAGCTTTGGCCACATACAGTTTGATAAAAAATATTTTGACTTAAATCGAGAAAGCCATCCATCACTGCATTTAAATTCTTCAATACCCATTCGACTTGCCAATTCATCAGCCTTCGTCAGCACTGGGGGTCCATTTATCAGAAAATTTCGAGATCTAACATCCTGGAACCATAGCAGTAGAGCTTTTTCTAGAACTTCTTGGGACGCATTTCCCATGCGTTTCCTTCCTCTAGCAAATTTTGATTTTTCCGATGAATCTAAAATTGAGTCCTTGTTTTTCAAATTAGTTGACAAGGCATTTTTTTTAATTCAATAGTCAGCTGCTAACTTCGTTTTACATTCGCCATTCTCTACTTTCTTTAAAATTTCTACCTTTGTCTCCAAAGTTAGGGTTTTGTACTTTCCACGTGTAGACATCCTCAACTTTTACACGTTCACACCACACAATGAGGAAGAAAAACTAGACCACATTAACTTGTCTGCACTGCAGTTATAACTGACGCAGCTCCCTAGAATCTGTAGTAAAGACTACGTAGTTTTTCTGAAATTCTAAGAAAATCGATCCAAATAAAGGAAAATTGCTTTTTCCGTTTAGCACTAATAAGGACAATAGTTACTAACGTTTAGTGGACATGCAATAGTCTAGGAATGCAGGCATGTGCCTCTTTACACAGAAAAGAAATTTTGACACACAAAATAATAAATACAGTGTGAATTTTTTCCATTAAACGAGGAAAAAAAAATTTTTTTGTCAAAATTTTAGTTCGAATTAACCGAAGTGATAAAAATTTAGTTCGAATTAATGAGATTTTTTTAACATTAACTCCAATGCAAGTGTTTTGGGGCCTTTGGATTAGTTCGAATTAACCGAAAGTTCGAATTAACCGAGTTAGAATTAACGAGCTTCCACTGTATATAAATAAAAGGGCTCCGCTCCATCTTTTTTTTTTCTGTATGGTGTGTGTTATGGTATTTAACTATATATATATATATATATATATATATATATATATATATATATATATATAAGCGAGTCCACTGGAGACTCGCTTCCAATTGGATGCAGGCTTACGAGGCATTGCAAGAAAATGGATATTGCTAATACATAATTATGGTATCAAAAACTCAATTTTTAAACAGAAAAACCTGTGTTGCGGTCTGTTGTAAACCAACCACTGATATTACGACTCGCGACTTTTACTACAGGTTCTCTCGATTACGTCATTTTCTGGAAGTATTTCCAATATCACCTATACCAGGTTCGTCAAATATTGCAATTTTCTCGATTTTCTCCATTCTACTAGATCTTCTTCAATTAAAATCTATTTACATTATTGTTAGCATCAGTATTTTAAGGATATGTATTAAAATGTATCGTGTACATCAAATAAAGAATCGGAATGGGAGAGGTAATCATACTCGCCACAAAAATTATTATAAGAAAGAAAATATGATAAAACTAGCTGAATAACCGTGCTTTGCTACGGAGTACATTTAGATAAAATACAACGGTCAAAGTATACAATTAATGCCAACAAAAAAGAAAAAAATGCACTGATAAAAAAAATCGCAATCGATATTTTTATCGACAATCTAATGTAGAAGAAAATATTAAAACTAAATCTAATAGAACATACTAAAGAATATAGTACAGTTTGAGGAACATTTCTTTTACTGCATTTTAACATTTTAATATGTCCACTCGTCTGCCAAATTAGAAAGAAAAATAAATTTTTTTTGTCAATTTATTTCATCGTTATGCACGTGACGCAAAATTAGTTTAAAGTATCACAAAAACAATAGAAACCACGTGATCAGCATTTAATAAATGAAATTCTAAAACTTAATCTTTAAAAGTTCCCCATAAATCAGAAAATGGGGGTAAAGATTCGAAAAATATTTCATTTTAAAGGAATTTTTATGATCTTTCTCGTGATGTAAATTTTATAATCCTCTGATTATTATTTGTAATGCAAATTATAAAGAATGCTACAAACCAGCTTAAAAATTTAATTTGAAAAAATCAAGATATTTTTGAAAAATCTTTCTTAGTGCACCCCTACACTATGAGAAAAATCGCCATGCAAAATGTCAGCCCTTTAGGTCCAGCGGTTTGGTCTGTGCGTTATCTGTCAGTCAGTCAGTCAGTCAGTTACGGAACTGTTTTATATACATGGTACTATTCCAGTGAATAGCTTTTAATCGTAGGATTTATACCTGCTGACACATTCAGACAAGCATCCATATCTTTCTTTCTCGGAGCTAGGATTCCCAGAATCCTCCTTGAGAACCCAAGAAGTGGTACACGCGTTCAGGAGGAATTGAAAAAATGGTTTCATCGTTTCAAAATGACCGCGATTTTAGAGAATTTTTTAAACTGGGAACAAATAAATTCTAAGTTTCGACTTTTTTTTTTTTTCAAAATCTAAAAATTCCTGAATTTCTTCCACTTTTGAGTGCGAAAATATCATTTTTCTGCTTAAAAATTTCTATTCTGTATGTCTACAATTTTATGAGACGTGGACTCGCCATTTTGCAGCATCAGAGCTACTGGACAGCCCGTCAGGCTATTGGAAAGAGCTATTGGAGTCCTCGCACGCGGGAAAATCGTGCTCAGTTTGAAGTTTTCGCAGGCTTTTGTGTTTGCTATTCAATTTTCTTTGACGTTCCATTTGCCAATTTCATTAAACTTTGTAAGGTTTACAAATCATAAGATTCGATTCACAATAATCGAACTTTTAGGGGAATAAAGTTAAACAAGTCGCTTAATATATGCTAATTGCAGCATACGCGGTTGGTATAAATACCAAGCAGATAGATTAAAGAGGAGGTGAGAGGAAGCGAGAGGAAGTGAGAGGAAGTGAAAGGAGGAGTAGAGCTGACGAAAGGAAGTATCGAGCTGGAGCTAGGCTTAGAATCTGGTTTAATAATAGTTGAGTTTCGCGAGTAGCTGCTGGAGGCATAGCTAGTTTGCTTCAAACCTACGCGAGATCTTGTTAGGCCCAAAGTTTACGTGGCGGCACTGCTGGTCGACTTTCAAAGTATCTGCGAGTATTGCAAAGTGTATTTTTCTTGAATGAGTAGTTATACAAGTGAATATATTGAATTGTATTTCCCTTGTATGTATGCTATATATATATATATATCTCGTACTAGTAGTACGTATGCTTTACGTTGAAAAGCAAAGTTATATGTGCAAATATTTAAATAAACATTGTTGTTTTGTAAGAACTGTGTTTGAATGAAATTATTTAGAGTGCCAATTCAAGATATACATACCCAAAGATAGAGTAGAAGTGCAAATTCTCTATAACTTATTTGTAACTTTTTATGAAAGTTGTTTATCCCAAAGAGTTTGTTTATTGAGAAAATAAATGCATCTCTGTTTCTAAAAGGATTGGGTGCGGAAGGGTCTCTGACGATTTTTTTTTTTGAACGAGTGGTCCCTAATCAAAAAAAAAGGTTAGGAACCACTGCTCTAAACCAAATCAAATGGTTTCAGTAAATGTATTTCGAAATATATCGCCAACCCTTAGATACCAATTATCTTACACAAACGATGCTCGAATTCCTATAATTTTACCTTCCTTTTATTTAACGGAAAACCAGAAAGAGTTTAAACCAGCTGGAATATTATTATACAGCTCACAGCAGAAAGGATTATAAAGTTCGTACGTAAAGAAAACATTCGAAGGAACATTTTTATGATGAAATTTGTAAAACTCTTTTTGTGCCTTATTTGAAAGCCACATCTCCAAATTCTATATCATTAATATGCAAGTATTTTGTTAAAGCTGATGCAGTCCAGGCTCGATGCAGCAATAGTGGTTTGCACTACGGCTTTCAGTACTGGGAGTGCTCAGTTCGAATCTAGACGACTGACATTGAATGCTTAGTGGTTGCGCTGGGTCTGGACGCCTTAAATGTGTCCAACAAAGAACCCTCCCATGTGGTGGTAAGGGTTAAGAGCATGGTACGAGCCCCCCATATGTTGCCAATGGATGTGCTCGGTCAAAATTGGGGTAGTCCTAGGAGGCAATGTTGCTTCACCTACTTGTAGCGGTCATTGCAGGAAAGCGATAACTTCCGCAGGGGTCGGGGGGCGAATGTCGAAAAACAATGTGCCTATCGCGTTGGAAGAAACAATCGTATTATAGGAAAAATACACACACACATACACACACACATGTATATATATATATATATATATATATATATATATATATATATATATATATATATATATATATATATAGTGGGACCCAGATTTTACGTTTTTCATGGGACCAACGGTAAAAAAACCTATGAAACGGGAAAACGTAAAATCTGGATTAAAATATAATCTAAGCATAGTATAGGCAATTTTCACGGACCCTCAGAAAATGACATATGAAGCGGGATAACGTACGAAATGGACAACGGAAAATTGGGGTTCTACTGTATTTTATATATATATATATATATATATATATATATATATATATATATATATATATACAAACCATTGCCGTAAAAGTTGAATAATCAATACCGCAAAAGTCTAACCTTTTCCCGACAGAGTCTAATAGAAATGTCCATCCAACAGTAGCTCATCTCATGTAACCTTCCTTGACAAAGCCTGTGATTAAATATGAAATTGTATATATAAATAATAATAATAATATTTAAACTTGATTTAACATTTAAACGGCAAAAATTCAATATTATAATATTACCAGGGGAAACACTAAATTCCTGACACGTGTAAAATTACAAAAGTACGTCAGTTAAATTGCTTTCATAACGGATAGCATTCTTCCCCATTTCTTTCTTCAGTCCGAAAAGGACGATGATTTCTGCTATGTTCATATTTTTTTCCTGCACATTTATAGATATATGCTTTCCTTCGTTTGTTAGGCAGTATTTCTTGCAGCACATAAAAGAAAAAATTCTATAATAAAAAATTTTAAAATTCATAATTTCATTTAAAATTCATAATTTTAAATTCATTATTTTAAAATGACATTTCATTATTCATTATTTTAAAATGAAATGTCAATGACATTCATTATTTTAAAATGTTTTAAATTCATAATTTTAAATTCATAATTTTAAATTCATTTTAAAATTCATAATTTTAAAAAGTCGAAAAATATTTTAAAGTGCATTGTAAATGCATACAATAATTTATAATTAAATTAATTCGGATTTTTTTGCGTCACTGATTATTTCGGAATTTATTTTGCATTATATTTACATGTAACGCTTTCTGGCCAGATGAGAGGTTACACCAGTTAAGTGTGAAGTGAGTAACCCATTTTGCTGTGTATTCGGTAATTTAAGAATCTGACCACATGTTTAATTACTGTGAGAACTGTGAGGTCCCTTTTAGTCTGTGGGTTACCTTTCTCCCCGTATTCACTACAGACATGTCTTTTCATTCCTTAACAGAAATGTGAATTCAGTTTTAACAGCGAAGTTATTCAATTTGTGTTTTTGAACGTATGATTATGAGAGATTACTGTCATTGGATATGGAGGAATAGCGAAACACTTGATCTATTCTGGAAAATAAGCAAAAATTCTCACATTTCTGTCTTATTTAAACATTCTTCGAATGCATGTATTATAAACTATTCCGTGTAATAGTTTACTTCTTCAGATATAATCAGTTTAATGTGATTGCCTAAGTTGAAAATGTCAATTTTGAACTATTTTGGTCAAATTGATTGTTTTGCAAGAATCGTGTAATTAAATCTTTTCTCTTTTCAAAACTGTTTTGATTTTCATTCTACATCAATTAGAAGCAGAGTTATAGCTATTAAAAAAAAACATCTTCTGCTACATAATTGAAGTGACATACAACTTTAAATGAGTCTTTCTCATAATTATGTTTATTAGCACAAATTTCTACCGTTATCATGATATCTCCCATAATAATGCATATAATTTGATAAAATTGTCAGGAAATGTTTTAGATGCTATTGTTAATGAAATGGCGTACAATATTTGGGGCATAATAAATAGTTTTTTTATTTGGGGCTGTTTATATAATTAAAGGAGTGACGAATCGGGGAAATTTTTCATATTGGAACATAAAATTGCGTGTTGCAATGTTGAATTTTAAAATTTCTCTTAGATTGTACATTATTTGGAAGATAACTGTCATATGTATCGTGTGTGATAAGGAAATTAAAATAGTAGCATTAGGATTTTGTGCAGAGTGATAGGTGTTTTAGCTAAATTTCATTAAAAATTACCTCAAATTGACCAATTTTTAAAAAAAAGTATGCTATTTACAGTTAAGTTTTTGTTCGTTTTTTAATTTTTAAGTGCTATTTTACCATAAAAAATCAAAAAATCCTTAATTATTATTATTATTATTATTTTTTAACTCACTCAGAACGTAGGTAGTCACCTTAAATATAATGAATTACAAAATAAATTTGAGTTACACAGTAAAGATTGCTTTATGCCAAATTTAGTTCAAATATCACATTTAGTTTTGTAATTAAAATATAATCAGTTCAAATATAGTGAATTAGGAAACAAATCTGTATGACATGGAAAAAGCTGCTTTTGTCAAATTGAGTTTCGCATGATTTGAATTTCTAACTAAAGTGAATTTTCTTTGGTGGTTAACACATAGAAAATAATACTTAAAAAGACTTAATGTGGATATTTGAAAAACATAATTATATCAAAACTATCCATTCAGGCAGCAGCTGAATATGAATTTTTAAGAATTGTTATTGCCTAATTTTCAGTCAGTCGTTCTCTTAGGGTATGTTCACTTCTTATTTTCCTTGCGGTTTCAGAGAGTTAAAGGCCAATAGAGGGGAAAATTTTCAAATCCAGGGTTATTTTTTCCTCATTGACTTGAATAATCAAGAAAATTTTATTGTCGCTAATGAAAAAAAAATTTTTGTCAGTCAATTACTCACCCTGCTGATGACTGTAATTATTTACCTTTCAAATGCAAATACTGTACATTTGTTGTAGGTACAATTCCGGAGAATCAAACTGCCAGCTGAAGTCGAACAACAAAAGTACAAACTGAGGGGTCGATAGATTATTTCTCTTCAAAAAATATTTTTTTCTCATCAAAACTATTTTAAAAATTATTTATCAGTCAAATACAACATCTAATCAATTACAATGAACAATGCAGGTTTATTGTGGCACTTTGATATAATTATCAATATTTATCCATGCGTTAAATGTGTCCACCTAACCCATGGAAACTAAAAGGTTAATCCTATAATTTGATTTTCCAACTTAAAACATTTCTGAATTACAACGCAATCATACATTCCGCTGTTCAATACCGGATAAAAAAAAATTGTGGAGGTTTCATTCAGCTTAGGACAAATTTAGTTACTTTTCCGATTGGTGACTTTTTTATTAATTCATGTCATTCCGCATTGTTATTAATATCTTTCTCATCTGTATATCGCTTCAACGCTATAGTAAATTATGATGGCACACATCCAAGACTGAAACCGGAGATATCCCCGTTTCATTCTTATGAGTAAGTAAAATATATGGAACGACGAGTCATGACCAATTTTTAAAAAAAAATCACAGTGTCTTGAAAAGAACTTCCACACAGTACATTGAATTGACTGCATGTTAGTACATAGTAAATCAAATCATTACTTTTTCATCAATTTATCTCATTCACCATTGTTATTAACAGATTTGTGATCTGTGTTATTTTAAATTCTGATAGAATTCTGATAGTACACATCCAAGACTGTAACCGAAGAAATTCCCGTTCTAGGTTAGTTATCTATATATATAAAACAGTTCCGTAACTGATTGACTCACTGAATGACTCACTGACTGACATACAACGCACAGACCAAACCGCTGGACCTAAAGGGCTGAAATTTTGCATGGCGATTCTTCTAATGGTGTAGGGGTGCACTAAGAAAGATATTTCAAAAATTCTTCTTAGATTTTTTAAAATTAAATTTTCAAGCTGTTTTAGTAACTTTTTTTAAGTTTGCATTTAAAATAATAATCCGGGGATTATAAAATTTATATCACGAGAAAGATCATAAAAATTCAATTCCTTTAAAATGAAATATTTTTCGAATCTTTATCTTCATTTTCTGATTTATGATGAATTTTTAAAGATTAATTTTTAGAATTCAATTTATTAAATGCTGATCATGTGATTTCTTTTTCTGGTACTTTAAATAAATTTATCGTCACGTGCATAACAATGTAATAGATAAAAAAATATTTTTTTCTAGCTAATGCGGCAGATGATTGGACATTAATCAAAAAAATATTAAAATACAGTGAAAGATATGTTCTTCGAACTGTACTATATTGACTGTACTATAATCTTTAGTATGTTCTATTATATTTAATTTGGATATTTTCTTCTACATTATTTTGTCTACAAAAATATCCCTCACGAATTTTTTATAAATATATAATTTATTTTTACATCAAATGTATACATTGATCGTCCTATTTATTATATATATATATATATATATATATATATATATATATATATTTATTTATTTTGGCATTAATTGCATATATTGACCGTTGTATTTAATTTGAATGTACTCCGTAGCGAAGCGCGGGTTTCAGCTAATATAGTATATCAAATGACTAGCCATTTATTGTGCATCTCTACGGTAGCACTAAAAGAACAACTATACAGTTACACAGCATGTTTGCTGCGTGTTAGTACACAGAAAAATTATAATCTCGTGTTACAATTACTAGCCAAAATCAATACTAGTCCATGTGATATTGTCCATGTATAACATTGTAGCTATCATGACTATAAAAGTCGATTAGTTTTACATGTGTAACAAGAAGATACTTTAACTCTCATCACTGAATTAAAAACTTAATTCTTTCTTCGTTTTAAGATTATATACCTAGATAAAATTCTCATTAACTTCAGATTACACTTTAATAGTGTCACTCATACATTATTTATATTCTTACACGGATAATCCTGTTAATAAGTATGAATTATTAAAAGTATTTTACATTTCTCTGAATACCTGCATTTAGTACCTTAATAATTCTGTTGCACATCTGCACTCTTTTTGAAGCTGCTAATAGAAGCATGTTGACCTAAATTTATATGATATTTCACATGCCATATGAACATATTAACCAAATATTAACTTGTACTTAGTATTAAACTGAGGCAAAATGAACTTGTGCAAAAAAAACGCTCACAAAAGCATACTGTAAAGTTCAGTTAGATAACCATAACTACATTGCTTAGATTTAAGGGGAGTGGTCACTTTTACGTACCTTTAAAAGTATCTTTTTTAGACCTATGTTCGATTGTATGTACTATTCATGATTTTTGCTTGATTTACATGAGATTTTTTGAGTAACTGCCTAACATACAGTTTATTATATATACACAATATTTCAAGGTAATTAAAAAAATATATTTTTTATGCATAAAAAGTGAATATATTTTTTTAAATCGAGCATTTAACAGTCAACTGCTGTGCGCATTCTGTCAAAATAAATTATTAAGGTACAGTAATAATTGTTTACTATATGTGATTATAATAATTTAAGCAACAATATTCACCAACATTATTCTAAAATATATTAAAACATTTTAGTAAGTGCTATTTTTAATTAGAAATTTTAAAAATGACTGAGTAAAAGCTTCTAAATAAATTCTTTAAAAAAAGTAAAATATGTTAAGGTTAAAAAATTTTGGTGGATTTTGTTGCTTGAAGTATTGTTATGAGATATAGTAAACAATTATTAATGTATCTTAGTAATATATTTTGACAGAATGCGCACAGTAGTTGACTGCAAAATGCTGAATTTTTTTAAATATTCACTTTTTATGCATAAAAATAATTTTATTTTTTTAATTACCTTGAGATATTATGTATATATAATAAACAGTATTATAGGCAGTTCCTCAAAAAATTTCATGTAAATCAAGCAAAAATCCTGAATAGTACATGCAATCGAACATAGGTCTAAAAATGGTACTTTTAAAGGTACGAAAAAGGGATCACTCCCCTTAATGTATACATTAAGGGGGGATTTTATTTATAATAATTAAGCATTAATTATTATAAATAAAATAATTTTATTTTTTAAGAGGAAAGTTTAGGGCTCTTAGTATGTGCCCTAATGAGTTAAAACTTCTACCATTTCCAGATTAGTTAACTAGGACGTATTTGATATCTTGTCCGCTTTTAGAATTCATAGAAACTCAGTGGTTCCAAAAAATTACTTTTAGCATACTTTGCAAAGACCTTATCTCATAGGATACAATTTTATGCAGGATATTGCTAATTAAACAATAACATTATTTCTACTAACATGCAGTCAGTTAGTTTATTTACTTACTACTTGCTACGAATGTTTTATGCAGCGTAAGAAATAAACAAATTGTTATCGTCTATTCCGTTTATAAATTTATTACATATATCTCAACAAAACAAACGCTAGCAATAAACTATAATTGAATCTTGATTAATATTCAACTTGCATAGGAAAAAAAAATGTTATATTTTGTATGTTTTATGAATAAAAATTATAATTAAATGACATGCATTTTTTAGAACAGATACACAATGGAGAAATAATCGATTATAAAAAAAATCCTACGAGTTCAGCGACATAAAATATAACTTCATGTCACTGCAAAACATTACATGTGGTCATTAAAACATCAAACTTTTCTTTTACATGATCCGCAATTTAGTCATTAATGTCTTGCCGTAAGTTAAACTGAATTTCCGTTATACATGCAATTTTCTCTTAAACCTATCCAAATGCAAAAAAATCATGCGAAGTCATTCGTCTTACCTTTATTTTTATGTTCACTTTTTTCAAATTTCGTAGACGTACAGGTGTCACTCATTTCATAAGTTATAGGAACATCCGGGTTCTGAGTCACGTCATTTGATCGACACTCTGTCACGTGATCTCTAGGATCTATCTCTGCTGAACGTCAACAAAACTCTCCCTCGCTTTTGCACAGAAATGCGCCACTTGTCCGCCACTTGCAAAAAATGCTGTCGGCGCCGGCGGTGCGTGGTTGTCACACAAGACCTGTGCACTCTCCCCAGGCCTGGTTTAAAAAAAATAATTGTAGGAAAAGTTAAATTGTGGATTGGAGGAGAGATGCAACTACCCGCAGAGAGAAAACAGAACCTATCCAAAGCGGAGAAACCCGGCGTACCAAGAGCTTCGCCTTCCCGAGGTTAGAGGGCGTTACTAGTCGCGGGAGATGAAAGGTTGTTCTTGAAAGCTTTTGTTCTTGATATTTCGCTCAGTCATCCATAAAAGAATCAAAGTAGGAAATAAATTTCTTGGAATCACTAGCTCTGGAGTGATGCGGACGACCGTAAATTATTCTGGTGCTTCCAGAATATCCCATTTTTTTCCTCATTCATTGCAGAGTTTTAAAGGAAAGAAGTTGATACAAGAAAGGAGCGAGGCTTTTTGAAGACGGGCTAAAATTCAGGAGCAATCAATTGACGAGAAGCTCGGGTTAAAAACATTTAAATTTTTAGCATGTCATATTTTAAAAACAAGTGTATTTTTAAAGGATGATTCTAACAAGTCGTTAACCTATTTGCGGTTTTCATGGTTAACAGTTTGGTTTCTTCATATATATATATATATATATATATATATATATTAAATATACACACACACACATATATATATATATATATATATATATATATATATATATATATATATATATATATATATATATACAGGAAATACAACAAATATGTATTGCGTATAAATACCATTTATGTCGGGAAAAGAATAATTGAATGGTGCTTTAATATCCTTCAGAGAATTTTTTATTTAAACTTTTTTTTCAAAAATAAAAGTTTCAGATGCTCTCATAAATAACACCATATTTAAATTCGCTTAAGTTTTCAAAACAATTTTCATCCCACTCTTCCTAAAAATATGACAGATAATTTGTTTACTATAAGCTATTTATAATGTCTCTCGTAAACGATAATAAAAATCCTTCCTCTTATCTTATATTAGTTAAAACAATAAAAAATGTATGCTCCGAATACAGAACTTCTAAGCTGTTTATAACAAAAGCGTGTTTAAAATCAAAACTAAAAAAAATATATATTGAATTATGTAAGTCTGGGCACAGACTCGGAACTTTCTGCTTGAGGCGAATAAAAAAACAGAAAAATTACCGAATATCACACAGGAAAACATCTGTCATTTACTAGAATAATTAATTTCTGGTTTTATTAATTCTCTAACCAAACTAGATGTTGTAATGAATCCAAGGTTGTAATAGTGGCAATAGTTGCATAAAGCCTTAAACTAATCTGCCTTTTTTATTAACGACTATGAGACTTTATAAAAGTTAGTCCTATACGGTATATAAATCAATATTATAGACGTTAAGGATCCAGAAGTTTTCTAAATAGATACGTATTTCTGTTCGGTACATAAATCAGTTTTTTGGCGTTAATGATCCAACAGTAATGGTGTTCCTTTAAGTAGCCAACAAGATTCAGCAGTGGTATTCAGCGAAATCGTCACAAAAAGTGACCGCCTATTTAGATAAAAAATGATTCAGCAGAATTTTTAAATACTGACATAAACCTATACACGGTATATAAAGGAGTTTTGTAGACGTTAATGGTTTGGTAGTCTTTGAAAAACTGACATAAACCTTTGGGAGAAATAAATCACTTTTGTAGATACTTATGATTTGGTGGTTTTTTAAATACTGATATAAACCCATACACGGTATATAAAGCAATTTTGTAGACGTTAATGGTTTGGTAGTCTTTGAAAAACTGACATAAACCTTTGCGGTAAATAAATCAGATTTGTAGGTGCTTATGATTCGGTGGTTTTTAAATTCTGATATAAACCCATACACGGTATATAAAGCAGTTTTGTAGACGTTAATGGTTTGGTAGTCTTTGAAAAACTGACATAAACCTTTGCGGTAAATAAATCAGTTTTGTAGATGCTTATGATTCGGTGGTTATTTTAAATACTGACATAAACCTATCCAGTGTATAAATTAGTTTTCTAGACGTTAATGATTCAGCAGGTTTTTAAATATATACGTAATCCTATTCGGTATATAATTCAATATTACAGACGTTAAAGATAAAGTATTTCTTTAAATACTGATTCAACGTAGCGTCTATTTTATTGCTGCCATCTAATCCGGAATGGAGGTGTGCCATACATAGCCTCCATTGCCTACACTGACATTTATATATATATATATATATATATATATATATATATATATATATATATATATATATATATATATATATATATATATATATATATATATATATATATATATAACTTCATATAATTTTATGTATTTTATCATACACCAATAAAAAAGTTTGATATTTTAAAGGAATTATAAAACTTAGTGTAGTGTATAACTTACGGTAACATAATCAAAATTTATTAAGAAGTCCTGAACTACAAATGAGAGACGATTCACTAATTTGTGCTCCGTAGTACTTTTCCGGTAGTAACGCATTTTCGCGGATGATTGAAAAGAGAGATATCCACGAAAAGTAAATACAAAAAAAAAGACCTGTATGATGAGTGAAACCACACATCCAGCAGAAAATATTCCCCATGTAGCCACTCCGCAGGGAGAGAATTATTGACCGGGAAAAGGACCTCCCACGGGAATCTCTTTTCGCAGTGGCAGATCCCCGCTGCTTACATGCCCTGCATTAATATGCCTCGCTTTCAAACATCCATCGCTAGATTTGCTTCCAGGCTTGAAGGCTCGGAATAACTAACATAAATCCCCTTTATATACAAGCTGGACGGAAATTTAATAATAGCCTAACTAAAGGGAATTCATGGTTATTTTCAACAATTACATTCGAAATTCAGAAAGAAAGGCCCATATATATATATATATATATATATATATATATATATATGTGTGTGTGACTGGCTCTGTATTTGAATTACTTATTCCGTGAAATCACATAAGATAAATCTTTTAGAGACTTGGGGTTTTTAAAGCAGTGGGAGGAAAAGCTCTTTAAACAGAGAAACAGAACGACACATAACTTTTATTCTGAACTATTAGTCCATTAGTTATATTAAGGCGTAAGAAAATTAATGAAATTATTTTTAAATAATGATTGCCCGGGTATATATATAGATATAAAATTTTTCATGCATTCCATCAAAAAAATACTGGGCTGCATCCCCCGCTCTTCATGTTCATCTGGTCAGAGAGAATGCGCTTAGCGCAATCTGTAATGCGGATATGTGATCGTTGGATGCAGGAGGGTACGACGGACCGGCGTGTTCGATCGCATCCACCTCAGCGCACCACTTAACGTGATGACAGGCAAATTGTGCGCATGGCACTGACGGATCGCTCAGTCACATCACGAACCATAGCACAGCACAAGTAGTCTGTAACGTAATCATCCAGTGTTTGCGCGTATCATTCGACGCCGTTTACAGCAGAGTGGTCTGTCCGCAAGACGTCCATTGCTTTGTCTACCCTTGACGCAGAACCACAGACGTTTCCGCCGCCAATGGTGCGATGACAGAAGGATGTCGACGGCAAAATGAAATGAAATTGTCTTTACTGACGAGTCACACTTCTGTCTGCAACACCACGATGGTCGCATTCGAGTCTGGAGACACCGTGAAGAGAGGATGCTGAACAGCTGCGTTATGCACCGCCACACTGGTCCTGCACCGGGTATTATGGTATGGGGCGGTATTGGATATCACTTTTGCACACCTCTAGTACGCATCGCCGGTATTTTAAACAGCCAGCGCTACATCTCCGAGGTGTTGGAGCCAGTTGTCCTTCCTTACCTTCAGGGCTTGCCCACAGCCATATTTCAACAGGATAATGCGCGACCACACGTGGCACGCATTGTCCAATGGTTCTTCGTCAATCGCCAGATTGAATTGCTTCCCTGGCCGTCTCGCTCTCCGGATCTTTCGCCGATAGAAAACATGTGATCCATGGTTGCTCTACGATTGACCCAGATTCCAACTACAGCTGCCACAGCAGATCAACTTTGGCAACGTGTGGAAGCTGCTTGGTCTGCTGTACCCCAAGAACTCATCCAAAGTCTCGTTGAATCAATGCCGAGATGTGTGGCAGCGGTGATCTCCAACAATGGCGGCTACTCTGGCTACTGATTTTGGCAGGAACCACACTTCACAGAAATCTATAAATTTAATCATTTGATACTTGGTCAACATGTTATCTACAAAATAAATTATGTTGTGATATCTCTTGTCTTTCTTGGTGTTGCAATTTGGGTGGCCAGCAATGTATATACACACATATATATATATATATATATATATATATATATATATATATATATATACTAGCTGTACCCGTCCCGGCGTTGCTCGGGTAATGTAATTACCAATTTTTTAGTAGCCTTAACCCTTTGTTAATGGGCGTCGCTGTCATCCTTTTCCTCACCACGATACATTATTTTTCCCATATAAATTTAATCCTTTATGGCACATTTTGGCAAAATTTTTGACATAGGATTACTAATCGAATATCACTGCAATAGTAATCGATTTCCTTGAAAGCTAATATATCACATCCACCACATGCTGAAATTCTTTGAAATCTTCATTGATTTTTTCCACAAATACACCACAAATTATATGATATTAACTAAGTGCTGGCCAAAGAAATTACGGCATTACTAAATGTGATTTTTTAATCGATTATCACTGCAATAGTAATCGATTTCCTTTAACCACCCCATCCCTCATAGAAAACAAACGCCCCAACACATCACTTGCATGACGTCGAAAAACTGGTTTTTCTCCTACTTTCACGCGCTGTACCTTCGTCCGGAAATGAAGAACGAAAACTCCAAAATGAGATTTCTCGCAAGAGATTCCGAATCATAAAATAAATTATTAAAAAATAACTACAATTTGTAAATTAATTTTGGTTCTGGCTTTCGAAACTGTGATGTCTAGGATCTCTGAGATAAAAATTTCGTAAAAATGTAACGACATTTACGTATCGATTCGACAATTCGGAAAAAAGGGTCACGGACAAAATCGCGTTTTTTTCCGAAAAACGGGTGCGTACAGGTGATCGAAAAAAAATCACAATTATTCGATAAATTAAGACAGACAATTTTAATTGTAATTTCCGTATAGTGTCATCTTTCCCGTATAGGCTCGTCCGAAAAAAAAAATTCTTGGACGGATACGTTAGGATTTACGGAGCTTTTACTCGTCCGGGAGCTCCAAATCGCGACTAAATATTTAATTACGGAAAATATAATTAAAAAATCGAAAAAAGGGCTTCGAGGTGCATAATGAGACCTCGGGAGGCATCTTCGTGTCGAATCTCAAGACTGTCCGACCTACCGTCTTTGCGCTGCGCCGCGAGCAGACAAAAACTCGGTCACACACACACAGACTTTGCCTTTTATATATAAAGATATATATATATTATATATATATATATATATATATATATATATATATATATATATATATATATATATATATACAGTGGACGCTTGTTAATTCGAACTCGGTTAATTCGAACTTTCGGTTAATTCGAACTAATCCAAAGGCCCCAAAAAACTTGTATTGGAGTTAATGTTAAAAATATCTCGTTAATTCGAACTAAATTTTTATTACTTCGGTTAATTCGAACTAAAAATTTGACAAAAAAAATTCTTTTTCCTCGTTTAATGGAGAAAATACACACTGTATTTATTATTTTGTGTGTCAAAATTTCTTTTCTGTGTAAAGAGGCACATGCCTGCATTCCTAGACTATTGCATGTCCGCTAAACGTTAGTAGCTATTGTCCTTCTTATTAGTGCTAAACCGAAAAAGCAATTTTCCTTTATTTGGACCGATTTTCTTAGAATTTAAGCAAAACTAGTCTTTACTACAGGTTCTAGGGAGCTGCGTCAGTTATAACTGCAGTGCAGACAAGATAATGTGGTCTAGTTTTTCTTCCTCATTCTGTGGTGTGAACGTGTAAAAATTCAGGATGTCTACACGTGGAAAGTACAAAACCCTAACTTTGGAGATAAAGGTAGAAATTTTGAAGAAAGTAGAGAATGGCGAATATAACACAAAGTTAGCAGCTGACTATGGAATTAAAAAAAAATGCCTTGTCAACTAATTTGAAAAACTAGAAGTCAATTTTAGATTAATGGGAAAAATCACAATTTGCTAGAGGAAGGAAACGCATGGGAAATGCGTCCCAAGAAGTTCTAGAAAAAGCTCTACTGCTATGGTTTCAGGATGTTAGATCTCGAAATTTTCCGATAAATGGACCCCTAGTGCTGACGAAGGCTGATGAATTGGCATGTCGAATGGGTATTCAAGGTTTTAAATGCAGTGATGGAGGGCTTTCTCGATTTAAGTCAAGGCACAATATTTCTTATCAAACTGTATGTGGCCAAAACTCTGAAGTAAACGAAGACGTATGCACTATTTTCGGTAGGAAACTGCCAGGGCTTTTCTCTACTTACCTGTCGAAAGATATTTTTATTGCGGCCATAATGGACAAAGCCATAATGGACTCTATTAAAACTCTGAAAGCATTTATTCAGATGGAACCTTCCTCTGAAAATGAATTGAAATGTTTACTTCAAATTGAGAAGCTGGCTGAACAATGTAGGCATCATAAACAGAACCAAACATCCATTTTACAGATTTTCCCAAAGGGTAATTCATATTTTTAATAAAAGTTTACTTTATACTGCAAATCTTCTGCTCCATTTTATGATTAAGGTAAGTCTGTATTGCTTTTTAATATGTTTAACTTTAGATAACATAGTATAATATATTTTCTGGGGTTATACATACTAGGAGATTTTCTTCTTCAGTGATACACATTTAAAGTTATATATTTTCTCTTAACATCGGATAATTCGAACTTTTTTTTGAGAACCTTCGAGTTCGAATTAACGAGCGTCCACTGTATATATTTATATATATATATATATATATATATATATATATATATATATATATATATATATATATATATCGTAGTGGCTGGAGAGAGGTGTCGGACCAGTCTCTCAGCAACCAATGACCAGATGTTTTAAATAGGGGAGAGATCTGGAGCACGTGCTTGCGAGGGTAACAGTCGAACACCCTCTGTGTCCAGATTGTCCAGAACAGAACGGGCAACGTGCGGTCTTGCGTTATCTTGTTAAAAGATGACGTCTCCGAGGCCTCGGAGATGGGAATGTATATACAGATATACTCGTACATATGTCACGGGTCCTTTGCTGGGCGTTTAATTATACTTTTTCATGATGCAGTCGTGACTGGAAGCTGGGTCGATAACACTTCAGTTCATTATTCAGTATGTTATAAACTTGAAATTTTAAAGACCTCCAGCTCATTTAATGGCTATTTCGCAATTTTTCGAAACTTCTCACCCCAAAACCGACGTATTTTCGGCAACACGTTTTCAAACGCTCTGCGTTTAAATCCTGTATCCCTGCAGCATTAAAATGTCTATTATATAAAAACATCACGTGACCTACTTACGTAACATTCTTTTAACTCCAAAAGTGATTTGACTGGTGCTGCCATCTATTTATTTATTTTTTGTACATTATTGGATCCCAATTACGATAATTTCAAGTCCTTATATGTACATATATATATATATATATATATATATATATATATATATATATATATATATATATACACAGTGCGTCAAATAAGTTTTAAGACTGGGTCTGTAAAAAGAAATGGAAACAAGAAATTAATACCTGTTTTGGTTTTTTATTCAAAATAGGTCCCTCCGGCTTCAATGCACTTTTTACAGCGATTTAATAATGAATCGAAAGCCTGTTGTAAATCACTTTGTGGAATGGCCTGCAAAGCACGCGTCGAAGCTTCTTGTATGGTCGAAATATCCTCAAAATACCACCCTTTTAACTTCATTTTTAGTTTTGGGAATAAGGAGTAGTCACAGGTTGCTAAACCAAGTAAATTCGGTGGATGGTTCAACACACAGACATTATTTTTTGCCAAAAATCGACGAACCATAAGGTAGGTGTGACTGGGTGCATTGTCGTGTAACAAACACCAACTGCTTTCAGTTCTATAGTCTGGACGAATGCGACGATTTCTGGCCATCAAACGCTTTAAAACAGCTAAGTAGTCTTGACCTGTAATTGTTTGTCCAGTGGTAAAAAATTCTTTGTGGATAATACCTTTACTATCGAAGAATGTAATGAGCATTGTTTTGATTTTGGATGAACTTTTCTTGTTTTTTTTGGCTTGTGGTGAATTTGGTGACTTCCATTCCGCACTTTTTCGTTTAGTTTCAGGATCATATTGGAAACACCAGGTTTCATCACCTGTAACAATGGACTTCAAGAAGTTCGGATCGTTTTCAGCGGCTGAAATAATGTCTCCGCAATGTGCACTTCTCATTGCTTTTTGTTCAGGGGTTAAAGTGTGTGGAACAAATTTAGCACACACTTTTGTTTTGCCAAATCTTCATGCAGGATGGTTCGAATTGTATCTTTTTGATGTTTAAAGAGTCTTCCATCATTCACAGTGATGCACAGCGATCGTTTGTTACGAAATTTCGTACTTTCTCAATAACTTCAGGTCTCCTAGATGAAATTGGTCTTCCACTACGCTGATCATCTTCTACCGTATCTCTTCCATCCAAAAAATGTTTGTGCCACACAAAAACATTTCGTCTACTTAAACAACAGTCACCGTAAACTTGTTTCATTAGTTGGTATGTTTCCGAAGTACTTTTACGAAGTTTTGCGTTAAATTTAATTACAGCTCTTTGCTCCATCTTAAAAAATCAACATGAAAAATATTCACTTTTGCAATAAACGCTCGCCTTCTCTCAACTACTTAACGAAATACGCACAACTTGTTAGCAGTGTGCCAGCAGACGATGGACGTTATGATGCATGCGGATTTACACTCACAGCGCCTTTACAACCTGCGCTCTGGGACGAGTCTTAAAACTTATTTGACGCACTGTGTGTATATATATATATATATAAACTCACGGCACAACAGTCCGATGTGGACCAGGGCCGGCGGTACCCATCTCCGCTTTCTTGACCTTGGGGTTTGGGGTGCCATACAGCATATGTCTCAGTCAAGTGGTCAACCTGACGTGGGACCCCCAGAGTTTAGTTCCCAAGCATGCTTGGTACTCATTTTATTGACCCACTCAAGGGATGAAAGGCTGAGTCGACCTTGCCCAGTCACAGGGTCGAACCCTAGACTTGTGGGATGGCAGCTTGACACTTTTAACCACTACGCCACTGGGCTTCATATATATATATATATATATATATATATATATATATATATTATATAAACACGTATGTATGTATCATAACTTCTTCTAACTGTATTATTTTATCATGCTCCCATACCAAAAGAATGATATTTAGATGAAATTAGAAAATGTAGAGCGTTGTATAGCTTGGTAGTTTCATATTTTATAGTATCATTTGTCAATGCGCCATTGAGCACTATATATCTTGATATTTGAAATTCCAGTTTTACTTCAGGTGTATGACATTCTCTTGTAAGTAAAGTTTCAATTCTATTGCAAGCAATGCAAATACAATTTACGGAATTGCAAGTACACTATTACAATATTTGAATATAATTAATTTTAATTTTACCATGGATTCAATAGGCACTTATGTACATTATATATCAAGTCGTTCGTTATTTCACTTTTACTGTGAGTGAATAGCATTTTGTTCCCAACAAAATTAAAAAATCAATTAATTCCACTCTGAAATGGGTTAATAAACAACGGCATAGTAATTTCGAATATCGTATTATCGTAACAAATTTAAAATTAATTAAATTGGCTCAATTAGTTATTTCCAGACATCCGGTAAGTAAAATTTATTAACTCGTGAACAACAAATTTTGACACATAGAGCAGTTCCATTTATCATCTGTTATAAAATGTTTGAAATCTAACGTCCCTTTCAAGTAAATGTTGTAAGTTTAATAACAGCATGTCAGCAATTTCGCTATAAGGAATAAAATTTTGGTAAGTATAAATACAATATTTTGATTATTTAATTTTAGCTATAAATTGGGTCTTTCTACAAGTGTAATTTCAATTAAATTAGGAAGTATAACACCAAGAATTCCTTATCAATTCTAGCATAAGAATTATATTTTATGTAATTAATTTCTAATATTTTTATATAATTAATTTCGCAATTTGTAGATTCAATTTTTTATCTCATTTTTTATTCCAAAAAAATTAATTAAATATGATGCTACATTTTTTCAATATATTCTATCTTAGATTGCCTTTGGGTGCTGTTCAATATACTTCGAAAGATGTTCTATTTGTGTGGCAAGGTTGCTAACCAAATTTATTTGTTTCAATTGCAGAATTTTAGGATGATTTATTAATGCAATTCTATTTCGTGTTATATAATAAGCTATAGTTAGTTCATAACAGGCTTAGTAACAAAGACTCGACAACTTTTGTGTGAGATCAAAATGCTATGTTTTAAATCTATTTAGAATATCAAATCTGGCTCAACAGCAGACATCGAGAGTATACTCATATGTATTTGTCATACACACACTCATTTATATATATACAGTGAAACATCTCTAGTCGGCGACCCCTCTAAACGGCCACTTTTTTTTTATGTCTGGCCGCCATAGTAAAGTTTCATTGTATATACAGGGTTCCCACCTATATCCGTTACAATCCCCTTCACTTCTAAACGGTGACAGATTAGACATATATTTGGTGTCTAGGTATTGGAAAATGTCTATGCGCTGCTCGATGAGATAACTTACAACGCCATCTATCGGCAAATTTTGGAATTAGCGTTTTTTTCTCAAAAACGGTACGAGATACGGGAAAAAAGTCACCTACAAAGTTATTCAGCATCATCGATTTAGTAAGAAAAGTCACATTGAGCACATTAGTACTGGAAACAAAATGTAGAAAGTGAATATTTGTTTGGTCACGTTTTCGAAAATTGTCATGACATAAAGAGTGGAGGAAAGAAACTGAGACATTTCCCTATCTTCAGGATCATTTATTTATGTTGCTGAAAATTCTGTCCATTAGCCACTATACACATTTGCACTCTGGACTGGATTTCTCGCTGCATATTGCGCAATGTGGCAGGTGTTACGGAGGTGCAAGCATCAGTAATGCGTCGTCGAAGATCCTGCAATGTTGACCGAGGAGTCGCATATATACCTGCCCTTTTACGTGTCGCCATAAGAAGTCCCATGGGGTCAAGTCGGGTGAGCGCGGGGGCCATTCTACGGAACCACCATACCCGATGACTTAATTCTCGAATGTCTCCATTAAGTACTGCTTAACGTCAGTGGCGTAACGAGAGGGGGGCAAGGGGGTCTATCATACTCCGGGCGCCACACGTAGAGGGGCACCAAATTATCCCAAAACGACTAATTCTATATAATATATTACTATATGGTTTTCCGGGAGGGGGCGCCTGTTATGCTCGCTACGTCACTGCTTAACGTTTGATGCCTTGGCGTTGTAAGTTGAGGTATAGCCTTTCTACTATACCTAGACACTAACTTTGTGGCCTAAGCTGTCACCGTTTAGAAGTTAAAGGGGGGTCTAACGGATATAGGTGGAAACCTTTTATATATATATATATATATATATATATATATATATATATATATATATATATATATATATATATATATGTAAGTGTGTGTGTATTAATTTTAAAAAATTACATGCATGTATATTCGTAGAGACAGGGTACAAAAGGGGTAACTAATTGTATAATTTGTTAAATTTTAGGCAAGATGCTATTTCGTATGATCTCCGACGCATCGGTCGATGGGAATCGCGTCATCATGAGGTAGTCTTTTGAAGCATGAAGTAATGAACATAGTGACAGTATTCATCTTTTAGGCTTTAATAATCTACACCAAACTGGCCAATTGCGAGCTTTTGTTGTTGTTGTAGCTGATGCCCCTTGACCGACATGTAACATCAGGTCAAGTCCCGAAGGCTATGGGCGATGAAGGTGCGGCTCCGGTTTTTAATAGCACCGCAAGGGTCGGAGTCCGACTTGGCTAAATGACCGGTCCCGTAATTTTGAACCGAGCCAAGTGACGAGACCGGAACACTTGACCCCGCACCTCCAGAGGTAAATTTGAGAACATGGAGGACATTGTAGCCAAGCCCTATTTTACGTGCCCCAGCCACCATTAGTGGACACGGCGATAGATTTGCGGCGACGAGCCTCGAACCAAGGACGTTCAGATCACTGGCCCGCTGCTCTTGCCAACCGGGCTACCGCGCCCCGCGAGCTTTTGTTTGCCAGAGGACTGATTGTGTTTCGATGAGTTAATTACACTCATGTCCAAAAATTAAGGATAATTCAGAATCACACGGAAATCGAACTCTAAAGTAAAAATTTCACCTGTAGAATTATCACACACATCTTCAAGAATAATATGCAAATTACAGGAAGCCACCAGATGACGCCGATAGTACGTCACAATGACGAGAATGTAAGAGAGAGGTATATAAGAAATGGTGGCAAAGAAGTAAATTTGTTCACAAGCCTTCTGTAAGCAGCTCAGTGCCATAACCGAATAGTTATGACACAGATAACGCATGTGGATGATTTTTCACGTGGTAGAATTATCGGCCGCCTGGAATGTGGGCGTACTCAGATGGAAGTATCCGAGGAACTTGGAATTGCCCTAAGTGTCATCTCTAGGCTTTGGCAACGATTCCAAGATGATGAAAATGTCAGAAAACGTTACAGTGATATACACTCATGGACAAAAAAATTAGCGCACCAAGAAGGAGTCGTCAAAATGAAACGAAATTTTACATACGTAATGACTACTTTGATATAAGTAAATGATAAGAAAATCAAAGAAAAAGGATAATTTATTTCAGAGAAAAAGGCAAAAGAACGGAGGAGTTAATACTCCGTTGGACCCCCTCTAGCGCGAATGCACGATACGATACGATCGGGCATTGAGTCATACAAGTTCTGTATGATGTCTTGAGACATTTCGTTCCATATTTGCTGTAACCTTGCCTCTAGTTCGTTCAAACTCGTGGGATGCCCAACTCGTCGTCCCAAATGATCCCAGATATGCTCGATTGGAGACAAATCTGGGGATCGGGCAGGCCAAGGAAGGGTAGTAACAGTGCGGAGACAGTCTTGTGACACCCTTGCCGTATGAGGCCGAGCATTGTCTTGTTGAAAAATGGCTCCTGGGAGCCGTTGCATGAGTGGCAACACATGTGGTTGCAGGATTTCATGAACATACCGCTGGGCTGTCATGGTACCACGTTATAATACTAGGGGTGACCTTGTATTGTAGGCAGTGGCACCCCATACCATCACACCAGCTGTGGGAGCGATGTGTCGCTGTACAGCAACGGCAGGATTGAAGCGTTCACCACGGGCTCTCCACATACGAACACGATTGTCATCACTGCCGAGATTGAATCTGGATTCGTCGCTAAAGACGACCTGGTTCCATTCCGCTGCAGTTCAGTTACCTCGTGCGCGGCAAAACTCCAAACGGTGCTTTGATGGGAGGGCGTCAAGGGCAGCACACGTAATGGGCGCCGCGATACCAACTGTCCTTCAGCCAGGCGCCTTCGTATGGTTCAAGAAGACACAGAGGCCCCTAGTGAAGGTGCTACCTGTGCCTGGATGGCGGCCGATGAAGCAGTTGGCTGTACGCGTGCATTTCTGACGATGTGGCGGTCTTCTCGACGACTGGTCTGTCGAGGGCGTCCTGAGCCTGGTCTTCGTGTACATGACATCTCTCGGGTCCACTGGTCCCAACACCTCCTCACAACACAATCAGAGCGGCCTAATTGACGAGCTACTCGCCTAGCTGACCACCCAGCTTCCATCATCCCGACGATTCTCCCCTTCTCAAACTGCGACAACTGCTTATATTGTCTTCGAAGACGGCGTAATGGCATGTCTATCTCAGCTCTTCCTTTGTAAATGATTCAGCACACTCAAACAAGCTTTGGTTACATGTTTTATACTCCACAGAGTACGATGTTCAACGCCCTCTACCGGCTATACGTAATGCGCAATCACGCTGCATTTCTAATCATTTGCATATCTCCCCGACATGTACCTTCATTGCAAGTTTCGTTACGATCCCGCAATTATTTCTTGGTGCCCTAATTTTTTTTGTCCATGAGTGTATGTATATATATATATATATTAGATACAGTGATATATATATATATATATATATATATATATATATATAGCCATGAAAAAAAAGTACACCGGGTTTTTTTTTTGTTTGTTTTTTTTTTGGGGGGGGGGGCAATTGCCCCTACTGCCCCACCCCTTGGAGCCGTCATTGTATCTAGGTGGATACATACGCTATGTATGAACACAATATTCCGTAAATATCATGCACATGCTAGCTATACATAATTTGCCGTTCAGACAACTGGATAAAAGCAGTTTCTATGTAAACACACAATCCATCGAATTCGCGCAAAATGAGTTTCTTGATCTATCGACAAAACATTGTTTTTATTTATGCATGCTATTGGAGCGTTGCGCGACGAATGATGCGCGACCTGTGCTGGTAAAAAAAAAAAACAGCACAACAGTTATGAAACAAATATGATAAAAAGAAATTATTCGGCAAAAGCTCAAAAAAAAATTGCTTGCCACGGCTTCGGCGCAATGGTTGCGTGCCACTCCGAATTGGAAAACACTATTTTCCCAATCAACTTTCGTCCTTCCCTCGTAGTCATTGAACACAGATTTTATGATTAATACATATTACGTGACGTAATCGATTTAGATACAGATTTGACATCCTATTAGGAAGGAAGAAAAAAAGTCTTGTTTATTTCCATCTCGGTATTTCTATTTCATCTCTCTCTGTTCAGATGAACTTAATCGAAGGGATTTTTAGAAGCAGATTAAGGACAACATGCATCATGTAAATTCTTAATTTATGAACGAACTCAGGAGAGAAACATAGCGACGTTCATCAAGTATATATGGCTAAAGCTCTATAGCTAAAAGTCTCGAGTTCATATGTTTAGCAAATAATTAGTTACAAACTAAATGCTTCCACCAATATTTAGTCCATTTCGAATAAAATGGGAGCTTGGGGTATTTCCATCACTTGTAATATTCCACTGCATAGTTTTAAAGTTCGATTAAAATCTATTTGGATAACATTTACTACCACGTTTTAATTAACACGCTTTCTTGTTTGTCCAGTACGAATCTTGCAATCGATTTTTAACTAACTTCAGGACTAGCTAGACATTTGAAAATTTTAGAATAGCTCAGAACACGATGACAGTGTATTATTTTAATACTATTCGCCATCTTTAAGGCAGATTGAATTCTTTTTCGGTTAATTTTATTTTTGTATCGAAAGTTAGTTCGGAAAAAAATCCGCAAGGTGGCGCTTCGATCGAATTTAATGCTTGCACTTTTGCGTAAAGCCGTTTGACGATTGCGGTTGACCTGGCACTCCAAAAAAATTGGAAACCAAGTAGGCTCTGGTATTAATGTTTGTAAAAATATCATATATGTAATTCAATAAATGAATGTTTGAAATTTTTTTATAATTGCTTTCTTTATTACGCATTTGATCATTTTCTTTCAAGTTGATAGGATAATTCATCAAAAAAAATTTTTGAAAGTATTTATTAATACATAGAATTGTCAAGTTTATATGATTCAATAGAAAATTTAAAAACGTGGTACATACAAAGTTATTTTTATCTTGTAATTATACATATTACCCTTATTTCACAGACTGACGTATTAGTTATAATAATCAGCATTTACATATAATAAGAATCAGTGCTGAAAATATTGGACACTTGACATGAAGGCCGAAACTTCAGATGTTGAGGCAATAAATCATCTTTATGAAGCATTGATTCGAGAAACATCTATGATATATTTCGAAATTTGAGTCAGTGGGCCTTATATAGTATATTTTTGAGATAAATTACCCTTACGGAATTGGATAGAAATAATATCAGTTTATGTAAAAAAAGACTTTTCGAAAGAATTATTCGGAAACATTCTTTCGTTTCGGAGGGATATTTGAGAATTTTATAAAAATTTAGTTTGAACTGAATGAATATGGAAAATTTGGATAAAATTCGTATTCAAACATGCCCTATGGGAGTCTGATATACATACTGTGAATCGATAAAAAGGTTAACTTGGCAGTCATTTTTAATGCATTATCCAAAGCTATTTTGGCTTTGATTTGGCTTGTTGTGTAGTGCTACTGGTTTTATCATGTTTTATATATTTGTTCCTGTGCATGCATTAGACTTTAGAGACGAAAAAAGTTCCTATTGAAACCGCATATTGGGGTATCCAGAATGTTTCATTCAAAAGAAGTTTTCAGAAAAAATATTGATTTTTTGGTGATAGTCTTTCTAGGTTTGTCTTTCAACGTAAAATTTGTATTTTTTTATCTTTCTTAATGGCCAAGCATGTTAGATATTACTCTTCAGAGACTTCAGAATTTTGAAAATTTGATAAAGATTTCTTCGAAATTAGCTTACTTCCGCTTTTTAAGAATATACTCTTATATTGAGAGAACATCGTAAGACCAAAAAAGTAATCCTGAAATGCCTTAAAAATTTGTAGAGCTTTTTGAGAGGCTTCTAATGAGATAGGTCATGGATTTGATCGAAGATTCAGTAAGTGCATTTTGTTATGTAATTCAAATGACAAAAATAATTTGTGTGCATGTATATGCTAAGTTCCTAAAATAAACAATAGTTGTTTTACGCATAGATCCCTCAAAACGAAACTATTACAAAGCCCGAAATAGTGATACGTTTGTGTGGTATGTTAAAATAGCGATTGGTTTATACAGATCTATTTTGTAATGTCAAGGCTTGAAGCTGTCAAGATCCTTAAATTTATTCATTTTTTTTCTCGTTAACTATTATTGGTTCCAAAAATCTATTTTTTTGTGGATGTATATACATACATATATATATATATATATATATATATATATATATATATATATATATATATATATATATATACATATATATATATATATATATATATATATATATATATATATATATATATATATATATATATATTTACATATATATATATATATATATATATATATATATATATATATATATATATATATATATATATATATATATATATATATAGGTTTTTCAATTATAATAATTTATCAAATTTAATTAATTTTAAATAGTTTCTGAACTTAAGAGCAGCATAAAAATATTCAGTCAGGGGATTCATTATTTAATTAACACAATATCAATTCATCTTGGGATAAATATGCCATTAAACACTTTTATGTAGAGGGAAATAGGCATTCTCTGGTATTTATATATTTATAGAAACCTAATTAGCGAAATTAATGGTTTAAATATTTCTTGAACACTGCATCTTTTATTTAATTATATATCATACGTTATTGAAAAAATATAAGTTGTCATTATAAACGGACATGTATATCAAACGCTTACGTGTTTTGATTCAAATGGTTATTACATACATTAATATTCGTTACTGCGATAAGCTTAATAAGGGTAAAACAATTTTTTATATCCATAAAAGGATTTGTGAACCTAGATAGGAAAGACATGAACGGACGTTTTGACCATTTACCAGATAGATTTCCTCCTTGTCGGATTCCATTGAATTTGCTAATGAATGCTTTACATAATTGTGATATGTAGTGAGTGTAGTTGAATAACTTATCAAATTTTACTAAGCTGAAACTCATGAGGATTTGAGCACATTTTGAAATGCTCATTAGATTTTTTGTAATAGCGTTCTTTATTATACTACTAGAAGGTAACCCGTCATTTTGACGTCCTAATACTAATACTGACGTCATAATGGAAAAAGTATATGAAAGTTAAAAATATCCCGAATTATCTAACAATATTGCATTTAATCCACACCTTGTAAAAACAAACCCTTTCATTATTTTTTATTTATTTAGTTTTTCATGCGATTGGAGTAGTAGACTGCCATCTAGTTTTTTACATCTCACTACGCGATATGAATACTTGAGCTACTTGATTCATTCACATTCAAGTTTGTTTACTTTCAGAATTCATCGCAAAAGTAAACAGATTTTTAAAAACTGTTAAATATACAGCTAAAAGCATCCAATTTTTTTTAGTTCTGAATGTTTTATAGAAAAATAGGTTTAACAAACGTGATTTGATGGAGAAGCTATTAGTTTTTAAGTAAGAAAAATTTCTGATCTACATCTGAAATTGAAATTAAGCCTAACCGGCCGTTTGTTTACCGAGGGCTTCAATTGAAAGATGAGTACAGCCCGGAAGTGTTATACAGAGACAACGGCTATTATATATATAATATCCCGTTTTCTTATTGGCTTCTTCAAGTTTATTCGCACATGCTATGGCTGTCAGTAAGTGTACAAATAGAGGTGCATACTTTATTATAAGTTTTCTGTTTGAGTTGGTAAAATTTATGACCTTATCAACCATTGTACGTCGAGTTACTGGTTTTTGACATCAATATAACGCGTGCACTTCCAAACCAACCAAATCCTGCCTGATTATTAGATGTACTGTGATAGCGTTTGGGTTTCTTCAAACCTCTCTTTCACTGTTTTGACTTGCCGTAGCTAATGCTCGAGAAGACTGACAAGTCTTTCACGTGGCATCAGGTCATATTCTGGATTTAATAAATTACAAAACGAAACTTTGTGTTTACTTTATCTTTACTTATATAAAAGCCTATAGTAGGTTAATGTAGGTAACCATTCCGGGACGAACCAAGTCGAGAACATCTTAACATTGCGACGCCATTTTCTGAAATTTTTCTTGAAAAAGTATACCACAAAAGTTACATAATTTGAAAGCCCTTTGAAAAATATGAAAATTTTAAGCGAACACCCTAGCTCAAAACCGTTTAGTTTTTGAAATATCTTCAAATTAAAATATCCATTGAAAAGAATCATTTATTCAATTGAGACATTCACTTGAATTTTGAATTTATTCTACTCCATGATTTTTCATATTCCCTTTAAATAACTACATTTTTAATGTTTAATTTTAATGTTAACTAAAATTGTGTTTCACTTTGCTAATTATTATGTAATTATTATAAACTAGAAGGTAACCCGTCATTTTGACGTCATAATACTAATAATGACGTCATAATGGAAAAAGTATATGAAAGTTAAAAAATATCCCGAATTATCTAACAATATTGCATTTAATCAACACCTTGTAAAAGCCCTTTCATTATTTTTTATTTATTTAGTTTTTCAAGCGATTGGAGTAGTAGACTGCCATCCAACCCGTCATTTTGACGTCATAATACTAATAATGACGTCATAATGGAAAAAAGTATATGAAAGTAAAAAAATATCCCGAATTATCTAACAATATATTGCATTTAATCGACACCTTGTAAAAGCAAACCCTTTCATTATTTTTTATTTATTTAGTTTTTCATCCGATTGGAGTAGTAGACTGCCATCCAGTTTTTCACAGCTCACTACGCGATATGAATAGTTGAGCTACTTGATTCATTCACATTCAAGTTTGTGTACTTTCAGAATTCATCGCAAAAGTAAACAGATTTTTAAAAACTGTTAAATATACAGCTAAAAGCATCCAATTTTTTTAGTTCTGAATGTTTTATAGAAAAATAGGCTGAACAAACGTGATTTGATGGAGAAGATATTAGTTTTTAGGTAAGAAAAAATTCTGATCCACATCAGAAATTGAAATTAAGACTAACCGGCTGTTTGTTTACTGAGGGCTTCAATTGAAAGATGAGTACAGCCCGGAAGTGTTTTACAGAGACAACGGCTATTATATATATAATTTATGCCTGCTGTGTGGTTAGTCATTTACTTTTGAAACGATTTAATTTTGTTTTATTTTGTTGTTGTTTACTGCTGTTTAAGTATCGTTTTCAGCAATGCCTGCTGTGTAGTGAGTCATTCACTTTTGAAACAGTTTTGGTTTAGTTTTGATTTAGTTTAGTTTTGTTTTGTTGTTTACCGCTGTACAGTTTGTGTTATTTAATTGGCTAACTTTTTGTATTTTTATTTATTTAATATTGATGCAGAATTTTACACTTAAAGGAAAATAATATTTGTTTGGAACCTATATAGCATTAGGTACCTGTATTCATCGTAGTATATGTTTAAAATCTTTCTTAATGACATTATAAATTGAATCTTCATGCCTTTTTATGTACATGTGAATTTATGTGAATTATGTGTATTTATGTGAATCTTCATGCTTTTTATGAATCTTCATGCTTTTCGTATGAACTCTTATGAGAAGGAAACGCTAATCAACATTCCGCCATTTTTGACGGGGGTTATATACTAGTTACGATATAAATTCAGTAACATAGCTCACACCACTTCTTCGCAGGCCCAGATTTCTGCAAGGGCATGTGGGGCACTTGCCCAGGGCCCCAAAATTATGGGGCTCCCCAATTTAGTACTATTAAGTTGTACATATTTTTGAAAATTTGGATTTTGGTTAATACAGTAAAAGGGGGCAGTGGCCAATACAGAAAAAAATCCTGTGTGGTGTACAGTGCACCCACTATAGTGAAAGCATACTTACATCTGTAAGCATTTATGGTTTATTTATTTATTTATTTATTTTTTTTGGGGGGGGGTGTAATAACTCCAGACTGTGATCTATTTTGAACTTCAAAAGAAAATTTCTTGAATTTATTTATTAACATTAAAATGTAAATTAATTAATTAACGCTTAATATTAATAATTATTTTTTCAAATTTTTGACTTGTTGGTTGAGTTTTTTTTAAAATTTCCGGTTCCAATTTAAGGGGGGCCTGGGTGAGTGTTCTACATGTTCATGTGGAAATCTGGTACTGGGTGGGGGGGGATGTGCACCCCTCTGGATCTGTTATTGGGGCCCCCAAAGTCTACTTTGCCCAGGGCCCCATTAGGTCAAAGTCGGGCCCTGCTTCTTCGTACCACAACATCTCCTTGCAAACCCGCAAAAATGACTAATTTTCTTTTTAGCTCTAAGGGCTTGTTCACTTATAATCCCTCAGCGTCAGCGTAAAAATCATTTTACCAATCATTGACCCATTTAGTAAATCAGTGCCAACGGAATCTTCAACGCTGCAGCTGACGGATTCTAAGTGAACAGGTCTTTACTTTACTGACAAAAAGGCCACAACGGGAAGGAAAACGTCAACTGACCCACAGTAACCCTAAGGTCGTCTGCACACGGAGCAACTCAAAAGAAACTGATAACTGACTCCAATCACAAACCAGTCCACGATGAGTCGTAACCTATGTAATTGAATGGAGCCACGTACACGGCGCGACTGGTTACAAACCCGTCAGCAACGCGTTTGTAATCAGTCGCAGGCAACTCAACGTGTCGAGTCGCTAGCCACTTCAGTCGCCCGTTTTTCTTACGTTGTGCGTGTTATTACACAATATATGTTACAGCCGCTCTTTTGGCAAGCTGCCAAATGACGAACACGAGTCACGTGACTTCTGCCTAGCGATGAAATGAAATTCTAACGTTTTTTGTTGTATGGAATATGTGCGACCATATATACAGTCCATTTTTAAACGATTGATCAAAGACAATCTATTAAGCAGAGACATGCTACTCATTTGCTTTACAGAAAAGTACGCATATTAAAACCCATTAACTGGACAATTTTTTTGCTAGAAATGTTGCCAAAAAAGGCATATTTTTTTGTTGCCTGCAATTCAACACCATACTAAAGAAAACAAAAGAATTTTTTTTGTTAAATTTCACTTTTAATGCTTTTGCACTATTTTTATTTAACATTTTTGGAACACAAAAACCCATAAATGTTTGCTTTTTGCAAGACAAAACTCCTTCAATGTTTGCTTTTTGCAAGAACACTCTGCATGCAATGAAGAATGTTTAACAGATCTTACAAAAATTTCTTTCATACTTACTTCAAAATTTGAAGTTTACACTTTGAAAATTGTTCAAAAGTCTTTTTTAGGGTGGTGCAATTTGAACCATGGTGTAATACAAAGTCTGACGTCACAATCAGGGCAGAAATAATGATCTGAAGAATAATCCAGATTATTAGAAGACAGTCCCGAATCTGAATCACAATTCAGTCCATCATCAAACAGGAAAGTATTTTCGTCGTTTATTTTCATCCATAATTTAAAAAAAATATTGTGGTTTGAATTCACAAGCGTTTCAAGCAGTAGAACAAGAATTCCACAAAGCAAAAATTCCCACGCTTCCATTTAATAAAGAAAAACCGGGTTGAAAGAATTTAAATGCAACGGACAAGCTACTATATCTGTTAAAAATATTTGTACTAGGCTTTGTATCAGTATTTTCGTTTGCACGTGTTTTTACAAACTACAAACACGTACAAACGAAAAGAGGAAAAGAGAGAATATTTATGCCCGTACGCTGTACGGGCAACCCGGTTAAGGGGGATTAAGATGCAAGTTTATGCCGCATGATATTGCAGATGTGCTGTTTATCTGTTGTTGTGTTTTAACTTAGATACATGTTACATATTTGCTCTGCAGAAGTAATATATACATGAAGCTAGAAATGTATGCCGTATGATATTGAATATGTAATGTTGTTTCGGTTGTTGTCTTATTAGCAGCTACAGGCTACTCTAAAGTACTACTATACAATTGAAGTTGTAAGACTTGCACCGAAGGAACGTCATTGCATGCAATAAATTAGACTCTATTATGTCTATGAGACAACTTTTTGAGCATTAGAACGCTTCAAATGATATTTCTGATATAATACATCTATCCTTTTTTATAATGTTCTATTACCCTAAATTCTGACAATCTTAGAGACATCCATATCTTACACAAACATTTTTAAATTCTTCGATATATTTTTTGAAGTTAGGTTTTAAAAAAAGATATGACGGTATTCTAAATTCTCTAACAGAAAAATCAGTTTTATTAACTTTTTGCGCGACACGTAAATACCCTTAAATAATAGTAATGATGATGCAAATCTAGTTTCTACAAAGTCGAGATTAAACTAATATTTCCATCTTTCTTTCTCAGAATTTTTTTAAGGATAATGCAAGTAAATAAATTTTTCATACGTAAAAAAATAATACCCCCCAAAGAAGAAAACAGTGTTCTTGTTTCTGAAAAGTAAATCAACTAAAAAAAAATTGGGGAAAGTTCGCATTTTTTATTTGGTCTTTAACGTTTCCCAACTTAATTAGATAAGAAGCCATGATAATGGAAATTCGGTTACGACCTTAACTGTTCCTAGAAGTTCCAACGTCTAATTAATTCTGAATTGAATAAGGGTTAATGGAGAACAATGCCGTCATCGGTAATTAATATCAAAGAGTGTAAAGTAAGAAACCTTTAAAATTTTCTGAGGAAAAAAGTTAAATGTTTTTCTTTATGATCCATTTAAAAGAAACGGGGTGTTTATTATTAAATAAAGTATGAATACGTATATGGCACTAACAATTATGCGACGGTACTAATACATTGTTTTGAAATTTTCTCAAGACCCTAAATTAATGAAGTGTTTGTGACGGAACAGTTTTTGACATATTTGGATAATTTAGAAGAACACATCATTTTTCATTTTTCTATTTTATATATGAAAGTTAAAATTCCTAATCCGTTTTTAGCAATATTTTTCTATGACTATTTACTGATAAATAAAGCATATATCCCTGGCTTGTTGGCAATAGGATTTAACTTTAATGGATGAATATTTCAGGAAAGAGGAAAAATGTTTTAATTTGCATATTGTAAATAAACAAGCCACCCTTCTTTAACATTTTGTTCGCGGTATGTATTACATTGTTAAACTACTGACTCCTAGTATTGGATGAAATAATGATTCACACATTAATTAATCGCGTGTTATCAAAATCAATTGTAGTATCAGTCGTTATATGTCGTATAGCCAGCTAACCGTATAGTCGCTTCCTATTGCGTGCTGGATTACGCGGCACAGGGAGCAAGCTGTTGCTGTTTCCAATTCCCTTGGTGTAGGAAAGCCTACACCAAGTCCAAAGGACCTAGACCTAGGACTTCGTCGAAGGGTAGTAAGCAGCCTATGGACAGTGCCATCCACAGCCCCATTGGACAGTGGATGGCTGGAAAAGAGTGGCCTGGTCTGACGAGTATGTTCAATGTCCCGTTCAAAGCAGAGATTCACCATCTAGGATCAACATGGAATTGGGGACCGATCTCTAGAGGTCTCTTATGCTGTTCATTGTCTAAGGAATTTCTCAGGAAGCTCATGCAGACTATGCCCCATCGCGTTTCTGCACCTCTACGATCCAGATGTGAAATTATCAGGTATTAGACAGGTTTTTTGGCACTTCAGTGTATATATATAGTATATATATATATATTTATATATATATATATATATATATATATATATATATATATATATATATATATATATATATATATATATATATATATATATATATATTGTGTTCCTGGGACGGGCTGACCCTCCACGACGGTAGACTATCCTTTCCGTGTTCCATTGTTGCAAACACCGAGCAACTACCATATCGCTCCGACTGAGGTGGCGGTCGATACGCCTGTTTGACCAACCTGTTTCTCTGAGGCCTACTATGCGCTCCCTCTCAAAGTCCGACAATTGTTCGTACTGTCGCCGGTTACGTCTCAGAGGCATCTCTAGTTACAATACCGTCCATCCCAGTCGAGAGATTTGTTTAGATAACCCTATGGCACGAGCAATCATGCTTTTAAACTCTCCGAACTGCACATCTCATATGCGCATAGCGCGTTCACCCTTGGCTCATTGGCGTCGAAATTTTAATCATTTGCATATCTCATACCAGACTACATTGCTGGCAAGTTTCGTGATAGTAGCTCGATTTCTTCTGGGTGCATATATTTTTTTCTGACACAGTGTATATTATATATATATATATATATATATATATATATATATATATATATATATATATATATATATATATATATATATATATATATATAAGTAAAGAAAAAAAGCAAACATATATTTTCGTTTAATTTGCTTTTCATGTCCTTACTACCCCAATATAAGGTATCAGTTAGATCCAGACAACTAAAACACACTCCTTCTTATATGTATCAAAGAAGCACACCCTAAAGCTCGACCCGAAGTTATTGCATTTATGTACGACAGTAAGTAAACAATTTAACTAAATTCCAAAAGATCTTATCTAGTTACACATCGTAAAACATCAAATTTTTCTTTATTACTGTGCGACAGTTTTTAGTTAAATTCCACATTTCTCTAGAGTGCTCGGTACGTCGAATAAATATAGTGTAAAAGTCATTCTAAAAATAAATATTTTTCGTTCTCCATTAAATTTAATTTAAAACAACGTATGGTGTTAAATTTCAATTTACAGTGAACCAGAATAACTGTTTTTTGGTTTAATTTAAATTTGTATTGTTCAATTCTCCAAACCAATTTCAGAATTCTAATTAATTTGTCTAGAAGATTTAACTGCAAGTTGAGTGGTTGAAAGGGAAAAGAATATGTGGCAGCAAAACCCTATATTTTATTAAGAATGAATTTATTTTAATGTTTTGCAAAGGAAATTTTATCCGCTTCAAATGAAATTTCATCAATTTGCATAAAAATAGTTTTTTGTAACAGAAAAAGAAAATTAGTTATTGCAACATGGAGGTTAAAAGTATTAATTATTCACTTTAAATAAGTGTTGTAACTAAAGTTGGTTGTATGTTATAAATATTCAATAATGTTTATTTATATTATTGCTTCTTCAGCGTGATAATAACTCAACGACCATAGAGTATATTGATTTGCTTCCATAAAATGGGGCTCGAGTTGGAACCGAGGATAAGGCATGGATTTATTCACATTTCCTTCATGGTCAATAATATGAGTTTACCTCTATATTGTGGTTGAGAAAAAAAATGAGGTATTTCCTCATTTTAACAATTTTTACGTTTAGGCCTGTGGCAAAGAAAGGCTATTAAATTACATCTAAGAACTTTATTAAATAATATTAATTAAAAACCAATTCCATCCGCTCCAAGTTTCATCTCTCAGCTCGCGGCGCGCTACCTCGTCCAGTGGCGGACAACTCTAATCTCTATCTGCTAAAATCCTTTGTTTCAAGTGCGCTCAAAACGCCATGACGTATGCACTGAAGGTGAGACTGGGGTGGTGCTTTCCTGTTAATCAAATCTGATTCTATTTCTCGCGGATTTTTCCCCTTTTGAATTCTGTCGCGCGTCTCGTAATATAAAAATAGTGACGTTTGACACCACAAATTACATCTAATTTTAAGCCCCCTTTAAATTATCCTAACTATTCTCCTCTCTCTAATTAATGCTTAACTATAACACACGCACATATATATATATATATATATATATATATATATATATATATATATATATATATATACCGGGTGGCCATAAATAAACTGGAGTGCTCACAGTGTGCTGTAGCGTGATCTATTTGCGAGAATGACGCCACATTTTGTAGGAAGATTAAACAAGACGGGGGACGAAGGATTCCGCGAAAAAATAAATTAGTTCCAAAAGTCACCGCTAGGGTAATATTTGGCGCTACGATGGACCTACGATAAATTCCGCTGTGAACCCACACCAAACAGTTACCTTTGGTGAATGTAAGGGAATTTCTGTGACTGCATGTGGTGATTTGTCATCCCAAATTCGGCAGTTCTGGGTATTCACAGTTCCGTGCAGGTAAAAGTGGGCCTCGTCTCCCCATAAGATTTTCCACCGCCAAGCATCATCCACCTCCATTCTGGCAAGAAAGGTGAGAGCAAAAGTCAATCGCTTATCATGGTCGGGGTAGAGTAACTCCTGTACACGGCTGATCTTGTACGGATAGAAGTTGATAATCTTTCGTAAGATTTTCCATACCATACTGTAAGGCATATCCATATTCCGAGCTAATCCACGAGCGCTAGAGGTGGCAGCAATATTGTCTGGTCCTCTGTCGACAATCGCCGTGGCAACTGCTTCGATTGTATCCTGTGGTACAGGTTTTCGTCCTCTGCCTGACTGAACCTTCAGAGAACCTGTTTTCTCAAACTTCGCAACCATTGCTTTTAGCCCATTAACTGACACAGGACCGTTACCTTTACGCATTTTTTTGTGCGCTCTAAAAGCACGAAGAGCGGCTGACGCGTTGCACTGGTTGAGGTAAAAGAATTTGACCAGTAACGCACGCTCGACTAAAGAAGGAGACATTGCACATAAACTTTCAATCCGATTGATTCGAAACTAACACATTGCCTTTTAAAACCCAAGCAGCTGGCACTGTGGCAATGGATGTAACGTGAAATTTGAATAAAGAACTTCTTCTGCTCAGCGTACGTGATATTGCAGATCACGAGACTTTATCGGTGTTTATGTAGATTTTACACTTTTTTTAAAGTGTTGCCATATTGCACTTGAACTAAATAAGAAAATGTGCATAATAAAAGGTAATTTTATTCCGTATTAATTTGCATTTGTTAACACTCTATTTTCTATTACACAGCGCCAAATATTCCCCTAGCGGTGACTTTTGGAACTAATTTATTTTTTCTCGGAATCCTTCGTCCCCCGTCTTGTTTAATCTTCCTACAAAATGTGGCGTCATTCTCGCAAATAGATCGCGCTACAGAAAACTGCGACAAAATTCGCAGACGCCCGTGCAAACATTTCAGTTTGAATGTTCTGACAAGCAGCAGAGATGTATTGTTCCAGTTCATCTACAGTTTGTGGATTGTGACGATACACCTGGTCTTTTAAGTACCCCCAAAGAATAAATCGCATTGCGTCAAATCTGGCTAATAGGGAGGCCAATCCATGTCACTTGCGTATGCCTCTTGCTTTCAAAACATTGTTTTATAGTTTTTCCCAGTCAGCAGCGCCATCTGTTGACGAACTTTGTAACTAATTTTGAAAATTGGTGAGAATAAATTCCCTGGTTACCTAAACAGAATGCTGCAAACCGCACATTTCCATCGCCTTCCGTTTTTCTTTCATTGACTTTTCAAATCGTCGGTAATTTTTCGGACACCCGGTATATATATATAATAGTAGAGACCATTATACGTGTATATGTGAAACTCTATTTACACTTCAAAATATATTACAAAGAAATCTACAGCATAATCAGCGATTTTCAACGTAGGATCACGTTCCTCCATAATGGTCCTCCGGAAAGCAAAATTTATGACGCTAAAACCGTCGTCGCGAGTTATAAATCAAGACTGGCAGAGTGGACATATGTAACTTATTTTTCTTACCAATGACCAATTCTGAATATGGTTATCACACATTCATCTCTTCGTATGTAGGAATTTTACTGTAAAAAAAGAGGTAAGCAACGAAAAGTAATCCTACGTTAATAACCCGCGGTAGTTTCGTTAGAGAAGACCATTAGAAGATTTTTTTTTAAAATTACCTTCAAGTATGTAATTTGCCAGTTCTTCATATTTATTGACTCTGAAACTTCGGCATAAATGGTCTTTAAAACCAAGGTCAAATATCGATGCATTGTCGTTAAAAAAACCAAATTTATTTTAAAGGCATTAAAATGAAATAGAGGGATTTAATTTACGGACCTTCTAAAGTTTTCATCCATCGATTTGTAAATAATGACTTCTTAAGCAACTCAAGTATTGGCCAGGGTATTGGAATACCAGGGTATAGTCATACACTTTACTCAATTCTCAAACTCTTATTGAGCTTTTATCTTGCGGGAAATTTGGGGATGGGATATGAATGGAGAATTGAATCGCCGTTGTGTGTTTAAACAAGAGCTTTACGATTTTTCACTAAAAGGGGAAAATTTGCAAATAAAAGAAACTGCGACATTTCGCATGGATCAAAATGAAGGTAAAACATTTTAAGTGGAGAATTTCAGTTTAAAAGAAATCTTATTTGAAAAGCAAAGGTGATTAACCTATAAGAATAGATTAGAAAAGAAGAAACAATTTGGAAACTTCTTTTATGCGAAATGGTTATTTCTCAATCGAGAGCAGTAAAATATCTTTTGCTGTTGTTCACAAAATATGAAATATTGGCTCGACATTACAGATACATAATGCCACTTCAGTCAAAAGGATGCATAACATTGTAGCAATGCATTAGAAATTAAAATATTTCTCAGAGAACATTGCTGATCTATAACGGCCAGCCATTCTTTCGGAAGAAAAGTGGACGTTTTGAGGGGTGGCCGGCTAGAGAAGTTTATAATATATATATATATGTGTGTGTGTGTGTGATACAGAATGATAACCCAGCACATCGGGGCATAAGGACCAGCACAACCCCGTAGACTAGCGAAAGGAGAGGAGGGGGTCCAGCGCGAGGCATGGAGAAGAGATTTGGAGGTGGTACAAAGCGGGGCTTTCGGGTTCTCCGATGTTCAAGGGATGGGTTTGTAGTAGTGAATGGGAAAGCGAACCCGGAGATTTTAGCCTAGAGGAAAGGCTACTGTGCTGAAGGGGAGGCAAAGACCTACTACTGATAGACTGTCCGGTGATAAGAAAGCTCCCATGTTGGATATATTTTTTTTAAATAATCCCGGATTGTCTAGCAAGACTAGACAATCTCCATGAAAAGAAAAATATCTAAAAAGTCTAAATATATGTTGGATAGTTGCTGCACTAAACGAGATTGGTTAATGAGTGTGAGCGGTCCAAGCATGTTGTCCAAGCTTGTTAAGTTCTTGTCAGCATTATTAACCTGAGAGGTCAACTGTTGTGTTTTAAGTGTTACAAGTCAATTGTGGTGTCAACTAAATAAAAATTTGTTGTTATTGTTAATGAGAGACTGTTTGTGTGTCATCCTGAATTTAAGTTTATTATTGAGGCGTCAGTTTATTTCATTAAAAGATTAGACAAACTGAACAAAATACACCAGCCAAATATATATATATATATATATATTATATATATATATATATATATATATATATATTATATATATATATATATATATATATATATATATATATATATATATATATATATATATATATATATATATATATATATATATATATATATATTATATATATATATATATATATATATATATATATATATATATATATATATATATATATATATACAGAGGCTGTTCACACATTTTTTAGACGATGTATATTGTATTCACAAAAATAATTACATAAAATTCTTGTGTTTTAAATGTTCTATTTGACATCCCTTATTCTGAACTATCTTTCGACACCGCAATTTTCAGAATAATAATGTCTTTTGAAGTGTCAGAAGAGGTATTCTATCCCATTCCTCCTGAACAGCTTTCCAGAGTCCTGTAAGGGTTTTGGGACAACGTTTGGATAATGCAGATTTTAAAAGTCCGAAAGCACAAAAATTCATAGCTGATACATCGGGAGATTTAGTAGGGATATCAGTGAAGGGTATGGCCTTGATACCAGTTTTTTGTTCCATTTCTTTTAGCAAATTTACAGTGGATTTTGATGTGTGACTGCTAGCTTTGTCCTGATGGAGTCCCACAGATTGATGGCACTGTGGGTAAAGCGATGGTATTTCATTCAGAAAAATTGGCGATAAAATATGTTCCTGATAGTATTTGGAGTTAATCTTGACATTTTTTTCCACTCTCTTTATTTGTAACTTGCCTAAGAAAAACCAGCAACAATCATGAATCCCTTAGAAAAAACTTTCTTTCGATTCTTTGAACCATGTACTTAAATTTTTTCCTCCCCTTTTATGATAATAAATGGCTCTTTTTTTGTTGCAATCATTTAAATATACCCATGATTCATCTATTGTGACAATTGTTTTCCATTTTTCTTTGGATAAGTGTTTCTCATATAGAATTCTGCAGCGTGTCCTGAGTTCAGCGATATGATTTGGAAGAAGACGATGCACATTGCATTTTTTCGCTTTCTTAAGGTTTAAATCAACGTTTATCATTTTGTTTACAGTGGACACTGAGCATTTTAATGATTTTGTCCCAGTCCTTTGACTAGGGGGATTTTCTTTTAACATTAAACAACGTACCTTTGCAATAGTCGAAGATGTCCGTTTTTCCTTGGATACTTGTTTGGAATTTTTTGTCCCACTTGAGGCTCCAATTTGACGTTTTTTTTTTCCTTTCTTGTTGACGATATTACCTATCGATGCTTTAGATATCACAAAACCATGACTCTCACATCGTTTTTGGATAACGGAGTATGCATATTTCTCTTCGGAAAGAGCATAAATGTAGCCTTCGAACCACTGCTTTGTTAAAACCGCCATTTTGAATAAAACAAAACTTTGAAGCCGCAGAAGGTAATTTTTACTTTTAAAAACATAGTACAATTGCAATTATTAATTTTGCAGCAAACGATTTTTTATTACCGCTTACCAAATTCGTCTAAAAAATGTGCGAACAGCCTCTGTATATATATATATATATATATATATATATATATATATATATATATATATATACTGAAAGAGAGATTTTGGACCTAATGGCTCGTTAGAAGGTCATCGTGTATGTGTGTGTCTTAGGAGGGTGAGGGTATTGTTCTCGGAACCTCATACATGTAGATTCAAATCATAACGTCAGGTACATTTTATTGACGTCATGCAGCTATTTTTACCGAGTGGTACACTAAACACGTACCCTGAATGGCCTTCATTTGACATATCTCTACAAGATGGGTAGTATTAGGTACTATTGGCAAAGGAATATGTTGACATCGTTTGTCTAGATACGCGTCTCTAAAATAATAAGACAGGAGGCAATTGTCATTCGTTCATATATGTTTTCCATAATTTCCATCATTAATCATTCATGCCGTTCGTCCATTCCAAAATTTATCGTCAAATTTTGTTCTTGTAATTGTTCTGCCGATAATCACCGAGGTTTACATATCATTTCACGTGCTCCCTCTTTTGCAAATTTAGAATGTGGGTTTATTTCCTGGAATATTACACTTAAATCAGTCCTATCATTGAATATCATGTATAAAGCTTTAAACAAATGCTTGCATTTTAGTATTCTCGAAATTTGTCTCGAATTGTACATCTTGTCAATCATTCATGCAATTTGATATCATGTATTATTCTTTCAGTAACTGTTATTATTTTAACAGTAAAGTAAAGTAATTTAAGTAAAGTAATAAAGTAATTTTTCTGTATTTAAAGTAATTTTTAATTAAAGTAATTTTTCTGTAAAGTAATTTACTGTATTACTAATTTACTGATTAAAGTAATTTTTCTGTATTTTAATAGCCTCTATATTATTTTTAATTATAAATCTGATCAATTATTCATGTAATATAATACAATGTATAATTCTTTAAATAATTGTTTGTAGTTTAATATTATTCTCTACTTTAATTTTGACTTTAAATCTGGTTTATCATACGTGTAATATAACATTATGTATAATCCTTTAAATAATTGCTTGAATATTAATAATCTCAAAATTATTTTTAAATATTAATATGTTCCATCATTTATAATTTAATGTTATGTATAATTCTTAAAATAATGGCAGGTGTTTTAATATTTTCTAAATTATTTTTAATTATAGAATAAAGGACATAACAACATGTTTTAACATATCGTTCTGTCTTTACCACATAAGTTATTTTATGCTAATTAATTATATCTTTGTCCATCATATATGAGGAAATCCTCAGCTAATGTTTTTTTCTCTAAAACTGGATCACCCAAGAATGAATGCTGTTTCCATATTAAATTTTCCAAAGAATAAAATTTACTGACAGGATTAAAAATACATGAAAATTTTATTCAAAAACTAACGCTTTTTACGTTGGTCTTTTACTGTAGTAATATGTTCATCCATCTGAACAATTTTACCACGTTTTTATTAACTCGCTTTCTTGTTTGAGTGTCTGTTCAGTACAAATCTTGCAATCGATTTTTAACTAACTTCCCGACTAGCTAGACATTTGAAAATTTTAGAATAGCTCAGAACACGATGACAATGCATTCTTTTAATACTTTTAGCCATCTTTAAGAAGAATTGAATTCATTTTCAGTTAATTTTGTTTTGTGTCTTAAAATTTGTCTCTTTATTACGCATTTGATTATTTTATCTCAACTTGATAATTTATTAAAAAAAAATTTAAAAAGTATTTATTAATACATAGAATTGTCAAGTTTATATGATTCAACAGATAATTTAAAAACGTGGTATATAAAAAGTTCTTTTTATCTTGTAATTAGTTTTCAATATTGCTAAAAATATACCTTATATGAAATGACTATACAAACTCATAAATTTCAACTAAATCATTATTTTATATCTCTACCATATCTTTTTTTGAATAATATAATTCTTCATAACTTGATAATATATGAATTAATCAGCTAGGTTTTGACCTCAGGATCTCAATTTTAAGGGGGTCCAGGACACAAAATTGTTCAAATTTTCTTTAAAAAAATTTATTGCATTAAAAATTTTTGTGTTCTTTTAAGCTTAAAATGACGTTTAAATCATGTTTCTATCTTAATTAGACCAGGAGAAATTATTATTTTTTTTAAGCATTCTAATAGTAGCCAAGCGTTGTTCAAACCTGTAAGTGTATTTTTCTGCATGATGGTTTTTTTCCCCATTTCTCGTCTTTAAATTGTTATAAGTCAAGAACCGTGAAAGATAAATGGTTAAAACTTGGAACATGTCTTTTTAAACTATTTTACTTTAATTTTGATTCAGCAAATTTGAAAAAATATTTACTTTTGAAATTATGATTTTTTAAAAATATGTTACATAATTTTTTAGTAATTTTTAAAATAAATATTTTTAATTTTTTTTCTAATTTAATATTTAAAAAAATGCTGAGTTAAAATTAAAACTTATATATTTCTGTTTAACTAAATAAAAAATAATTGAAATTCGACAAATAATATTACGAGTTATAACAATTTTAAAATACCCCACTTTTTTTAAAAAATTTAAAAATTTTTTTTAAACATTTTGAGAAGTTTTATGAAGTGATTTTGTTTAAAAATTATATAGTTACCCATCACAAAAAAATTCAAAATTTTAACTCAATAAATAAAAAAAAAAATTTAAATGTGTCCCGGAGCCCCTTAATTGAGTCTTTAGATCAATAAATGCAACTTTTTTTTAAAACTTTAATCTCAAGCTCTTTTTCGTTAAGTCTTTCAAGTTGTGCACAGGACTGCACTATCAGTGCGTTTTCTGGGGATTACTAAAATTTTTGTTCTTTCTAATGCAGATTAATCAGGCAATGTCAAGATGAGACTGATAAGGGAAAAGACACAGTATAATTTTTATTTAAAATACGATTGATATCAGTATGTAATACAATGTCAGTGTTTATGAAAAAATTGAATATTTTTTTATGAAATGCAATACATTGAAGTTTGTACTGTATAAAGTGCACTATAATGCTTCTGCATTTTTTAGATTTTAGTACCACGTTTCTCAGAAAAAAAGGCTTAGATGGCATTTTTGTTCAGAAAAAGAAAGTGTAAGAGAGAAGTTAAAACCTACTATTCTTATGAATAAAATATTGTTTACGAACTTTCAACTTCTATCAATTTATAATGCCAATACCGGATTTATTGTCGCTTTACTTTTAGGAGAAAGTCATTTTTATTTAAAATACGAATCAAATCAATAATTAATATACTGTCAGTGTCAGTAACAGCAAATTGAATCATCTTATATGAAATACAGTACGCGAAATAAAATAAATTATTGATTTGTAATTTAATATCACATTGCTTGACAACGTAATAAAAATAGAAAGACTGTTAGGATAATTCGAATTTAATATGAAACGAAATTTAGCAGGATTTAACATTATTTTCGCAAATGGAAGTACTAAAATTTTGCTATATTTCTAAACAGCACTTTACATTACACACCAGTCAATAGCCATTAATGACGCTGCATTTGAAAGTTGTCATAAACTAAGCAGTAAAATAAAAACGAAAGGATTTAAGTCAAAAGTATTATAGTACTGAATAATACCTCTGTTGTGTCTAATACGGATCGATTTCCCAATAAAGGCTTAGGCAGAACTATAAACAGCAACCGTTTGTGTAGACTTGAACATGCCAAATGAGATGGGTGATAAGAGCAAGCCTTTGGGCAAAAAACACCGACTCTCTTATTGACTTTTCAAAATGACTTCAAAATAGAAGGACTATTTTCAGTCATATGTTTATCAGCTAAATATATTGCATTAAACTGTTGTTATGTCATCGAGCGACTAAGTAAAAAATTCAATGCTTTTTACCTAATCAAGTTTCAGTTTAAAATATCCAGTAAAGAAACAGACATCTGAAATGACACGCGGATCATTTTTGCCGAACGGCAGAATTTACCCGCCTTCATGTTTTGCCACTCCGTGACGTCTGTTGCCCCTAACTGATATGAACATGGGATACTTAAGAGAATGAGAATTTAATGAAAAATAATAGTGAAGGAATAATGATAAAAATGGTTTAATCTCATAAGGATCACAATACTTGCAATTTTTTTTTTCATAAAATACAAAGTAAAATAGCTTACATATTTAAGAAACTTTTGTTTAAAAAGAGTCTGACATAAAATGTTGTTATAATTTAAGGGAACGGTGGACTTTTATTTCAGCA
>OU015493.1:214393111-214638111 GCA_907164885.2 Dolomedes plantarius
ATTGTAACGAAAATTGCAATGAAGGTACATGTCGGGGAGATATGCAAATGATTAGAAATGCAGCGTGATTGCGCATTACGTATAGCCGGTAGAGGGCGTTGAACATCGTACTCTGTGGAGTATAAAACAGGTAACCAAAGCTTGTTTGAGTGTGCTGAATCATTTACAAAGGAAGAGTTGAGATAGACATGCCATTACGCCGTGTTCGAAGACAATATAAGCAGTTGTCGCAGTTTGAGAGGGGGAGAATCGTCGGGATGATGGAAGCTGGGTGGTCAGCTAGGCGAGTAGCTCGTCAATTAGGCCGCTCTGATTGTGTTGTGAGGAGGTGTTAGGACCAGTGGACCCGAGAGATGTCATGTACACGAAGACCAGGCTCAGGACGCCTTCGACAGACCAGTCGTCGAGAAGACCGCCACATCGTAAGAAATGCACGCGTACAGCCAACTGCTTCATCGGCCGCCATCCAGGCACAGGTAGCACCTTCACTAGGGGCCTCTGTGTCTTCTCGAACCATACGAAGGCGCCTGGCTGAAGGACAGTTGGTATCGCGGCGCCCATTACGTGTGCTGCCCTTGACGCTCACCCATCGACGCCTCCGTTTGGAGTTTTGCCGAGCACGAGGAAACTGGACTGCAGCGAAATGTAACCAGGTCGTCTTTAGCGACGAATCCAGATTCAATCTCGGCAGTGATGACAATCGTGTTCGTGTGTGGAGAGCCCGTGGTGAACACTTCAATCCTGCCTTTGCTGTACAGCGACACATCGCTCCAACAGCTGGTGTGATGGTATGGGGTGCCATTGCCTACAATACACGGTCACCCCTAGTATTGTTCCGTGGCACCATGACAGCCCAGCGGTATGTTCATGAAATCCTGCAACCACATGTGTTGCCACTCATGCAACGGCTCCCAGGAGCCATTTTTCAACAAGACAATGCTCGGCCTCATACGGCAAGGGTGTCACAAGACTGTCTCCGAACTGTTACTACCCTTCCTTGGCCTGCCCGATCCCCAGATTTGTCTCCAATCGAGCATATCTGGGATCATTTGGGACGACGAGTTGGGCATCCCACGAGTTTGAACGAACTAGAAGCAAGGTTACAGCAAATATGGAACGAAATGTCTCAATACATCATACAGAACTTGTATGACTCAATGCCCGATCGTATCGCATCGTGCATTCGCGCTAGTCGGGGTCCAACGGAGTATTAAATCCTCCTTTCTTTTGCCTTTTTCTCTGAAATAAATTATCCTTTTTCTTTGATTTTCTTATCATTTACTTATATCAAAGTAGTCATTACGTATGTAAAATTTCGTTTCATTTTGACGACTCCTTCTTTGTGCTATTTTTTTTGTCCATCAGTGTATTTAGACATGAGTTAATGAACTTTATATGTTTTCACAAATCTGGGTTCTGTAAAAACTTCAAATGCTGTTTTAGGGTATCTCACGCTAAAAATTCGTGGAAGTAGAAGATAGTTGCATACCTGTGAAAAATATAAACATTCATATATAGCACACATACATCTGGGGTGTTCCAGTATAGGTCCAAGTGTTTCCTGCTGTTAGGAACAACAATTACGTTAATCATTTATATCAATAAACCATGTTATGGTTATAATTAAGTTTCAAAATCATTTTTACTATAATTGTTCTAATTTCCTTCCTTAGGCTGGAAAATTAAAAAAATTTGAAAGAAATCTACAGAAGAATAAAATAGTAATTGAATAAGAGTGAACACATGATCCTGAATTTTACTTTTAAAAACTTCAGAAATTTTCCCTTGAAGGGTAGGGTTATCTAAAAACCTGTCTTTAAGGATTTTTCTGTCTCAAAAGTTTAATCCTCAAATGAGATATAAACTTCTCTCGAACCCGAAAGAAAATACCTTGTATTAATTCCTTATCTTTAATCTTCCGCCGTAAAAAAATTATCTATTTTTGCTTTTATGATTTTGACTTTAAGAAAAAGCCAATAATAAAAGGCTGACCCGATATCATCTTTTCACGTTTCTTTAAGCTCTGTTAAATTTACTATTAGGGAAAATTAAGGAGAGAATAGAATTGCTAATAATAGCGTACGACGCCATTCCACGACCTTTTATGTCTTTTTAATCTACTTTATTGATGTTTACTGTTGCTTTATATTTCACGGTGTGATAGTTTTCACACTATCAAAAATGAGAAAGGGTTTACGGCGCTCTCGGGAGATAGAGCGGGTACCTGTTCATGTGAAATACAAGTTATTTGTTTTCCCCTCCTCAGCATACACCACTGTTTTACAAAATTGTTTTTTCTGCTCTCTTTGGGGGGTTACTTTAATGTAAGTAATGCGAGGTAATGAACATTTTTTGAATAATTCCTTATTTACCTTACACAGGCTTGAGATCACGGGGCTTCAGTGTTAGTAACAGTAAATTTTCTGATTTTTTTTTTTTAATCTTGTTTTATTGGGGGAAAATACTAAAGTAAATTTTGACCTCTTATTCATTTAAGAGGATCCAGGACACAAAATTCTTAAAATTTTCAAAAATAAAGTTTTTAACCAACTAGTTTAAACAGGGCATCATGACGCAAAAACTCTGACTCCTTGGACGGAAACAACCACTAGAGTTCGTGGCGATGCCCTTTGAAGTATTAGCAGTTGATCCAATGTTTCCGTGCTTGTAGCAGCATATTTTCGTGTGTTCCTGTATAATTGTTAAATTTGTGTTATACTAAAATTATTTGTTATGTCTTCATTAAATTAGTAAAATGTCACCTCGGGTTTCATTATTTATTGCCGGGATTGAGTTTTTTCTCGGATATTATGTGACTGTTCCGGTGAATGGCCACATGTTTACTGCATTAAAAAATTCTGTGTTCTTTTCCGCTTAAAATGACGTTTAAATCATGTTCCTATCTCAGTTAGAACAGGAGATATTATTATTATTATTATTTTTGCAACATTCTAATAGCAGCCAATCTATGTAAATGAGTAAATAAGTAATTAAAAAAACTGTAAATGAGTAAAGCTGTAAACTGTAAACTGTAAACTGTAAATGAGTTTTCTGTATGATGGGTTTCTTTTTTCCAGTTCTCGTCTTTAAATTCTTATAAGTCAGAAACGTTAAAGATAAATGGTTCAAACTTGGAACATGTCTTTTCCATTTATTTTAATTTAATTTTGTTTCACCAGCGGGCTTGTGGCGGCCCAGTGGTACAGCGCGCTGGTTTTAGGTGCTGAGGGTGCTCGGATCGAATACTGGCGTCGCGCCACGAAAAATGCATCCGTTCGTGTCGTCACTTCATAGGGGATAATGCTGTCCGCCTATATGGTACAATAAAATGGGCAGTAAAATTGCGACGTAGTATAGCCGAATGCTTGACGGCAAGAGCCTCCGCATTGGGGAAAAAAATTTGATTCAACAAATTTGAAAAAAAATATTTACTTTTGAAAATGAGATTTTTTAAAAAATAAGTAACATCATTATTTTTAAAATTCTTCTTCTAAATATTTTAAATTATTTTTAAATTAATATTTTAAAAAACGCTGAATCAAAATTGAAACTTATATAGTTTTGTTTAATTAAATGAAAACTTTTTGATATTTGACAAATAATATTTAGAGTTATAACGATTTTAAATGACCCCACTTTTTTTTTTAAATTAAATTTTTAAATTTTTAAAAACTTTATCAGAACTTTTATGATGTAATTTTGTTTACAAATTATATGGTTAACCATCAGAAAAAAATATTCAAAATTTTAACTCAATAAATTATAAAAAAATTAAATGTTATCCTGACCCCCTGAGGTATTAAAAATATAACTATGTCAAATCAATAAATTAACCCTGTGCAATTTTCGCTACCCTAGGTCATTAAGCATGTCGTCAGTCCCAAAAATATAGTCTGAAGAGGGCCTAAACAGTAAGTAGTAAATGCCGATGTAATGCCTTAAGGGAACGGTGGACCTTTATTTGAGCAAATCTCGTCATTGTAATACTGATTGTGTTATTGTAAAAAAAATATATATTTCTGTAGATTATTAGTACCAAAATGATTTTTTGAAGTAAAAAATCATTTATGAAGCTTCTACAAAGTAATTTATAATGGGTAAGTGTAGTAATACATTTTGAATTTGTTTTTCTCAAAACAGATTTTCCAATGTTTTTAGATTTTTTAAATGCTCCATGCTACTTAATTTTTCTTCAAAATTCATGAAATTGATAAGGAAGAATCCTGATGCTGTTTACAAAAAAACTGGGTATGCATTTTACAATTCGACTTCATTAAGGCAATTAAATTTGATTTATAACTTTTCAAAAGACAAAATTTTGATGAAAATCGGAATTGAATTCGGAAAAAAAATCTCTCAAAGATTAACTATTCATGGGATTAAATAATTGATACCCAGATTTTTTGTTATACAGTTTAAAGAGATTAACATGTAAAATCGAGAAAATATCTCAAAAATTAAGTAGCAAGGAGCATTTTAAATTTTTGTTTATAAATTTCAAATTTTTTAAAAAATCTTAAAATTATAATGAGATTGGAAATTTCTTTTAAGGTATTCTGTTTATTTATAGTGAAATGTGTATATGTACAAAATTTCGTATCTCTATGATGAAAGTAAAAAAAGGAAATTTTAATGTCCACCTTTCCCTTAACAATACCCATCTTCATACCTGATGGAAATCAAGTGATTAACAAAGTTGACATTGGTTATAGCTGCTAAATATTTAATACTAAATATTTGTTTTTATACTTGCTTCGATATCATTGGAGAAAAATATTTAAGGGAATTTTGATCTTGTGTTCCTTTAAGATATTACAAATATAACTATATCAATTGTATAAGCTCTTTACAATATTTTTTGTCCGTGGTTGCTAACCAAGTCATTAAATGTATCATTTCTAAAAATATACTCATAGGAATGCCTGAAACTTTTTAAATTAATATCCCTTTCCTTTTTGCAGTACATGCGGAAAATGGCTGTGTAACTCCGTAACAAAAATTGTATAACAGAAAAAAAACTACGCGACAAGAATATCAAGGTTCACACGGAAGTGAATAAGTTAGATGAAAAGTTATTTAAGTTGGGAGACAACAGAACGTACTGAGAAAAATGGGGTATTGTTTCCCGTACAAAATCAGTAATAATCAACAGCTGCTGGCCATCAACAGGAAGAAGCGACTGATCTTTGCATTGGCATTCCTTGCTAGAGTTGCAGTGGATGCATCGTGACCATGGCTGATTCTGTGGAGTGACGAGACCCATTTCCACCTCAGCAGTACAGTGAACACCCATAATTCTCGTATTTGGGACACGGAAAATCCCCTTCCTTCCAAGAGATTCCACTCCACTCACCGAAAGAGACAGTCTGGTGTGGATTCACAGCCACTTTCATTCTTTGACATTTCTTTTTCGAAGAGGCTGCTCGCAATGGCCCTGTGACGTGAACCGTGACGGCAAACAGGCACAAAAGGCTGCTTGAAACTTTTGGTGTTCCCCAATTGCAACAGCAGCAGTCTTGAGTCAGTTACTTTTAACACTCGATTACTAACCATCCATGAGATACACGGTAACTATTTTTGCTGACTGCAAGTCCATCCGTAGAGAGGGAGACTACGCCCACCTATCTTCCTAGCAGGTGCTAGATGCCTGTTTAGTTTTCGTTCTTATAAAGCAAAGGTTATTGACAACACAAGCCTTTTATCTCTCAGATACGACGACAGCATATTCGTAAGTATTTTTGATCAATCTGATTTTTTGTTTTGTAGCTGTATTTTTGTGGATTGTTGTTGATTCCAAAATGTTTTATTCAACCAATTTGGAAATTTATGCAATGTTTTATTCAACCAATTTGGAAATTTATGCTGGAAAGCAAACGCACGGGCCATACCAACTAAGAAACAAGACCACGGACATAGTAGAAAGATTGATTACTCCCATCACTAACATCGGACGTAATGTCACTGCTGATAATTGGTTCAGTGCTGTATCTCTGCTCAAAACCTTATCAGAAAATTGTTCCCTAAATAAAAGGCAAAACAATGCATACCTCTAGTTATTTACCCCCCCTTTTCCTTGAAATAATAGTGTAAAAATAGATATATCATGGTTTTTATGTCATGCATCTTACAGAAACGAGAACAGCAATGACGTAAGTTTTTTGAGGATAGTAATTAGTCCAGTCAAATTGTGTTTTTCGGAGGAAAATTTTGGGGTAGTTTTGATTTCCTCCATTTTATATGTTTTTTGGGGTGCTGAATCCGAAACTGAGGTTTGTTAACAAAATTTCGTGACGCAACATTGAAGAAAATGCAAAAAAAGGTAAAAATTTTCATTTTTTGGCGGTTTTTTGCTTATAACTCGGAAACTATCAACTTTTCGTATATAACCCAATTTATCCAAATTAAAGTACATAAAATTTCCTACAAATTTCACTATTTAGGTTTTTTTCTCCGACGGACCGTTTGGGCTCAAGCGCTATTTGAAAATTGGCGTATTTCGGCTGTCTCCACAAAAACCCACTTTTTCCACTCCAAAATTCTAATTTATTATTAATGGCTGTCAATTAGTGAATTCCTCCCAGTTCTCTGCACATACCTTATTTAGATCGTATATGTAGAGGTACAGGTAATTTTTTCAAAATAAAATAATGTTCAAGTTATTTAAAGAAGTCCGAAATTGTACAAATTAGTTGTAATTGTTACAAAAAAGTTGAAATTCCAAAGAAAAATCTTGAAAAATTATTACATTTTATTATATTGTATTACAATACATATGATCATATATTGCATTATTATATGAGCCGTTGTCGTTTAGAGGGTCCTGGCTGAGGTTCTTCGAAGGCGGCGAGTCCTGGCACAGGTTCGGGTTGTTCTGTCGTCAGAGTCGGGGCTTGTTCATCTGGAAAATGAAAGAGGTGGTGAGAAAACAACAATTTGTGATCATATCTTAAGGAGAGATGAGTGATTACGAAATAGATTGTGAGATTAGACATACCTTCCGCATCATGTAAGCGTATTTCTTCAGTCTGTTCTTCAGTCTGTACCCATGACGTGAAAGGTGCTGTATCCGTCGATTGTATGTACATTAAAATCAGCATTATTGTACACCTGCTGTGAAAAGCATGGCTGGTTAACTTTCAGCGGATCGCTGCTGACAGCTGATGCTTCCAGGCGGACAGCCTCTGTGTAAGTTGAACAAAATCCCAATGAGGAAACCACATCGACTAATTTCCTTGAGCCGTACTTCTTGTACAGAAACACTGCCAACCCTACGAGGACTGGTGAAACGAATGATCTGGGCCTCACTGATGCTACAAGACTATGAGCCAGTGCTGTGTTCTTCTTCCACATATCATGGTCCCCACGTTTTTTGTTTAGTACAACTGTTTCCCTAAATGTACCGAGACTTTCAGGAATGAGTTCCTCATTTCCTTCCAAAAATTTATCAGGTGAGGGGTACTGTGCGGTCTCATAAACCTGGCTCCGGATATCCTCAACAACAATTGCAGCAGCCGTCTTAATAATCCGGAGTCTTTCCTCTTGTTCATTTTTAACGCCTGCTGGTACCAAGCATCATTTAAAATTTTATACCCTGTGTTTTTGAAACACACTACCAGCTTCTTGTTTGGAGAAAAGGTCATTATTATATCGCTTCCATATTTTTTGAGTAGATGAGCTTTAACTGTCTTTATGTCAGGACGATAATCACCCTTCATTTGGTCCACCAATTCGTCTAGCGTAAACTGACATTCTCCATCACTATTCTCAAGATAAGTGTAGACATATTCCATTGCTGCTTCAACTTGATTGGCGAATGGGCCCCTTTTTCTCTTCTGTTGAATTTTTTGGCGATTGTACAATTTTCTCATGCATAAACTATGATACTGACAATCAGAAACCATTAAGTCTGAGACAGGCAGAAGACGTTTGATTATGGCTTGTCCATACTCATCACCACGTTCTTCTGCCCTTTTTATGATAGTTTCCTTGACTTTCAAAATTCGAACCTGATACACAATATTACGATTGGTTTTCTTTTTTCTTTGTTGTTCTATAAAATCAGGTGTTATGACGAGGCCACGCATAAAACAATGAGTTTTGAAATTGAAATGCGCTTCAGTAGAACGTCTTTTGACTTGCTCTCTACCCTGTTCCGCCTTCTTCAAATGAGCTGCAATCATTCTTGTATTAATGTAGTTTGTACGACATCGCTCATGAACATCAACTGCAGATTTTTCACGTAGCTGAACATGCTCACCATCCTTCCTCTTCTTTCTTGACTCGATAAACGTTTTCAAACCTCTTTGCCGCACCGTTATCACCTTCTCTAAGTTATTATCCAGCACTTCATCACAAATAAAACACACACTTGAAGCCATTTTTAACACTACGCGTAAATATAACTTTTGAATCGTGTTGTCGTTGGATTCTAACACTGAACTGCTTACTTCCTTCGCACTGCCACTGGTAGGAATCGGATGGCCGGTGTTTTTATTTATTTATTTATTTTTTTGGAGGGGGGAGGGGAGGAAACCTCGTGAACAATATGAAGGGACTTGAGACTGGGTCAACACCCCTATATCGGATATAGGGGGTGTTGATTGGGTACGCATGTACACGGCGACGTAGTTGGCCTTGATTCGTCTGTGAAGGAATCGAATAGAAGAAAAGAGGGCTTTTAAACCAAACGAGGAAGTTATAAAATCATTTGGTGAGGCTCGCCGAGAATAAATAACATGAAAAGACGTACAAGACGGAATTATACGTATTTGCACAGAATTTAAATACAATGTGATTTTGAAAATCCTACATTGTATTGGATGGAGGAATTAAATGACAGCCTTTAATGATAAGTTTTGGAGTGTAAAAAGTGGGTTTTTGCGGAGTCAGCCGAAATACACCAATTTTCAAAGAGCGCTTGAGCCCAAACGGTCCGTCGGAGAAAAAAAGCTAAATAGTGAAATTTGTAGGAAATTTTATATACTTTAATTTTGATAAATAGGGTTATATACGAAAAGTTGATAGTTTCCAAGTTATAAGCAAAAAACCGCCAAAAAATGAAAATTTTTACCTTTTTTTTGCATTTTTTTCAATGTTGCGTCACGAAATTTTGTTAACAAACCTCAGATTCGGATTCAGCACCCCCAAAAACATATAAAATGGAAAAAATCAAAACTACCCCAAAATTTTCCCTCGAGGGCCCCTTTTGAGCACAAATTGACTGGACTAAATGGAGTGTTAAGAGAGATGGAGCGCAAGATGTAGCGACTGTACACATTGGACTCTGCGTACAGCAGTTCCTTCGGCAAAGTTTCACTAATGACAGAATAATAGTCGTGCGTTTCCGACAACCTGGCCATCTCGTTCTCCGGATCTTAATCCGTGCGATTTTTGGCTGTAGGGACATTTAATAAAATCTTGTGTATTGAGGAATCTTGGCAGACTTGAAAGAAGGTATCACTCTGCGTGTGAGATGCATTTCAGTCGACCGGCTGCGATCCGAAGTTGAACAAGCTGTCCAGATTTTACACCTACTAGAAGGTATCCACATTGAGCAGCATTCCCTGCATTGGTACGGTTATATTAATGTTTGGTACGTTCAAATAAAATGTGTTTAAAATATGTTTTTGTGCATTTTCAGCATATGTCCAGATGTACAGCGCCCTCTGTCGTGGATTTCAGGAACTAAATATTTTTTCGTGTAATCCGTTTTCCATGTCTTGAGTAGTATGTGTACAAAATTTGAAGCCTTTGCACTGAGTTCCATATACTGGGATGTCAGAGTAGGAGTGTTTTAATTCTGGTCACACGGTACATTGATTTTGACTCCATACTAATATGTACTCAGACCTACGTCTATATTTTGCACAATTTAACAATGAATATAGCTACTTAATATTTAATTAGGCACGATATGTTTCGTAGGTTCAGTTGAAAGCAAATTTTAAACATCACTCGTTAAGTTGTAAGGTTTACATAACATTCGATTCACAATAATCGAACTTTTAAGTGAATAAATCTAAAGAAGCCGCTTAAGATATGCTAATTGCGGCATACGCGGCTGGTATAAATACCAAGAAGCTAGATTAAAAAAGGGTCTACGAAGCGAAAGAAAGTGAGAGGAAGGGCCGAGAGAGCTAACGAAGTGATAGGAAGTAAAAGGAGTTTACGAGCAGCTGCTCGAGGCGTTATAGCTGGGAAGATGCTAACCTACGCGACTTCGTGTTAGACGAATGTTATTCAGCGTTCTGTGGCCTTAAGTTTGCGTGGCAGCACTACTGGTTGACTTTCAAAGTATTTGTGAGTATTGCAAAGTGTATTTTTCTTGAATGAGTAGTTATACAAGTGAATATATTAAATTGCATTTCCCTTGCATGAATGCTACATATATATCGTACTAGCAGTAAGTATGCTTCATGTTGAAAAGCAAATATTTGAATAAACATTGTTGTTATGTAAGAACTGTGTTTGAATGAAATTATTTAGAGTGCCACTTCAAGTTATACATACCCAAAGTCAGGGTAGAAGTGTTAATTCTCTATAAAGTAGCATTTCTCTGAATAACTACCGGGAGCTCATCATCAAAGATAGCCTAACTCCGGATACGAACGTAGGTGGTTGCTATCCACCTACGTTCTACTTGTCTTGCTTGGATCTACAAACTGTTGCGGTGCTTTTGAACCGCACGGAAAATCGGAAACAAATGATATTCGAGAAGATGGGAATATTGTCGTGGGAATAATGATGATGGGAGGCGAGTGGCCCCAGCTACGAGAAGGCGGAGAAAAAGAAGATTCTGAAAAGAAATGAGTAGCCCAAACCATCACTATTCAACGCATTTTCCTCGTTAGTGTGCTTTCCCCTCTTCCTATAACTTTCACATCTGCATCTGGTCTAAGCATACCCCACATTGTACACTTCCTTTGGCGGCTTCATTTTCATCCTTAATGGCACTTAAACATCCTGTTTCTTTTCTAAACTATGTACACGTCCCTCGCTTATTTATCACTCGTCATTGCTTCTCTTAACTCGATCATTTCTTAATTGATTATTTCATCTGTGCTTAATGTTGCGGTGCTTTTGAACCGTAACACAAACACCGTACAAAGTGGACAGCAAAAGAAGAAAAACGTAAATTGAGCTGTTGATGTTCATTAATTCTTTACCGGTTTTAAATATAGATAATAAAGAAAAGTGATTTCTCTAAATTCCTTTCTAATAATTTTTTATTTTAAATTTTCTTAAGATATTACTATTTAAGAGGGGGGGAGTTGTTTTTCTTTTGTATAAAACGATGAGAAATACACCTCGAATAAATCTCTTGGAGGATATTAATGAACACTTTAGCAAATTGCAGACTGCTTATCCTTTCAGAAAAAAAGGCTCCCTAAATATATTCCCAGAACTAGATGGTACTTTTTTTAAAAAAATATATTTCACTGCTCTACAAATTTCAAGATTAAACCCCGAAAGAATTTATTCTTAAATGCCATTTTTCAAACCTTATCGTCCAAATCCATTCGAATTTTATAAGGATGTAGAGCGTATATACTTCCGGTTATCATATTTCGATTTTTTTCATCATCTCGAACATGTGCAACAAAACCGTATAAATTCAGATTTCATATGAATTTAAGGACATTTAACAGTATTAGGGAATTTTTCCTTTTGCTGCTAGCCAATGCTGATATACGGATTATGACACTCTCATTATGAGGTATGACCAAGGTAATGTCCTTCCCTTCGAACTCGGGGAAGGGTATTAGTTAAACAAAAGATTTTTTGTGTGATGGATTCTTCCGGAAATAGCTATAAATGATTTATTTTTTGTGACTGAAATTATTTTATTCATATTGTACTTGTGTTACAAAAGTGTTACTTGATGTTTTAATTTTCTCTTAATTGTTATTTTAACATACAGTGTGGTCATAAAAAAAACTTTGCCGATATATGGACCTCTAGCGGCTGTTCCGTTCAACCGGTTTAGATGAGATTTCAGATACAGTTATTCAAAGGTATGAGCTCGGAATTCTGCGAACGGCAACAAAGTAGCGCTCACGATTACGGTTATAGGTACAGAAACTCGAAATTTTCGAATAGCAAGGCCCACTTTTTCCCGTCGCAAAATGCTCAGCACATTTCGAAAACCCTACAGAGCGTTGGAACGGTACGTGTATCACAAAAAACGTACGCGTTATTTACGCACAAAAAACAGTCTCTGAACTATACAAATATACTTCTAGGGGCCGTCTTGCCCAAACTTCAGTTACATTACAGGGCCGTCTGCCCTTCTCTCGCACGACCGTCAGCGTCGGCATCCAGTGGTCAACTGCCAAGTAACACCTCTCTCCGCGGGATGGCACTGTCGTCTCCTCGTTTACTCAGCGCTGCGTTGTAATACTTCCTATATATATATATATATATGTATAATAAATACGACGATCAATGTATACAACTGATTTAAAAAATAAGTATATATATTTATAAAAAAAATCCTAAGAGATATTGTTATAGACAAAGTAATGTAGAAGAAAATATTCAAATTAAATCTAATTGGACATACTAAAGAATATAGTAAAGTTAATATATTACAGTTTGAGGAACATATCTTTTACTGTAATTTTATATTTTTTTGGATAATGTCCAATCGTCTGCCTCATTAGCAACGGAAAAAATATTTTTTTGTGTATTTCATTGTTATGGACGTGGCGATAAATTTATTTAAAGTACCAGAAAATGAAATCACGTGATGAACATTTAATAAATTAAATTCTAAAATTTAATCTTTAAAAATTCACCAAAAATCAGAAAATGTAGGTAAAGATTCGAAAAAGATTTCATTTTAAAGGAATTTTTGTGATCTTTCTTGAGATATAAATTTCATAACCCTCAAATTATTATTTTAAATGCAAACTTAAAAAAAGTTACTAAAACAGCTTAAAAATGTAATTTTAAAAGATCTAAGAAGAATTTTTCAAAATTCTTTTTGAGTGCACCCCTACACTATAAGAAGAATCGCCATGCAAAATTTGAGCCCTTTAGGTCCAGCGGTTTGGTCTGTGCGTTGTATGTCACTCAGTTAGTCAGTCAGTTACAGAACTGTTATATATATATATATAGATAACAAATGATAGAGATTAAAAAAATAAACCTTTACATCGTTGCTGTGTTAAATCATATACTAATTTTCGTGCTGAAATAATAGATGCTTCATCGTATATATATAGACTGGTTATATATGTCGTTATATATGTAGACTGGTTAAAGATGCGAGTACCCACTGAAGGTGTGCGGTCTAAATTGTGTTAGCATCCTATTGACCCATTCGACCCCAGAAGGCCTTAGTTGGAATGTCGCATCCTATCTGGTGCATTGGACGCACTGGAACTTAAACAAGGATAGTAGAAACTGTTATTTTTTTCTATGACTAGGGGCTTCGCCCCTAGGCTCGCTACGCTCGCTCCTCTGGTGAATCAAGTGAATGAATGACTCAATAGTTGTTTACAGCGATTGAGTCATTCATTTTGTTTACAGTTGAAGCTTCCCCCCCCTCTCGACGAAATGGATGAAGCCCGGCGAAATGGATGAATGGGTGAAAAATTGGATCTTCTTTCAAAGGAAGCTAATGAGAAGATTTTTTTTTAAGTATTTCTTTAAAATTCAATTAAAAATCAAAATTTTAAGATAGAGACTTGAAATGAAGTTTATATGAATGAAAAAGCTTTCATCTTCCAGTTGATATAAATATTTTCTTTGTAACATAATAAGTCTGAGAGCATCGAATTTATATATCTCGAAACGCATCAATTTTTCCAAAAAGTGAGTTTTCAATTTTAATAAAAATATCAGTCTGTTTTAAATTATTTTTAAACAAATGACGTCTTGTTTGAAGGAGAAATGTCTGTGGTCTTAGATTGTAAAAAAAAAAAATCTACGATCCTTTTTTGGCGAGTTATCGTAATCTGAACATGAAAAAGTCAATATTTTTCCACAAAACATAAAATAAAAAAAAACTTAAAGTCCGACGAATATGAGACATGTCTTACTTTCTTCCCCACATTGTTCTGCATCGATTGGTATCGGTGTCGACCCCATACCCCCAGCGGTTTCGGAGGAGATAGCGTGACAAGCTTTTGACAGCGGCGGCGGCGGCTGCGGAAGTGCCAGTTACTTTCTTTTGGAATAGAGAGATTAGCTTCATAATGTTCGAATAAATTTTTCACGTGAATTTTAGGCTGTCATCAGTCCAGAATGTGGTGTTGTTAATAAACCTGGCTAAGCACTCGGAGTATTTAACGGAAAATTTTTCTTAAGAAGCAATGTATTTGTGGCACTGAGCAGTTCTATAGGGGTAACGTAGATACAAAGACAATTCCATTAGGTTAGTTCTAATATTATTATCTCTGAGTATTACAATCCGATATGAAGTCGTACGTTTGAAACGCCTTTCAATTTCATATGACAGTTTTTTAACTTTCTGCTTGAACTCTAATGAAACTAGATATCTTCTAGGAAAATCCTTTCCAAACTCGCGTTATTTCAATGCCTTGTGGATTCCTCCAACATATTTCAGTCTCATTTGTATAGCATGTTCCTACGAGGAATAATGAATTCCCTTTAAAATTCAAAAGTCATATCTTCTGGGTTTTTCCTTCATATCAATTTCAAGGCTGTTTGCATTTTGATTAATATATATTTATTAGTCTTATCCTATCAGAAATGCTCTCCTCTCATAAAAACTCTGTAAAAATAAACCTTAAACAAAAAGCAGAAAATAAATTTCCGTCGAAAAAATTTCAATCAGAATAAAGCCGATTGGAATGAGCTTTCTCTCATATATACAAATACTCCCGACAACTTCTGCTTGCCGCAATAGAAATTGAACAGAATCTCCTCTTTTCATTGAACTGAATCCTACTTTTCCCCATCTCATGTTTATATGTTCTTAAAGTACTTCTCAGTCATAGACATTTCAAGACAAATATAAAGTTTTACCTCTTTTAGGAGTAAAAGCTTTGTCAAAATACGTCGCATATAAACTGTCAGCTTTCAAAATACCAAATAAGAGGAAAACCGATTATAAAGATTTTTAAAATTCAACATTCTGTTTTAAAAGGAATATTCTTTCGATGATTTTAAAAAGGAAATGACTGAAAGATACAAATATCCTCTAATTTGTTTTAAAACAAACAAGATCCATAATCGTCCATACGAAATATTTCGCTTTTAAATTTTAATAGCTTTAGTATGAAGGACTAGGGGCTTGTGGCCGCTCTGTGGTAAGGCGAGATGTTTTCCGGTGCTGAGGGTGCTCGGATCGAATCCGGGCGTCGCGCCGCGTAAAATGCCTCCGTTTGTGCACTGCCATCGTGTTCTGAGCTATTCTAAATGTTTCAAATGTCTATCTAGTCGGGAAGTTTGTTAAAAATCGATTGCAAGATTTGAACTGGACAAACACACAAACACACAAGAAAGCTAATTAATAAAAACATGTAAAAATGATCACAATCTGCGAATGAATATCTGGGTCCTCCAGATATTCTTTTTGAATTCGGAATAACTTTCGTAGTATAACGAATAGAGGTTTTCCTAAATTAAACCTATTGTTGCTTGTTATTGGCTTACATCTTTCGATTTAAAATTAAAGAGATGCCTGTCTGCGCTGCATGCATTTAAAATACCGTCAACACACCTATTCCAGATTCTAGATCACCACTCTTTAGACCTCGGCAGAAAATGGACGGTACAGAAAAGTGTCATCACCCACCCTGCTAATGTAATTCCATAGTTACTTTACGTCACCATAGAATTTGTTTTCTCGGCATTACCTGCTGATCGACGCACAAATCGCTGTTTGCTCGGATTAAGCATCAAGCTCGGGGATTCTCAACCGGTGTGCTGCGAGAGAATCAAAAATAGAAATAGGACTCTCTAAAACTATTGATATCAAACATTTGTTCTCTAACAAGTCTCGCATTAATAAAACACAACTATTGTCAGTGATTTTCATCGTAGACCTCTAGTGACATACTACACTGAATCCCCATGACTATTTTTTAAACACTATTAACATGTTCTTATCAGGTGTTTGTTACTAATATCTTTCAATAATTAAATAATTACAAGATAAAAAAAAACTTTTTATATACCATGTTTTTAAATTTTCTGTTGAATCATATAAACTTGACAATTCTAAGTATTAATAAATACTTAAAAAAATTTTTTTTGATGAATTATCTAATCAACTTGAAAGAAAATGATCAAATGCGAAATCAACCGTTTAGTTCGAGAATCGGAAGTTAACATGCGTTTAACTTTTCGTTCCCGTCCCGATCGATAGATGGCTGCACCATTCTTCAAAACAAAAATAACTGAAATTGAATTCAATCTGCTTAAAGATGGCTAAAAGTATTAAAATAATGCGCTGTCATCGTGTTCTGAGCTATTCTAAAAGTGTCAAATGTCTCGCTAGTCGGGAAATTAGTTAAAAATTGATTGCAAGAGTTGTACTGGACAAACACACACACAAACACACACAAACAAGAAAGAGAGTTAATAAAAACATGGTAAATAATTACAAGATAAAAAGAACTTTTTATATACCATGTTTTTAAATTTTCTGTTGAATCATATATACTTGACAATTGTATGTATTAATAAATACTTTTTAAAATTTTTTTTGATGAATTGTCCCATCGACTTGAAAGAAACACACACAAACAAACAAACAGGAAAGCGAGTTAATAAAAACGTGGTTATAAAATCAGCAATGTAGTCAATTTTTATTGGAACTTAAAGTTGAAATGTTCCCGCTTCACATTAATTTCGCTTTGATTTGATATTGAAAAAAAAAACTGAAACTCTGACAAGGTCATCCCGAGATTCTAATATCCTTCCTGAGGTTGCCGCAAACGTAATCAATGATCTAATTGGTGAATGGATTCATTTTAACGTTCTAAAGTTCGATATTCTCCTGCTCGCATTCTAGATCAGGTTTATCGGGTGGTGTTTACAGTGTAAGGTACCCATATTAAGTCTTTGCATTTTCAGTTATATTCTCATTTCGAGGGTGCTTCATAATTTTTTGTGTAATTTTAACCATTTTTAAGCAAATTAACCATGAAAATATAACGAACACAAATCAGGAAAATGACAGTTTTTTATGTTGTTTGATATTTTATCTAGAGAGGATAGCATTACTAAATGACTGTGAATTCCTTTGGATAAAATAAAGATTTAAGTAATATAAAAAGTCCATTCAGATTTAGAACTAATAGATTAAATATCATGCAACTTTTATAATGTAGTCTACAATATTTATTTTTACCATATAATACATAAGGTGTGTGAGTGTAGGTATGCATGCCTAAAAATCGGATAAAATTAGGCATATAGTTTAAAACATTAAAAAAAATTTAACGATTTCCTTTAAATTTGGATAAACCTAGAAAATTTCCAAATGAAATAAAATTGTTCCTAGTCCATCCTCCTTAAATGTTAAGCTAAACAGTCACTTACACATTTTAAGAATTGTGTACGCATTTATATATACACAGATGAGAGTATAAACACACGCATACACACGCTCAAGGTATGGGAGATTTGATAAATGACCTAATACGTATAGATGATGTTTAAACGTACACAAATAGGTGAATATTTGTACAAATCGAACAAATTTCACAAATAGCTTTTAAAACACAAAACAAAATTATTTAATGATATCTGTTTAATTCCGATTAACCTAGACAGTTTGCAAAAGAAACGAAATTGTCCCTAGCTTATCCTCTTTAAATTTTAAGCTTAATACTTCGTGTACACATACAAAGTAGGCGAGAGTATAAATGAACGAATGCGTATAGGTGTATGTATAATTTGTCACTGCATTTTTGAAAGCGTAACATGAAGGCAGGCTCAAAACGAAACGCTTCAATTCCATCTCTGATCCGTAGCAAAATGTCAAACGTAGCTAATGCCGGTTTGGCGTCTGTTTGACAATTGACATTCGGTTTCGAATTATTGGAGATCGTAAGATATCAGTCTGATATCTCGCGCTTCGGAGACATGTGTCGGGTATTCTGCGATGGATTACGGCCAGTTACGGGTTCTAGGTTTATAAATAAATGCGTGTGCGATATAAAATGCCCCATCTCAGACTGCGCATTACTTTAAATACATCCGAGTTTCTAAGTAAAGAATCTAACCAATATCTGACCGACTTGTCAGGTTCGTTATTTTTATGAAATTTGATTTACATTTTATGCTAATATATAAAAAGTAAACTAATGAGTTGAAATATTCCGCACAGAACATTTATATATATATATATCTTTGAAGGAAACTTCTTTTCTTTTCTCTTTCCAATGAAGTTTTAAAATGAAGGGGGAAAATTATTGAGATTTGTGTGATAAAGAGTATTATAAACAACTATAAAAAAGTATACTAAAATAATTACTCGTATTTCCAACTCGAAAAGCAGGCTTGACATTATTACCATGATTTATTAAGTCGCTTTCTTGTTTGTCCAGTACAAATCTTTCATTCGATTTTTTACTAACTTCCCGACTAGCTAGACATTTGAAACTTTTAGAATAGCCCAGAACACGATGCCAATGCATTCTTTTAATACTTTTAGCCATCTTTAAGCTGATTTGAATTCATTTTCAGTTAATTTTATTTTTTGGAAATTTCTTGTAATTTCTCTCATTATACGCATTTGATCATTTTATTTCAAGTTGGGGGGATAATTCATCAAAAAAATTTTAAAAAGTATTTATTAATACATAGAATTGTCAAATTTATATGATTCAACAGAAAATTTAAAAACGTGGTATATAAAAAGTTCTATTTAATCTTGTAATTATTTTAACTTAATTTATAGAACTTAAATAAAAATCTTAATTCTTCTTAATTAAAATATCTATTCCAATGAATCGTTACTGTAAACTTTTAACACCACTATGGAAAAAATATATAACGCAAACGAAATGGATAAAAATTCTTGTTTTTTGACATCAATCGCTTAAATTCTATTTTGATAATCTTTGCCTATATTTCCGGAATATAAGGATTTGATGTCAGGGAGGAATTCCATAGACTATAAATCTTTATTCAAAAAGAAATGATATAAATGCACGTGGCAGAAGAGATACCGAATAACTGCTTTCCCTTTCGTATTATATAAGTCATTCTTAAAATAGTTATGATTCGATTTAGAGAAAACGAGGATAGTTAAATACAATCGTTTTGATACACCCACGCTTCATCGATTTTCTATCTAAAATAGGAAAATTATATAAATGCAAAAATGGATGTATCGATAGACATCACATAACCATATCAGTGTATTAGGATATACTGGCTACCATTCCGTTATGCGAATTTTTTCGGTTTCTTACTCGTCCCTTTTAAACCATTACCATTTAACTAATTTAATTTAATTAGTTACTCAATAAATCTCATGATATTTAATCCCTATATTTTGCACAGGGGGCCGCTGTTGCAATGAGGGGTGTCGCCACTAGAAAGAACTACTGCTCGAGAATTCCAGCCTGCACGATTTTAAAATATACCAACTCGTTTAAGTCAATAAGTGCTCTCATAATTCTTGAGTTAATTACATACAAAATGATCAGAAGTTTATGACTATCCAACTTGTTGCGCGTTTTGAAATATATAAGCTCATTTTATTCAAGAAGTGCTTTAATAATTTGCGAGTTCATTACTGACGAAATGATCTGAAATTCATAATTATCCAACTTGTCTCTGCAAGCTTAACTAAGATATCTTTGGTTTGGGTAAGTTTTATATTAAGAGTTTCATTTACTAAATACTACACATCGTGTGTGTGTGAGAGAGAGAGAGAGACCATGATATCATGAATGCAGTTATAGATATTTTAACTGAAAACGGTGTAATTTTTTTTTTCATTGTAGTAAGTAATATTTTGCAGTTAATAGATAAATAATTGGATTGAAAAAATTGGGTTTTCAATAAATAAAATATTTTTTTTGTTTCTGATCAAAAAAATAATTATTAGGATTTAAACAGATTTTGAAGTGGTGGATAAAGGAAATGCATACATCGGTGATTCCCTCGGTACATTAAGCTATCCGACTACATTCGGAGTCCTTGTAGAGTTCGCGTGTTGCTCAGATGCAAATTTCTGGTAGCTGCGGAGTGCAGGCCAGTTGAAGTGAGTTCAGAGCAGGTGTCTGGTATATTTAAGTGACACACGCTGAGTTGGCAAGAGCCCAAGAAGGGAGTGGAGATTTGTACGGCAGTGCGTTACGCTATTAGTAGAGATACGAAAGAGTCGAGAAAAGTTAGATTGAAGGTGATAGCGGTATTTAACTGATAGAGCACGTATTAGTATTTAGCCTAGGTGGCTGCGCGAGTTCGGTAGTTAGTTCATGGCCCGATGGTCACGGGTCTTGCTAGTGAACATATATTCTGCCTGAAAGGGTTCATTACGACTTTAAAGTTCAGTTTCTTAGTACCGCAAGTTGCGATACTGTTGTGTTATTATTTGAAGCCCCCAGGTCGGTCAATGTTAGTCTACCTCTACGTAGAAAATAAAGGAATTATTTATATTTATGCTTATTACTTTATAGTGTGCCTGGACCGTTAGAGGATTCACAGGGTAAATAAGAATCAGAACCATATACCCTTTTTTTTTAAAAACTGTACTTTCGAAAATTTTTATGTTATTTTTCGAAGGAATATAACACCAAAACTCGAAAATGATGAAATAATTACAAGATAAAAAGAACTTTTTATATATCATGCTTTTAAATTTTCTGTTCAATGATATAAACTTGACAATTCTATGTAATAATAAATACTTTTTAAAATTTTTTTTGATGAATTATCCCATCAACTTAAAAGAAAATGAAGTTAATTGGAAGTTAACTTGCGTTTAACTTTTCGTTCCCGTCCCGACCGACAGATGGCTGCACCAGCCTACAAAAGAAAATTAACTGAAAATAATAAAAACATGGTAAAAATTTTTGTAAAGGACTTCCAATTTGCCTTGTTAAAATTCCACACAGTTCTTGTATTTCTAACTTTTTGTTTTTGGTCTATGGTGATTGAAGTATTTATCATTCGATGACCGCTGCCAGGGTCCCCGAGTACAGCTTTTTTGGTGTAGGTAATATAATAAATTAATTTAAAGTACCGGAAAAAGAAATCACGTGATCAGCATTTAATAAATTAAATACTAAACATTAATCTTTAAAAATTCATCAAAAATCAGAAAATGGAGGTAATGATTCGAAAAAGATCTCATTATAATGGAATTTTTAGGATATTTCTCATGGTATAAATTTTATAACCCTCAAATTATTATTTTAAATGCAAACTTTAAAAAATGTTACAAAAAGAGCTTAAAATTTAATTTAAATTAAATCTAAGAAGCATTTTTCAAAAATATTTCTTAGTGCACCCGTACACCACAAGAAGAATCGCCATGCAAAATTTCAGCCCTTTAGGTCCAGTGGTTTGGTCTGTACGTTGTATGTCAGTCAGTCAGTCAGTTACGGAACTGTTTTATATATATAGATTTGTAATAGACGGTTGTTCTTTCCGAATTGGGCTAGTGGAAGGCTTTGTCAGTCACCAGTAACAACTGAGATGAGTTCCACATTAGGAATTCCATTGCCTCCAGAGAACCCATCACTTCTACCCTGAAGGGAGACCATAGCATGTGCAAATCATAGGTGTAAATGCTACCTGTATACGTTGAAGATTTTTTCTTTAAGCACCCTCTTTCTTCACGTTTTATAAATTTTGTCGTTGTCTGCATGTTTCCATTAGGGATACTCTAAATAATTTTTAAAAAGTTACTTTAACCCTTTAGCGGGCGCGCCAATTTTTGGAACACCAGCAGGCGCGCGTTGCATAAAGTGCAACGTCTCTTACAACCTTGATTATTCTTTTTGTAATAAACTTTTTTTTAATTGAAAATAATAGTTTTGCGTTTCATGACAAGATATAAAATGTTGATAATATTGAGATATATTTATAATTAAAGGCCAAAGAATGCAGATACAATGGCCTTATTTCAAAACTGTCTGGTATAATGCATCTAAGGACAACTTGCGAATTGATTCCTATGATGTCCAAAAACCTAAAAAACAATGAGATTGTCCATCATTGTGATATGCGGGATACCGTGTAATAGCTGCACATTTGATCTATTACATCAACTCCTGATTTTTTCGCATTGTAACCCAGTATAATCGCTGGTTTACCACGGTTAAATCACGACTAACAGTGAATCGAAAGGAATACAAGGGTCAGGAAATCAGACCTGCAGTAGAAAGTGTGTAGCTATAAACAGAAACTGCTCAGAACATCCAAACCTTACACGTAAAAACAAACCATTGAAAATTACGAAAATGTTGCACTTTGTACACGGAAGGGTTAAAAATTTACAAAAAAACGCTCAATTCGTATTTCAAAATTATAATGTGAAGTTATTAATATTCATTGCCAACGTGATCTTCTTTCATTTCTTTTCGAAACATTTACGGCAGTGGCGAAACGATTTGCACTCCTTTACCGGTGACTCTGCTTATCCCATTATTTCATTATTTTCCTTATGTCATTTCCTGTTTAGAGGAAAAACATTCTTATGATATCCGTCAGGTAGAATTTCTTTTTTCTCTCGCGGTGTGTAATTTAGAATGGCCTCGAGGGAAAATGTTTCATTATGTATAAGCAAACAACTCCGGTTCAAACAACAAAACATAGTGATAGCCTCGCTTGAATTAAAACCTCGGCCATATCTGAATAGGTTAAGGCGCAAATAAAGGAATATTTGAAAGCTTTAACCAGGATAAACAATCCATTATTTATTTAATGACATGTTTACTTGATTTTTTTTTTCAGAAAAGTGCGTATTTTAAACTCGTATCGAATAATTTACTTCTTATCATTCGTTTCCATAAATATTCTCCTAAATTACATTAAAATTTATATAGAAGCGCAAAATATATTTTTTTAATTATCCTTAAAAGATTATTTCTTTGTTTCGCGCATTTTGTATAAACCGAAATTATCTTATTGCACTTTCAAAACTGAATCCAGGCGTAAAAGTTTGTATATTGACTTTAGCGTTTAAACTCAAGCCACGTTTTAGGGACAACTTTGAATTTTCCCTTTTAAAAGTGCGTTTAATGTATAAATTTCATTCTGAACGTACTCAATAAACATGAATGACATTCAGGGAAATACAATAACTTTTAATGAACGGCATAGGATGTCAGCACATTGTGTCACTGAACTTGAGTTTCGGTTAGGAAAGCTAGAACCTCTTTAAGCAAGATAACTTTGTTTCTTTATATACATTTTTGTTATAGCGAACAACCAAGGGATATTCTACCATTCTTGCCGGATGTAAAGCATACGACAGGAGGGTCTTAGTATATGGTGCCTCGTATATTCGTAGACTTATATCTGTAATTTTAAAGTACATATCTGGATTTTTATGTTAAAAAATAGACTATAACAAAATGCCCGAATGGTCCGATGAAGCATAGTGGTACCTCAAGATTAGGGGGGGGGCGGAGAATCGCACATTAAATCATCAGACCAGAAATCCCATACATGAGATCAGAGAGAGTGGGCGCAGGTACGATCCCCCTAAATATCACTCCTGGGGCTGCTATCTCAAAATGGAAGAGAGACAAGGGAATGGTGTCAGTTCACTTATAGGGTGATATTACCCATTGAAAGCAACCAATGAATCTCTCTGTCTCCATTGACAAGTGCCCCGCATTGGCAAACACGAAAATGCATAATGCCTGCCTAATGGACGGTGCTTAGAGTAAAATAATCACAAGATAAAAATAACTTTTTATATACCATGTTTTTAAATTTTGCGTTTAATCATATAAACTTGACAATTCTCTCTTAATTGCAAAAACCTTCACTTAATTGTTCTTTTCCACTTTATTTTATTTAATTTTAATCACTTTTTAGTCGTTTCCACTCTCGACAGATTTTATAAGCTTTAATTTTTTTATAATTTGTTTTAATTTTTTGCACAATATTTTTGTAAAGAAACTAAATTCATATGTATTCTGTTTCCAAAATCGTCAAACGCCGTTACGCAAAAGTCCCCCTCAAAATCCTGCAGATCGCCTCAACGTGGCGAGGGGGTGGCACTGGGCGGAATGGGGGAAGTACGTAAGGGAGAGTAATCTCCTGGTAGGGTCACCCAAAGCGTGAAGGCCATTCCACTACGCTCAGCTAAGATTTACAGGTACGGGAGCCAAATCAGACTTCTGCCTTTTGGTGCTCTGGATCTTTGATCTACAGAAGCTGTTTCTCCTTTCCCTTTACCTAACGTGCTCTAAGTGTAACTGTGCTCAGGCTTCTCCCGATCACATTTTGCACTGTGCCGGTCTGGACAAAATTGACCTTTATTCCAGTCCTCTTTTAGTTTATGATTTTCTGAAGTCTTTTGAGCTCATGGACTTGGTCTAGCCTGCGGCTGGACCAAGGGGAATAAGCCAACAACAACAACAACAATTGCAAGCACTGAATTCGATCGAAGCGCCACCTTGCGGCATTTTTCGGCTGAAAGTATCAAAAGAATGCATTATCATCGTGTTCTGAGCTATTCTAAATGTTTCACAGGTTAATTCCCAATATACGGTACCCCTATGTATTTCATTGCGATGGAACCGCCATCTAGGTTACGTCTCCCATCGCCAAGTTGGCGATGGCAGACGTAACCAAGATGGCGGTTCCATCGCAGAGGGAAACATGAAATAATATAAATGACAACATGCAGAACTTTCATTGAAAAATTATCCAGAAAATAAAAAAAATTAAGGGAACAGATGTAGTATACTCAACGGGCCATCGCCAATTTGGCGCCAAAATCCCGTTCGGAGACCTGTTAGGCCTAAACTGCGAAATGTAAACAATAAATTGGAAAACAAACTTACTGCTGGCTTTATGAAACTCGTAGTGCACACGGGATCTTCGCTTCGCCCAGATACCCTTGCTTCACTGCGCTACGCTCCGTTACGCATCCGTCCAAAAACATTTACAGAAAATCCCCAGCCGTTGGCTTCGCTACATACCGCTGGCTGTTGTACACTAAAAAAAACTTCCGCTGGCTGTAGCGGTCAGTAAAACAAAGCTTATCGCAAAAAAATACCATCCGATCTTAAAATCCTCCCTGCCAGAATATAAAAACCGGCAAACAACCATCTGATTTGGCGAAAAATCGCCCCTTGGCGTTCGTTGCGTATACTATATCTGTACTAAAAATGAAGTTAAATGAGGGCAGTCGATTTCTTTTCTTTTTTTTTTTTTTGTCGCCCAAGCAGAACGCGTGTTTTTGGAAAGGGAAAGTCCGAAAAGTCCCAAAAATACGCATTTTTTAAACTGTACAACCACAGTAATGCACAAAAACACACAAATACAAAAAATAAAAGCTGAAAAATAATGATAAATTTGTAATGTGTGGAGGGCTACCGCCCCCCAACCCCCGGCTAAAAAAAGTCAGTATATTGCAAATAATTCATTTAAATAAATATAAAATATATCTTGGTTAAATATATCAGAAAATAAAAAAATGAAAGTTCTGCATGTTGTCATTAATATTATTTCATGTTAAAATAAAAAAAAAAAACACTTAGGGGAAATCCTTGTACCTAGGGCCGGCTATTTTCAAATTGCAGTATCTTTACTTATAACTAACTAACAATAATAAAAATAGTTTGTATACATTACGTGCTTTATTCTCTTTAAATAAAAATCACATCAAGTGTAGAAAAAAAACTTGTAAATGATACTGAAAATTTTTAAAAAATTACAAATGGCCCTAGGTACAATAACACTATTGTACCTAGAGCCAGTTATTTCCAAACACCGAAATTGTTGTTTACAATAAAAAAACAATTTGTATCCATTATTTCTTTACTGCACAACTTCTAAAATCTTCGTAAGGAAGAAATGTTAATTGTAGGCAATGTATTAAAGGAAGAAATGTTTATTATTTCATCACTTTCTAATGTATGTTTTTTCGCCATTGTCTTCTTAATGATCCCACATAAATTTTCTGTTTCAAACACAGATTTCGTAACATTTTTTTTATCAATTACTTTTTCTAATAATTGTGCTTGATTTTCATTTTTCTCGGGGGTATCAGTGAGATTTCTACACTTGCCAAGTGTTCGTCCACCTCTTTTCTACCAGAGGCCATGGCCCTAGCTTACAAGACAAGATTATGGCCCTAGGTACAAGATGTTGTTTTTGGCAAAATGGCAAAGACCTGCAGAAACCAAACTTTGTTTTTATAAAATTTTTTCCTTTAATGATTACAAAAAATATCTGCTATACATTAAAACATTAGTTTGCACTTAATTTCACAAAATGAGACTTCAAAATGAAGTGAAAAAATTTAGTTTTGATCATCAAATCAAGACTTTCTTTTCTATTTAACTATAGCTTCTTCTTGCTTTCATTAAAAATGGCTGTTATGATTTGAACCAATGTTGTCACTCACTCCAATGAGTAAAAATGCTGTAAAATAATAATTATTTAAATAAAGCATGGTGGCCCTAGGTACACGATGTCCCTAGGTACAAGGGTTTCCCCTACCGGTTATTCACTTTCGGTTTAGCTTCTTTTACGTTTTGTTGATTTTTCGGTGATTTTGGATACCCCCAATTCGTCTGTAATCCAAGAACACGGCGTTTTTTTACCTATAAATAAGTTAATTTTAAAACCGTAATTAAATCCAATTTACTCGCTTCGAACCGGGAACCACATTTAATGGATCTTTTAACGCAATGTTCAGATCTTTCCTCTCAGTTATAGTCATTTGCGAATTACAATTAAGACAATAATAAATATTAGCTATTAACTCAACATAAATACAATAATCTATATTTGTTCTCTTATCCGCATTTTGTAAATCCCGAAAAAAATCCAAATCAACCCTCTCATTCGTAAAAGAAGCCATACCTCGCTAAAAAAAAGTACGTCCGAGCGGTGGAACTGCAATCCCAAAAAGAACATTCAAGGGTTTAATTTTTTTTAAACAAGCGCGTTATAAAATCCAGATTAAACTCGTTTACAAGTAAATCACAAGCTCTGATTGGCTGCTAGTTATTCAAATCGGAAGTAATAAATGGTTAACTTAAAAGTATTTAACAAACACAAACCACATTTGGCATTTTATCGTCAACTTGGCAAAAATATAAAAAACATCGCCAAAAAATATCGCCATCTTATTAAAATCGGGAGCAACAAATGGTTACTTTAAAAGCATTTAACAAATGCAAACCACATTTGGCATTTTTTCTCCAACTTGGCAAAAATCTAAAAAACATCGCCAAAAAAATTGCGAATTACTTGTAAGGCTGAGTTGACTATTGCTTGAGTGGCTGAGGTACCGTATATTGGGATTGAGCCGTTTCAAATGTTTAGCTAGTCGGGAAGTTAGTTAAAAATCGATTGTAAGATTTGTACTGGACAATCACACACACAAACAAACAAACAAGAAGGCGAGTTAATGAAAACATGGTAATTACAGTTTTTGTTACATAATACATCCATCTACTTAAATAAAAAAAATGATAGAAAACTAAATTATTTAAACTGACTATTCTTTACCAAATAACCTGTAATGATAATTTTAATAATTTTGTTTATCTTTTCGCACAAAATTTTTGTAAAGAAACTAAATTCATATGTATTCTGTTTCCCAAATCGTCAAACGCCGTTACGCAAAAGTGCAAACATTGAATTCAATCGAAGCGCCCCCTTGCGGGTTTTTTCGGCTGAAAGCATTAAAAGAATGCATTGTCATCGTGTTCTGAGCTATTTTAAAAGTTTCAAATGTCTAGCTAGTCGGGAAGTTAGTTAAAAATCGATTGCAAGATTTGTACTGGACAAACACACAAACAAGAAAGCGAGTTAAAAAAACATGGTAATTTCACAACTACATCGTACTGTAACCGTGGACCTCTGTTTGGCCCTTTTATGCGCTCCTCGCCACGCTCTCACCGATGAGTACAGGAATTTTGAAAGCGAATTTTTTCTCAATTTTACTGGTGACTTACAAGGTGCAGTCATGTCTTTCTTAGGAACCTATAACAATGGCGAAAACTAGCGCCAAGGCTACCTGCAAGCTGAAATGGCATAGACAGACGAAAGTTCTTTCGGTGGAGGGCTGGATGACTCCACTTTCTCAGTCGCAACTAAAAATTGAAAACAAATCTTGCTTCTAGTCCTTTCGTATTTACCGGCAATACCAAGAACTCATAAGGGTGCGTGGTGGCCCAGTTGGTAAAAGAAGCGATCCAGTGAGCTGAACGTCCCTGGTTCGATGCTTGTCGCTGCAAATCCACCGTCGTGTTCACTAATGGTGGCCGGGGCACGTAAAATAAGTCGTGGTTACAATGTCCTCCAAGTTCTCAAAATTACCTCTGGAAGTGCGGGGTCAAGTTTTCCGGTCTCGTCACTTGACTCGGTTCAAAATTGCGGGACCGATGTTCTTCGAGGTCGAGCTTCTTTCTGTAATAGTTACAGTTTAACTTTTCGATGATTATATTTTGACAACTGTGCAATTCAGTTTCTTACTAGATTCTTAATTTCTTAAAGTGTTCCTAATCTGGGGATATATTGAGTTTGGCCACAAGTCTTGTTCCAAACCGTCCAATAGCATTGTAACAGCATTAAGTTTCATTGAGTGTTCCGCTTTAAAATGATTCGAGCAGGGAAAAAGAAATTGGTGTGGATGTGTCTTTCCTGAATTTTTTTTCTATGAAGCACAGTGTATAGCGTGAGATATGTGTTGCTTTCAGAATCTATTCCAAAAACATTGCACTATTTATTCGTTTACTCGAGTTGAACTTACAGATCCCAACATATGTATGACCGGAACATAATTTTTATGTATCGCTTTTGTTGTGGAGTAATCCTAGAGGATTTAATCAGTAAGTACGTATGTATTCATTATACAGTTATGTTTTTAAAGCTAACCAAGATTTTCAAATTTTCATGACGTCTTCACTATCACGTATACTCTTCTTTAGGTATTACTAAGTGTAATGGGAGAATATACCAACAACATTTAACCCTTTCCTTACGGGGTGGGATAGCATGTATCCAAAGAATATATATATATATATATATATATATATATATATATATATATATATATATATATATATATATATGGCAGCGTTCGTTGTCATGGGTTATTAATTAATGAAAAGCAATCGGGCACTGCAATGAATATACACGACATAGTTCCATTAACTGGTTTTAATTCCATTACGTTTTGTCCAGAGCTCCGACAAAGTTCATCAAAACACCTCACTAGAAATCTATCATGAAGACGTACATGTTACCTCTCTCAAACTTAAGAGTCGACTGCTTAGTTTCTTTTGTCATTCTCCCGCTCAAACTTTTTGCTGAGTCAGGACGAATGTTCTGTAACTTTCTTCGTTATGTAATCTCCTTACGCAACTTGCTCCTGCCGAAAAATACCTCTTTTCTGAACAGCACCCGTCTAGTGGCGCCCCCTATTGCTATTTTTTGCTATTAACAACCCTTCTTTTATGGCGAACTTTCGTGAGTTAATAATTTTTTATTATAAATTCCCCTTTTTCCCTAACAAAAGCTCCCCATATTATAATTTTTCCTTACACACACACACACACACACACACACACACACATATATATATATATATATATATATATATATATATATGGAGGAAAAGTAGGCCCCGTAAGCTAAAGGTTAAAATAATAAACCTTAACTTTTGATAATAAATATTTAAAACGATTCTTTACTATAAATTGTCCAAAATCCTGTAAAAAGGCATTCATTTTTGCTGATTTCATGTATTCTCCCTTCATGCCATATACTTGACTCATTCAAAGTGAAGAAAAAAGAAAGCATTTTCACTCAGGTAATTTGTAAAATTATAAACATATCTTCTTTCCAATAAAAATGTTCATGAACAGATCAGTAATTGTAATCGATATATTGCGTGCTTGTAGACTGTGAAGACAATTACACCACTATTTCTTTTTTTATGTACAAGTAAACGTATCAGATATTACGCTGATAACAAAGACGAACATTTATCTCTTAATGCTTTGATCATTAATTAGGATTCTGCCCCAGTGGTAACTTCGAGCAGTACATTCACAAATCTTGATGAATAAATTTCATTCACCAGGTATAACAACCGTACTTACGCAAACCTTATCAATTTATTTTTTGTGTACTTAAGGGGACTCACTACTCTTAAATCTTTAAAACATTCGATTTTTTTAAAAACATATATGTTAAAGCCTTATCATTTCTGAACAAAATAAAGCAAACCGCATGAAAATATTCTGCTTAGTTCCGGAGATATTGATATTCTAAATATTTAATTACTCATCAAGTTTAAGGTATGAAAAATTTTAAACTCATTTTTCTCAAACTGTAATTTTGCATCATTCCGCAACTGATATCTCAAAAACTATGAAACATAATTCCATGAAATTTTTATTACTGCATAATCGTGTTATTATATTGCTTCTGAACTAGAAGTATTGCAATCACTGCACATTTTGTTATTTTTTCAGGGGTAAATTTATGCAAAAAATTAAGGAAATTTTAAGTAAAATTTGAGCAGTTTTAAAAAAGTTGAAAAAATATTTTTAAGTTGAATGTTTTATGTTCAATTGTATTTTGAATTATTTATTTTAAATATAAAATAGGAATTATACATTTAAGTGTAAAATTAATTTCATAGCTCTGCTCGCAAGCCAGTATACAATTAAAATACTTAAAAAACAAGGTATATCTAAAGCATTTAAAAAAATATTTAAAAATATTTTGAGAGTTGACAATTTGTTTATTAAAATAAATATATCAATTTATCATATACATAAAATTTGGAAAAATTGGGAGTAAATTGAAATAGTTACAAAGGAGTCAAAAAATATGAAAATATGCCTTATTTCCTCGACTTTTAAGGGGTCGTGATTTTAAGGGGGTCATTTTAAGGGGTCGTGAGTCCCCTTAAAATGATGCCTTTTTTCTTTCGTGTATACATTTATGGGTAAATTATTCTAGACCCTTGTGTAAATGAACTATTTAAACTCGTTCATAATTCATTAATTGCGAAAAGTGGTAAATCTTTCTTACATGAAATGTACACTAAGAGCATGGAGAATTGTTATGGCTAAATCTACCTCTTTCAATTACGATGTTTCAATTTCAGGCAGACATTATAAAATTACTAATTTGGTAGCAAGAAATCTATTGTAAAGTAGCCGCTGCGCGATCAGCATGGTCGCTTTTAGTTTTATATTTTCTTTTGCAAAACAACTGAACTGAAGTAACATATGTAAGGAATGTTACAATTACCTCATCAGAAATATACATTGTTAAGGGGTATTCACTATAAATATGATTCTAAAACATCGTTATTAAAAAATGGGAATTTCCATTACTTCAGAACAGAGTTAAAGATAAGACTGAGAAACCCAACACCAATGATTTTATAAATTACATTACTCTTTGTATATATTATTTTCCACAATTAAGATATATACACTTTATCATTACATCAAATAAGAACTAGTTGGGGAAATGTTTTTTCACTTAAAAAAATGGAGTAAAAGCTCAGCAACTAGTGACAATAAGTGTAGAAAATAAATTATTACTGGCTGTCGGTTGCTATGCCGGCGACCGTTAAGGCTAACCTCGCGGCCATTTATGCTCTCTTTGACGCCTCTCTCTTAATGAGTTACTTCTTCGCTTTCTTTCTTGAGACTGTTCCGAATTTTCACTTGATCGTGTATCTCACTTTCGAGCATTCCTGATTTTATTGCGTAAATCCATGTTGACACGCGCTTGAAAATTGCGGCCAGCCGCTAATGTTTACATCGGGTAGTTGCAGCCGTTGCCATTCGGGGTGTAGAAATATCGTCGATTTTTGTGCCGCATACCTATCCGATTTATATATATATAGATTCTAGAATATAGAGGTAGTAAAATATCATTTCAATTGCTTTATGCAGTAGGGCAATACTTTTGGCTAATTGCACAGTGCGATGTAACAAGGAAAGTTGAAAGGTCGAGTTCAGTAGCTGGTAAAGTGCTCCCCGTAATTAGTTAGTTGTATTTAAAAAAATCATTAATGTAGGCTAATATAATGTTTTTATTAACTCGTGAACCCAAAATCAGCAACTGAAATTTTTAACTGAATGCTTTATTAAAACTCAGTTTCCTTAGTTTCAGTGCAGTGTGAGATGGTTCTTTGTTTCATAAAACTGTCCAGTTACATTTCAGAATATACAAGGTATTTTTCATTCGAGTAAAAATGAGTTATATGTTATTTTTTCCGTAGAAAGTCATGCAGCATTTATAAACTTTTTTATAGGAGGAAATAATTTTGCTGCATAGAGACACTACTTTTTGATGACCTAAGGGCCTGTTCACATAGGAGTCCATTGCGTTGCGTTAAGGAAAAGATGACGTTGAGACGAAAATAAACCAATCATAGGCGTTAAAAATTTCATTGCTAATCGTTTGGAGGCATATGATTGGTTTATTTTCGTCTCAACGTCATCTTTTCCTTAAAGCAACGCAAAGGACTCCTATGTGAACAGGCCCTTAGAGTAAGATTGTCTGAGGCAACAAGATAGTGTTGCGTGGTACTTGACATTAGGTGACTTGTTCAAATTTCCAAATTTGTTTTTTTTTCTCTTCAAATTTGGTGAAAAAAATGGTGGGTAAAATTTTAACAATACTGAGTATGGAAAATTTGCAACAACATCATACCAAACGTAAAAGTAGAAAGTAGCTCAGTGTAAATCCATTTAGACTAGAAGCTAATCTGTTAATAAATGCTTTCAGATTGTTTGGTCCTAGCTGTTTTGCGCTATTATGATTCTAGGGAGCGATTTGTATAATCCTGATAAAGATATTGCTGGCTTCCTACAGTAAGGTTCTATTCGTAATATTTGTTATTAATTCTTTACTATCTTGTTTCAATACCATGTATAAAATACAAATTTTACACCCTTCTACTTGGAAAGTTCTGTTTCATTTTGTCTTCATGGTCTTAAAATTGGTCTGTTTCGATTCGTCTGGAATTTAATACTTATAAGGGGGTCCGCGACACATTTTCAATTTTTTTTTATTTCTTGAGTTAAAATTTTGAATTATTTTGTGATAGTTCACCATATAATTTGTAAACAAAATCACATCATAAAACGTCTCAGAAAGTTTTTAAAATTTTTTTAAATTTTTAATAAAAGTGGGGTAATTTAAAATCGTTATAACTCGAAATATTATTTGTCGAATTTCAAAATTTTTTCATTTAATTAAACAGAAATATATAAGTTTTAATTCTGATTTACTATTTTTTAAAATATTAGTTTTTAAAAAAACTAAAAATATTTCGATGAAAAATTACAAAAAAAATTATGTAACTTATTTTTAAAAAATCATATTTTCAAAAGTAAATATTTTTTTTTAATTTGCTGAATCAAAATTGAAGTAAAATAGTTGAAAAAGACATGTTACAAGTTTCAACTATTTATCTTTCACGGTTCTTGACTTATAACAATTAAAAGACGGGACATTTCATGTTCCTCAAACTGCACTATACTAACTGTAATATATTCTTTAGTACGTCCTATTAGATTTAACTTGAATATTTTCTTCTACATTATTTTGTCTATAAAAATATCCATTACGATTTTTTTATAAATAAATGTTTTCGTTTTTTTTTTACATCAATTGCATACATTGATCGTTGTATTTATTATAACTATATTTATACATATTTTTGGCATTAATTGCATGCATTGACCGTTGTATTTAATGTGAATGTACTCCGTAGCAAAGTGCGGGTTTTCAGTTGGTTTTTTTTTGTTATGGTTAACCATATAATTTGTAAACGAAATCACTTCATAAAACTTCTAGAAATGTTTTAAAAATATTTTTAAATTTTAAAATTTTAATAAAAGTGGGGTAATTTAAAATTGCTATAATTCGAAATATTATTTGTCAAATTTCAGTTCCTTTTCATTTAATTAAACAGAAATATATAAGTTTTAATTTTGATTCAGCATTTTTTTAATATTAATTTTTTTTAAACATTAAAAATATTTATATTAAAAATTATAAAAAAAAATTATGTAACATATTTATAAAAAAAAAATATTTTCAAAAGTAAATTTTTTTTTAAAATTTGATGAATCAAAATTAAAGTAAAATAGTCGAAAAAGACATGTTACAAGTTTCAGCCATTTATCTTTCACGGTTCTTGACTTATAGCAATTGAAAGACGAGAAATGGGGAAAACACCCATCGTGCATAATTTAAACAAGGATTGGCTACTAATTAGAATGTTGCAAAAAAAAAAATAATAATTTCTCCTGTTCTAACTAAGATATTGTCGTAAAGGCAGCATTAAATTGTCATAATGGGGTAACAATTGGGGGAACAAGTTATGATGGCATATAGAGAGTGTGAAGCATGACTTAGGATAGCTGAGAAAAATAGTTGAAGACATCTGAAACAAGTAATATAAAATCAAAATTTTTTAAAGCCAATTCCTACTTAGGTCAACAAAGAATAATTTGAGTGTGAACTAATAGTAGGAATTGAAAAAAAATGATTGCCTGCCAGAACCTTGCCTACTGTGCTAGATTAGGAGGGGGAAAGAGAGAGAAAAAGTTTGCCAGGTTCGGGATTCGATCCCGCAACCTGCAGGACGGGAGGAGCCCGCGCTACCGCAGTGCTACCGTTTACACAGTAAGAAGAGGGAAATTTCTATTCCAGAGCAAAAGACGCTCTAGGTCGAAAACTAAAATCGATTAATTAAATTAAATTAATTAATTAATATTTGAAAAAAACTGCATTAACATCAAGTGTCATCCATTACAAGTTTTAAAAAATGTATTTGAACTTGAGTGGATGAATAAAAAGTATTTTATTAACGATTGAAAATTTGAACAATATATATATATAGAGAGAGAGTGTGAACTAATAGTAGGAATTGAAAAAAGACTGTGACAATAAAAAGGTCAAAAACTAGATTGATGATCATCACGTTCTTTTATTTAGTAGTAATAAATGAAATGCAGGTGGCTTAAGGCCATAACAAAAAAATATCATGATGTCCTTTACGGATCTGGAGGGCGTCTAAGTCTCGTCACGCTAAATCTGCTCGCTGGAACTGGTAGGCCGCGGAACCGTTGTATTCTGCCCCTCATGGTCCACCTCGGGTGGTGGAAAAAGATGCTCTGTCTTTGTCGTTAAAAATTCCCGCTCGAGTCTCACAAGATCACGTGGTCTTGATGAGCTGACCAGATGTGGAATTTGGCGGCCGCCAAGCAGTGGAGCCGCGCCCGCCAAGCAGTAGAGCGGAGCTTAGAGAACAAAGATTAGTGGTTTTTGTCTGTCGAAGGAGGAAAGGCGATGAATGCGCCAAAGTGGACTGGACACTGAGACTAACCCTTTTGCACGTGCATCCTGGAATGTGTAGACATGAACACAGGCGCCTAAAATCGCGCAAAAAAAAAAGGGTTTTCGTTGAATCGAAAAGCTTGCAGACGGGGCCGTATCCATATTTACAAGATGCGAGGCGTTCTTAAGGGAGCAATCCTCAGATGGTGAATATGTTAAAAAGGGTAGAATATATCCAGTCTAAAGAAGTTGATAAACGTTACGACTGATATAAACATTATTTAAACGTCATTTTAAGCGTAAAAGAACACAGAAATGTTTAATGCAATAAATTTTTTTTTCGAACATTCGAATAATTTGTAGGGTTCGCGTGTTGCTCAGATGCAAATTTCGGGTAGCAGCGCTGTACATGCCAGCCAAAGTGAGTTCGGCGCAGGTGTTTGATCTATTTAAAGGGCACACGCTGAGTTGGCAGAAGTCCAAGATTTTAGTAGCGATACGGGAGAGAGCGAGGCAAGCTTGATGGAAGGTGATAGCGGTGTTTAACTGATAGAGCGTGTATTGGTATTTAGCCGAGGTGGCTGCACGACTTCGAGAATTAGCTCAGAGCCGAGGTTTACGGGTACTCTGCCTGAAGGATTCATTGCGACCTTTAGTTTCTTAGTACCGCGGGTTGCGGTACTGTTGTGTATTATTTTGGAAGCCCCATGTCTGTATATGTTAGTCTGCCTCTACGTAGAGAATAAAGGAGTTATTCTAGAGTTATCCCTCGTACTTTATAATGTGCCTGGACCGTTAGAGATATAAAAAGAAAGGAAGAACCACATAAATTTTGTGTCCTAGACCTCCTTAATGTAACTAATATCGTTAAATATATCTTACAATATTTATGGGACAGTTTTCACTTGGAATATTTCCTGTCTACCACCAGGGTATCAAACAGTTATGGTACAAATATTTAATGTAATCTTTACTGATCTAAAATTGGTCTGTTTCGGTTCTTTTGAAATTTATTAATTTTACTAAGATAATATTTCGTTATTAAATATCTTGGATAGTTATGGGATAGTTTTCACCTTGAGTACTTCCTGTCTGCCTCCAGGGAGATCAAATAATTAAGCTCCAAATATTTAATGTTATCTTTACTATTTTCTTTGGGCGAAAAAGAAAAATAGAGACCTGAAAGGGAGCGCGATGGAATTCTAAGAAATACTTCTGATAGTGATCCTTATCTCTGGATATAATAATCTATAAGGAAAACATCTTCATGAGCGCCATTCGTCAAGAACCTAATACCTTATTTCTTTTGCCTAAATTTTCCGAGTACTCATCAAATATTTCCAAGAATTTCTGTGCTGAAGGAGTCAAATATTACATTTATTGTAATCCACATGTATTGTAGGAAAAAAAATTATTCTGATGGAAGGGATATCTGAGATTATAAAAGTGCTTTAAATGTTGTGCATGGCGGCTTTATGGAGTAGAATTAATGTGTTGTATGAAATTCCGATCGAGTGAATTGCAAAAAGTATCCTAACGTACTTTTGAAAGTAATATAAAACATTTTTTTTAGCATTTTATTGCATATAAAATGCTCTCGTCTGTTAAAGTAGGAAATTGAGTGGGCCAAAAGTGGCGATAAAGTAGTACATTGCATTGTATGATTGAAAGAGTTAATATTATAACTTATTTAGACGAATTAATTATCTCACAATTGCAGATTCGTTTGTCTCAGGTAACACCTACGATAACCTTTTCAGTTAACCCTTTTATGCCCAACTTTTTTTTAGCAATTTTATTCATTTTTGATCTGCTTAGACCTCTTGCTAGGAATATTTTAAATACCTTTTAGGGGCCAAATTAACCACCGTTGCCATATTTATTAAGTTATTCAACGTCCTGTTTATGGGACACTGGGCATACATGTGAGAAAAACGTGGTTGTACTTGAAATTTTAAGAAATACTAATTTTTAATAATTTCTAATGATTCAATTAAATAAAATGGACTTATTTATTAAAAATGGATCTAATTTTTAAAATTTTATCATTTTTACATAATATATGTTGAGTAATAATAAAAATTATAAAGTAGGAAGAGTTATTTTGCATGTAGTTTGTTTGTTTGCAGGTTGTAGAATGTTTCGTAGTTTCGTGTATTTATCTTCTTTGTCGATTTTTATTATTGTCCGAGAAATGAAGACACTTCATTATTTCTTCAAACTTGCTTCTTCTCATTGCATTAGAGACAGCAATATTTTTAGTGTCATCACTATTTTCCCAGAACATTCTTCGTCGGGGAACTGCAACATATCCACTTAGAATCAAAATCCCGATGAATACTCTCATTTCTTCGGACGTAACATCAAACAAGTGGTTGTCTTTCTGCCTAGCATACAACTTAGTATGGAAATCAATATAATCAACAACATCGTCATCAAAAAATTGTTCAAAAAGGCTGCATAGAGTCTCAGATGATGGAATTTCCATTACTCGATTCCAGTCTTCATTCCATTCCCATTTTTCTTTTTGAGACTCAGTCAAATCACTCTTTGTCCATTTTCTTTGTCCATTGATGCTATTATCATTCTCAATATCATTACTATCCAGAACTACATTTGATTTGCTGAGCAACCTTATTTCTGCGTTTGCCCGTAACTGATTGCCAGTGAGATTGTTCATAGTGACACAGTCTTCTTCACCACTGTCCTCATCACTGTTTTCAGCAACGTTAGGTGGCTCCATAAACACGTCTGCTCCATCAAAGTCATCATCATAATTTTCTTCCAGTTCATGTAACAAGGAGATAGCTTCATTTAAGGTTAGGTATCTAAAAACGATAAAAATTTCCGATGAATCACAATTAGAAATCATTTTATGCGCACAAAGTAATATAAATCATATTTTATTTTTAATAAGATTACATAATTTAAAAAAATTGTATTTCTAGTGAAACTAATATTTTATTGAAACTGAATCAAATTTATTTTGTCAGCTTTCCGGATATACTTGTGTACACAAATTTTTTTTTGAACACATATTGTGCAATTTAACCAATTATTATACAATAATAATAAGAAGAAAGAAATGCATTTTGAGATTTATCACATAAAACGACCGTATTTCAAATGAAAATGCTCGTTGATAATTCCTAAGACTGTTAAAAATGTGTAAGACTTAATGTATACACGAGTTCCCAGTGTCCCATAAACAGGACGCCATAGATTAACCGTGATTATACAACAATGATATTGTTCTTTTTGCAAAAGAACTTCATAGAAAACTTCTATGATCTATTTTAAAGATATCATTTTAAATTAGATTAATTTTATGAATAAGAAATTGTCAAAAGACACTTACTTTTTCCGGCTACCCATGGTGTGAAAACGCTTGTATCACTTGTCTGAAAATAACTTGAAATAATTTAATTCCAATGACCGTCTAGTAGCTCCATCTGGTTTTGAGAAGAATAACAACTCTTAAGCTTGTGAAAAACAACTTTAGGGAAAGGGTATATGCATTACAGGCTTTCCTCTGCAATATCTAACAAGCGTCCTATATTTTAGCTACTGGGCATAAATGGGTTAAGTTTGAGATTAAAGATATGCATTCTAGTTAACTGACTGACTTCTCGACCCACTTGTTGCAAAAGTAAGGGTTTAACATAGAAGAGGAAATTGAATTAACTATTAAGACACTTAAGAAAAACTTAAGACTTCTTAGATAAGGAGCATAAATTTTACATTTATTTATAATAAAACAGAAATTAGCAGTTGCAAAATGGTCAAAAATATTTTCTACCTAAGCCTTCTCCGCCAAGCTTGGCCACCAACGCTTCACCGGTTCCCCAGCAGTTCACGTGCACCGTTCACGTTCAATGCGAATCTTCCTACCGGTTCTCGAGGAGATAACCCTGTTCGCCTCGGACTGCGCCAAGATACCAAAAATGCGCCTCACGCATGCGCAGGAAGGGCGACAGCTACAAGTTTTGGCGTAAATCGCCTTTAGTGGCAATAAATCTTACAAGTTGTTCATGTACTTTAGAGTAATTGGAGATAGTTATAAAAGGCATGAATTGTGATCTATATATAATATATGAGTGCCTTTATAACATCCTGTAAATATAATTAGCTGAATCTATAGCACATACATCTCCTTTTAAACCTCGTTTGTAATGATGAAGGCTGTTGGGGCAAGATGCACGATTTTACTAAACTCTCCAATAAATCAAGGGCACCTCCGCTGGAGTCTTCAAAACTTGTGGCTATTTTAACAAGACTCAAAATGAGCGGCATGTCGAATAACCTCCATGTTTGGAAAAACTTATAGCTGCGAGTCCCTGTTTTCTAATATTAAGGGGATCCGGGACATATTTTGAAAAAAAATTTTATTTATTGAGTTAAAATTTTGAATTTTTTTGTGATTGTTAACCATATAATTTGTAAACAGAATCACATCATAAAACTTCTCTAAAATTTTTTAAAAAATTTAAAATTTAAAATTTTTAATAAAAGTGGGGTAATTTTAAAATCGTTATAACGCGAAATAATATTTGTCGAATTTCAAAATTTTCATTTAATTAAACAAAAATATATAAATTTAAATTTTGATACGCCATTTTTTAAAATATTAATTTTTAAAAAAATTAAAAATATTTAGGTTAAAATTTACAAAAAAAATTATGAAACTTATTTTTAAAAAATCATATTTTCAAAAGTAAATATATTTTTCAAATTTGCTGAATTAAAATTCAAGCAAAATAGTTGAAAAAGACATGTTACAAGTTTCAAACATTTATCTTTTACGGTTCTTGACTTATAATAATTTAAAGACGAGAAATGGGGAAAAAACCCATCATGCAGAAAAACGCGCGTATAGGTTTAAACTCTGATTGGCTACTATTAGAATGTTGCCAAAAAAAAATTTAAATTATCTTGTTCTAATTAAGATATAAACATGATTTAAACGTCAACTTAAGCGTAAAAAAACACAGAAATTTTTGATGAAATAAATTTTTTTTCGAAAATTCGAACAATTTTGTGTCCTGGACTCCCTTAAGTTTGATTTTTTTTTCCTTTTTAAAAAAAACGTCATTTTTGACACTTAAGTTAAATGATATGAGCTTAAGTTAATTGATATGAGCTTAAGTTAATATGATATGAGCTTAAGTTAATATGATATGATATGAGCTAATAATATGATATGAGCTTTAGTTAATATGATATGAGCTTAAGTTAATTGAGCTTAAGTTAACACTTAAGTTAATTGATATGAGCTGCTAAAATTCAATATATGCCAGATTTGAAACATTTGACAAAACAATTAAAAGAAAATAACTATTAAAGCTATTAAATTTGCCTAAGTATTTAGAAATATTAATTATTCTGTCAACTGGAGAGAATAAACATTAGTAAACCATCAGAAAAATAAAGTGCCTTAACTTTTCTTTCTTATCAAATGTAACGTTTCTTTCTGTTTTGACTCTTCTAAGTATCAAGACCTTTCAAAATGGCTTTTACACTATCTTGACCACTCCTAATATAGATTCTAGAAGAAATTTCGAGACAATAACTTAAAGTTTCGATTTTTAATACGATTTTGGGGGAGCGTGACTTATGAACAAAATGAATAGATATGAATTGTGTATGTATTTATTTCTGCTTATACACAAGGTATAGTTACAATTGTGTTGAACTTCGATGTATGCAGTATAACAATCTTATTGTATTTTTTTAAAAATATTTTAAATGTATGCACTATTAGAAAAGAATTTGTTAGTTATTCCTAATATTCAAAATCTGAGTCGTCTGCCTGTGTCTTTGTTTTAATGCTTCTAAATAGAATTTCATAACATTTCGAAACAGTCTAGGCACAGTTTTCTCTCAAAATATTTCCGAATTCCTCTCTAAATTCTAAAGTTAATTTATCCTTGATATTATGTATCGCGAGACCCGCAAAACCTCGGCGTCATCAAATATTTCGTAATTCCTTTCAAGTTTTAAAAGCAAAACCGTGATTAGAAGTCTCGACGCTAAATCGAACATTTAATGCGGAATTAATGCGGATGAGTATAATTGAAACTTTATGAGGAGCACACAAAATGTTTAATTCTAATCTCGAGAACTCTCCTTTGATGTACGGGATGAATTTAGAGCACTTCATCTGGACTCGGATTCATTTGTTCGTGACAAATTGTAGTATCTTAATTCCGCTTCGAGCATTCCACTTACCCAAATTTTCGAAATAGATATTGAAATTTTATTGGTTAAGAAAAGGCGTCTTTTCTCGTCTTCTAGTTTGAATACGCAGCCAGAAATTGTATAGATCCATACGTTGTATTTAATATATATATATATATATATATATATATGTGTGTGTGTGCGTGTGTATATGTACAGATGTATATATGTATGTATATATATATATATATATATATATATATATATATATATATATATATATATATATATATATATATATATATATATATATATATATATATACACATATATGAGGCGGTGAAAGGCAAATTGGTTTAAGTCAGTATGTCAAGTGGTTAAGTACAAAGAGTTTTACTCCAAAAACTACAAAAAAATCCTCTATAAATTAAACAAATTGTAATTCATAATAATTGCTATAATATTTCCTATAATTATTTACAATTCCACTATAAATTGAACATGGAGATTACATTTTTGCCTTCAAATAAAAAAAATTGAAAATGTGACTTACACCACTTTGCCTTTCACCGACTCATATATATATATACACATACACACACACACACACGCACATATATATAAATAAATAAATATATATATATGTGTGTGTGTGTATATATATATGTATATATATATATATATATATATATACGGTATATATATGTATATATATATATATATATATATATATATATATATATATATATATATATACGGTATATATATGTATATATATATATATACATATATATACGGTATATATATATATATATATATATATATATATATATATATATACATATATATACGGTATATATATATATATATATATATATATATATATATATATATATATATATATACTGATACTCGATGTAGTATCAGACACCTTTAGCTAGAGGGTGTGCCTGATACTTCTTTAGAAATAATGATAAACAACAGATTCGTTTTGTCCTCGTAGGACAAAAGTGAGAGAGTGGCTATCACTGACTTCTGTATGAATCGTGGAAAGTGCCCACGATCAGAGACTGCAGGACATCCCAGGTGGAAATTCCAGGGGGACGGGTAGGAACCCCGATGGGGGTTGAACGCTAAGGTAAGAGCTCAGCGAGGTAGGCGAGAGATGGCTTTCTGTGAAGATTCCCAGAGAGACAAATATTCTCAGTCTACCACAGAACTTGATCTGTGTGTAAATATTGCAATTTATATATATGTGTATGTGGTGTGTCAAGTTAAATAAACTTTTTTCGTATGACATCTGCATTATCATTTGAGGGAAATGACAACTCGACAGTACGATTTCACTACAATCAAGAAGTAAATTTCAAAATATTTCAACAGTCATTAGGAAAAATATCCTCCGTTGAGCCCGATGATCCGATCATTATTAACCGAGTTATAAGTATTTTTTCAAACGTAAACAATCGAAATGTTAGTCAAATTAAAACTTTAAATACTATTTTCTCAAAGTTTTCATTTCGTTTTGGTAAGTTCAAAATGTTCCATGCGTCATAATTTTTCTTGAATTTTCATAAAACTTCATAAAATGGTTATTTATATATTTTACTATAAAACTTACTAATAAATTCATTATACTATTTTAAAACAACTTAAAATTTTTACAATAAAAAAATTTTGATAAAATTTTGCATAAAATGGTCCGTTTTTAATGATTTCTTTTCTAGTTTCTATAAATATGACTGTAAATAAAATATTGCTTGCAACTTTTATTATAACTATATAAAGCTAGCTTAAGTAAGAAAATGAGATATCTGAGACAAAAATTAATGTGCATGGAGCATTCTTTAATATATTAATTAACAAAATGATTTTAATTAATATCTTAATTAATTATATTCTGATTTTTTTTTATTTAGAATTTTCATCTCTAGACAACACTGTATAAGTATACAAAATTTCATAGCAATTGGTTGATAAATAATAAAAAAAAGCTTTTCATGGTCCATTGTCGCCTTAATATTTCATTAAAGATACTGTGAAGAATGGTGACGATGTCATCTCTGCATTAGCTCATTGTACGAGATTTAGCAATCAAGCCAAAATCATATTAATTTAGGTATGATTTTTACTGTAAAGTTATACACCGGTAACTGTTATTTATATCTGCAGTAACTTTTGACTGAGATTTTGTGCTGAGAATACGATAAAGTTTAACCATTCTGAAAACTTTTCTCCGATAAACCTAAATATTTTCGTTAAAATCAGGATTTGGATTCAATTTATGTATCAATACCGTTGCTGCATATTAACCCTAAATAAGGTCCAGAATTTCCTAGTGGTAAGCTCGTTGGAGCTCGGTACCGAGGGAGTTCCCGCCACTGAATATTCTCGTCTCTACGCCGGGTATAGACCCATTACGTAGGTCTAAACTGGGGTTGGACGGGGCTCCGACCCTTGTGGTACCCTAATGCTAGCCTTCTAGCACGCGCGCTCAGAAATTTTACATGAGCACGCGCTTGTCGTATTTTTTACGACATATGTTATTTTACCCTTTTTAGCTCGAAAAACGACATAAATGACTGAATATTGATAATAAATTTGTTAAGAAATAATACATTAACCTTGTTGTTGCAAATTACAAATGATGTTACATACAAATGAAAGTAAATTATTTTTAAATGATCATATTAGTCAGGTAGAAAGGCAATGATGTATTTCATTATAGAAAATTTAAAATTTATTATTTCAGAACTACTTTTTAATTCCCAAAATAGTTTTAATATTTATCCCATTTCATCCTCTATATCCGTGGCATAGTGTTTTAGGCCATGTAACACTTTCACAATATTCATCTTTTTCGCCTTTGAGCGGTTTGCATACTTCTCACTTCGCCACTTAGAATATTTGTCACTACCAATATAGAATATGTCATCATCATTACTTTCCTCTGAATCATTATTATCATCATCATCAGAAATGTATTGTTCAGATTCACTACTTATTTTAATTTATTTCTATATCTTCTTCACTCAAATCGCTATCGCTCTCAAATCCAAATGTTTTCTACCTTTCGTTTTCTTCATGAGACAATTCTTGAAGAATGCTGGAAAAATGAGCTGGCTATGTATATTTTTTTGCCATGAAAACCGATATAAGAAATATGGATTCGAATTTATACAAATTAAAATAATACACGTCAATTATTAACACGAAATTACAAAACACTTGAGAAAAAAAATTTTTCCGAATTTTCACCCTTGAACTAACGCATGTCGTAAATTTAACGAACAAGCTACAACGTAGCACAAATGCCCGGTTAGCAATAAAAAAATGTCACGTGATTTCCTGTTGGCACATTCCACGATGTGGGGAAGGGTTGAAAGGAAGAATAGAAATGACCTTCAGATGTCCCAGCTGCAATATCCGAAAAAAATGCATTAAAAACCGAATTTGTCGTAAAATTTGCACAGACGCGCGTGCTGGAAGGCTTTAGCTAAAACTGGAGGTGTTACCTTACGCCTTGCAGGGGCATAAGTAAGAAAAAAAAATTGTACCCATTTTTCCTTAGGTACCCCCCTACAAACAGGAAAGATAGAAATTTCTTAATTGTTAAATAATCCATCCTATACAATTCACATATTCATCGTCACTCTCGCAATATATTCAAATTTTGCCATAGAAACTATTACTGCTCATATGAAAATAAGACTATCACCCTTTTGCCGCTAATTATATCGGATCATCTTTTATCGATCCAAAAAATAGAATAATAACTCCCACATGAAGCGAAAAAAAAATTCGAAAACATTTAACGCAAACGCAACTTTCTATTTATCGAGTCAAACGCTATTAAATGGCAATTTCGTGGCTTCGGCAGGCGTTGGAGTGGAAAAAGTAATGCGACGAGAGAAAACTGCTAGATGATGTTGGAGTATGCATTTATGCCAGCCATCCACCTTGCAGATAACTATCGCCCAGGGACAAATAGCTACATTAGAGTCACTCACCTATTCTTCATTACTTTAATAAACAGATCTAAGAAATCCTGTTTGGATGCTCGACAAGAGGGAAGAACATGTCCTCTTTTATCGCTGAAAAATCCTCCCTGATGTATAGGATATTAAAGTTAAGATCATAAAGATGGGATTTTTTTTTTTCCCTTCGATTTTGGCAAATTGAGCTGTTTTTGTTTGGGACTCCTGAATTCTTTTCCGGATTTTTCAGACAACCCTCGTTTTTATTTCACTTTAGAGAATAGCAATTTATGAAATTGTTGAACGTAATAGCTTTTGTTGGAAGCTCCTTTCCTGACTAAAAGAGCCCAAAGTAATTTATATCTTCATACAGAAACTTTTGTTTCACATACTTAATTAGAAAATGGCTGAAAAAAAAGCCTTTTGTTTAAACATCCATTACTCTTCTCTGGCTCTTTAATGAATCAAACTATGCAATATTGGGATATTAAAAATTTCCCCTTTGGTACGAAAATTTCAATAAATACATCGGTACCGTATTTATCTATCCCCTTAATAGGTTATTTAACAATTCATTAGCTTGGTAAAGTCAATGGAAATTTTATTGGGGATCAAAAGGAATAATAAAAAGTCCTTTGTGACGAAAATATTTTCTTGTAAAACAATTTTTTCCCTCGCCTGTTTTAATGGATTTGTGTTCGGAGGAAAACGATTTGTTTTTGCTTCATTTAAGATAACAATTTCTGCCAAAAAATCGCACTGTGAATATTAATGTAAGATATGTGTTATTGAAATGTCCCTGTCCTGAATTAACACAATTTTTTTTAATATAAATTATTTTTCCCATGTTTTTACTAACCTTTAGCTTACGGGGCCATTTTTTCGATTCTCTCTATAGAACGGAAAATTTTATACCCCCTTTGTACAGCCAGTAAGAGGGTTATATATATATATATATATATATATATATATATATATATATATATATATATATATATATATATATATATATATATATTTATATATATATATTTATATATATATATATTTATATATATATATATATATATATTTATATATATATATATATATATATATATATATATATATTTATATATATATATATATATATATATATATATATATATTTATAATCAATACGACGATCAATGTATACAATTGATGTTATATATATATATATATATATATATATATATATATATTTATTTATTTATAAAAAATCGTAAGGGATATTTATTTTTTTTTGATAATATCCAATCGTCTGCTGAATTAGAACAAAAAATTTCTTTTTGTCTATTTAGTTGTTATGCACGTAACGATAAATTTATTTACAGTACCAGAAAACGAAATTACGTGATCGGCATTTAATAAATTAAATTCTAAAAATTAATCTGTAAAAATTCACCAAAATTCAGAAAATGAAGGTAAAGATTCGAAAAAGATTTCATTTTAAAGGAATTTTTAGGATCTTTCTCGTGATATAAATTTTTTAACCCTCGGATTATTATTTTAAATGCAAAATGTAAAGAATGTTACAAAAACCGCTTAAAAATTTAATTTAAAAAAATCTAAGAAGAATTATTTGAAAATCTCTGTTAGCGCTCCCTTACACTATAAGAAGAATCGCCATCCAAAATTTCAGTCCTTTAGGTCCAGCGGTTTGGTCTGTGCGTTGTATGTCAGTGAGTCTGTCTGTGAGTCAGTTACGGAACTGTTTTATAGATATAGATTATCTCTTATGTAGCAGTAATCAAACTCCTCTTCCCGTGGTTCTACCTCAGTTATGCGAATATCCTTCTCATTTTAAAACAGAATGTTGAAGTTCATTCCATTTTACACACAGGTGCACTTCTACGAACATTATCTTGGGTACTAAAATATATGTAGAGGGTTATGTTGACTGAAAGAGCTACGGTATACTCATTACACCGGGACCTACAGTTCAAAGCCGATTCCGAACTGTACGGCAATTCTTTCCAGCAGTGGGACATTAACCCGCAGCCTTTAGATCCGAATGCAATCTTACGGCCCCAAATGTATGCAGAACTAAAGAGACAGGAATATACGTGTTCTACTGCCAATGCAAATGCTTTAATCCGAAATAATATTATATCTAAAGCAGTAAAGTTAGAATGGCAGCATGGCATTCCTGAGAACGAGAAATACACTCTTAGACAAAAACATAACGACGCACCAAGAAGGGGTAATGGAAATTGGACACAAATTAGTCTCAAGTGTCACGCAGAGTGACAATATAAGAGCATGCACTGGTCTGGCATGAGGTGTGTTTAGAAATCAGCAGGACTTAAGTTAAAATAATTACGTTTATTCGAAACTTCAATAAACATTTAAAAATATAAAAAGCAATAACTTAAAACATTTGTATAATCAAAACAATCTCACACAGAGATTTCTAACATACGAATCTCACAAGCTCGTGAGTTCAACTGTGTCTGCTGCTAGCGGCCCCTTTGCTCTAACTCGAGCAGTATTTATACAAGCCAGTAACATAACATTGACATATTTGCATAATATACACTGGAGAGGGAAAATAGCAAACCATGGGGAGAATAAACGAAAAACAACATTTCTCAGATGTATGACGTCAGAGTCGCTGTGACGCCTTTACTTGTTAGATAATAAGTGCTACATCAGTCTAAAACGATAGCATGAATGTCGGAAAGTAATACAAGTAAATGATCTAATAAACTGAAGTTTAGATAGCCCTTTTAAGGTTCATTTTCCTAACAAATATGCATACAGATTTCGACGGAAAATGCAAAATTTTAATATTTGGTGGACAATGAATGAACATGTGACGCTGCAGCGCATCTTAACTGCGCAACTGGCAGGGTATTAAAGGGGACAAATTTCGATTCCAGGTCATGATTTCTTTGCGTATTACGAGGGCCATTCTAAAAGTAAACAACCTTTGTTTATCTAGACATTTTTATTCAAGATAATGAAAGGAAACTTATTTTACAACATATTTTGATATGTTACCTATTTTTCTACGTAGTCGCCGTTCAAACTGAAACATCTGTCATAGCGCTGTACCAGCTTTCCTATGCCTTCTGCATACTAACATGCCGCCAAGTTTTTGAACCAGTCACTAACTTCCTCTTTAAGTTTGTCATCATGTCCATAGTGGTTTCCGCCCAAAAAATCCTTTAATTTGGAAAAAAGAAAGTAATCACGGGGGACCAAGTCCAGACTATAAGACGGATACCCAAAAACTTCCCAGTTAAATTTCTAAAGCAATTCCTTCGTCAACGCAGCAGAATGCGGACGAGCGTTATCATGAAGAAGCACAATGCCACTGGACAGCAATCCACGCCACCTGTTTTGAATGGCACGGCAAGTAACCCTCCTGGCCAGTACTTTTTTACAGCCCAAATCGCCACTAACAGTTCCATAAAGATCTGTTCTTGAAATTTCAGGGGAGCACAAGCTCAATTCACTAATAGTGAAGCGTCCATCCTGTTGAATTTTCCCTCGATGCTTGATTTGAGATCGTCAGTCACAACTGAAGATTGGCCAGGTCGTTCTTCCTTTAAACATAATGCACCATTTTCTAACTGAAGCTTCATTCATAACATTTCCATAAACTTCAGTTATCTGTCTGTAAATCTCGATAGTGCGGACGTGTTTTGCATTCAGGAAGCGTATTACGATACGAACCTCACACTTGGCGGGATCCTTAATTTTGTCACTCATTTAAAAAGTATAAAAACAAATAGTAAATGACCATAGCTGCTCGCTGTTAGCGTCAAACTGGCGGGAACGATTGGGTAAATCAATTTCACAGCAGCCGGGTTGGTGGAAGAATTACGCGGCTCGTCAGATGAAAACGTTCTTTACTTTTAGAATGGCCCTCGTACAATCCGTGTACTCAAGTAGAAAGTCGCTATGCCCCGCATACAGGTGCGCGAACAATATGCGCAGATGTAAACATTTTAGAGAGAATGCGTATTTGGGCTCATAGAAGCCGGTTGAGTAATCGGCGAATCGCTCGACATTTGAATAGGAGCGATGCCACTATTAGACGATGCTGGAAGGAATGGGTAAACCGTGGCCGAACACAGCGTCAAGAAGGAAGCGATCGGCCTAGAGAAACGATAGAACGTGAGGACCGAGCAATCGTCAGAGCGGCACTCACAGTCCCAGATTCATCATTATAATGGACCGTACGTACAACTGGTGCTTCAGTGACCGCAAGGACCATCCATAGGTGGCTCAGAGAAAGAGGACAGAGCTCACGGGGCCCCTTCCGCCGACTACCATTGACCTCTATACGCAGACCAGCCCGTTTGCAGTGGTGTCGGGCACATTCGACCTGGAATGTCATTGAATGGAGTAGAATTGTCTTCAGTGATGAGTCCTGCTTCGAATTGAGCCTCGATGACCAGAGAATACACGTCTGGAGACGCCCCGGACAGCGGTGGGATACCAACCTGACTGTCTTCCGCTATACGGGCCGACAACCAGGAGTGATGGTCTGGGGTGCTATTTCATTTCATAGCAGGACCCCTTTGGTTGTCATCCGCGGCACCCTTACAGCACAGCGGTACGTCGAGGATATTCTACTCCCCGCCATGTTGCACTTCATATTATGCCATCATGGGCTTACATTTCAGCAAGATAATGCCCACCCGCACACGGCGAGAGTTTCTACTGCTTGTCTTCGTGCTTGCCCAACGCTACCTTGGCCAGTTAGATCACCGGATCGCTCCCCCATTGAGCACGTTCGGAGCATTATGGGCAGGGCCCTCCAACCAGGTAGGGATTTTGACTATCTAACATGCCAATTGGGCAGAATTTGGCACGATATCCCACAGGAGGCCACCTCTATCAATCAATGCTAAGCCGAATAACTTCTCACATAAGAGCTAAAGATGGGCAAACGCGTTATTGACTTTTTCACTTTGTGGTGCTCTTTTTCTTGAATAAATCATCCAATTTTTCTCAAATTGTAATCCTTTGTTTTTCTGTACATTTACATTCCATCTGCCGATTTTCGTCCCATTCGGATAAATCCTTGGTACGTAGTTTTTGTTTTTGTTTTTTGGTCTAAGAGTGTATGTTGTAAAACTGATATCATTCAAGTGCTTTCTGGTAAATCCTGGTCAATGGCTGTAAACAATCGAATCACTGCATTTCTATACCATGCCTTACATAATCATCCCCTCCCCTCCCCACCTAAATAAGGACCCAAAACCCTATACCTCAGTCCAAAATTGCTTATACCATTTAAAACAACTGTATCGATATCAGGCCTGAAAACACCGACCTTTCCATCTGCTGATAAATATTCTAAGCAATTAAGATTACTTGTGGTGTAGTATTTGGAATGGCCCTTCTCTTCAACTCTTTCACTTGCGTGAGATTAAAATTACTGTGCTAGAAAAGTTCAAGAAATTTCATAGAAGCTAACATATTAGACTGTGTTGCAGCTAATGTCCGGTATCAGAAAGTATATCAGTTTTACAAGGCATTTTATAGTTTCTTGCTCGTAGGAATACCACCCTGCGGTTCTTCGAATCTATATATTTCAGTTGCTAAGCCGACTTTTTGGGCATTCTGTGAGAGAAAACTACCGCATCAATTTACTTCATTTTGGTCTTAAACGAAAGATTGTAATCTGTAGATTTGTCATATTTGGTTTTTCTAACTGTAATTTTTATTAATGAGCTATAATTTACAATTAAAATTGGATTTCTGCGCATGCTCAGTGGCATGTTTCAATCTGGCTTTAGAAACTCACTGTTTCTGCGCATGCTCAGTGACATGTTTCAATGCCGAGGAATCTCTCTAAATCTCTCTCTGCCATTTTTATTTTTATGATAGTTATGTTTGTGAAATATAAGATTAAAACTGATGGAAATTTATTTCGCGCTGTTTAATTAGAGATAATTTACAGTTAGAAATTTTCTTTTTGCGCATGCTCAGTGACATTTTTAAATCTGGCTTTAGATACTCACTAAGCACGAGGCCGCTTAAACATTAATTTGTTTCCGCGCATTATTATGATTTTCAATATTTGGTAATGATGTGTTAAGTATAATTTGTGTATTAGTACATTTATTTACTATCTAGCCGTCATGTCTTGACGGGTACTAACTAGTTGTATTTTAAGTCGTCACATTTTCCAGGGCCATTTAAAACGTTAATGTGGAAGTGCGGCTGTAGTATAAATAGAGCTGAATAACCTTATAATTTTAAAATAATTATCCCTAATTTGAGTTATATATTTCGCTTAAAACTGTCTTGTAGTTCGCTTAAGCTATGCTATGAAATATCACAATCACATTTCATAGATTTCGGAAGCTTAAAAATATTGATATTTTGTCTTATATGAAAGAAATGATACCTAAAATGAATTTTTCAGACTCTGTGCCACCTTTTTTAAAACAAGTCACCTTTACGTCTAACAAAATAATGAGGTATATAATCTAATTTTTTAATTGTATGATGGAAATGCAATATGTGTCACTATCAGTAAAAATAACTTTTTGGTAATGTTTAATGCCTCTAATCGTAACATGTATTTTAATCCTTCAGCGGGCGCGCCAATTTGTGGAACACCAGCTCGTTGCACAAAGTGCAACGCCCGTTTCAACCTTGATTATTCTTTTTTTAATAATTTTTCTTTCCAAATTGAAAATAATTATTCTGCGTTTTATGACAAGATATAAAATTTTGATAATATTGAGATATATTTATAATTAAAGGCCAAAGAATTCAGATACAATCGCCGTATTTCAAAACTGTCTGGTTTAATGCATCTAAGGTCAACTTGCGAATTGGTTCCTAGTATGCCCAAAAACCTAAAAAACAATTAGAATGTCCTGCACATTTGGTCTATTACACCAACTCCTAATTTTGTCGTATTGTAATCCAGTAAAATCGCTGGTTTACCACGACGAACATTGAATGGAAAGGCATACAAGGGCCAGAAAATCTTACCTGCATTAGAAAGGGTGTAGCTATAAATAGAAACTGCTTAGAACATTCAAACCTTACTTGTAAAAAACAAACCCTTCAAAATTACGAAAATGTTGCACTTTTTACACGGAAGAGTTAAAATATGTACAAAAAACGCTCAATCTGTATTTCAAAATTATAATGTGAAGTTATTAATATTCATTGCCAACGTGATCTCCTTTCATTTCTTTTCGAAACATTTACGGCAGTGGCGAGACGATTTGCACTCCTTTACCGGTGACTCTGCTTATCCCATTATTTCATTATTTTCCTGTTTAGAGGAAAAACATTCCTATGATATCCGTCAGGTAGAATTTCTTTTTTCTCTCGCGGTATGTAACTTAGAATGGTCTCGAGGGAAAATGTTTCATTATGTATACGCAAACAACTCCCGTTCAAACAACAAAACATAGTGATAGCCTCGCCTGAATTAAAACCTCGGCCATATCTGAATAGGTTCAGACGAAAATAAAGGAATATTTGAAAGCTTTAACCACGATAAACAATCCATTATTTATTTTATGATATGTTTACTTAATTTTGTTTTCAGAAAAGTGCGTATTTTAAACTCGTATCGAATAATTTACTTCTTATCATTCGTCTCCATAAATATTCTCCTAAATTACATTAAAATTTATATAGAAGCACAAAATATATTTTTGAAGGGTTAAAGATACATTTGACTGTAGTGGATCCGATGAAGTAAAGTACTACTAAACTAATCTATTTATTTATTACCATCTGGGCATTGCGCGGGGTTACACACAAAGACGCTGGTATAGTAGCTGCTACTGTTTTGGGTTCTGAAAATGGATCCTATTGGTAGAGCTGGCGTCACAACTGGTTGATTTTCTTACTTCCATCTGCTTATTGCCAGATGCATAACAAAAGACAATCCTTTTGTGTGCATAAATTTGCTAGTTAGCAGATACGCAATATAAGCAATACTTTTTTTATGTAAATGGAGTTTATATCTTTCCAGTGGCGTAGCGAGCATAACTGGCGCCCGGGGCACGATATCTTTGTGGCGCCCCCCCCCCTGAAAAACATATAGTAATATAATATATAGACCCTATATTGGCGCCCTCGATAAACATATAATAACATAATATATAGACCTTATATTGGCACTCCCGCGAAAAGCATATAGTAACATAATATATAGACCTTATGTTGGTGCCCTCCCGTAGAAACATATAGTAATATAATATATAGACCTTATATTGGCGCCCCGCACAAAATAATATAGTAATATAATATATATACCTTATATTGGCACCCTCCTAGAAAAACATATAGTAATATAATATATAGACCTTATATTGGCATCCACCTCGAAAAAATATAGTAATATAATATATGGATCTGACATTGGCGCCCCTCTGCGAGTGGCGCCCGGGGCATGATAGACCCCCTTGCCCCCCCTCCTTTGCTACGCCACTGTATCTTTCCTTCAGACAGTTTTTTGTGGTAGATATCCTTTTTTCTGTAATTATGTAGTTTTATTAAGTCATGCAGATTTGTACGCCCTTATTGTAAAGTGGCGTTTCAAAGTTCTGCCTGATGACACCGGAAAATATTTCTATTAGATGACTGGATTATCATTCCACAGTGACATAAATATTCATGTAAAAAAATGCGTAAACAAAGAAATTGATAAAAGTTGCTATCTATTACTTTATCAACATTATCTATCTATAGTGATTTCAGTTTCAAAGTCAATTTTTAGAACTTAAAAGAAAAAGAGAAAACACAATCTTATCCATGAAATTAAGGGCATGGACTGTATTAAATTTCTCGATCGCAGAACACTTTTGTTTCGAATTTCTTTTATACTTTTTTCCAATAAAGGGAGTTTAAAACACCGACGAATAATTGAAAAAAATTTAAATGCGTACTTCACGGTTCGATTATGTTTCGACAGTGATTTGATTTCGCCTGTAACATTAAAAAAAATGTTAATAGAATTCCTTTCTCGAGCTACCTCTCTTCATGAAATTATTTTCTAAAGCGTCTTCAAATGGAGGAACAGCCCTCCATTCCGAATAAAGAACGAAATAAAACATTAATTTTTAATCTCCTTTTCAGTAGTTAATTTTATCTTTTCTTTAATTTCTCGATATGCATTTTGAATAGTCAATGTATTGCCTTTTTCATTTCTATTGTCGCTTATTTCTATTTTACTTACTTTTTATTGTCGAGTTTGGAATGGGAGTTAAATTGCTCCTTCTGACCCTGTTTGAATCTAATATTGTTGAAATAAATCGAAAAAAGTATCAATTTAGAATTGCTTTATCCCTATTCAAATGAAATAACTGTAAGTACTGTTATCAAAATTGAATAGCATAATTTCTTTCAGTTTTTTTCCTGTGTAAATTCCTTAACCTTTGAAGATTAATACCTTAACCTTAATGCGTCACACTGAATTAATATTTGAAGATGTTTTAAAAAGCAACAACCAATCGAATATTTTGAGCCATAGGATTCTATTAGAGATACAACTGGCATGTCATTTTTCTATATAATCCCCCTTCTCTTCAGTAAACTTCTTACTTTTTTGCATCAATAATTTTATTCTATAGAAAAAAAAGAAGTTTGGGGTCGTTCTTCCAGCCAAGAATGCACCGCGTTATGGCACCCTATGACCGGAGAGTTACTCACTACAGCTGGCTGTTCGCCCATTTTTAAGTGTATCTACCAACTGGCTCACCCTTCTCTGGCCCACCGGACGATGGCCGAAGGGCTCAGGCGCTGCGATCGGTACTAGAGTGAGTCTGTGGGTTCGAGTCCCACTGTTGGCATGGATGTTTGTAGTCGTTCAGAATCGGCTTTAAACAGTAGGTTCCGGTCTACCTAACACTGGAGTAGTAAAAATTGAACGTAGCGCAGCGAACCAAACCCACCTTTCTGCGTGCTCACGTACATTTACTGGAAGGAGACATTGCCACAATATGCTACAGTTGTAATTGTGACATCACATTTTAATAGGTCTCACCACTTTTTATATTAAATGTCCTGCTTCTACTTCGCTCCCTTTAGACGACCTTCTGGGCGAAATGGCGTTCTAAGGTTTTCAAAGTATACTGGTTTTTATTCGTTGATATAACCAATGCATTTTTATCTTCGTATTTTTTCGTGCTTGACTGTAATATGGATAGAGTTTCCCCATCTTCTGGTCTTACTTTTACTGTTTTTATCCTCGTACTTAAACTTTTGTCACATTTGTATATACCTGTTTTTATCACGCTTAAAAATCGAACGTTTTTACGACTATTTTATCACTTTTATAATTGACTACTGTCATACATGTATAGAGAATTTGCATTTCTACCCTAACTTTGGGTATGTATATCTTGAAGTGGCACTCAAAATAATTTCATTCAAACACAGTTCTTACATAACAACAATGTTTATTTAAATATTTGCACATATAGATTTTTCTTTTCAACATAAAGCATAGTAGTACTAGTACGATATATATATATAGCATTCATGCAAGGGAAATACAATTGAATATATTCACTTGTATATCTACTCATTCAAGAAAAATACACTTTGCAATACTCACAGATACTTTGAAAGTCAACCAGCAGTGCAGACACTAAATTTTGGGTCTATCAAGAACTCGCGTAGGTTTGAAGCAACCTAGCTATGCCTCAAGCGGCTGCTCGCAAAACTCAACTATTATTAAACCAGACTCTAAGCCTAGCTCCAGCTCAATACTTCGTTTGAACAGCACTACTCCTCCTTTCATTTCCTCTCACTGCCTAGCTCCATCCTTTCGTTAATCTAGTTCCTTGGTATTTATACCAACCGCGTATGCCGAATTAGCAATTCTTAAGCGACTTTTTTAGATTTATTCACCTTAAAGTTCGATTATTATGAATCGAATTTTACGTAAACCTTACACATATTTACAACTTTAATCATCTCCTATATCATAGCTTTTACACCTTTATATATCATTCCTTTTATCGCCCCACCCTTCCTTTACACGTTTCTTTTTCATTATTATCACCCTTGCGTTTTACAACTTTTCAGTTGGATGGCTGTTTTGCGTATGGCGCAGCTTGTCCATTCTGGACCTTGCTCCAATAAATCTCCACCAACCAACATCTACGGGCCAAAGGCATGTCATATTGTACAGGATGCCCTTCCGATTAAGAACTCCATGCCAATAGCGCCCTTTTCACGTACACTCTTTCGCGAGTGATTGGAGCGTACAGGATTGCGAGCGGGAAAACTCGCAGCACGCTCCAAAGCAGCTTTCCCTTCCTCTCCGACACCTGCACACGTGCACTCAATCGCGCAGGATTGTGGTTTCAAGCGGGAAAGAGCGTACGTGTAAAGGGCGTTACTCATTCGGCAGCGTCAACATCTTCCCTGCGTGGGAGTTTGAAAGGCTTCGGTAACTACAGTCAATTTGCTTTTACTTTTTGAACCACCCTTGCATGTATCCTGAAGCGCACGAGCTCTACGTACTGTAATGTACACGTGCAGTATTTTAATCAGTGTAATCCATTCATTAGGCAATAGCGCTCTTTACAAGTACGTTCTTTCACGAGTGCTTGGAGCGTACGGGATTGCACGCTCCAAACACTCGCAAAAGAGCGTCCGTGTCACATACGCTCTCGGAGTGCTTTGAGCGTACGGGATCGCGCGCGGGAAAACTCGCAGCACGCTCCAAAGCAGCTTTCCCTTCCTCTCCGACACCTGCACACGTGCACTCAATCGCGCGGGATCGGGGTTTCACGCTGGAAAGAACGTACGTGTAAAGGGCGCTATTGTCCGAGTGATATAATCATGCTGCAAGATTAAAAAGCTGTACTTGTCATAGAAGTAGGTGTCAGAGTGGCTTGATGCTCAATAGTTCCGTTTCAACAAAATACTTCTGATGTCGAACAGATGTCGCGTTAAGACAGGCCTTTTCAAACATCAGCCACTAGCATTATTATAAAGTATAATCCATATATAAGTTTAATAATTTTTTTTCCCAATCGACGATTAAATTTATGAGATATATTAGCATTTTTATCGACCCTATAAAGTTACATTTAAATTTTGAAGTCTAGACCTTTTGACTTTTAAATCAGTCGGTCCCCGGGTAATGCATAAACATATTGAATCAGACACTTCGTGAGATTTTTGCACGCGTAATTTTACAAGGAATTTTTATTAAATTGTTAATAGGCATAATAACGAAGTACCTGCTATTCGAGGCTTAAACTTTTGCAAGATATTTCCCGAATCCTTTATAAAAGCGCAGTAAAAATTTCATAATTACAATGTAATTTGTTTGATTGTTTAAAAAAAAATAAAATACAGAAATTTCTTTTTATTTCAAAAATGATCATTTCAAGTGCTTATGAATTTTTTGTGCAACGTTTTCACCGGGAAAGAAACAAAACACCTATGTGTTCGATTAAAATTATTTAAAATTAATAATAATTTTTCTTTATTAAAAGTCGAGAATTTTTCTACCCACTTTTCTAATGCATTAAAAATATCTAACGTTTATATTCTCCCCATTTTTAACATTTTTCATTTTTCTCTCCCGAAATACGAAAGAAGTTTCGACACTTTGATAAAAACTCTAATCGATTAATCCATACAAACTTCTTTCCACTTTTTTTTTTCTTTCTTGGAAAAGAAGGATTTAAGTTTCAACGTGCCCATTTCATTTTTAAGCTTCCCAAAGAAACCATCAATAAATTTTAAAATTATTTAAGATCAGAGCATTTTCTGCATATCTACGTAATGGCTTGAGAGCTCCACACAGCGTGCTTACTCCGGTGAATTCCTAGCTCTAGAGTTTCGATCAATAGTTTACCTCTATTTTATAGGTAAAATTATGCTTTCTTTTGCTTTGCAAGTGTTTGTCTGCTGGAGGAAATGTTTTTCTAATCACGTTCTTAATATTTTTTTATTTTTCTTCACAATATGTAATCACTAATGTATTGACGCTATACTAGTGATTACTAGTGATTATACATGTATAGGAGTTTTAATGCTTACTTGTGAGTATCATGGTGGTGGTCGGCGTTGCCTTTCAATGAGTGATAATGTAATGGTTTTGCAGTAAAGAGAGATTAAAGTTTAATAGTCAGTCGTGAGCCGGAGTTTTTGGATGTCTGGCTGTATCCCGTTCGGCGGGACATTAGAAATTGGCGTGTGCCTACTTGGCGGGACGCTGAAATTCATTCTCGACTTGCCTCTATACTAACGCTCATAACTGTCGTGTTTTTCTTTCGTTTGTATAAGAGGTACCAGATTAAATAATTATATGCAGTAAGGACACTTTTTCAATTTTCTCTTTGTTTATCAAGAGTATTACGATTGGGTAAATATTTCCACTGTGTATATTTCCACCATATATGTATAACTGACGGGCGTTGGATTTACACCCGCTATAATAAATACACCTGCAGTCATAGTGTCCGTTAACATGGTTGGCGAGTGGAAGGCACTCTCATCAATAAACAGTTGATAATTCGAGTCACTCACTTTATTCTTTTTCTTCAAGAGAACCACGCTCAAAGTCTATCTCTTAGCTTCGCCATTTCCAAAAACTCCGCGGCTCCGTGTAGCGCGCGGCCGATAGCAACGACCTTCTACCTTAACCTGCCACTACTTCTATTATTCTTCTCAGAGCGTATCCCTATCGCGCGTCCTCAAAACACCACATGAAAATTTCCAGAACCGTCATTTATTTATGTCAACAATATCTTCGCGCGCTAAACCTGTACATCTAAAATAAATTCCCGCGGTGGAACGGGCGTTGGATTCAACTTACTTCGCAAATCGAGGTCACTTCCCGAAACGGGGAAAAACCCTTTTCAACGCGTTTTGCCAATGATTTTAATATTAAGTTTTGCTATTCTAAAGCGCCCTGTAATTTTCTCAATTAATGTTTTGTTATATATATATATATATATATATATATATATATATATATATATATATATATATATATATACTGCTGTCCATTAAAATTGCAAACCCCAGGGAAGAAACCAAACACCAAATCTTTACTTTTTTGCATATACAGCATAGCATAGCAGGAAGAAAATGTGATTAAATTTGTAGGCAATTTGGGGGTATACAGGGTCCGAAATTAGTGGAGACAGCTGCCGCCTCTGGAAGCTAAGAAGGCTCTAACACGGTTAGGCATCGAGTCGAATTAGGCTTGGATGGCGGATACGGACAAATCATTCCACGCTGTTTCAAGTCTATGCCACACTTCCTCAATCGTAGTGGCTGGAGAGAGGTTGCGGCCCAGTCTCTGAGCAACCCATGACTAGATGTTTTCAATGGGTAAGAAATCTGGAGAACGTGCTGGACAGGGCAGCAGTTGAACATCCTCTATGTCGAGGTAGGTCAAGACACGACGGTCAACATGCCGTCTTGCGTTATCTCGTTGAAAGATGCCGTCTCCGAGGCCTCGAAGTTAGGGCACAGCCACCGGCCTTAAGATCTGAGAAATGTAACACTGGCTGTTCAGATTACCGACGAGGAGAACAGGAGGTGCTCGTGTCGTGTACCCAATGACTGCCCATACCACCAAAGCAGGTGCAGGGCTCTTATGACGATATTGAATGCAAGCAGACCACGTCCGTTATCCTCGGTGTCTCCAGACACGGATACGTCCATCATGATGCTGCACGCAGAACCAGGACTTGTCTGAAAATACGACGTGGTGTCACTCCTGTTTCCAACTTTGTCGTTGGGCGCACCACTGTTGCTGCGCGTCTCTATACTGCAGTGCCAACGGAAGCTGCAATAATGGTAGCCATACAGACAGTCTGTGCTGCTCCACTACTATTTAATAAATTAATATTTTTTATCCAAATAAAATTTCAGAAGCTATGAAAATAAATCTCTTGTATATATATAGTAGTTAATAATGATATTCCCGAAACATTTTACGATTCATTTACTGGTTTTAGTGTTTGTAAGACAATTTTTATAGGCGAATGGGACTTGATAAAGATTGTTAAAATATTTTGGATTCATACGTATTATAAGAATGTGTATGGAGGAAAAATATTTATAATAATTGAAAAAGTGTAAGCCTAGTCAGCTACGCGACAGTGGAAATAGACCACAAATAGACGTCAGCTACCAAACATACTCCTGCTTCGAACTCTGGCACAGTTTATCCTAAATGATTCTATGGTATGTGCCTACCCTCAAATCTCTCTTTTTGCGAAAAATTTCGAATTTTTAAAAAATTATTTTAAATTGAAGTTCAAGCATTTAGGATTTCAAAAATGATTTAATTTTGGTTCAACGATAATTAGAAGCAAAGTTCTTGCCCAAATTATAAACCGGAAATGAACTTTCTGAAACCGGAAGTGACCTTTTAAAGGGCTACGGAAATACGAAAAATACATTTTTACAGCGATTTCTTTACTTTTAAACAATTTTAATGCTCATTTTTCATTTTTAATGTAAAAAAGTCTCCCCTATTTACCCCCTTTATTTTAAGTCTCCCCTATTTACTCTTTGTAGTTTTAAGACCATTAAAAGACCATTAAAGGGTTTGGTGGAAAGGGTAAACTAACTAATAGATTTATAGACAAGCTACAAAACTATTATGGGATTGCAATGCGCAGCAATGTTGCAAATCTTCAAAATATGCAATCAGCAGTATTAGCTGTTTTTTTCATTGTTGCTCAAGCAACGAAAAGTTGACGCATGGACAGTGTCCTGAGGGTCCCGAAAGTTGGTGTAAATACAAGCAAACATTGCATCATGGAAAGCAGTTTTCGGAAAAATCCCCACGACTGCCAGATGCAATTGTCAAAATTATAAAACCAGCTTACTTAGAACTGGTTAGTGTGATCAGAAGTTACTGAAAAAGTGTTTGCATGGCATCACTCAAAACAATAATGAATCATTTAACAATGTTTTGTGGAATATTTTTCCTAAAGAAAATTTTCTTTAACTACAAACATTGTTATTAGGGGCTTCTATTGCAGTGCTACTGTTTAATTCGTGTTTTATGGGTCTCATACCTGTTTTCAATTATTTAAAAATAAAAACTGAACCAGAAAGGTTGAAAAAGTACATGGAAATCGACATTGAGCAAATAAAGTAATCGAGGCGACAAATTCTGCCAACTACAAAAACATGCAGAAAAATACTAAAAGCTAAAAGAAATTCAAAATTAATTAAAAATGAAGCCACGGAAGTTCTTGACCTATGGTGAAATTTGAGGTTGTAAAGTTTATACATATTTTTTTGTGCTACATTAAAATCTTTATTTGCGTTTTCTGGAAAACTGCATTTTTCATTTTTTACGTTTACGATAAATTTCATTTCTTAAAAGATTTTTAAGATATTGAAATTAAATTTTGTCACAAGGTTCTGCTCATCTAGTGGTATGTTATGAACCAAAATATAACTTGTAAATATGTATTTATTAATTTAAGAGCTATTTTTATTGAAAAATATATGAAAATTTTTATAAAAAACTTGTTGTGTATACAAAATTTGCTATATGTTAGTAAGTTTAAGAGGTATTGCAAATATTTTGCTTCATAACACAGGTAAGTGATTTACTAATATACTGTTGAAAAAAAAGTAAAATATATTGGTTAGATTTTGTTTTAGAAGATTTGGCGTAAACGCTAATTTTTACTAAAATTTGACTAAAAATTGCCTAAATTTGAAACGTTAATGAAAATGTCACTAACTTTTTTTAAAATTCATAGTTTTATTCCCTTTGCTAACTAAAAACAATTGTGTTTCATAAAATTTTCCTATTTTTCAAAACAAGTGCCCAAAAGGTAGGCACATACCTTAAGTATTTTTTACAGTACCAACCGGAAAAGCTCTGATCCATGGGAAATTATTTCGCCAACGTGGGAAATTTTCCCATGATATTTCCATGAGTGCCAGATGCGTGCAAGATCAGCAACTCATGTTGCTGATCTCAAGTTGCCTTGAGTGCTGATCTCATGTTGATCAGGACTCAAGGCTAATGTTGAATAATTGTATTAACTCCCAACACACCTTTTATGGAAATATGGAAACTTTACAAACTCTCTTTATGAGCTTATAGTTAAAGCCATGTGACCGATAAAATTTTCAATTCGTCATGTTGCATAAACAGATTGGATCAAAATAGTAAATAAGTTTGTCTTGATTTATTGATTCCAGTAGCAACAAGTTTCTAACAGACAGCTACCCAGCAGTTTACGCCACTCCTGGCGAACCCTTATGTAAAATAATTTCTACAATATAACAATCAGTATTGTCTTCATCTTCGATTTGCTCCGCCATCAAAGTTCTCTCGTCCCTCGACAAATCCTTGTACCATTCAAACAATCGCGAACGTATTACGCCTCTTGCAACACTTTCAGCCACCTGTTGTGGGGATACTGGTTATGGCAATAGTAAAATGAATGTAGAAGCACATAATGTTGAGTAACGAAATGGTGGGAGAAGATTTTCCTAAATCTGCATGGATGATCTGAAAAAAATTAAAGGACAAAGGGTGACAGAAACGAGTCAAAGTTGGTTGATGAACATCAGGTTTTTCTTATTGAGGTTATTGTAGAAACAGAAGGTGGCTTAAGGCCATAACAAAAATCAGGAAGGCGTCTAGGCGGATTCAGGAGGGCGTCGATGTCTCGGTAAGTAGACCCGGGTAACTAGGCTTGTAGTTCGGCAAACACGTTCCTTTCCCATCATAACAGTTGCGTCTGAGCAGGCTGGTGGTGAATCGCTCTGTCATCGTAATCAAAATTCCCTCTCCTGTCGTGGCTTGGTCACGTGATGTTGATGAGCGGAACATCTGGACATTGGCGCCTTGGCGCTCGCCAACTAGTTCCGCCAACGCTGTTATTACAAAGGTTATGGCATTTTGTGCGTCGAGGAAGGAATTCGAAAATTATGTAAACTGGAACAGAGCAGGAAGTGTCTCATCTGCAACCCCTTTCTGAAATTCGCATCAGAGAGCATTGGGTGTAATGCAGGGAAAAAAATTGAGTCAGGGGCAAAAACAGTGAGGGGAACGTATCTAAATTTAGATCACGAACCCAAGCAAGGGGACCATCCCCTTATGGCATTTGTATAAAGGGGAAAATAGTATATTTTATAGAAGTATTATAAAAGCGTTACGACAGCACCCACTAGGCGATTTCAATTTCAATTATTTTCCATGATTCCGGCAAGAGGACTGTTCACCTCTTCTTTCAATCGCTGCTAGCAGATTGACTACGGACGAGAATGAAACCCGGTTTGTCTCGTCTTCGGAAGATTCAAAGTCACTCATTTGCACATGCCTTTCAAGATAACGGGACCTAAGTTTCGTTATTTACCAGTCGCAACGCGTATAATCCCGTGTTATTCTAAGCTTGATGGCCGCGAAAGTAACCACACAGTCAATATTGGTGATAAGATTATTACCATTGTTGTCACTCCGCCCAACTTTCAAACTAAATATTTGGAAGTGACACCGAACTTATAGGGTAAGCAAAATTCCTACCTCCATTGTCCCGGGGGAGCTCCTTTAAATGAAACAGATCCTGTGATGTTATTTGTTAGGTACTCATATAATATCGAGAAATATTAAAATGTTTAATTCAGATTACTAATGATACACACACAACTTTATATATATATATATATATATATATATATATATATATATATATATATATATATATATATATATATTAATTTAGACCAAAGTTACATACTTCCCGCCGTAAAAACGGGATTGAAAAATATACTCACCAACAGGCGCCGTATCTTAACATAACAATAATAAAAGAAAAGAATAAAACTCAAAATTAAATTGCGTGTTGCCAAACATCAAAAAGTTATCTCGCGAAATGTGGCAGGAGTCAACAAAGGTAAATCAAACAACGAGTGAAAACCATGGTAAACTATGGAGTCTGCGACAGCCATGTTTTTATTAACTCGGTTTCTTGTTTGTCCAGTACAAATCTTGCAATCTATTTTTAAGTAACTTCCCGAATAGCTAGACATTTGAAACTATTAGAATAGCTCAGAACAGGATGACAATGCATTCTTTTAATGCTTTTCGCCATCTTTTAGCAGAATTGAATTCATTTTCAGTTAATTATTACCATGTTTTTATTTAACTCGATTTCTTGTTTGTCCAGTACAAATCTTGCAATCGATTTTTATCTAACTTCCCGACTAGCTAGACATTTGAAACTTTTAGAATAGCCGAGAACACGAGGACAATGCATTCTTTTAATGCTTTTAGCCGAAAATATCCACAAGGTGGCGCTTCGATCGAATTCAATGCTTGCAATTTTGCGTAACCGCGTTTGACGAATTTGAAAACAGAATACATGTGAATTTAGTTTGTTTACAAAAATATTGTGCGAAAAATTTAAAAATATATAAATGTTTGCAGTTTATAAAGTCTGTGGATACTGGAAACGACTAAAAAGAGGTTAAAATTTAATAAAACAAAAGGAAAAAGAATAATTAAGTGAAGGTTTGTGCTATTAAGATAGAAAAGGAGAGAAAAATAGTCAAGGTTATATGATTCAACGGAAAATTTAAAAACGTGGTATATAAAAAGTTCTTTTTATCTTGTAATTATTTTCACATTTTGACATCAGTGATTTTCTGAAAGACAATTTTCAATATTATGTCACTAATATTAGTGTAGTCAGTATTTAGTAAAATGAACAAGTCATTCTAAATATCTATTCCCCTGCCTATTTTGAATTTAACAACAAATGCATTTATGGATGAATAAATAGTAGATGATGAATATTTCAATCACGTCATTAAAAGCTATCTGAACTGACCTTTGAAATCTGTAAAGAATAAGGCTAAAAGTCCCCATTACTCTTTATTCTTTTTCGGACTCCTTTTTGTTGGATATATGTGCTGGATTGTTACATTACCTAAAACACTCTTTGCCTTACAAATATTTATAAGATTTATTCTGTATCAATTATATGTTACGGTTTTTTTAAGTTACTTATTGATACGTTTGGAAGAACAAAATCTTCGATCTTTTGTTACGATTATAGTCCAGTTAATTTTTCCTTTGCGTTAAATTGGTTAAAAACTTCGCAAACGGAGCAACAGGGCGCAAAACCTCTCAACTCAATGTTAATGGTGTCAAAGAACATAAAAGCATGGAAGCCCAGGCTCATAATGAAGGTGTTCCTCTCAACCCTGCTTCTTTATTCTCCCAAAATATTCAGCTTATTACTCTGCTGCCGACGCAAAACGTGCCCAATTTCTCTTCTTTATTTCCCCTGGCTTTCTACACAAATGGCTATTTCATATTGTTATTTAATCCATTCTGAAAATTTAATTCAATTAAGTGGCTGTGGAGCTTGCGCGTAGGAAAAATGACTGCATTAGAGCTCGAAACATTTTTTTTTCTCAGTCCTTTTAGAAGAATTACAGACACAAATCTCCGTACACATTTCCAACAAGTTAAAATCTTTGTTGAGTTTCGAAATTAAAGAAAAAGCGGATGCAAAGGGACTTAATGGAAAACAGTTGCTAAGAAGTTGTGCTATATATGCATGTATCATTATGTATGTGTGTAAGTGTGTATATTTATGTATACATATACATGCATGTACATGATTGTGTATGTGTATATTTGTTTGTGGGGTTTTTTTCGAACGCGGAAGCACTTTGTCGCTAGACATTCGCCTGTATGTAAACCACGAGACTGCTGGCCATTCATTTAAGGGGGCAACGTATAGGGGGCCAACACTAACCCCTACAAGCCGGTCCCGTAATTTTGAACCGAGTCAAGTGACGAAACCGGTACATATGTCCCGCAACTCCAGAGGTAAAAATGAAAACTTGGAGGACAATGCTACTACGACATATTTGTCGTGCACCAGCCACCATTAGTGTACACGGCTGTGGATTTGTCAAGGACGGGCATCAAACCAGGGACGTTCAGATCACTGGCATGCTGCCTGTGCCAACTTGGCCACCGTGCCCGTATAATTGTATGTAAACGTGTATGCATGTTCGTAAATGTAAATATGTATTTTAGGCATAATTTTACCTAATTTTTAGGCGTGTGTATGTGGGTGTATACGTATGTGTATATGTGTGTGTATAAATGTATATGCTTGTGTATGTGTATATAATTTTATATAAACATGTATGCATGTTCGTTGTTGTGTTGTTGTGGCTTATGCCCCTTAACCGACAGTATGTCAGATCAAGTCCATAGAGGTTATTGGGCAGGGCGGAGCGACTCTGGTTTCAAATAGCACCGCAAGGGTCGAAATCCGACTTGGCTAAAGGACCGTGTGACCTTTTATCGTATAGTGGTATTTTTTATACACGAGTGATTACTCATATGTGGCATTAATGTATCAATTTATTAAACATATAATATAACATATACAGACACATTTTATTACTATGATACAGTGTTTTCAAAAAGAATCATTCGATTAAAAAATCATAACTATTCATTTTTAATGCGTTTTGATCGAATAATGTATAGGCAGAAATTAGGAAATCTCGAGTTTCACGCAGATGCCGACAAGTAGCATTAACGCTCCCCCTTCGCACGTCACTGCGATGTTTGTAAAGAGGGCAACTGCACAACAGAAATCAAGGATTCATCCGATTTTGAAAAATCATATCTATTCATCTTTTAATGCGTTTTGATCGAACAATGTATAGGCAGAAAGAGGGAAATCTCGAGTTTCACGCAGGTACCGACAAGTAGCGATAACGCTCTTCCTTCGCCCGCTACTTCAGTGTTTGTAAAGATAGCGACTGCACAACAGAAATCATTTTGAGTTCTACGCTTTGCGAAGTGTGAGTCCGTAACAAATGTTCAGCGTGAATTTCGTCGACAAAACCCAGTCCGATTGAAGTTCCTACCTCTCAGAGCATTAGGTGATGGTATAAACAATTCCAAGAAACGAGTTGTCTGTTTATACAGCCGTGAAATCAGCGTATGCAGATATGCTCGCAAAAGTTTAGAACGAATTTGCCTACCGTATAGTCGTGCATCCAAAGGTGGGCATATTGAGCACCTTTAATTTGGTTTGTAAAAAAACTTTATGATTAGCCATGTAATATAAAATTAATTTTAAGTTTCTGTATTAAATATTTTTCATAATATACTCATTTCAAATCGGGTGACTCTTTTTGAAGCACCCTGTACATTATGGAAATATTATCGCTAAACATCAATCCTTTCATTACCACGTGATATATATATATATATATATATATATATATTGATATAATAATTACAAGATGAAAAGAACTTTTTATATGCCATGTTTTTAAATTTTCTGTTGAATCATATAAACTTGACAATTCTATGTATTAATAAATACTTTTTTAAAATTTTTTTGATGGATTATCCCATCAATTTGAATGAAAATGAAGTTAATTTTAAGATAACTTGCGTTTAACTTTTCGTTCCCATACCGGGCAATAGATGGCTGCACGAGTCTACAAAACAAAATGAACTGAAAATAACTGAAAACTAATTTAATTCTGCTTAAAGATGGCTAAAAGTATTAAAAGAATGCATTTTCATCGTGTTCTGAGCTATTCTAAAAGTCTCAAATGTCTAGCTATTCGGGATGTTAGTTAAACATCGATTGCAAGATTTGAACTGGACAAACTCACAAATACACAAACACACAAAAAAGAAGAAAGCGAGTTAATAAAAAAGTGTAAAAAGCATAAATTTTCACTTCTTATACGCGGTCATTTCATTACTTAGTGAGCATTCAACACGGCGAAAATATAGGCTGGATTAACTTTCCTCCACCTTGGTTCCTTTTATCATGCCCAAGACGGAGGCGTGTTTCTTTCGTTGCACTGTAGCTTGCTCTCCTTTACAACAATGGATGGGTAGATTTCGTCTTTCGTTGATTGGCTGGTCTGGCTACCGGTCGCTGTAGTGATGGCGGGAAGCGTTCGTTGACGTCATGGCATCGGGTCAGGCCTGTAAGTCCAAAAGATAATCCGTCCTTTCCGAAGGTATACGAAAGATTTTGAGAGACGACAAATTTCGCAATGGCAATCAGCTTGACTAGAACTACACAATACAAAATAAATACATGCTATGATAAACAATTATATAAACCGAAACAAATAAACAACAAAATTATCAATGACCCAAAAAGGGGTAATGAAAGTTCATAAGGTCTTTCATCACAGCCAAAATGAATTTTCTACAATAGTAGTCATTATAGAATTTATATGGTGACCATTCAGTAATTTCCCTTGGTAAACTCGATCGCAAATTTCTCCATGTTACACAATTGAATAAACAATGCTCTATTGTCTGGACGTCTCCGCACGCACAGATGTCACTCTTCCAAAAAAATCTTCTTTGATATGATCCCACTCTTCCATGTTGAGTGATAGCTTGATTAATATAGAAATTCGATATCAATCTTTCTAAGGAAACCTGAGGGTGGATTTTATAAACCGGCCTCCCCAATTCACTATCGGCCCACCTTTCTTGCCAGACTTTCATTACATATGCCTTAATCTTTGCCTCTACTTGTTACCTGGTCATTTTGTAGGTTCCTTCAATTATGTCCAGTTCCGTGGCTTCTTTAGACGCAGAGTCAACTTCCTCATTCTGTCTGATCCCGATATGTGCTTTCATCCAGTGGAAATGCACGACCACACAATTACTTTTGATCTTGTATTTCAATTCCTCAATAATCTCGCCCTTATATTCTAAGGCCCCAAGCGCCTGCAAAGCACTCCTCGGATCGCTGAAGATGTCAATTTCTCTTAGACCCTTTTCCCTAGCATCGTCTGTTGCCATAGAAATGGCCGTAACCTCAGCACTGTATGGTATTGCGTTATCAGGATTTCCTCTCCGTTTAGTGTCGAACTTCTGACTCTCATGATACCTAATGAAAGCCGACGAACTTTTCCATTTATCTTGGAACCATCCGTAAAATATGTATTCTTTGCAATGGGTTCTAGTCTACTAGAAGTGGTTCCGTCATAGGGTGAGGCTGTTGACCGGGGTTACTTGCTACTAGTAGGTTGTAAATGACTGTACGGTAATCGGGGACTGCTCTCAATGGCTTTGATGGGTCTTTGGCAAACCTTTGCTCCTTGATCATGGGACATCTCGAGAGCAAGTTGCTTCCTTGACATTCTTCTATAGCGATCGACTTAATACTCTGATAACTGCGGCGTTCGAGTATATAGCGGTCAAACTTACGTCTATGGGCAGCACTACATCTGCCTAGATTTCTGCAGGGCTATCTGCCTATATCTCCCTCTATATTATCCGTCGATATCTCTTGGGCTTTACATGCCCGCCATGCTATATCAATTGCTGCATGTCAATGTCTATCTACCTCTTTGTTTTCTATCTTCATCTTTATCAGCTTCTCTTCCTCGTTTATATTGACTTAATCCCCTCCCCTTGGGGCTCCCATTGGCGACATTACTTAACCAATGGGAATATTCGGGTCTCTCCTAGTGACTCTCTTACATATCTCACCACTTTTCCTCCTCCAATCCATATTTATGGGGGCGTCAACCCCTGTTTTCTGACGCTAACCTTTCTGAGGTTCTAACTCCCACGCTCTAACAGATCTCATGCTGTCTGATGTAATGAGCTTCCCCATCTTTCTTGACCCCCTATCTCCAATTTTTCCTATTACTCCGGATACCCCGTCTCTATTTTCGCCTGGCAAATACATTAAGCACAGCCGGTCAAGGCTCGGTGACCATTCACATGCCATTCTCACATTACTCACTGCCCTCTCCCCCTTTTCTAACAATGCGTTTTCTGAACCTGTTCTGTGTGCTCCCCTCTCCTTCCTGACAAAATGTCGCAGCCCTTCGACAGACCGGTACACTTGACCTCGCACTTCCAGAGGTAAATTTTGAGAACTTGGAGGACATTGCAGCCACGATATATTTTTCGTGCACCAGTAGCAATTAGCGTACATGGCGATGGATTTTTCAGTGACTGGCATCGAACCAGAGACGTTCATATTACTGGATCCGCGCCCTATGCACGTTCGTAAATATAATTGTGTATTTTAACCATAAGTTTACCTAATTTTTAAGGTGTCTGTGTGCGTGTATACGTGTATATATATATATATATATATATATATATATATACACTCTGTCACAAAAAATATATGCACCCAGAAGAAAACAAGCTACTATCACGAAACTTAACATGTATGTAGTGTATGAGAAGATAAGCAAATGATTAGAAATTCAGAAGAACATACCGTTTTGTTAAGAAGGTATGGCATAAAAAAATTTTACGAATCAGTAAGTGGTAAATCCACCTCTGGCAGCTATACAAGGCGAAACGCGGCATGGCATCGAATCATTAAGGTCATCTATGACCTCATGCGGAAGATCATGCCATAATCTTTGCAACTGGGCTGTTCACACCAGTATTCCGGGACGGCTGCAGTCGCCTTCCCAGAATGTCGCATACATGTTCTATTGGCGAGAGGTCTGGTGACCTGGAAGGCCATGGGAGTTTATCATATCCTTGAAGACATTGTTGGAAGAGTCGCGCAGTATGTGGACGAGCGTTGTCTTGCTGATAAATGGCACCTGGGCGACATGATAGCACTGACAGTACAACTGGCGTTAAAATCTCGTCCACGTAACTGCGTGCCGTCAAAGTGCATTGAAGGACGACTAGATCTGATCGTGTGTCCCAATAAATCACTCCCCAGAATGTCATACCTTGAGTAATCGCCGTATGCCTCTCGACAACATCTCGACAGCCGAATCGGTCCGGTGTCCTGGCAGCCTCCATGTGCGTATGCGCTAGTCATCAGCATTGAAACTGAATCGGGATTCATTGCAGAAGATCACACGCCTTCAGTCGGTTACACTCCAGCTTGCCCGAGGTCGGCAAAATCCAATCTACACTGCCTATGATGTGGGGTCATTGGTAGGCGTCTTAATGGACGTCGGCTCTTTATACCTGCGTCGACCAGTCGTCTCCGAATGGTTTCCCTTGATATCACCGGATGTCTGGAAGGTGGTAAATGGCGTCGAATGGATTCTAGCGACGTTGTTGGTGCGGGCGTAGCCGTTCTTATAATTACTCGATCCTCGTGCGCATTTGTGTTCCTGGGACGCCCTGACCCTTTGGGACTGTAGACTATTCATTCCGTGATCCATTGTTGCCAACATCGAGCAACTACCATATCCCTCAAAACAAGGTGGCGGCCGATACGCCTGTTCGACGAACCTGCGTCTCTGAGGCCTACTATACGCCCCCTATCAAAGTCCGACAATTGTTCGTACTGTCGCCGGTTACGTCTCAGAGGCATCTCGATTCACAATATCGTCCATCTAAGTCGACAGATTTGTTTGAATAACCCTATGGCACGAGCAATCATGCTTTTAAACTCTCCCAGCTGCACATCTCATATGCGCATAGCGCCCTTACCGTTACCTCATTGGCGTCGAAATTTTAATCATTTGCATATCTCTTACCAGACAACATTCCTGCCAAGTTTCGTGATAGCAACCTCGATTTCTTCTGGGTGCATATATTTTTTTGTGACAGAGTATATATACATATATATATATATATATATATCTGTGTGTGTGTGTGTGTGTATGTATAAATATATCTTATTTTAGTCAAAACATTCATTTAGATTTCCATAGCACATACTTGAGGAATCAAAATTCTTATCGAGTAAATTGGTTTCTCGAATAAGTCATAAAAGATTTCTGAAGATGGCAACAGACGCGGGTGAGGAAATATTTAAGTATTCCACTTTTATTGTAATATTTATTTATTTACATCGCTTCTGTTCAAATTATTGTATCAGTCAATTTATCTCTTACGTGTGACATAATAAAAGCTTGGAAGCAGAAGCCCCGAGGATATTTTCTCCGGATCTAATAAATTTCAATTACTTGCAAATGGAAGTTGAATGAGAAAGTAAGGATGTATTTCAGTTTGTTACTGAGTCTCTGCATTGAAAAAATAAAACATTTTGCCCCTTTCCCTTTGATTTGGAGCGATATCATTAGATAAGTAATATATAAGTAATTTTCCGGTCTGATGAAACTTTTTATTTATACATTCACTTCCTATTTATTAATTTAAAAGAACTTGAAAGATCGCTCTATATTTATTCAATAAAACATACTGACATATTCTGCTGTTTAGTGTCTGGAATGTTCGCAGAGTATATGAAAGCACGTTGGTTTCTTCCTTGATTGAAACCGTCTTAACGATCATTAAATTCAAAATTTTACCTGTGGAAAATACTTCATGTTTCTGAATCCCGTTTGTCTACCTTGATTTATTCGAGAGGTACATGTTACATAAAGATATGCCTGTAAGGCCTATTTTGTTTATTTAGCAATCTGAGGACATAAAATCCAAAAGTATGATATGTAGTTTTTATGTGTCAACTGTATAAAGAAGTAAAACTGGCTCAGACTTCGAATTTTATTTCATTTCAATGAGAGGGTGAATTACTGCGGACTAGATACACCCCTTGTCGGTGATTTTCTTACAAATGCCCGTGGCCGGATATTTCTTAACCAGGTTTGTTGAAGGCTCCAGATGCGGATTCGGTTTAACCCTTTTAGGGGCAATAACCTCCCCCGTTTGCACGGTGTAGATTTTTTTCCCGATTTTATTTGTCCTAAAGAATCTTGAAAATTCTCCTATTAAAGGTTGCAAAATGTTTTTACTTCTTTAAACTGATAACAGATGGCAGTACTAGCCATTTCCCTGCTCATTTAACTGGAATACATTGAATGCAAGGGAGAAAAGACTAGATTTAGGCATTTGTACTGTGCAAACGGCGCCCCTCAAAGAGTTATCTCACGGATATTGGGCACCACCTTTTGCCCAGTACCACCAGCATTTTTACCGAGCACGGAAGGGGGGGGGGTATCTGTCTGCGTATAATGTGAGCCAGAACTAAGGCACTCATAGTGAATCTTTAGTTACTGATTTAAGCACGAACTTCAGATAATTTAGGCTCCCATTCTTGCAAAATCTTTGCTTTATGTGCTGAGGCGTGCGAAGATTATTCGAGCCTCTCAGGTGGTTTACCTTCTTTAGGTAAACATGGGTGTCGAGATCTTGAGGTATCCCAGCGAACCATCTCTCCTCTTCTTTTTCATCTCCTCTCTCACTTCTATTTTTTCTTTGTTTTCTCCCTTGTTGTGACTCCTCTTCGGAGGCGAGGGCTCCCCGTTAGAAGCTGTTGTCGCTATGTTGCTCCTAGCTTCTAATAGCGTATATATCACCCACCTGTTGGCCGTGCGTGGAGACCTGTGTCCCTGGAAAAGGGAATCCCGGCACTAGAGGGACATTTTTGGTATCCCAATACACTGCTTTGGCCCCCGCTTCAGGTAGATGGGGGTTACGCAGTGGTTCCCGATTGTATCAATCAGTTGTTCTTGTCTTCGGCTAAGAACCAAGGAATCGTTTCTACTACTGGGCATCTCGATAAGGGTGGAGTCTGCTTCAAGGTCGTCTCGTGCGCGTATAGACCCGGTTAGTACTGTGCAGTAATCTGCATCCCCTTGTTCGGCTCTATGGTGGTACGGCCGGGCTCTGAATTTTAAACCCATTTTTACGGATACTTTAAAATGAAACCACGGTGAGGGATAAGTCACTAAAAACTCTATTTCCAGCCATGGAAACTTCGTCAAATTCTTCTTCCTTTAGAAGGGAGCAGCAAATTCAAGTCATAAATGATGGGAATTTTTTTTGTTAAGAACCTACAAGGTTCCTTTGTCACAGTATCTCCATTTTTGATTAATAAACCTATTCAATCATGTATAGGAAACGTCTCTGTGATAAAGAAACTTCGATCTGCCGATCTTCTAATACAAATCACGTTCGCTTCCCAGGCAAAAACTTTATTATCAACCACCAATTTGCGTACGTTCAGTATCTCGGCTCTACTACACAAGACACTAAATAGTTCCCGAGGTGTTATTTCCGAACCAGACCTGTTTAACTGTGCTGAAGAGGAAATTCAAGATAATCTAAAAGACCAGGGAGTTGTGTCAGTGAAAAGGATTATTATTCGACAGGAAGGTATGTTACTACCAACTAAACATATCATTCTAACTTTTGATACCCCGTCCATTCGGTCTAGGAATTCAGCTGGCTATCTCAGCTGTCCGGTGAGACCTAACGTACCGAATCCTCTCCGCTGCTGCAAGTGCCAGAGGTTCGGGCATTCGAAGGAATCCTGCAGAGGCACCATCACCTATGCAAAATGGGCTCAAACCGGCCATGAGAGTGAATCCTGCAGTGATACACCTTGCTGTATCAATTGCAAGGGAGATCATCCATCATTTGCAAGATCATGTCCAAAAGGGTAAAGCGAAAAAGAAATTCAAACTTTAAAGGTTACGCGTGGTATTTCATACACGGAACATCGTGGACAGCAGAACACGAACAGTAGGTCTGTCCTATGCCGCTGCAGACGCCCCCAAACCTTTAAAAAGGGTCTCGACTCAGATAGAACCTGTCGTATTCTTGCCGATAAAAATGGAAAATACTATCGTGCAAAAAAATATATATATATTCACACAAGGAAGCCACCTCACCCAAAAATATCCGAACATCAGTTCAACAAACAAAAAATGAACCCGCAAAAATTGCTCACAAAAATAAATCAAGAAATGAAACTAATGATATTCCGCTCTCACCTTTATCTACAACCCGTCAGAAGCCTTCCGATTCCGAATCTAAGAAAATCCCAATCACTAATTTTATCTTGTCACAGATTCCGCCAAATTTAAACAGTTCACCTCCTTCACATGGTTAAAAAAAGTAGATCATCATCACCACCGTCCGCTCATAAAAATGTTGTAGAAAGCAAACGGTCATGTTCGTACCACATAGATACAAATTCTCAAATACCTCCAAACAGAAAGAGAAAAAAGTGGCCATTCCTAGAAAGACCGTTGGCTTTTTTAGGAAGGTGAAAGACCCTAACTATATTTTTAAAAATAATAGGTTCGTTGTAAATTCGGAATTAAAAATATATGTGTTCGAGGACACGGACAATGGTGTTCATTTTGAAGAGTCTGAACTCCTGCTTTTTTCTCTTCTCAAGTTTTTTGGTTTTTATCAGCTTTACTCTAGTTTTATCACTTCTGTATATATTTGCTCATACTATATTTAAACTATATCTTATATCACTGTTATTTCATCATTTTCTATGACTATTTTTTATACTTGTATTACATGACAGTTTTTATTGCATGTTTTATATGACTGTATTTTATATCTTGCTATATATGACAGTCCTTAACATTTGCTATTTTTAACTGATTTTATCACCGTGTACATTTTAATGTTTTTACCATAGTTTTTTTCTTATCACCCTTTTTATCACCGTTGCTAGTTATATCTGTCTTATTTTCTGTGCATTCATTCTACTCTTAACAAATGTTCGGCGAGCATTGTCCTCCCCGAACTCCAACGAAACCTATTTAAATATCATCTTTCATAATGTTGAATCCTTTTATCACTTTTTTATATCATCGTTTTAGTCTCCTTTACATATCATTAGTCTTTATTATTCATTGCTTGCATCATCTTTATGTCTGAAAACAAGCATAACTAAAAATCACCGATTTTTGAGGTATGACGTTATTGAAAGAAGTGAGCGATATCAATTCTGTTTATAAATCAAATTTTGATCATGTTTAGACTGGATTATGGTTTTAAAATGCTGACTTGTATAATGTTCTTCGGGTTTTACCATGTGTTTGGCAAAGTGTGTCCTCTCTGGGCTATGCGACATTAAAACTCAGCCGACCAACCAACAAACCAACCAACCATCGAGTCGGCAGGTAAATACAGAAAATACATGAAACGGACCATCTGCATTCATTACTAGAAACTTTTCAGTGGCAACTTTACGTGGCTAAGCCTTCAGCTAAAATCTAGTAATCAGATTTAAGCTTCATGGTCGCAAAGTTGGAAATAAAGTTGAAGTTAATAATAAAGTTAAAGTAAAGTTAAAGTAAAGTTAAAGCTAAAATAAAGTTGAAGTTGGAAGTGAAGTTAAAGCTGACCCAACACTTTCGACACAACTTGGAGGAATCACTGAATGATTTTGCCAATGCTTTTTTCGAGGTCCGTTATCGAGGTATATCAATTCTGTTTATAAATCATATTTTGATCATGTTTACACTGGATTATGGTTTTAAAATGCTGACTTGTATAATGTCCTTCGGATTTTACCATGTGTTTGGCACAGCATGTCCTCTCTGGGCCTTGCGACATTAAAACCCAACCAACCAACCAACCAACCATCGAGGCGGCAGGTAAATACAGAAAATAGATGAAACGACCCATCTGCATCCATTACTAGAAACTTTACAGTGGCAACTTTACTTGGCTAAGCCTTCAGCTAAAATCTAGTAATCAGATTTAAGCTTCATGGTCGCAAAGTTGGAAATAAAGTTGAAGTTAATAATAAAGTTAAAGTAAAGCTAAAGTAAAGCTAAAGTAAAGTTAAAGCTAAAATAAAGTTAAAGTTGGAAGTAAAGTTAAAGCTGACCCGACACTTTCGACACAACTTGGAGGAATCACTGAATGATTTTGCCAATGCTTTTTTCGATAAGGCTACCATGGAAACATCCTAACACTGTGATTCCCAACCGGTGTGCCGTGGACCTTTAGGGTGCAGCGGGGTGGGGCATATGAGAGATGGGGGGGACATTTTTTGGCCTATTAACAAAAAAATATTAGCAGTGACCACTTAACATAAATATTAAGTTGATATCAAACTTTGTGCTTTAATAATCAGTAGCGAACAAAACTATACTTAGTGATGTCCATTGTAGTTCTCTAGTGTCGTACTATATTGAATCCAATGGCTATTTTTGAAATGTTATTAATATAATCTAATTCGCTGTTTGTTACTTAAATACTGTCAATAAATCATCAATGAGCTAAGTATTTATTGAACTTAAATTTGATATGCCCCTGATATAAATTTAGCTTTCATTTAATATTTGATAAAAAATTCTGGAACAGATGCAGTTGCTTCTGCTTGGAACAGATGTTGATTCTGCTTGGCGGCATTTTTCGCCGTCAAACAGAACGCGTGTTTTTGGAACGGGAAATTCCGGAAAGTCCCAAAAGATACGTATTTTTTAAACTGTACAATCACATAAAAGTACAAAAAACACATAAATACAAAAAATAAAAGCTAAAAAATAATGAGAAATTTGTTAGGTGTGTGGGGGGGGGGGGCTGCTACGCCCCCCTCCCTCAACCTCCCCGCTAAAAAAAGTCAGTATAATGTAAATAATCATAATTCATTTAAATAAACATTAAATACATCTTGTTTAAGTATATATGTCTTGATTAAACACATAAATACAATAAATAAAAGCTGAAAAATAATGATAAATTTGTTAGGTTGGGGGTGGCCCCGCTAAAAAAAGTCAGTATAATGCAAATAAGAATAATTCATTTAAATAAACATAAAATACATGTTGGTTAAATATATATTTCTTCATTAAACATAAATTAAAGCACAAATGCAATTGAAAAGAAATACGTGTTGGCAATAGAATTTTAAAAAGTATCTATTTGCATTATATCGCTTCTATTTTAGACACTATGATCACCTGATATTTCTCAATTACACTAAATACTGCAGCCATAATAAGTAAAAGAAAAAAATAACAAAAATACTAAAAGAACAAAAATAAATTGGAATATACAACCAGATTCAATTATAATCCATGCTGCTTGCTAGCTCACCATGAAATGGCGAAATTCAAACACTGTTGCCACAACAAAATATTACTGCACTAAAGAACGTAAAAAGAACATTAACGACGCCTATATATGGCGCGAAATACGATAGAAAACCAAATCTGGCAACAACAAAATCCTAAAAGTAATAAAAACACAAATTGGCAACACCAAAGTAAAAACCTGCAACCCTAAAACCAAAAAAAAAGGGCGCCAGATTTGGCGAGAAATCTCCTGGGAGAAACCCCTTGGCGGTCGTTGCGTATACTACATCTGTACCAAAATTCTTACAAGGGCACTCCGAGTATCAAATCACATTCACCAAGGTGTTGCAGACGTAAAAATGTTGGGAATCCCTATTCTAGCAACTAGGAAAGCGCAACAGTCTTTGTATTAGTGGAAAAAGAGATATAGAAGGACAACAAGTCATAAAGAGGAGGGTTATTTATTTTTTCAGGAAAATTTAGGTTAGTATATCCTGCGTTATGCAATATTGAACTATAGAGAAGTGAAAAGGCGACACCATTTAAGGGTATAAGGAAAATAATTAGAAGATAAAAATAACTTTTTATATACCATGTTTTTAAATTTTCTGTTGAATCAGATAAACTTGACAATTCTATGTATTAATAAATACTTATTTAAAATTTTTTTGATGAATTATCCCATCGACTTGAAAGCAAATGAAGTTAATTGGAAGTTAACTAGGGTTTGACTTTTCGTACCCGTTCCGCCAACAGATGGCTGCACCAGTCTACAAAACGTTCCGGCCAATAGATGGCTGCTCAAGCCTACAAAACAAAATTAACTGAAAATAGCTGAAAATTAATTTAATTCTGCTTAAAGATGGCTAAAAGTATTTAAAAAATGCATTGTCATCGTGTTCTGAGCTTTTCTAAAAGTTTCAAATGTCTATCTAGTCGATTGCACTTGACATTTGTGCAAGATTTGTACTTGACAAACACACAAGCACACAAACAAGAAAGCAAGTTGATAAAAATATGGTAATGAAGGGTGTTGAAAAAGTGTCCATATCTGCTGTTAAGATAGTACTCATGTTTTCTTACAACAGAATTTCATTCCTGTCCCGCTTGGAAGGTTCTTAACATTACAATATTTTCTGAAGACATTCTCAAAAAATCTGGATATATTTTTTAAAGATTCACTTGACAATGAAAAAAGTCTTTATGAATTTTTGAGACAGTCTAAATATTTTTAACTTTTTTTCTTAATATCAAAGGCATAGAACAACTATTTTTTAGAATTAATCATTGCATGCTGAAATATTCCCAAAAACTGGACTAAGAAAAAAATGTTAACTTAAGAAAACAATTTTCTCTTTAGAAATTTTACTAAAACATTAACTCTTAAATCAAAAATGCTCTCAAAATTTAAACTATTTGTGATTCTTTAAAAGGATTTTTTTTAAACTTCTAATCATTTTCTTCATAAAACGTTAAATCTACTTCGCGAACTTTTTATTAAATGTATTCCGCTTGCTAGATGTTGATTAAAAGTCCAGTACTAAATTTTCTGTCTTTGAAATTTTTGTTTTGTTTGCAGCAATGAATTCTTAATTAAAAATTATAGTAAAAATTACTATTCCGAGTAGCATTTTTTTTCTTATTTTAGACAATAGTAGTGTTATGTTTTTTAAGGATATGTAATATCAATATTACACATGCAAAATAGTATTTTTATCGAAATATATCGAAAAATAATCATCCTAACAATACCCATTAAACTAATACTTTATTTTATTCGAATGATATCAGTTATATAATTTATGTTATTAGTTATACAGAGGCTGTTCACACATTTTTTAGACGATGTATATTGTATTCACAAAACTAAATTACATAAAATTCTTGTGTTTTAAATGTTTTATTTGACATCCCTTATTCTGAACTATCTTTCGACACCGCAATTTCCAGGATAATAATGCCTTTTGAAGTGTCAGAAGAGGTATTCTATCCCCTTCCTCCTGAACAGCTTTCCAGAGTCCTGTAAGGGTTTTGGGACGACGTTTGGATAATGCAGGTTTTAAAAGTCCGAAAGCACAAAAATCCATAGGTGATACATCGGGAGATTTAGTAGGGATATCAGTGAAGGGTATGGCCTTGATACCAGTTTTTTGTTCCATTTCTTTTAGGAAATTTAAAGTGGCTTTTGATGTGTGACTGCTAGCTTTGTCCTGATGGAGTCTCACAGATTGATGACACTGTGGGTAAAGCGGGTAAAATATGTTCCTGATAGTATTTGAAGTTAATCTTGACATTTTTTTCCACTCTCTTTATTTTTAAATTGCCATTATAAGAAAAACCAGCAACAATCATGAATCCCTTAGAAAAACTTTCTTTCGATTCTTTGAACCATGTACTTAAATTTTTTCTTCCCTTTTATGATAATAAATGGCTCTTTTTTTGTTGCAATCATTTAAATACACCCATGATTCATCTATTGTGACAATTGTTTTCCATTTTTCTTTGGATAAGTGTTTCTCGTATAGAATTCTGCAGCGTGTCCTGCGTTCAGCGATATTATTTGGAAGAAGACGATGCACATTGCGTTTTTTCGCTTTCTTAAGATTTAAATCAACGTTTATCATTTTGTTTACAGTGGACACCGAGCATTTTAATGATTTTGTAGCTGTCCTTTGACTAGGGGGATTTTCTTTTAACATTAAACAACGTACCTTTGCAATAGTCGAAGATGTCCGTTTTTTCCTTGGATACTTGTTTGGAATTTTTGTCCCACTTGAGCCTCCAATTTGACGTTTTTTTTCCTTTCTTGTTGACGATATTACCTATCGACGCTTTAGATATCACAAAACCATGACTCTCACATCGTTTTTGGATAACGGAGTATGCATATTTCTCTTCAGAAAAAGCATAAATGTATCTTTCGAACCACTGCTTTGTTAAAAACGCCATTTTGAATAAAAACAAAACTTTCAAGCCGTAGACGATAGTTTTGACTTTTAAAAACATAGTACAATTGCAATTATTTCTTTTGCAGCAAACGATTTTTTGTTACTGCTTACCGAAATCGTCTAAAAAATGTGCAAACAGCCTCTGTATACCACCGTTTGTGTTTTACCTAGAGTCAACCTGTTTTCTTAAAAAAATTATAGGTGAACGGCACTTTTCAATAGCGAATATCGATTTATACATAATAACTTTATCACATGTATGTTTTTACGTGCAATTTATCGAAACTATTTATATTTTCTGAAATGCAATTATGAAACAAAGAAATCAGCGAAATTCTACGCAGTTCAATTAAAATATTTATGTTCCTCAAGCAACGAAAAACCACTGATTGTTGATTGAAACTTACAGCCGAAATTTGATTAATTAATTGGAGTGAAGTCTTTTTGTCCGTGAAACACTTTTTCCTATTGTTATTCTATCATAACACGTGTTTGATTTAGAAAGAAAAAAGATTTTGCTGATGGATTATATTGATTTCATAAACAGATGTTTTATAAAAATTCCATAATATAGTTAGCGTGTTTATTTGGGTTTTTTTTAAAATCAACTTTAATTTAGCTAATGAAATTCGTGTTTACTTTATTGGCTCTTAAATGTGTCTTTTAAAGTCTTTTAGGGAATTTGCTTACAATTTTTAAAAATTGTGAAGCAATGCGAAGATTGTAATCTCTGTATTATGATGTTTTAGAGAGAAATTAATTGGACTGGAAATATATTTTAAAAGTTAATATTAAATTACAGGAATTTTTATGAAATCCTAAGAATAATATGCACCTGTATCTATCTACAGAATATTTAATCTCGTAGTTTGTTTTCCTTTAATTTAATACAGCATCAATGGCGCATGTTTTAGTGATGGACCACTTCTGAACTGAGCTTTATATATTTTTAACTAGCTGAAAACCCGCGCTTCGCTACGGAGTACATTCAAATTAAATACAACGGTCAATGTATGCAATTAATGCCAATAAAAATAAATAAATATATATATATATATATATATATATATATATATATTTATAATAAATAGGACTATCAATATATACAATTGATGTAGAAAAAAAAATATATCTATAAAAAAATCGTAAGGGATATTTTTATAGACAAAATAATGTCCAATCGTCTGCCGCATTAGCAAGAAAAAAATTTTTTTTTGTCTATTTAGTTGTTATGCACGTGACGATAAATTTATTTAAAGTACCAGAAAACGAAATCACGTGATCGGCATTTAATAAATTAAATTCTGAAAATTAATCTTAACAAATTCACCAAAAATCAGAAAATGGAGTTAAAGATTCGAAATAGATCTCATTTTAAAGGAATTTTTATGATCTTTCTCGTGATATAAATTTTATAACCCTCAATGTATTATTTTAAATGCAAACGTAAAAAAAGTGTAAAAGACAGCTTAAAAATGTAATTTTAAAAAATCTAAGTAGAATTTTTGAAAAATCTTTCTTAGTGCACCCCTACACTATTAGAAGAATCGCCATGCAAAATTTCAGCCCTTTAGGTCCAGGGGTTTGGTCTGTGCGTTGTATGTCAGTCAGTCAGTCAGTCAGTGAATGAATGAGTCAGTTACGGAACTGTTATATATATATAGCTTGAACCTCATAGATTACTTATCTTTAAGTTAAGACTCCCATGCTGAAGAAATATTCCTTCAGAAATGCATGACTAACAGAAAAAAAGGATGTGTACGGGATAATGGTGCCTTATACGTTTCGAAGCCAAAAAAAAAATTATTTTTGAAAGATTGTGTACACTTTCGAAAGTTTTGAAAGACAAATATCACCCAATAGACTCCTTGTTCTAAACAAAGTTTTGTTTTTCTTCCAATGAGAAAGAATCAATTCCGATACTGAATGAATAATTACGAGAATAGATTGAAATATTCACTCAAAAATATTCTAAAATAAATCTCACTCTGATGCTAATTTGTAAGTCAAACTCTTGAATTTCGATCAATAATGAATATACTTTATCTCATTGTAATAAAATAAACCACATTGTATAAAGAATTATTATAACTCGTTATTTAACTTAATAATTTGCTAGAGAACTAGCGAAAAGTATGACTATACAGCTTTGAAATAAAAAGCATAGTTTCGAATCAGTTACAGTTTTTTTTACCGTTTAGAAGTATATTCATAAGAGTTTTGAAATGCGCATTTTAAGTGCAATATTGAAAGCATTCTGTGCGGCTCAATTTATTGATTCCTTCATATTACTTTTCCTGTCATGACCGCCTTGGCACACTATGATGGATTCCCCAAATATCGCCAACTCGTGTTTTTAAAGTATGATTCGCGTTATGTATGGGAAAATGCAGTAACTTCTTAGTTCTGGGTTTGTACTAACAGCGTCGATAGCGACAACGCTCTTATCACTGACAACAGAAACTGTATGGCGTCTGAAGTTCTTTTGGCTGTTGTCTTCGCAAACTTTGGTCCAAAGAATCGGAATCCGTTGAATGACCAGGTAGGTGCATCCGGATTCTAATTTTGCTTATACCATTTGGAAGTGCATTAAACATAGACTACGCTAGCAAAGCCTTTTAACAGGTGCTCCTCATTTCGCCTGGTAGGAGGTAATAGGAAGAGAGGTAGGCGATATTAGGATCCGCTCTGGAGTTCGCTGGAAATTTCAATTTTTCCAATTTAGCTACATAACTTAAACTGGCACTGGTTTTGGAGCTGGTTGATCTCGGGATGCCAATGGAAATAGTACTTTGGGATGTTCTTTGAGTTTCCACTCTAATCAGAATCTAAAAAGTGGATGAAATGTCGAAAAAAAGTTAGGGTAGGCGATATTAGGGACACTTACCTTATAAATTTACTCGAGACTGTCCGCGACCCACAGTTTGCTTGCGACTTGATTAGATTATAAAATCGCATACCTGAAAAAGTTATTGCTTGCCGGGACTCGGAGAAGTACTGACCTTGCGGCCTAGAGGTAGCCAATGAATAAATCAATAAAAAAAACGTAATGAAACATCTGCAGTGCAATTATTAAATAAATATTGTACTTCAATTCTGCCATATTTGTTCGCATTCCTCTAATGGTCTAAAAATAGTGCAGTAAAAATAGAGTAGGCGATATTTGGGACACCTACCCTAAGTGTAATGCAAGTTAACTATTCAGTTTAAATTTAACTCTTTCTAACAATAAAGTGGTCACTCGGATTATTTATTCCCCGGATGTTTCGAAATTGACACGCTAGAGTGGCTGTTAAACTAAATTATTTGGACCGTATAGATTTCTAAAAATTTGAACCCACTGCTTTACACGGATCTTGTTATGTATTATTTCACTGTTTATCCATTAAACTTCTCTTTTCTTTTTTCAATTCCTACTATTAGTTCACACTCTCCCTATATATATCTTGTTCAAATTTTCAATCGTTAATAAAATACTTTTTATTCATCCACTCAAGTTCAAATACATTTTTTTAAACTTGTAGTGGATGACACTTGATGTTAATACAGTTTTTTTCAAATATTAATTCATTAATTAAATTTAATTAATCAATTTTAGTTTTAGACCTAGAGAGTCTCTTGCTCTTGAATAGTAATTTCCCTCTTGTTACTGTGTAAACAGTAGCACTGCGGTAGCGCGGGCTTCTCCCGTCCTGTAGGTTGCGGGATCGAATCCCCAACCTGACAAACTTCTCTCTCTTTCCCCCCTCCTAATCTCGCACAGTAGGCAAGATTCTGGCAGGCAATCCTTTTTTTTCAATTTCTACTATTAGTTCACACTCAAATTTTTCTTTGTTGACCTAAGTAGGAATTGACTTTAAAATTTTTTTTATATATTACTTGTTTGACAATACAGACGTGTGTCATACCGTACATGTGTGTCTCAGAAACTGGAGCACATGACATCCCCCCCTCTAAATGACACGATACCAAGCTGAGAATTTCCGCTCTTTCCAACCAGTTTGAAAAATCCTGAACAGTAAGCGAACTTCGTATAAACACGTGATGCTATTTGTTGAATAGTCGCACATTTAGAGCTCTAAATATTTGGGGAAAAGAGTCGATATACAACAATTATCAATTGCAACACTAAGATATTCGGAAAATCCATTTTATCGGTGATATTGACCGATTTCCGAAAGATTTATCTTTCTTTGAAATGATAAAGTTCTTTGAAACCATGAATAAGTTTCCATGAATAAAATATAATTTTATTAAACATATGCTAAATTAATAACCAATATATATACCAATCTCTACACTTAGAGAAACTCTATGGGACATACTAAATGATTGGAACATATTAGGCCATGCCATTTGTTTTTTTCTCTTTTAGAAACTGAAATATTTGGTAGGTGTCATCCCAGAATAAATATTTATCCTAGCCCAAGTAAACAAGGAGGAATTTGAAATCCCTTAAGGTCCTCGATAAAAAATAGCGACTCCTTTATTTTCCCAGAGTTCATAACTGTTGCCAGAGAATGTTTTATGTCATGTTTCATTGTCATCAAGCGTTCCATTCAGGATGCAGTTTATGCTGGTTTGAAATATTTCTTACTTTGCCGACATCCTCCTTTCTGTTATCTCCAATGATAAATATATGGCCTGACCTAAACAATGCTAATATCATGTAGCCCATGTCTTTCAGCAGCTGATACAATTTGTCGAAGGCAAATGTTATTTTATGCTTCCTGCTTAAAGCTGCTGTGTACTAACCCTATCGGATTCGCTCGCTTCAATGTTAACCTATGAAAAAAATGTGTCCAATAATTGAAGACTTCGATTGAAGATTTTTTAAAAATTGTATTCGTAATAGAGAAATAAATTTTACACTTATGGGGGCATTTTCCGCTTAAAAGAAAAAAAATGGAAAAAATATTTTAAAATCTAAATTATTCGGGGTAAAAAACACTCCTCATTTCCTTTGGTAGACGAAATTTCTAAAGGCGCATTTACACACAAGCGAATCAGCTCCCCCCGTCACCTCTTGACACATTTTGGCGTCGATTAGTCCCCCCCCCCCCAACGTGGGGGAAATATTCCTCCGCTTTGATCATTCGTCTTAAAACTGCTCTGGTCGATCTAGACTGTACGAAGAAAGTTCAAATAAACTGGCAAGTTTCAGTTATCAAAGATTCATTAATGTTAGCCAACGATATGGCTCATTTATTTAGGGATGCTTCCGAATGAAGCTTCCTACTTTAGCGAAAGACAAAATTCAACTGCGCAAAAACTTGTTGCAGCCAAATCATAGGCGCCAAATAACGACGGTTACAGTTCAACTTTTAACCAGGCGTAAACATACCGCCCGACTTTGAAATCCTAGTGATTTCAAGAAACATAACAATTTTACAGCCATATTTGTACAATATCCAAATTATACATAGATGAATACAATTCAAAATTTACAAACAACAAAATTAATATGTAGATCACAATACCGTAAAATACAATACACTTATATAATTACAAATACACTTCCATACAAATACTTCAGTAGACTATACAAATTAAAGATATAGATAAAATTAACTCTTTTAACTTTCCATATTATTTAAAGGTAAAATGCAAATATTAGATATACTACGTTTAAAAATACCACGAGGTGTTTTTACTAAGACTACTCGTATTTTTCCATCTTTGCCTGGGATGGTGTCGTGAATTCTACCAATAGACCAAGTGCAAATTGGTAATTTGTCATCTTTTAGTAGTACTAGTGTTCCAGTGGTAATGTTATTTTTGTCAAAAAGCCATTTGCCTCTTTGCTGTAAATGATTTAAATAATCTCGTGTCCATTTTTTCCAAATAATTTGATTAAATTTAGTTATTTTTTGCCATCGAGAAAGTTTATTTTCTGGCATATCGGTTAATACAGGTTCTGGAATAGCATTGATTGGGCGACCTATTAAGAAGTGGCCAGGGGTTAGGGTTTCAAAATCACTAGGGTCCGAAGAGAGTGGAATAAGTGGCCTGCTATTCAAAATTCCTTCGATTTGATTTGTTACCGTTAAAAATTCTTCCAGAGTCAATTTTGAATTTCCTACTGTTCTCTTTAAATGATGTTTAAAAGATTTGACTCCAGCATCCCACAATCCCCCGAAGTTCGGAGATCTGGGAGGAAGAAATTTCCAAGCTATTGACTGCGATACTAAGTATGATGCTAAATCATCAGATGGCTTTTGTACCAGTTTGTACAGTTTTTTCAGTTCAGAATTAGCTCCGACAAAATTCGTAGCGTTGCCTGAAAATATTGTCGCGGGAACACCACGTCGGGCAAAAAATCTCTTCAAAGTTGAAATTAAAGCATCCGAGGTCAAATCAGTTAAAATATCTAAATGAATAGCTCTAGTTGAAAAACACACAAAAATAGCAACATAAATTTTGCTTACAACACCTTTACGTTGGTTTTTATATTTTATAAAAAATGGGCCACATAGATCAATACCCGTGTTAAAAAAGGTAGGGCTAATCGTCACTCTTTCCCTTGGTAATGATGACATTAATTGTTCTTCTATTTTAGGTTTATTTTTAAAACAAGTAATGCAATTATGGACAATTTTTCTAGCGTTATTTCTGCCATTTAAAGGCCAAAATTCTTGTCTAACAAAATTAAGTAATGTTTGAGCACCAACGTGCAAATTCTTTAGGTGGAAATATTGCATTATTAAAATAGTTAGCTTATGATCTCTTGGTAACAAAATAGAATGCTTTTGGTCAAATGACAAATTTGAATAATTAAGTCGACCTCCAACACGAATTAATCCATCATTGTCTAGAAAAATATTTAAATTACTTACATGACTGTCCTTCAACCTTTCCTTTTTCTTTAAAGAACTTAATTCTTTGAAAAATACTTTTACCTGTACTGATTTGATTAAATATCGTTTAGCCTCATGTAAAGAGTCGGAATGTGAAAACAACAGAAACCTAAATTGTTAAGGGGCCACCCAGCTTGCGTGGACAAGCAAATTTACAGTCCCGACATTTTTATAACGCCAGATTTACGGTACCATAAAAAACGTAGAAATTAAGTTGTCAACGGCCGTATATCTGAGGTCGGAGGTCGAACAGGTGGGGCCGTCTGATGGGAAGTTTTACCAGACATAATCGGCGCCAGAACTTATGCAATTGCGAAAAACAAGAGACAAGAATAACCTATGAGAGCTAATCGCATCCGCCCCCTCTATAAACAAGGGAGTGGCGAGCGAATAGGGACCGAGGAAGCGAGAACCAATCAGACGAGGATGGAGAAGAATATATACAAGATGATGAGACATTTGTAGAGAGAGCGCCATTAAAGAAAAGAGATGAGAATACAGTAAGCTGCCAACGGGCCGACGAGAGCCCTAACTTACGAAACTCAACAAAAAATAAGCTGCCACAGGGCTGAGAAGAGACCCACTGTATACTATTAGAAGAAAGACGCCGGTCCTTCGCAACTACATAATACGTACGGATTGAACAGCGTTAGCTCCGGACGCGAAATCGAATAATCAGCGACGAGAAGTTGCAGAAGCAGCGATTGCCCATAGATGTCTACGTAGTGCCGAGGGAGAAGAGACGACACTACCATTAAGCCGATACCAGAGAGATACGCACCGTCGCTTAGCGAGTTGGACACCCAGACGACCACCCATCAGTGCTGATCGACCCGCATATCGGAAGAGAAGGCACCTATGCTGAGCAACATTGACCGCCCACCAATGCTGACCTACCCGCATAGTGTAAGAGATGCTACCTGTGCTGAGTAACGTCCGAGGAGTCTTCATAAGTGATCGATGATACACCGCGACGCTACAGTGAACAAACTGTATCCACGAACTCTGTGAACACTGTGTGAACTTTGTGTACCACTATGGACCAGCGTTATCGGTGAATTCGATGTAGACGGCTGCGACAAATGGGTGAGCATTTTGTATTATGTCAATTCGCATACCGACTCTTTACATAATCGCATCTAACCCGCCAGGGCCGGCGACATCGTATGATTTAAAATATAGTGATCGGATAAGACTGTATATATATACATGTAAATTCCTAGCATTACTAATGTTTCAGCGTTTGCTAAGTGTTACAAGTTTGAATGTATATAAATATGTATAAATAAAGTGTATATATGTATATTCAGTATCATTCTTGAGAGTTGGGCCCATCTATTTAATTAATTAATTACCGCCCTATTGGCGAACTTACAACCAGTGTACGAGATACGATTTCAGCCGTAGTTAATAACAACAGGTCACGACCCTGCGTTATTACATTGTGGTGCCGTCCAATTTTCACTATTTTAGTGAGGACATGTGTTATTGCTGTATAAGCTATTGTGTTATTATTATTATATTAGGTTATTATTATTATATTATATGTGTTATTATTATATTATGCGTGTTATGTATGTTGTTAAAAATCGTAGTGTTGAAAATTTTAAGAGGAATATTTATGTGTGCATAGGTTAAAATTTCGGGACAACTCTCTAATTAAAATTTAAATGATTAGAAGCAATATTTAGAAGTGAAATTGATATTTTTAAGATATATGTGTATTTCTAAGTGATTTATAAGTGAAAAGTATTGAGTGAAGTGTTATATATTACTGATATATAGGTAAGGTGAACTGTGTAGGGTGTAAGGGGCGCTAGATTTTTAAATTGAGAATTAACCTGAACAGTTAATTATGCCGCGAGGAAGTAAGGCAAGTCGCCGGCAGGGAGACCCGGAGGTAGATATGGGCGAAAACTCCAATAGGGACAGTAGCTCAATCGCGAATGATACCCATCTATTAGATTCAGGAATAATAGCAATGTTACCCACCTTTAATGGCACCGAAAACGAGTCGCTAGAATTTTTTCAGCAGCAATTCGTAGAGATTGCAAGTCAAACTAGATGGACAGAGAAACAAAAAGCGATTATAACCAAAACGAGATTGCATGACAGGGCAAAAGAATTTTTAAAGAGTAATGCGACGCTCCAAAACGCGACCGATTTTGGCACAATAATAGAGACCCTAAAAGACAAATTCCAACCGGACCCAACGAGCATGCAAAAGCAATGCAGATTCCAGAACTTAGTGTTTAAACCATCCCAGACTTATGACGAAATCGCTCAAGAAATAGAGAAAGTGGGCAATGAATATTTAGGAATTTCGGCATTCTCGGTAGAAGAAACTAAACAAATGGCAAATAATGTTAAATTAGCAAAATTTATGGAAATTATACCATCAGAAATTAAAACAGAATTACGAAAAGAAAACGTAGCGGACTTTAATGAGGCGATCAAACGAGCGAAAGAATTAAGCGTAATTTACGACGAAGAAAGTAACGCGGTTAACGCAGTACGCATGCGACCGCAAGCAAACAAAATACATGAGGAGCAAGATAGCGTAAAAGAGTTAAGAAACCAGGTAGCCGAACTAACAGAAACCGTTAAGCACTTAACGGTACAACGAGCCCAATGTAATTGGTGTTTAAAAATGGGACATCGCATCGAAGAATTCAGAACAATTAATAGGCTCAGAACAATTAATAACGCCAACAGAGACGTAGGGTATAATACGACTAATGGGAGTTACACAAACGCTTACCAAACGCCCCGGCAAAATTTTGCAATGAACCAAACAGCGGCAGGTAGAAACGGGAACGGTTATAGCAGAGATCAAAATGGATACAGAGAAAACCCCACGCAGAGGCATAGCTCCAATGGCAGAGAGTATAACAACTTTAGAGGGAGGAGTAATTTTCACAGAGGTAGAGGAACGAGCAGAGGTAGGCAAAACGGATATTCAAACACTTTAAACTAAAACAGGGGCCTCGCCAAGTCAGGAAGCAAAACCCATACATTAATACATGCATAAAGCGGGGTTTGGGAGAGACCCCGCAATACTTCCTACCAACATGCAGAAAGATATACGCAGAGACACAGGTATGATAGATGGCGGAACGAAAGACAGGGGTACCATATAAAAAATAATCATAATCAACCAATTTGGCAGAATGAACGACCAAAATATAGTTACAAAAAGCGCGAACGACGAGGGGTAAACAATAAAAATTACAGACACATCAAAAGGTAGAAAAAACACAACGCAATACAGACGTAACAGAGACAATGTAGGAGACAGGTGGGATACACAGCAATACACATATAGGGCGATAAACAACATATCTCTCACAGAAAATCAGCTGCCCATAATCGAAATTCAAATCGCGGAAACATTCGAATACGCATTATTGGACAGCGGGTCAGCAATTTCTTTAATATCCCATGAAATGTTCGAGAAAGTAAAAAACAAAATAAAAGTAACATATTTATCGCGTCAGGTGAAATTGCAGTCCTTCACGAAAGAACGGATTGCATTTTGCAAGTGTGTGGCAATTAACCTCAAAATCGGGAATAAGTTGTGTAAAACCACCCTGTATGTCACAAACGCAGAGATGGATACCCCATACCAAATATTATTAGGAATAGACTTTATGCACAACCACAAAGCAATCGTCGATATGAACGCAAGAAAACTAAAATTACAATTTCATGAGATACCCATCCTAAATGAAAAAGACGCGAATACGAACAAACGGGACCATAGCAAACGCGTGGCAGATCAGAGACACAATTTTGCCCGACTAATAAACAAAATTACGCTCCAACCTAACGAAGTACAGGCGTTAACATTAAAACTAGACCAGGAATATGAAGACGGGACAAATATCTATTTATATGACATAACACACAGTATGACACCATTAGTCGAAGAATCGATATGTACAATTGAAAAAAGAAAAATACAAGTATGGGTACAAAACTCTACCGACAAAACAATTTTATTAAACAAGGACATGAGAGTCGGAAAAATCACTACAGAATTTTAGATAGAGAAAGACAGTGACTCAAAAGAAATAACGGGGCAGCAAATACGAAATATAAACAACATAAAATTGATGGATAGGACAGAAATACTTCAACGTAGAAAGCAGGAGCTTAAAGAAACAGACTTTGACGTTAAACATTTAAATCCACAATTACAACACGAAGTCATTCAAATTTTAATGAACAACTACGAAGTATTTTCTAAAAGCTATAAGACATTGGGATGTACAAACGCAGTGACCCCAGAACTAAAATTGAAACATAATTTTGGGATACAATGTAAGCCGTATACCACACCACGCAATTTAGTACAAATATTGAAAACGGAAATTCAGGACCTATTAGAGGCGCAACTAATCGAACCATCGACTTCCGAGTACTCATTTCCCGTATTACTCATAAAAAAACCATCCAGTGACCCAGAGAAACCCCCAAAATATCGTCTCGCAATTGATTTCCGTTTGTTAAATCAAATAACAGAATTATATTCAGTATTTATACCACGTATCAAAGAAATAACACAAAAGGTAGCAGGATTCAAGTTATACTCAGTCGTAGATTTAAAATCGGCATTTTTCCAAATATAACTGCCAGAAGAATTAAGAAAATACTGCTCTTTTTGCACCGAATTCGGAAATTATCAGATATCCAGATTAGCGTTTGGTTTAAAGAATTCGGGAGCATATTTTTGCCAATTGATGAACACGGTTATGAAGGGACTCGACGAAGAAGACAACCACTTTTATTTAGATGATATTATTATAGCAGCAAATAGTGAGCCAGAGTTAAAACGCAAATTACAATTATTATTTCAGCGCCTAAAAGAATACAACTTAACCTTAGACCCTGCAAAATTACAATTATTCAAAACCGACATCACATTCTTAGGGTTTAAAATAAATAAACACGGAATACAACCCGCCGATAAAAGTATAGAGAAAATACAGAGATTTCCAAAACCAAAAACAGTAAAACAAACTAAATCATTTCTGGGGTTAGCAAACTATTTCAGACATCTAATTCACGACTACGCTAACATTACAGAACCCCTAGTAAAACTCACAAGTAAAAAAAACAAATTCACATGGAACGACGAGGCGGAAAGGGCATTTACTCGAATTCAATCGCAAATTTTAAGTCGCCCACAAATACACAAACCCAACGAAAACCAACAATACTACTTAAACACGGATGCTTCGGGAAAAGCAATTTGCGCGATTTTATCACAAAAAAATGAAAAGGGATTTTTAATACCAATAGAATTTTACTCTCGAAAATTAAAAGACGCCGAGGTTAGGTACCCTGCAGTCAAAACGGAACTACTAGCCATATACGAGGGAATAAGACATTTCAAGGAATACTTGTACGGGACACACTTCATATTATTATCAGACGCTAAGGCTCTACAATATCATCTTAAATTGGATAAACAGTCCGATATCACAGCAAGGTGGCTTTTGGAACTGAGTACATTTGACTTCGAATTCCAACACATCGAAGGTCAGCTCAACCCCGCGGACTATCTGTCACGACAGGTGCTTAATATAAATATGCAAAATGATTTGACTAGAGATCTCTTCCAAGAAAGTACGGAATTAACGATCACAAATATTTTAAAGGGGCAAAACGAAGATGATAAAGTAAAGGGAATTAAAGAGTCGCTAAGTAAAGGAAAAAACTGTTTCGAAGGTAGATACAAGAAATATGTACTCGATCCGTCCACACAACTAGTAATGGTAAGAGAAAAAACAAAAAGGGGAAATCCATATTTAGCAGAATCGAAAGTAGTAGTGCCCACAAAGTTACAACGCATCGTCATTAAGTTAGCACATGTAGCGCACTTCGGGATAAGCAAAACGATCAACATCATCAGTAAGAAATATTTTTGGAAAGGAATGACGGAGGATGTAGCAAATTATATTAAATCATGCGAGGAATGCTTACAGTACAAAAAAAAATATATTACACCCGCACCATTAGAGACTTTCAATAACATTACATACCCACTACAACAAATAGCAATCGACGCAGTCGGACCGTTGGTACGTACAAGTACAGGGAATAAATACGTCATAACTATTGTAGACATGTACACGAGATTCTTAAGTGCGACACCAGTAAAAAACATTACAGCGGAAACGGTGATCGAAACATTAAAAAAGTTTTACGCGAGCTACGGGTTACCACAATCAATAATGAGTGACAACGGTACAAGTTTTAAAAATGAAGCATATAAAGATTTCCATACACATCTAGGCGTAGAGGTTAAATTTATTTCGCCTTATAAGCCAAGTACGAATTGCAGACTAGAAGTCATTCACAAATTATTAAAGTCGGCAATCAGCTGTATAGCGAGGGAGAGTTTTAATTGGGATCAAGCACTCAATTGGTATAATCTGTACTATAACAACTGTCAACATCCAAGTACAAAGTACACACCAGCATTTTTATTCTTTATGCGTGACATTAAAACACCATTCGATGTGAGACTAACGGCAGATAAACTAGAAGTTACGGAACAACAAAATTTAAACACAAAAGGGGCATACAATGAATATTTACAGAATCACCTAACATTTTTCGACAAAATACAAAAAGACGTGATAGCAAACCAAACACAGGCTGAACAGCAACAAAGAAAAAATTATAAAAGAACCGGAGATCGGGTGTTAGAAATAGGAGACAAGGTATACGTGAAAATTTTTCAAAAAACCCCTGCGTTAACACCGAAGTTCTCCGCACCGTTCCGTATTATAAAAGCTTTACGCCATAACAATTTTTTACTACGCGATATAAACGAACCACAAAATCGCTTAGTTAATATGCACAAAAACGCAATTATTAAAAGTGACGAACGAAAGCCACACCTAAAATATAGCAACCAAAGTATAGCAGACGATGAACACGTTAAACAAAGCGCAACGAATCGTAGACCATATAATTTACGAAGCAGGACTTGTTAAATAGTAAGGTGCGATAAACGAAAGGGACGAATTTTAATGTACTGAAAGTGGATACGTTCGGGATTTAAATCCGGTTAAGAAACCAGGAGCGGGAGAAAATAACGCGTATGTCCGAGAAATCAGGTTTCGAACGCGCCCCCCCCCCCCCCCCCCCCGTTGTTCCCCAGGAAGTCAACCACAAAAAGCGGAGCAGGGGATTACAGTTGAAGGTCAGACAAAACAGTGGGGTTAGGTCAACGCAAGAGAGTTAAGGCAGAACAAAATGTTACGATTTGCGAGATTTACGACTGCAGGCGTAAAATCTTCAAATCGTGGCCGAAAGCTGAGATTGCATTATTGTTCAGTGATTTGGCCAGTCAATGGGGCAATAGCAATCATAAGTTTTTGGTAGCATATATCGAATTACAGCAAAGGTAATATGTAGACAAATAAGTATATACAGGGGAATAAAATAGTGTAAAGCATAAATACATGTAGAGATAGTATTACAAGAAGATATAATATCAGCAGGATGAAACATGTGTAATTAAAAACAAAAATGAATAGAAACAAAGTGTACATGAATATAAGTGTGTAGACAGTGAGCATAATATTGTGTATAGAGTAAGTAAAAATATAGCACCTAGTTATCCGGTCAGCAGCGTGGAAGGAAACAAATAAAGAGTGGATCCGCTTTTTCAAAAGGCAAGCAGTGAATCATGAGATAAATACGAAAGGAGCGAATGAAATAGCTAAATAATTGAACGACAAATATTAATCAAATGATAATCACAAAAAAATGCAAACACAAAAGTGAAGAGAAGGCTACTATAATGACGGTCATAAGTCTAGCGTAATACACAAAAAAAATCGCAAAAAACACACAAAAAACAAATTTAAAAAAAAAATTGTAAAAAGGCGCGAACATAGACCAGTCGATACTAGAAGTTAGTACACACAAGAACAAACATGGGAACATCAAAAGCAAGGAATATAAATACACACGAAAGAATATATAGATAATTATAAATAATTAGCCAATTATAAACAAAAAAAGCAAATAAAAAACTGTTTACAAATGAATAAGTAAATAAAAAAAAATAAGCGTGGGATAATAACGAAAGGAGCACGACAAAGAGTAATAAAATAATAAAAACATAATAAGGACCAGAAACAGAAAATAAAAAGAAGTTTCAAGTTATAAACAAAATATAAGAGGAAAAAGTAGACATATTTACGAATACGGGAGCAGCAAAAAATAAGCAACCACGGCAGAACTAAATAATGATGGCGACAAAGCTCGCGACAAAAGCTGTACTAGGGCGGAAGTGACCAAGCAATAATTAAACAAAGAGTAGCCGTTTACCGTTGCCAGGTGTAAAAGAGGAAACCGCTAGAATTCGATAATTACTTTACAATGACATACGGAGATAAGCGAGTGTAAGATTTAAACGAAACTGGTTTCGCGGAGTGAGCGCGACCAGGGTTAACCAGAAACCGGACTGGGTAAAGGAAAAGTTGCCATGGTAACGACAGCTGAGGTAAACAAACGAGTCGTGAGAATAAAAGTACGAGAATTGGCGTATAGGGAAAGTCAGTAGATCAGTCGTAATTTAATATTGTAGTGTATAGGTGATCTTAATATGTAATATAGCAATGTAATATAAATAATAGTGTAGGCAATGTCAAATGAATTATATGTCAGTGTATCATATTAGCATAAAAGTGTAAAGAAAAAGTCAGGTAGAGTCTCAATATATAATGTATGTTCTCAGTATGTAATATATAATGCTGCAGAGTTAGTGTAACAGTGCACTGTCAATTTTAATGATTATATGTAATAATTATATGCAAGTGGTATAACTAGTAATGTGTAGTGTAATTATATGTGTATTTGTTATGGTGTAATGTGCAGTACCTAGGGACAATTGTAAATAGGAGGTCAGTGAAAAGAAGTAGAAAACAGTAGCGTAAGGTAGAAGGCAGTAGCGTAGCGAGAATTTTATGAAATATATCAGTAATATAAACAGGTAGTGAAGTCAATGTCAAATGACACCACGTGCTAAAACCAGTATTTATTTACGTAGAGAAATGTACAAAATAAATAATGTGTCCATTATGTACCAAGTATATGTCTAATGTATTATTGTACACAGCTAGCGTAAAAGAGTGCTCATTTATATATTATAAATTTAAAATGAATGATTTTGGGCATGAATAATGATTGATTTTATGTATGTATGTAGTGTCAATAGTGTGATAAGGATAATATGTAAAAAAAAATCGCCTTACGATTTTTTAATTCGCCAAGGGGGAGAATGTAAAGAGTTGGAATGTGAAAACAACAGTAACCTAAATTGTTAAGGGGCCACCCAGCTTGCGTGGACAAGCAAATTTACAGTCCCGACATTTTTATAACGCCAGATTTACGGTACCATAAAAAACGTAGAAATTAAGTTGTCAACGGCCGTATATCTGAGGTCGGAGGTCGAACAGGTGGGGCCGTCTGATGGGAAGTTTTACCAGACATAATCGGCGCCAGAACTTATGCAATTGCGAAAGGCAAGAGACAAGAATAACCTATGAGAGCTAATCGCATCCGCCCCCTCTATACACAAGGGAGTGGCGAGCGAATAGGGACCGAGGAAGCGAGAACCAATGAGACGAGGATGAAGAAGAATATATACAAGATGATGAGACATTTGTAGAGAGAGCGCCATTAAAGAAAAGAGATGAGAATACAGTAAGCTTCCAACGGGCCGACGAGAGCCCTAACTTACGAAACTCAACAAAAAATAAGCTGCCACAGGGCTGAGAAGAGACCCACTGTATACTATTAGAAGAAAGACGCCGGTCCTTCGCAACTACATAATACGTACGGATTGAACAGCGTTAGCTCCGGACGCGAAATCGAATAATCAGCGACGAGAAGTTGCAGAAGCAGCGATTGCCCATAGATGTCTACGTAGTGCCGAGGGAGAAGAGACGACACTACCATTAAGTAAGCCGATACCAGAGAGATACGCACCGTCGCTTAGCGAGTTGGACACCCAGACGACCACCCATCAGTGCTGATCGACCCGCATATCCGAAGAGAAGTCACCTGTGCTGAGCAACATTGACCGCCCACCAATGCTGACCGACCCGCATAGTGTAAGAGATGCTACCTGTGCTGAGTAACGTCCGAGGAGTCTTCATAAGTGATCGATGATACACCGCGACGCTACAGTGAACAAACTGTATCCACGAACTCTGTGAACACTGTGTGAACTTTGTGTACTACTATGGACCAGCGTTATCGGTGAATTCGATGTAGACGGCTGCGACAAATGGGTGAGCATTTTGTATTATGTCAATTCGCATACCGACTCTTTACATAATCGCCTCTAACCCGCCAGGGCCGGCGACATCGTATGATTTAAAATATAGTGATCGGATAAGACTGTATATATATACATGTAAATTCCTAGCATTACTAATGTTTCAGCGTTTGCTAAGTGTTACAAGTTTGAATGTATATAAATATGTATAAATAAAGTGTATATATGTATATTCAGTATCATTCTTGAGAGTTGGGCCCATCTCTTTATTTAATTAAGTACCGCCCTATTGGCGAACTTACAACCAGTGTACGAGATACGATTTCAGCCGTAGTTAATAACAACAGGTCACGACCTTGTGTTATTACACCTCATTAAATTCCTCCTTAGTGATAGGTCCACGTTTTTTCTCTTTATTTCTGCAATTGTATTGAAACCTAAAAATAAAGCTAAGAATTCTAATTAATTTAACATAGCTATTACTTAAATCAAGAATTTGGTTAATAAAGCCATTATTAGATGTGAGAATCAAGTTAGCGTTCGAAGATTGTTTTAGTTCACTTAAATATAGTTCTTTATCAGGAGAGTCCATTCCACTTTCATTCGGAGAATTTAGAATTTCTTCAAAGGCAAGCTGTGGTCCATTCCACCACAGTTCCAAGGTTTTAAGTTCTTTAGGATCGACACCACGGGAAAGAACATCCGCAGGGTTGTCACTGGAAGAGATGTGTTTCCACTGATGATTTGAGGTTAAATATTGTATTTTGGAAACTCGGTTGCCAACAAAAGTTTTTAGCTGGGGAGGAAGTGATCTGATCCATGCCAAGGCGATGGTAGAGTCCGAGAATAAAACTACCTTGTCAATAGTCATTTTCAAAGAAACAAGAACTTTGTTGACCAGTTGCGCAAGTAACCAGCAAGAACATAATTCTAAACGAGGTATCGATAAAGTCTTCAACGGGGCGACTCTAGATTTGCTAGCGAGTACTTTAGAGGTATGAGATCTAGTTCGAGTGTAACAAGTTAGGTAAACAACAGCTCCATAGGCAGAGATTGAGGCATCACAAAATCCAAAAAGTGCGATAACTTCAACCTCCTCTTTTAAGACATACCTGTTGATTGTGATATGCTCAATTTCTTTTAAAGACCTAACAAAATAATGCCATTCATTGACGAATTCTTCTGGTATTTTATCATCCCAGTTCAGTTTTTCTAACCAAAGTTTCTGCATAAAAATTTTAGCTCTGCAAATAACAGGTCCGATTAATCCAAATGGGTCATATAACTTAGCAATCGTTGATAATACATCTCGTTTAGTATAGAAATTTTGTGGCTTTACAGATACTTTCTAGATAAACTGGTCTTCCTTAGATTTCCAGACCATTCCCAAGGTTTTGATCGTAGCTTCTGAATCTGGAGCAAATGAATGCTCGTCTCAAATTTGTTTTTGATTTTCAAGAAGTTCTTCACAGTTCGAATTCCATTTGTGAAGGCTCATACCGCATGTTTGAAACATTTCAATTAGTTCAACCTTCAAAAGTTTGGCTGAAGTAACGTCTAGGCAACCAGTAACGATATCGTCCATATAAACATCTGATAACGCAACTTCTGAAGCTAATGGGAATTTTACAGATTCATCTCGGGCTAATTGTTTAATAACCCTTGTTGCCAGGAACGGAGCACTTTTTGTGCCATAAGTCACCGTGTTTAAGTTAAAGACAACAGTTTTTTGATTTTCTTTATCTTTCCAAAGTATTCTCAATAGATCCCTCTGACTTTGATCTATTATTATCTGTCTGAACATTTGCTTTATGTCAGCAGTTATCACTATTTTATGTTTACGAAATCGTATCATGATATCGAATATATCCTCTTTAACTTCGCCTGTAAGTAGTAGATCATTTAAACTTCTACCCGAAGTGGTAGGGGCCGACGCGTTAAACACTACTCTAAGTTTCGTTGTACTTTTTTCCGGTTTGTAAATTCCATGATGTGGTAAATAATACACTACAGCAGACGAATTTTCGTTCGAAACCTTTTCCATATGTCCAAGAGACTCGTAATCTTTAAGAAAGTCATCATAGAGCCTATGCATATCCGGATTCTTGTGGAGTCTACAAATTGTTTGTTGCAGTCTTTTTTCAGCTAAGTTTCGAGAATCTCCTAACATATTCAATTCTTCTTGAATTGGCATCTTAACGACAAATCTACCAGTTTCATTTCGCTTATCAGTTTTCTGAAAATGAATTTCACAGAATTCTTCTTCCTTACTTAATGGTCGATCACAAGACACTTCTTCTACCTCCCAAAACTTTCGAATACTATCCTCTAGGTTTTCAGAATTAGAAATCAACCCACAATATTCTTTAGAAGATTTTGTCATAACCGAACCACTGGCAAGGAGACCAAAACCCGAATCTTGAAATATTAAATTATCTGACACAATTTGTTGACCATCTTTAATTACATTAAAAAAGAATTCTGCACCAATTATCAAGTCTATCGGTCCAGGCTGATCGAACTGCGGATCTGCAAGTGTCATGCGCGGTGGGATGTTTACTTCTTTAATGTCAAGAACGGAGTGCGGAATGACATCGGTAATCTTCGATACCACACATAGATCCATAAACTGCTTAAAAGAATTATTTTTATTACTGATTAATGCTCTCGTTTTCCATTTGACGCAAGTTGAAATTCCACCTAAACCGCAAACAGGAATGTTTACTTTTTTCTTTACCAGACCCAATTCCGAGGCAAAACTTGTTGATATGAAGTTTGACATAGCAGCACTGTCGAGAATCGCTCTCCCCCGAATATAGTTATGTCTAGCAGGAGACCAAACCCATACATTAGCTGTCGTCAGTAGCACTGTTTTGTTCAAAGTTTCATTGATGGTCGAGAAAGAACTCAACACTTCCTGGTTATTTGAAATGTTTACATCATCAGAGACCCGAGGGGTTGCAATTGGCGCTGGCGAAAAAGATGTCTGGGCCGGTGGTTGCCAGCTTGGCGAGGAATCTTTCACCGGCGAATTTGTTTCATTGAACTGATTATTTTCATTCCGACACAACAAATAATTATGCTTGCCTTGACATAAGCGGCAAGAGTATTTAGAGGAGCAAGATGTTAATTTGCGGGATACACTTAAACAGTTTAAACAAAGTTTATTCCTTTTAACCACATTAAATCGCTGCACAGGAGTCATTTTCAGAAACGAAGGACATCTATAAATCATATGTCATTGTTTACACAAAGAACACAAGTCGCTATTAGACTTTAACAAAAAGGTTTTATTTTTTGGTATGTTCGAAGCTTTAACTTTAAAATAGAAACTTTGCGCTCCTTGCATGTTTTCTAAAATTTGTGATCTTTTCTGCAGGAATTCAATAAAAGTATCCCAATTAGGCAAATCAGTTGTAGTTAAACTCATTTCATAAAGTTTGCGAGATTCCTTATCTAATTTTTGTAACAGGATATTAATTAAAATCTGATAAGTCAGTTCATTTATTTCTAAGTCCATTAATTTCAAACCTCTTAAACTTCTGTTTAAAATATCTATGAGGTTTCTAATATCTTTAGCCGATTCACCAGTCAACTTTTCTATGTTTAATATATTTAAAATATAAGTGCGAACAATTAATCGTTTATTTTCGAATCTATCAATCAAAACTGTCATTAATGATTTAAATGTGTCTTCTGGGGTTTCAATAGATTTTGCTTCACCTCTTAAAGCAGATCGCAAATAAAATAACTTTTGAGTATCGGATAACGATGAATTATTAGTTATTAAACTATCAAATTGTACTTTAAAAATATTCCATTGTTCTATATTACCATTAAATTCGGGTAACTTAACATCCGGTAATTTAACATAATTATCATCCACCTTTTGAATTTTGCTTAATTGTAATTTATCAACTGAATCAGAATGAAATAGAAATTCTTGTAATCCTACCTTGATATTTTCTAGCTCTTCTTCTAGCTTTTAAAACTGCAATTCCACGTCCTCCAAAGCGTCATCATCAAGTAATTCATAATACTCCACTTTTAAGTCTTCTAATTTAGCAGATATATCCACCACAGAATCAATTTTGGCTTGCAGCACAATCTTGTTAGCTTCCGATACCTTTTCGTTTAGAAATGTTCTCAATTTTGTAATTCTCGACTGGCAATTGCCTTTCCTACGATTCAAAGTCTTTAAGGGTTCCGGCGATTCAGTATTTAATAGTTCCGAAGATTTTTAATTTCTTCTTTCTTAGACATTTTCATGCAATACGTTTCCAAGTTAAATGTAAACAAAGTTTTAATCGAAATATTCGAGCCAATTCAGCTCCGGCGGTACAAGGACCATACTGGTCGATCTGGACTGTACGAAGAAAGTTCAAATAAACTGGCAAGTTTCAGTTATCAAAGATTTATTAACGTTAGCCAACGATATAGCTCATTTATTTAGGGATGCTTCCGAATGAAGCTTCCTACTCGAGCGAAAGACAAAATTCAACTGCGCAAAAACTTGTTGCAGCCAAATCATAGGCGCCAAATAACGACGGTTGCAGTTCAACTTTTAACCAGGCGTAAACACGCTCTCTAGAGCGGTCTAGTACGGATCTTCAAAGGCACGAGGGGCGCCAGAAAACCTCCTCTCGGCGACAGGACCAATAAATCACTACTTTCCCTTACACTTCGCTCTCTGTCTCGCGAATGTGTGCTCGTAGTGTAAGATGAATCCTGATGCAAGGTGAAGAAAAGTTCGCGTTACCTGAAAATATCATTTTTATTGGATTTTCGGCATTGATGTAGCTGTCAATAATAGACTCATTTTCTCCATAGGTTAAGGTGCTTGGAGTGCCTTGAGTGGATGACAGATCTGTACTGATTGTCCGGCATCCTCGAGCCCCACAGCAATATATCACTGAACCGCGTAAATCAACCTTCGGCTGCGTATGCAGGTATTTGCTATGCAGCGACCGGTCTACAGTGTACCATGAACGATGGGCCTAACAGGTCCGGGGGTTCGAGGTGGCAACTGATAGGTTTCTCCATACGTTAACATGGAGGTAAGCGGATACAATAGGGTCAGTACTCAGCAGCCTTAAGAGCGAATGATTACTTAACGACATAAGTCGTGCAAGCTAGGAGTCTAAACCTAATATTTCTAAATGTGCAAGTTAATTGGATCACCGATTTAGATCACTGGTTCTTGACTGGTAGTCAGAGATAAAAAGAACTGGTACGTGAAGTCTGCAGTCATTGAAATAATTGGTTTCATCGGTTCTAAACGATCGCAAATTTGACAAGTTTATGAAACTGGGAAAGAAAAAAATGTTATTCCCAATTTTTTTGTCTGCGTAGCTTAGAGCAACATTAAACCAAAGATTTTACAGCTCGTAAAGAAAGTGCGAGCTCAAAACACTCACTTTTTATTTTTCCGCAAGCTTTCATGTTTTCTATTAAGTTTATTCCGCGTTAAAATTGTTGTTATATTTATTTGCAATTTTTTGTAAAGTTGTATATCACAAATGGTTTCTTTATTCAGAAAATTTTACTCTAAAAAGGGTTGGACAGGAGTTTTATTTTTAACGTAGTATTACGTTACTCCATAACGGTCCTCCGGAAAGCAAAATTTCTGATATCCTGCGTCGCGAGTTATAATTTTGGCAGCACGCCAAACCCAGTCTATATCGCTTACGCAAGCAGTAAACAGTTAAACAGAAAAGTACCAAAATGCGACAAAATTTTGATATATATACACATATTATATATATATATATATATATATATATATATATATATATATATATATATATATACAGTCGAACCTCCATATATCGAACTTCCACATATCGAAATTTTCTATATATTGAACTCTTAGCAAATCTCCATGTTCATTACATAGAAAAATTATTTCTATATATCGAAAAAATCTCTATATATCTAAATTTTTTTCAAGACAAATTGGGAGATTTTATTCCACTTTAGATTAAAATCTCCCAATTTTTGGCATTTGAAACAATATGTCGTGGACTTCAGTTCGCGGAAAATGTCCCTGATTAAATATTTAGTGGACTGAATAAATACGACCATTTCTTTGAACTTTCCGCAAAGCTGGCTGTTCAGCAATATATTCGTAGTTTTTTTTATAAGAATGTATCTGTGATCATTGTAACCACTGTCTGGATTATTGTATTTTTAAAGGTATGCAGTACTCAATAAATCTTTCATATTAATTCACTTTTTAGTTATTAACTTTCATTTAATGGGATTCGCATATAAATTAGAAATGGAGTTTCATATACGAAAATTAGCTTTAATTTTTTTAGGAGAATTATGATAAAACTAAGCTCAATTCCATATATCGAAATTTCTATATATCGAATTTTTTCCGGCAATTTGCTACTTCGATACATGGAGGTTCGACTGTATATATATATATATATATATATATATATATATATATATATATATATATCGGACGCGTTTTTCACGCCCATATTTTTAACCATGTAGTCCGAACTCCACTTAGATTTACAACTGCAGTCAGCTCCTGGAAATCTTCTATCTTCTACTACCAGCAGTCAGGGTGTTGACACAATTAGCCAGAAACCAGTCTAGTTGACGTTCATAAATATCTTTATTAACTTATAATTAATTTCTCAGCTCCATTTCCTAATAATCAATTCCATCCCTTTCCAAAATGCGTGCCCGTCAAGCGGCACGTCTTTCCGAGTCAGTCATCCCATTGTCTCTGAAGATTTCAACCCTTTGCGTCCAGTTTCTTTAAAAACTGTCCACAAGAGCTTTGTTACGTTTCCACCGGACATGCGGCTTGGGAGGCGTTACGCTGTCAATCAAATCCAACCCTATTACCTATTTTCCCCTCGATGCTTCTTCTCCGATGCTTCATAAATTAATAGTATTTAATTGACAATTCCTATTATCTCTAGAAAACCCCCCTTTTAAAGATTCTTACGGTTAGCCCATTATAATTCATTACATACATATGTATATATATATATATATATATATATATATATATATATATATATATATATATGTACATACATATATATATATATATATATATATATATATATATACATACATACATATATATATATATATATATATATATATATATATATATATATATTATATATATATATATATATATATATATATATATATATATATTATATATATATATATATATATATATATATATATATATATATATATATATATATATATATATATATATATATATATATATATATATATATATATGCATAACACATACATACATACATATATGCATACAAAAGAGGTAAGAAAAGATAAATAATCCTACGTTAATAACCCACGGTAGTTTCGTTAGAAGAGACTACCTGATATTTTCCTAACATTTACTAGGGGATTTGCCCCTAGGCTCGCTACGCTCGCTCCTCTGTTATGGCTAATAATGAGAAACATAGGGGTGATTCTCGGTCAATGTAACAGCCATTTACTGTTGTCAGTCGCTCTTATGCGGAGTGGATGAAGCCCGACTATGGGTGAAAAATTGGATCTTCTTTCATGTCCTTCTGTGAAGGAAGCGAATGAGAAGATATTTTTTGAAGTATTTCTTTAAAATTCAATTAAAAATGGGAATTTTAAGAGACTTGAAATGAGGTTTATATGAATGAGGAAGCTTTCGTCTTCCAGATGATGGAAATATTTTTTTGTAACATAATAAATCTGAGAGCATCGAACTTATATTTGTCGAAACGCATAAATTTGTCGAAAAAGTGGCTTTTAAATTTTAATAAAAATATTAGTCTGTTTTAAATTATTTTCAAATAAATGAAGTCTTGTTTGAAGGAGAAATAACTGTAGTGTTAGATTGTAAAAAAATCAAATTTATGCGATCCTTTTTTGGCGAGTTATCGTAATCTGAACATGAAAAAGTCATTATTTTTCCACGAAACATAAAATAAAAAACAAACTTAAAGGCCGACGAAGATGAGACATGTCTTACTTTCTTCCCCACATTGTTCTGCATCTATTGGTATTGGTGTCAACTCCATACCCCCAGCGGTTTCGGAGGAGATAGCGTGACAAGCTTTTGACAGCGACTTCGACAGCAGCGGCAGTTACTTTTTTTTAGAATAGAGAGATTCCCTGATCAGCAAAAGAACCACTGACTGAGATCGAATCTCTTCTATAGAACTTTATCTATCATAATATTGGCTTATGCTAATCCTTTCTTCTTTTTTTGTTTCTTTAAAGAATGGGATGCTCACTAACAAATACAGTGCATTGTCAATTATCCGGTCTGCGGATTATCCGTGAAGAAAAAAAAATCTGAAAACTTTATCCAAAATAATACCTACATAATTTATTTAAAACTGCATGCTAATTTCTTTGACATCCCTATATAAAAGATAAACAGTTTTCTCTGAAATGAGAAAATTTTATTTGATAAAGGTAATGCACTAAAGTAACACTTTTTTTTAATATTTACCGGGATTATGAATGCAGTGGTATCATGTTAGAAAAGTCCATAGTGATGGGAAAAACAAAGCAAAAAAATAAATTATCAGATTACATGCATAAATTTTATGAATAAAATAGTAAAACAAGTGTAGTATTATGTTTTGAAAATACAATGAAAGGGAATAGAAACCAGTTGGGTGGATGATACTCCCAAATAATCGTTAGTACACTGTGTGAGCGATTCACTAAGGGAGAACATTGTCATGAATTCGCTGTGTTATGGTCAGCAGAGCTGTAATTTATTAGGAAATCCAGGATCGATATTCTGTCCAGCCTAACTATTTACTCGTATAGAGGTAAATAAATAGAGAGTATGATTGAGTCTTTGTATGTGCTAGTAGTTATCTATGTATTTGTAAGCGTACGTTGATGTTCTTTCCTGTAATTCCTGAAAATGTTTCAAATTTTTTTTCTGTCAAACGTAAACTTCGTCAGGGTTTTTGAGAGAGATATGGTGCCCATTAGTGATAAAATAATTCATTTTTAATCTATATATAAAAACAGTTCCGTAACTGACTGACATATAACGCACAGACCAACCCGCTGGACCTAAAGGGCAGAAATGTTTGAAATTTCTTTTCTGTCAAACGTAAACTTCGTTAGGGTTTTTGAGCGAGATATGAAGCCCATTAGTGATAAAATAAATCCTTTTTAATCTATATATATAAAACTGTTCCGTAACTGACTGACTGACATATAACGCACAGACCCAACCGCTAGACCTAAAGGTCTGAAATGTTTGAAATTTCTTTTCTGTCAAACGTAAACTTCGTTAGGGTTTTTGAGAGAGATATGATGCCAATTAGTGATAAATTAATTCCTTTTTAATCTATATATATAAAACAGTTCCGTAACTGACTGACTGACATACAACGCACAGACCAAACCGCTCGAACTAAAGGGCTGAAATGTTGCATGGTGATTCTTCTTATAGTGTAGGTGTCCACTAAGCAAGATTTTTGAAAAATTCTTCTTATTTTTTTTTAAATTACATTTTTAAGCTGTTTTAGTAGCATTTTTTAAGTTTGCATTTAAAATAATAATCTGAGGGTTATAAAATTTATATCACGAGAAAGATCATAAAAATTCCTTTAAAATGAATTTTTTTTTTAAATCGTGGGACCTTAAACCACGATTTTTGAAAATTTCAATTTTCAACTCTATATACAAAATATGAATTATTTGTGTTCTTTTTTAGTACAATTGAAGACCCTTAGAGTGCCGTTTACATGTGCCAAAAACCCGGGTCAAAGCAGGGTTGTTTCTTGCTTTTCCACTCCTCTTCCCTACGATAGGGAAAAATGCAGGGTGGAATTTCGACCCTGCTTCGAACTAGGATAAAACCCGCTAATTACCCATGATGCATATCGAAGCAGGAAGCTAGGAGTAAACAAACATGGTGGATTTGAACATGTGTGAATCCATGAAAATGCAGCCAAATGATCGATGGAGATATCTGGAACCCCTTAACGATCGCATCATTTTCAAGAAAACAGTGGAAAAGTGCCTATTTTTTTCCGAAGGATTTAATTTATTTCTTGATCTGCCACATCTAGTTTTAAAAAAACAACCATCCCAATTACATTATTAATAGACTGGTACTGCTATCTGCTATGTAAAATAAGAAATAAAATTTCTTCGGAGTAAATAAAATGGTTTGTTTTTAATCTATTAGTGTGTTACATTTGAGCACTCCAGTCCGGAAATATCTCGCAAAAGAGATTCATTTGCAGTAATTATGTTAATTTTTCCATAGCTTCTTTTTTTTTCATAGCTTTTTAGCACTGAAATGAAAATGCAACATTTTCATTTAAAGTGTTATGGTAAAATTAATAAATTTAATAAGTACTAGCGGCCCGTCCCGACTTTGTCTGGGTTGAACAAAATATTATACCAATAAATTTCCAGTTGATAGCCAATAAATTGTAAATCTTTTTTACCTTAATAATAACCTAAATAATACCTTAAATTAATTTTATGTCAATTAATAATTAAAATAAATTTTTTAAAAGAAAAAGGCGTACCGGAGAACGGCTAGGTTCGAACCGCTAGCGTCAGAACAGAAGCCCACCGCGATAGCACAACGATAAGGATCGTTGAAATCTTCGGAACAAAAAGCGGTAGAAGACAGTAGCGGAAACGATGGAGATTGTTAGGATTAAGCCCCTAACTTTATTTCTACTAATCAGATATACATAATATCTGCCTATGTCCATCTGTAATAATGTACCTTTCAAACAGTGAAAGAATTTTTCAAATAGGTACAGTGGTTCTGAAGATTACCCTCCACGTACAAAATCGCTCTCTTTTTATATATAAGTACTAGCGGCCCGTCCCGACTTTGTCCGGGTTGAACAAAATATTATACCAATAAATTTCCAGTTGATAGCCAATAAATTGTAAATCTTTTTTTACCTTAAATGTCCAATAAAAAGCGTAGTTCCAAATGTAGTTTTCTTCAATAAACCCTTTAACGTTGCCAGTTTCAAAAATCCTTTTTGTATTTATCAATACCTCCTCTACTTGAATCTTAAAAATATTAAACCTTTTCCTTAAGGGGTGGGATAGCATATATCCGAAGCACAAACTCTCGAAAAATACGGTATGATATCGGCAGAGATATAGTCTCGAATTCCACTTCATTGTGACTTTCCTAACGTCTTTGCCCCCAAAGAACAATTGGGTGATATTCTGGGAACGAAGGGTCAATCTTGCCGAAAAGGACTGAATAATAATCTTTTGTCGTTCTAGCTAGAGGCTATTTCTTGTCAGGCGAGAGACATCAGAACGGCGGTTCACCCCCGGTTCATCCATTTTCAGCCTTTTGAGAGATGAAAGAGGCACGGAGTGCCGATGAACTCCTATTGAAATTCTTCTTCAATAGTAAGAAAGCAATTAACCACTCTTTCCCCTGACCCCCCACGCTGAATGTACCCCACGTAAAATGGGGATAGGAAGTAGATAACATTTTCCCGTTGTAAAGAGCGATTTCGAAAAACGGACCCCGTAAGCTAAAGGGTGTTGCTATGGTTACTTGACTGCGGTTGACAAAGGAAAAGATGTAAGGTACATTTTAATGTACAAAAGTTGTACATTACCCTCCACATACAAAATCTGCTCTCTCTCTTTATATATTATTATAGAAGTATAGATACACATTAGTATCCCAAAATTAGAATAAGAGATGAAATAAAAGTACAAAAATAAAAAAGGATTTTAAGTAAAGAATTTTTTTTAAATTATTTAAAGCACCTAAAATAATATTCAAAGTAATATTACGTTATTTATTAATTAAAGTTAATTTTTTAAAAGAAAGAAGTGTGCTTGAGACCGTAGTTTTATTCAAAAATGAAAAAGGATTTTAAGTAAAGAATGTTTTTTTTAATTATTTTAAGCACCTAAAATAGTATTCAAAATATTATTACGTTAGTTATTAATTAAAGTTAATTTTTTAAAAGAGAGAAGTTAAGAGATGAAATAAAAATCCAAAAATAAAAAAAGGATTTTAAGTAAAGAATGTTTTATTTAAATAATATTAAAATTTTTTTCAAATAATATTCAAATTAATATTACGTTAGTAAATAATTAAAGTTATTTTTTTAAAAGAAAAAGGGGTGTCGGAGAACGGCTAGGTTCGAACCACTATCGTCAAAACAGAAGCCCACCGCGAAAGCACCACGCTAAGGATCGTTGAAGACTTCGGCACAAAAAGCGGTAGAGGACAGTAGCGGTAACAATGGAGATTGTTAGGATTAAGTCCCTAACTTTCTTTCTACTGATCAGATATACATAATATATAGCCTATGTCCATCTGGAATAATGTACCTTTCAAACAGTGAAAGAATTTTTCAAATAGGTGCAGTGGTTCTGGAGATTACCCTCCACGTACAAAATCGCTCTCTCTTTATATATAAGTATAGATAATCAATAATTAAACGTAACATTAAAATTTATTTATAAATTAATTATTTTAGAATTCACAGATAAAAATTAATTTATATCTATTTATGATTTTCTTTTAAAACATTTATTTTTAGTTCATTTTTAAAAACAACAGAAAAAATCGTAAACGTTCCATGATTATCAAAAGCGACTGACATGTGCTGCATTTAAATAATAAATAGACGCAGACGTAAATGTGTTTTAGAAGAGGGGTACCTTGGTCGTGTCGACTTTATCTCCTACAAGTAAGATATATGTAATTGTTCCGTCCTGTAGTAGCCGCCCGCGTTCATAGATGGCAGCACTGATCCCGTAATTTCTTATTTTGTAACGGTGTGTGTAAACATGCACTGTTGTGGTTGACAAATAAATGCTTGCTTATTCCCTTTTGATGTAATCTCAAAGTTCAATGGTTTGGATGATACCTGGGAAGTGAAAATTATTCATCATTCATATGTAAGTCAAATCATAATTCATTCTTTATGCTATTGGGTTTTTCATTTTCCCAGCGTTGACTCATCCCTTATATTCAATTGTATTCTATTAATCGCAAGTGTATTCTATTAAATGTGCAAGTATTGTAATTATTTAGTTTTAAGTCAAAATAAATCTTTTAAAATAATTTACAGTCCACTAAATCTATAAATCTCACATAGTTTTGGTCCTAATCGACCCGGAGTGACAGTAGAGAATCTTTTAATTATGTGTCGCAATCGCTCGTTTTAAATTTCGGTTCGCCATCTTGGATAAAGTTGATTCCCGCGTTCTCGCAAGTGTTTTGGCTACTTGCCAACTCTTTTCCGGTAGGCAAACGTAAATGCAATGTTTTAATTTTTTATTTCTAGCATTTGTTATTTTTCATTTTCGGCATTTTAGCATTCGCGTAAAATTGTTGACGTGCTATTTTCGATTCGTGGAATTTTGTATATGAGACATTTTGATTTTCTGATTTCGATATGGCTAAAGGTAAGAAAGATTCAAAGATTGAAACCAGGTTTCATTTTATTATTAAGGAAATTGACAGATATGTTAATCGTGTTGATTATTTAATCAAGGAGGGTAAATCATTTATTTTGAAAGAAATAAAAACAAAACTGTGTAATTTGATAGAATCTTTGGAAGAGTTAATATTTGAATTAATCGATGAAAATGATCTTTTTTATAATGAATACACAAATGCAAATGAGAAAGTAATTAATGCTTGTGCTGATATAGAGGGATTTATTAGTAGAAGTACTAATGAAAATTCTGCTTCCGAGTTCATTGATAATCAGTTTCGAATGAAACGCAAAATATTCGCCTTCCAAAATTTGAAATTCCGATTTTTGGCGGAAACCTTGATGATTGGATTACGTTTAGGGAAATATTTTCTGCGACAATTGATTCAAAAAAAAAATCTGTCCTCACTTTCAAAATTCCAGTATTTAGTTGCATCAGTGAAGTCGGACGCAGCAAAACTGATTAAGGGTTTTCCTGTTTCTAGGGACTTCTATAGACAAACTTGGGAAACTTTAGTATCTAGATATGATGATAACAAACTCTTGGCCAATAATAAATTAAGTAAAATTTTTAACATTAAATCCCCCAAAGTTTGTAATGGTAAATCTCTTTTGGAAATCTTGGACACGTGCAATGAAGCAATACGTAATCTGGATATATTGGGGTTTAAATGTAATGAATTGGTAGGGCCTGTTCACATAGGTCAAATCAAAACTGAATAGGTCATCATCAAAACTGAAAAGGGAAAATTTCCAACCTTTGCGGAATTTTCGGCTTTTTTGGAAAATCACGCGAGAAGTCTTCAAAATGTAAAGGACTCATGTTTCAAAGTAGAAACAACTAGTAAAGGTGATTTCAAACATAAAAAAGGACCACCTTTTGTAATACCGCGTCAGCTTCGAAGCTACCAGTTTGCATCATTTGTAAAAACTCGCATGCATTGTACAGGTGTCCAGATTTCCTAGGGATGTCATTGGATCAACGATGGGAATTTGTCAAAGCTAATAAGCTTTGCATTAATTGTTTAAGAACTAATCATTTGGCCTCAAAATGCTTAATTACTATTAGGTGTAAGTCAGAAAATTGTAATAAAAATCATCACACCCTTCTCCATCGTCCAAAACCTATTCAAAATGTTGAAACTGCTAGTAATTCAAATAAGGTAAACGAAGTGGTAACTCCATGCCTTGTTAACCATATACAAACAGTGACAACGTTGTTAAGCACCGCATTGATCAAAATCAAATCTTCAAATCAGGACTTAATTACTTGTCGTGCACTGATAGATAGTGGCTCGCAGAGGTGCATGATTTCTTTCACATTAGCAACAAGACTTAATTTAACAGTGAGAAATACAAATCACATTATTCGAGGAATCACTAATTCTGTTGCAGAAACATCCTAGAGACTAATATTACTATATATTCACACTCCTGTGACGAATCATTTGAGATGAATGCTCTGGTTGTCAAAAACATTACCATGAACCTACCCAATTTTCGGATGGAAGTCACCAAGTGGCCTCATTTGGAGGGACTTGTCCTTGCTGATCCGAACTTTCACATCTCATCTCCTGTTGAAGGTTTGATTGGAGCAGACGTATTCATTCAAATTATTTCTGGTGAGAAAATCATTGGCCCAAACGGAACGCCTTGTGCTATGAAATCTAAGCTAGGATGGTTGCTATCTGGTCCCATCTATTCAATACCAGTAAGGGAAGAGATTTTCAGTTGTCATTCTATAATCGACAGTGAACTCAATTCTTCACTACAGAAATTTTGGCAAATGGAATCAGTTCCAGAATCATAAATGACAAATTTCAAAAAAATGTGAAGCGAGACTGTACTGGAAGATACGTTGTGAACTTACCATTAAAATCTATTCCGGTTCTCGGCGATTACAAATTTCAAGCTTTGAAGCGCTTCCAATATTTAGAAGCAAATTTCAGAAAGAACCCAGAATTCAAAAGGAAGTACTGTGAATTCATGAAAGAATACCTCTCACTAAACCATATGGAAATCGTCCCAGAAGATGAAGAAGAGGTTCCAAATCAAGCTTTCCTACCTCATAACGGTGTTTTAAGAGAGGAAAGACTAACAACAAAGCTTCGTGTTGTTTTCGATGCATCCAATAAAGATTAAAGTGGAAATTCCCTAAGTGATTTCCTTGAGGTCGGTCCTAAGCTACTCCCAGAGACATTCAAGATCCTCATAAACTTTCGATCATATCGAATAGCCTTGTCCGCAGACGTCGAGAAAATGTTCCGCCAGATTCTGGTAACTGCTTCCCACAGATATTACCAAAGAATAGTTTGGAGATTTAAAGAGTAACAACGGATCTCCACATATCGTTTGCGCACTGTCACCTACGGGACAGCTTGTGCTCCTTACTTGGCGATTAAAACTGTCCATAAACTCGCTGAAGACTCCCAGACAGAAAATCCCCGCATTTCTGAGATAATTAGGGAGAACTTCTACATGGATGATCTCTTGTGTGGCGCTTCTTCACCCGAGGAGGCATCAAGACTCGTCTACGAAATAAATCAGATTATGGAAAGTGGCGGATTTACACTGAGAAAATGGGCTTCAAACTGTCCAGAAGCAATTGAACATGTAACAGAAGAAAGAAGACTCATCCATTCAAACGGGAAAAATTGAAAATGAACAAGTTGTAAAATTATTAGGTCTGACATGGAATTCTTCTGAAGACACGATACAGCTACACATAGCGAGAACAACCGAAATTAAAACAAAGCGAGATTTGCTCGCCTTTATTGCGAGAACATTCGATCCGTTAGGTCTATTGTCACCATCTACAGTCATACTCAAAATCTTAATACAGATGGATGAAGGCCTTCTACCATCTGTAGCTTCATGCTTCCACCGAATCATGTGATGGCCTTTACTTCCGGTAAGCAGGACGAAAACCTTGTCCCGTGTAAACGTACTTCAAAGGATTTCCCTGTTAGCGGGTAAATCCCGGGTGTAATTGTTGTCCATGTAAACGCAGCTTAGAATTCAAAATAAGAACTTTTCGGTGCAGTAGTACCTGTTTTTCAAAAAATCTTAAACATGGAGCATTTTTCAATATGTGAATTCCAAATCATTTAAAAACCTTATTTTTTTTAATATGAGTTTACCATATATGTATAAAAATAATTGTGTATTGATTTTTATTTCGTATGAATCTAATGTCATGAATAAATATTTTTTTTATTTACCTGCCTATTTATCTTTGTTTGCTTTTGGTTTTCTTCATGGTCTTTAAATTTGAATAATTACAAGATAAAAATAAATGTTTATATACCACTTTTTTAAATTTTCTTTTGAATCATATAAACTTGACAATTCTATGTATTAATAAATGCTTTTTAAAAATTGTTTTTGATGAATTAATTATCCCATCAACTTGAAAGAAAATGATCAAATGCGTAATAAAGAGAGCAATTATAAGAAATTTTCATACAACAAAATTAACTTAAAATGCATTCGATTCTGCTTAAATATGGCAAGAAAAGTGCAAGCATTGAATTCGATCGAAGCGCCACCTTGCGGATTTTTGCGGCTAAAAGTATTAAAAGAATGCATTGTCATCGTGTTCTGAGCTATTCTAAAAGTTTCAAATGTCTAGCTAGTCAGTAAGTTAGTTAAAAATCGATTGCAAGATTTGTACTGGACATACACACAAACAAACAAGTAATATATAAAAAAAAATTTAAAGTCAATTCCTATTTAGGTCAACAAAGAAAAATTTGAGTGTGAACTAATAGTAGGAATTGAAAAAAAGGATTGCCTGCCAGAACCTTGCCTACTGTACGAGATTAGGAGGGGGGGGGAAGAGAGAGAGAAAAAGTTTGTAAGGTTGGGGATTTGATCTCGCAGCCTACGGGACGGGAGAAGCCCGCGATACCGCAGTGCTACCGTTTACACAGTAACAAGAGGGAAATTACTATTCAAGAGCAAGAGACACTCGAGGTCTAAAACTAAAATTGATTAATTAAATTTAATTAATGAATTAATATTTGAAAAAACTGTATTAACATCCAGTGTCATCCACTACAAGTTTAAAAAAATGTATTTGAACTTGAGTGGATGAATAAAAAGTACTTTTATTAACGATTGAAAATTGAACAAGATATATATGGTCTAAAACTAAAATTGATTAATTAAATTTAATTAATGAATTAATATTTGAAAAAACTGTATTAACATCAAGTGTCATCCACTACAAGTTTAAAAAAATGTATTTAAACTTGAGTGGATGAATAAAGAGTACTTTTATTAACGATTGAAAATTTGAACAAGATATATATAGAGAGAGTGTGAACTAATGGTAGGAATTGAAAAAGAAAGCGAGTTAATAAAAAAACATGGTAAAAATATTTGTGGCTTCAAAGAATTATGCACAATTTGGAGGCAAACACTTAAATAAACAATGTTGAGAAATTTGGAAGAAATCAGGAGAAAATAAGTGTGCATGGAGCCTTTTGAAAAACTTTCGCAGTTTTGAAGACCTTTTTGAAAAACAGGCCTTATTCTTACAAAATACTTATTTGTGAATTCTAAGTGGCCTCAATGTACTAGAAAAAAATGATAATTATTCTCATTTTGTCATCATCTAGAGTAAAATATTGAAAATTCCAAAACTTAGGTTGAAGAAGCCTTGTGCCCTTAACAAAATGTATTGATTAGTAATTCTTTATACATTCTCTGCGGGAAAAAAAAATAAAGTTCCTTCTCGTGTACTCAGCTTGTATCGTAGAGAAGACAAGGCATAAATTATACAGAACTAGTTTTTCCTTGTTTAACGGCTACGAAAGACAAAACATGTAACCTGTCATGTTCTGCTCCTGACATTTTTCGGACTAGGAATAAATTCCCTCCTTTTTAAATATTAATTTATTAAAAATTAAAGCGGCTTTTGTGGAATGAAAAAGCGGACTTGACACTATATTTCAACAAAATTCTAAGCACTATATGCTAATAAAGTAAAAAGACCTTTTTTAAAGTTTAATGTCTGTGTTTTTTAATTCTTATTTAAGGTTTACTATCAAGATTTTTATTTGAGGTAAGGGCAAAATTGTGCTTCAAAATGAGTCTTTTCCGTACTATGTTCTCGAAGTATAAATTGAAAGAATATTACAAAACAATGTTTTAAGATGTACGATAATTCATATAATAACTGACAGCGTAAAAATTTTAAATCGGCTATCTAATTATGCAGAAATAATAGCACTGAAATACATAAAAATATTTCCATGTTCTAAAAAGTTATTTAATAATTAATATAAGCAGTGTCAGTTTTCGTTTGAAAGATGAATTTCTAATTGGCGAGTACATTTTTTTTACCTTTTCAGTGATGGTTAAGAAATGAACCTCACAGCAGCAAACAGGGAATTTTAAACTTGGGTGATTTTATGCTTCAAATCAAACCTGGTGTATGAAACTGTACAAGCAACTATACTCCTGTTGTCCTCTCAACGTGTATATAAATGTAAACGGGGGTCATCGCTGCACGATATTGGATTTTAGAATAAAATCAGGAGAGGTTCACAGATGATTTTGATTTATCGATTGGTTTCCTTAGCTCTGTACCCTCTTTTGACACAGCAGGTCCTAAGAATGTCTATGGATTTTAACCCTCAAACCGGCCTATGAATTTGTTCCCACTATCAGGACTATCGGTCAAATTGACCCCCAAGCCTAAAAAGCTGTTATTTTTGCGTTAATACGATGAAACTGCATGTTGATATTGTGCAGAGGGCAGTTTGATTTATATTAGTGATGAATAGTGTCGAACCCCTTCACTTCTACGGGTTCACCTTGGTTCGTTTGTCAAGACGTTTTCAATGATACACAAATAAATTTTCACAGCATAAAGTTCTATACACACTCGTGAATATTTAAAGTTTTATTTCTTTCGCAAGTACAAACACAACACTCATTTATCCACAGAACTTATTTTCCACTACTATATACAATTAACTACTTCATCTCCCAATGACTGTTACCTAACAAAGACCTATTGCGTCTTCGGGGTCTCAATACACCCACGCACTGTATTCGTCTGCTGGCCCTCTCTAGAGCCAACAACCGCAGACTAAAACAAAACCACACGCCTTCTCTCTCGCGTGGGCACAAGCACTCACTCCGACGTCCCCCTGACTTCTGCCCGAGACCTCGTCTCCGAACACCACACGAAACCCTTATCAAGCCGGGGTCATTGCCCTACCCCCCTGATTTCTTGAGAGGAAAGTACAGGGACAAAACACAAGGGTTTGACGTGGCAGACACGACAAATAGTGAGGGAAAAAATCATCTACAATTATTTATTCAATTTATTTAATTAATTTTGATCTCTTATCTACATCATCAAATTGCAAGGCTCTTAGAAGAATTGCACAATGTTTCTCAGACATAATTGCTCGAAAAATTAGCCTACCAGTGATTGAGGTAGAGAAGAGTGATGTCAAGGCTTCACAGGATACTTTAAAAATCGCACACAACACTGAAATCCTTATCAGGACCATCCCTATCACGACCGATAGGCCTGTTATTCTTCAGTGGCAATAACAGGTCTACCGGTCATTTTGACCTCCATACTTTTACAAAGTTGCAAATTACTGCCAAATGGCGAGTGAAACCCTTATGTGCTCTCCCTGATGTCCAGGAACTGACTAAGGATGTCAAAGCCAGCCAAGAGGTCACGCCTCTCCCCACTCCTGTCCCACCCCTTAGTTCCACAACTGCCCGTCATAATGATCGGTGGGCCGGTTTGAGAGTTAAAAACCCTATTTCTCAATTCAACAAACACATGTCAGTCGACAAGCTCAGTGCTGACTGTGAAGTTGAGTCAGCACAGCAGTCTACAGTCGGAGAAATTGGGACCATAAGTACATAAGTATAGTCTCCCTTGGGACCATGAGTACATTACCAAAAAAAAAAAAAGAAATAGGCAGATTTTAGCTGAGGAATAGTGCAAATACTTCAACAGCAGTCATGAGAAACCTCCAGTCTTCATGCAGATCTATCATTACCAGTTGAAACCCATTTGAAAATAGCAGATCAATGAAATATTTATTTACATTACTTTTGAATCAAAAATTCCATATAATGCACGAATTTATATAAAAGTATGGAACATGGATGTACAACTTTAAAAAAATAAACATGCTTTACATACGGACATATTTTATATCATCCTTCGATATCTGAATTTTGATTACAAATGAACCGATGTCTAAAATTTCAATTTGTTTATCTTTTTTTCATCGTAACAAGTTTCAAAGTTCCAAACTGTTTAATGTAAAAAAATGAAGCAAACTGAAATGTAAACTTATCAGATCTGAATTCGTTACTAGGTTTCGGAATAATTTTAAGACGCAGTTAAGCGTAATTGAGTTTAAATGAAGACAAACACACTCGGTCCCAGCTTTGAAAATAACTTCCACTCTTACTTTTAAATAGTTCATCAAGACGAATCAAAGGCATTTTCAAACGGATAAAACCCCAAGGGCACCATATCAACACAAAATTGACGCTTTCAAGTCTCCTCTGTCAAAAGAGCCGGAAATTGCGAACTAAATTGAGATAGTTAAATTCGAGGGTATTTAAACTTCTAAAACATTTCAAAAACTATTGATTTTGAGGGTTCCGTTTAGTGCGTTGAATTTTATTTGCAGTATAGGGAAGGCTGTACTCCAGAAAGTGTCATTTTATGACTATATATTCTTGAAGTGCCAATGAATAAGTGTCAAGTAAATTTTCAAAACCACATAAAACTGCCGGAAGGCCTAATAAACTGGAAAATACTAATTCTATTATATTTGGATGACGCAAATTTTGTTTATGAAAGTGTCAAAACTGCAATTCATGCGTAGCTGAATTAAACAATAGCGTTCTATTAAATGTAGATAAGGGGTAAAATTGCATTTTATACGTAATTGAATTAAATAAGAATGAAAATTTTATTTCATACTTAGCTAAATAAAACACTGGTATCCTATTACACGCAGATATGGGTAGAAATGAAATTAATAATTCGACCAGATTGATGAGATGCATATATAAAGATAGAGGACTAAAAGTGGTTGAATATGCCTAATTTTAACCTTATTAAAACAGATATTGTTCTAATATTTGACTTTGTATATAATTTTTTTTCTGGAAGGAATTAAAAACAGGTTTTAAATTACGGGAAAATGAAATGATGACGTGTTTATCTTCATCTATATACGTATAACAGTTCCGTGACTGACTGACTGACTGACTGACATACAACGCACAGACCAAACCGATGGACCTAAAGGAGTGAAATTTTGCATGGCGATTCTTCTTATAGTGTAGGGATGCACTAAGAAAGATTTTTGAAAAATTCTTCCTAGATTTTTTTTAAGCTGTTTTAGTAACATTTTTTAAGTTTGCATTTAAAATAATAATTTGAGGGTTATAAAATTTATATCAAGATAAAGATCCTAAAAATTCCTTTAAAATGAAATCTTTTTAGAATCTTTACCTCTATTTTCTGATTTTTGGTGAATTTGTAAAGATTCATTTTTAGAATTTAAATTATTAAATGCTGATCACCTGATTTCTTTTTCTGGTACTTTAAATAAATTTATCCTCACGTCATAACAACGAAATAGACAAAAAATATTTTTCTTTTCTTGCTAATGCGGCAGACTATTGGACATTATCTAAAAAATATTAAAATACAGTAAAAATATGTTCCTCAAAGTGTAATATATTAACTGTACTATATTCTTTAGTATGTCTTATTAGATTAAATTTGAATATTTTCTTCTACATTATTTTATCTATAAAATATCCCTTACGATTTTTTTATAAATGTTTTTTCTTACTTCAATTGTATACATTGATCGTCGTATTTATTATATATATATATATATATATATATATATATATATATATATATATATATATATATATATTGGCATTAATTGCATACATTGACCGTTGTATTTAATTTGAATGTACTCCGGAGAGAAGTGCGGGTTTTCAGCTAGTTTAAGATAAGACTATTATATCACAGAATACATATTTTTAAAGCACCAAGATTTGACATCCAAGATTATTCTAATCTATTCAGGTGTGAGCTTCGTTATGTATTAACATTGGCCTGCTATTTGTGATACAGAGAAACCTGTTCTTTTTATTTCTATTTGAAGTTCTGCTGGTGTTAGATGGAAATCCTGTGGGTTCAACCGTTGGCATGGAATTTTGTAGCCGCACGGAATCGGCTCTAAACTGTATGTCCCGGTCTAATGAACCCTTGTGTAGAAAAAGTTCGCCGTAGTGATTTTCAGTCACTTGAAAAGATTCATAGCTAGATTTATGACTGTGTTCTAGTAAGTGAAATTTTAGCATCAAGGAGTGCGGCAAAATTAATATATATACAGGTGGTGGACAAAATAATACGAACACCTGTGAAATAATGGAAAATCTTTATTAATAGGAGGTTGGACCACCCTTTGACTGAAGTAAAGATTTAATGCGACGTGGGATAGATGCATAAAGGTCATGGACAATATTTAAAGGAATATTAAGCCATTCCTCCTGCAGAGCGGTCTCTAATTCCAAAAGTCCGAATGGAGGTGGAAATCGGGAACGAAGTTTGCACTCCAAATATTGCCATACATTTTCAATAATATTCAGGTCCGGAGACTGAGGAGGCCAGGCGATATGTTCAACTGCATCGTCATGGTCTTCAAACCATTCTTGTCCACACCTAGCAGTGTGGATAGGGGCGTTGTCGTCTTGAAAAAGCGGTCGCTCTCCAGGGAATACAGTCTGGACAAAAGGGTGGACATGATCCCCTAGAAAGCTTAGATAGTGCTTGGATTTGATCCTCCCATGAAGAATAACAAGTGGCCCAAGACCGCGCCAAGATATCGCACCCCATACCATAATGGAGCCACCCCCATGCTTCACAGTCGGCAAGAGGCATTCAGGATGAAACGCTTCTTTGGGCGTTCTCCAGACATAAACGTGTCCGGTCGTCTGAGATAGGGTGAATGACGATTCATCTGACCATCTTACCTGTTGCCACAGCTGTGGGGACCAGCCTTTGTGATCTCTGCACCATTGGCGTCGCTTGAAAGCATTGCCACTCTGCCATAAATGTTCGCAGCAAGAAGTTCCCTTTTGACAGTTTTTGTTGAAACGGGGTCCTGGAGATGACTGTTCATTTCGGATGTTATCTCGGATAACGATTGCTTGTGCTTTCGAGCTACTATGCGGTTCAAGATCTGTCTATCCCTATCAGCAGGCCTGGACTTTCGGCCACTATTGTGCTTTGAAGACGTCGTCTTACCCTCTTTCTTGTACGCTGTCATAACGGCTGATACTGTACTCCTTGCAAACCCCAAAATGTTTGCTGTTTCCGTAACCGATGCTCCACTTATACGTGCTCCAACTATCATTCTTCTTTGGAACTCTGACAGGTCTGACATTTCAACTTATCACAGACAGTTCGATAGAAGCATGCAACGTAGGTGACTGCTGTTAAGAGACTGATACCTCTTCACGCTCACCAGGTGGCAGACTTCTGTTGCAGGTGGCGCGGCTGTACTGCAGGTGTGAAATACGTCATACTTTTTCACAGGTGTTCGTATTATTTTGTACTCCATCTGTATATACTAGCTGAAAACCCGAACTCCACTACGGAGTACATTTAAATTAAATACAACGGTCAGTGTATGCAATTAATGCAAAAAAAAATTAATATATATATATATATATATATATATATATATATATATAATAAATACGACGATCAATGTATACAATGTGAAAAAAATATATATATATTTATAAAATAATCGTAAGGGATATTTTTATAGACAAAATAATGTAGAAGAAAATATTCAAATTGAATGTAATAGGACATACTAAAGAATATAGTACAGTTAATATAGTACAGTTTGAGGAACATACCTTTTATTGTATTTTAATATTTTTTTGGATAATGTCCAATCGTCTGCCGCATTAGCAAGAAAAAAAAATTTTTTTGTCTATTTAGTTGTTATTTACGTGACGATAAATTTATTTAAAGTATCAGAAAAAGAAATAACGTTATCAGTATTTAATAAATTAAATTCTAAAAATGAATCTTTAAAAATTCACCAAAAATCAGAAAGGGGAGGTAAAGATTCGAAAAAGATCTCATTTTAAAGGAATTTTTATGATCTTTCTCGTGACATAAATTTTATAACCCTCAAATTATTGTTTTAAATGCAAACTTAAAAAAAAAGTTACTAAAACAGCTTAAACATTTAATTTTAAAAAATCTAAGAATTTTTTTTCAAAAATCTTTCTTAGTGCACCTCTACACTATAAGAAGAATCGCCATGCAAAATTTCAGCCCATTAGGTCCAGCGGTTTGGTCTGTGCGTTGTATGTCAGTCAGTCAGTCAGTTATCGACTGTTTTATATATATAGATTCTGGCAAACAGCAATGATCACCCACCTGGACAAGGTTCGAACCCTGTTTTCCTACTTAGGATGCTAGGGTTCTACCCAGTTTTGAATTGTTATTCACGCGATGTGAAAAATTCCCATGTCTAGCACTGGCAGAATGGCTGGAACACTATTCGCTTCAGACTGTGAAGCCCTTATATTATCCTGTGAAGCCTTGACATCGCTCTTCTCTACCTCAATCACTGGCAGGCTAAGTTTTCGAGAAATAATGTCTGAGAAACATTGTGCCTTCTAAGAGCCTTTCTATTTGATGGTGTAGATAAGAGATCAAAATGAATTAAATAAATTGAATAAATATATGTAGATGATCTTTTCCCTCACTATTCATCACTAATATAAATGGCTCTATTCGCTCCAGAGCCCGTGGAACCGACTGTCACTATTCACACCGGTGTTTGTATCCGTTCACTGTCGGCTCTAGACAGTATGTCCCGGTCTAACGAATTGCAAAAGTTGACTCCCAAACAAGTCTTTCCATATTTTTAAAAATTCTGTTTCTCTAGCGCAGGAGTTCTCAACAAGTAGGTCGCCATTATTCTACAGAAGGTCGTTCGCACCGTATGGAAACGATTTCGTAATTTATTTTTGTCGATTGCATTTTAAGATAAAAATTTGGCAACTTCAGAATAATCGTATGCTACTGTTTTGTTCTGATTGCAATCTAAAATAAAAGATTTATTTATAAAATGGCTCCTAAAATTGACAGATAGCGCTAAGGTTGCGTAACTGCGCTTTTCGAGGAGAAATATTCATCTCAACAAATTATGAAGCGGTGTTAAAAATCGCGGTTATGGCATTCCAAAAAAAATTATAATATATTAAATATATATTTATAAATATAAAATTCAAATTTAATATATATTTATAAAATATTAAATTTAATATATATTTATAATATATTAAATTTGAATGGAAAAAAAAGTCTACCTGAAAGTAAAAATGAAAACAATACCGCGAAACCACATCCTAAGGTTGTTCGAACGCCGGTAAATATCAAGAATGTGAAGTTTCTGATCCTAAAAGAAAATCCGCCGACTCAAAGATCATTTGCATACAAACTAGGAATGTCATCCGGCACTGTAAGTAAAATCATTCATATAGATTTGAAGTTAAAAAAGATGTTTAAATCTAAAGTTCATCTGTTTTTTGCCAAAGCAGATTGCTGAAAGAAAAACAAATCGTAGGAAATTATATGAAAAACACCTAGCTGCTGAAAAATGAAATTTTGTGGTAACACTCGATAAGGCATGGGTGTATTTAAGCAACTGTAATAAAAGAAGGTCAATTTTCTATTGCTCAACTGACGGGGATGACCGTACGAAATGACCTCGTAAATGTACAGAAAAGTTCCCAAAGGAATTCATGATAGTTGCAGGATTTTGTTACAATGGCAAATTAAAAATTAAAAAAAGTCTCAAGTAAAGCCAGAATTAATTCACTCTATTATCAGCAGAATATTTTAGAACCAATTTTTGAAAAACAAATTCCAGTATTATATGGAAAGGACACTGATAAAATTTAGCTTCATATGCGCAAAGCCTCTAGTCACACCCTTAAATCAACTGCCGCTTATTTAGCAAAGAAATAATCAGAAACAGGAATAAAGTGTATCCCATTTAATGAAATACCTGTAAAATCCCCTGACGCTTCTCCAAGGGACTTTTGTGCTTTCGGTTTATTAAAGCGAGCCTTACGAAAACGGCATCCAAGAACACTGAACGGAGTTTGGAAAACGTTCCAAGAGGAGTCGTGTAAAATTAACATGACATTGCTAAGAAAAAGTTTACTTTGATGGAAAAATTCGAGCTAGAGCTATTGTCAAGAATCATGGCTATCAGATAGAAACAAATCGCCGCAAAAAATATGGCATTTATACATAAAACGTAACTATCAAAATCGTTTCCATAAAGTGCGAAAGACCTTCTGTATTCAATTAAAGAAACATTATAGCGTACTTCACTGAAGAAAATTTCTGAATTTATTTACCATGAAACTGTAGAGAAGTGAGGTTTTTTTCAAAGAAAAAAGTCTGATTTAAGCAAAAACTCAGTTCGTTAGAAATCTACCGCCTTTATTGGGTGGAAAGTGGAAATATCGTTGACTTACTATATACGTACAGTACATACAATCTAAACGTCAGTTGGTGTTTCATCAGTTTCTGCTGTCACTGTTGGCTTTGCTATTACACCTATACCTCTCTATACGGCCGCTATTTATACGGCATTTCGCTATAACGGCCCTTTTTTAATTATGGCACTTTTTCGATTTACGGCCTACAATGTTTCGTTATTCAGCCACAACAGCGGAAAGTTATGATGGCAACATATTAAAGCTTAGTTATTCTTCATGTTAATGTTCGTCATAACATTAAAACAGTTTTTAAACATTTCATTTCATGTCTTTTATCATAGGTATACGTATGTGCGTATGATTTCTTTTGTTTTTTGTTTATATGTTTATTTTTTTAATTTCTATTTATCATTATTTTCTTTTGTACTGTTATTTTTATATAAGAATTTTTATAGGAAATAAAAAGAATAAAATGCTTTATGAACTAAAAACTATATTGTGTATAAAAAATTGGAACAGATCCAATTAAATTTGTATGGGTTTGTATCAAAATAATTGATTCGTTTTTTCGCTTTATGGCCAACTTTTCCGGAACGTATCTAGGCTGTAAAGCGAGGTATGGGTGTATAGTTTGCCAAACGGAACAAAACAATTTTAACGAGGCAAGAGTTAGTCTGTTTTTATTGTTATATAATTCTTAATACATACGGTAGGTGTAATATATATATATAATATATATATATATATATATATATATATATATGTAACATGGGAGGAAGACCGCTCGTTCTGAAGACATCAAAATTCCCATGTTACGGTGAGGAGATGCATCTGAGCGTGAGAGTAATATCAACTCATGATTGAAAGAAGAACATATCCAAATCACGGGAACGTTTTTATTGTTTTCGCGGCCGACTCCGCCAGATTGATTATAGCCGAAGAAAAGTACAGGAGTCCGTCTAAATTTGGGCAACAGATAGTTTTATAAGTTCATCTCATCACGTGACAGAGAGGTGTGACTTAATGGCTGATTGGATAAAAGTTATTTGTTGATGCGCTGATCTGATCTAATTTTTATGGACGCCGCGCCGCGTCTAATTTTGTTAAAAAGTCAGCTATCTTGAATGAAATCGCCTGGGGTTTTTATCTAAGTTTTAATGGGACGATAATACTATAATCTGGAATATCTTTCGGAATTTTACACGAATGCCCAAGGCGAATTAACTAATTTAAGAGATTAAAAAGGGGTATGTAATTTTGAATACTAAAGTGAGGAATTAATGGTTTTTAAATGTTAAAAGTGTTGAATTAAGAAATTACTAGCTTTTTAATATTATATATATATATTGAGGGGGATTGTTCTGTTCTTACTTGATGGGGAAGGTTTGAGGGATGAAGGTTTCTGAATGTTGTCTACCTCTGACAAATTTAATTTTTGTTAAATTAAACATTTGGTTGTGATTTAATTATGGAAAAGGCATTTTTATATTTTTTGTCTTAAAAGGACCTTTTCAGTGACAATATGCGAGATGTGAAGTGGGACGCGTCACGAAAAACTTTGAGAAACACTGTTCTATAGTATCTCTATCGTACCTTTGGAGCTAATAACAGTATGCTGTCCTGCTCATATTTCAGCCATTTTTTATTTATTAATACTTATTTACTTTTTTTCCAGTGATGTTAAATTATTTTACTGTGTTCCCAATGTATTGCAACAAATCCTTGTCATCTACTGCGTTACCTTTTCCTTCCCATCAAAACCTAACATTAGTCTCACACTAACTAAAACCACCGTGAGGGTTTTATATTTCCTAATTATATTCTTTGGAAAATCCTTTTAGTGTTTTTAAAACAAAATAAAATGATTATATACACTATACTGTCCTTGATAATTCTTATAAAGTTTTAAAACTTTAATATTCCATGTTGTTAAAAGTAAATATTATTTTCTTTATACTTTCTCAATAATATTTACAAAAACTATTTTAAGCAGCGTTTATACCTTTTGCGCACAGATTTGCATACATTCTATAAAAAATTTCTGGGACTGTTATGTTTTCATTCCATTCCTTTTTTTCTCTGAAAATGCGACATATCAGAAACACTTCCCTTATCACAAAAGATGAGCCGAGAGTCATTCATCTTTATTACCCGCGCTGCCTTGCGGATTCTTATTTTTCAATTCCTTGATGCCCCTGCTTTTGACAGTTCACGTGATTTGGGATGCCAACAACAACACACAAAAAAAAGAGACTAAAAAAAGGTGATGTATGGATATTCGTGAGCTGCACTTTTTCTGTGATATTTCTCAGTTTTAAGAAGTTAAAAAATGTTATTTCTGCCTTACACTCTCGCATAAAATATCGTTGAATCTTGTTCCGTGCTATATATGGATATATGCATTGCGAAATCTGTGATTCGTGTATGCATTTTTTATGCGTCTTCAAAAAATTTTATATATGACATACATAGAGAGATATCTTTATGTTATATACAGGAAGAGAATACATACATACGTTCATATATATACACTCATGGACAAAAAAATTAGCGCACCAAGAAGGAGTCGTCAAAATGAAACGAAATTTTACATACGTAATGACTACTTTGATATAAGTAAATGATAAGAAAATCAAAGAAAAAGGCTAATTTATTTCAGAGAAAAAGACAAAAGAACGGAGGAGTTAATACTCCGTTGGACCCCCTCTAGCGCAAATGCACGATGCGATACGATCGGGCATTGAGTCATACAAGTTCTGTATGATGTCTTGAGACATTTCATTCCATATTTGCTGTAACCTTGCCTCTAGTTCGTTCAAACTCGTGGGATGCCCAACTCGTCGTCCCAAATGATCCCAGATATGCTCGATTGGAGACAAATCTGGGGATCGGGCAGGCCAAGGAAGGGTAGTAACAGTGCGGAGACAGTCTTGTGACACCCTCGCCGTATGAGGCCGAGCATTGTCTTGTTGAAAAATGGCTTCTGGGAGCCGTTGCATGAGTGGCAACACATGTGGAAGCAGGATTTCATGAACATACCGCTGGGCCGTCATGGTGCCACGGAACAATACTAGGGGTGACCGTGTATTGTAGGCAATGGCACCCCATACCATCACACCAGCTGTGGGAGCGATGTGTCGCTGTACAGCAAAGGCAAGATTGAAGCCTTCACCACAGGCTCTCCACACAAGAACACAATTGTCATCACTGCCGAGATTGAATCTGGATTCGTCGCTAAAGACGACTTGGTTCCATTCCGCTGCAGTCCAGTTTCCTCGTGCGCGGTAAAACTCCAAACGGAGGTGTCGATGGGTGGGCGTCAAGGGCAGCACACGTAATGGGCGCCGCGATACCAACTTTCCTTCAGCCAGGCGCCTTCGTATGGTTCGAGAAGACACAGAGGACCCTAGTGAAGGTGCTACCTGTGCCTGGATGGCGGCCGATGAAGCAGTTGGCTGTACGCGTGCATTTCTTACGATGTGGCGGTCTTCTCGACGACTGGTCTGTCGAGGGCGTCCTGAGCCTGGTCTTCGTGTACATGACATCTCTCGGGTCCACTGGTCCCAACACCTCCTCACAACACAATCAGAGCGGCCTAATTGACGAGCTACTCGCCTAGCTGACCACCCAGCTTCCATCATCCCGACGATTCTCCCCCTCTCAAACTGCGACAACTGCTTATATTGTCTTCGAACACGGCGTAATGGCATGTCTATCTCAGCTCTTCCTTTGTAAATGATTCAGCACACTCAAACAAGCTTTGGTTACCTGCTTTATACTCCACAGTGTACGATGTTCAACGCCCTCTACCGGCTATAAGTAATACACAATCACGCTGCAATTCTAATCATTTGCATATCTCCCCGACATGTACCTTCATTGCAAGTTTCGTTACGATCCCGCAATTATTTCTTGGTGTGCTAATTTTTTGTCCATGAGTGTATATATATATATATATATATATATATATATATATATATATATATATATATATATATATATATATATATATATATATATATATACACTCAAGAGCCAAAACATTATGACCACCTGTCAATAACGAGTTGGCCCACGTTTGGCGCGCAACACAGCTTCAACCCTCCTTAGCATGGATGCCACAAGTCCTTGGTAGATAGCCGGAGACAGATTGTACCAGATGTTTAAGCAACGGTCACGCAAATCCGAGATATTGCGAATTGGTGGTCTTTAAACTCTGAGCTGCCGTCCCATGACATCCCAAATGTGTTCTATCGGATTGACATCCGGTGAGTTAGGGGGGCAGGACATTAACTGGAATTCAGCATCATGTTCCTGGAACCACTCCAACACAATTTTAACCTTGTGACACGGGCGGTTGTCCAGTTGGAACATTCCATTTCCAGCTGGAAAAACAGAGGCCATGTAGGGGTGCAACTGGTCCGCAATGATGTTCAGATACCCTGTAGCATTCATGGTCTGCTCTACAACAACCACGGGTCCCAGAGACGCCCAAGAGAACGTCCCCCAAAGCATAATACCGCCACCACCGGCCTGTGTATGACCTACTGTACATTGAGGGAGCAACAGTTCGCCTGGAAAACGGCGTATCCTGACACGGCCATCGGCGTTATGAATGACAAACCATGATTCATAGTCCAGGCAACTCTCTCCCACTGATCCATGGACCAGTCGCGATGTTCCCGGGCCCAGCGTAGGCGCAGTTAGCGATAACGCTTGATCAGCAAAGGCACACGAGTGGGACGTTTGCTGCGTAGCCCCATATCCAACAGTGTCCGCTGAACAGTGTGCTGCGATACTATTCTACTTGGCCCTGCATTGTATTGGGATGTCAGCTGAGCTACTGTCTGACTCCGGTTTTGCTTCACCATGCGAGACAGACCTTTTCCTTTGATAGCGTGTGGACGTCCAACACCATGTCGTCTACTGCTGGTTTCACCGTCATTCATCCACTTTGCATAAGTACTAACAACTGCAGGTCGCGAACAACCCACGAATCGTGCAGTTTCGGAAATAGTTGTTCCGAGCCTTCGAGCTATTACAATCTGCCCTCTATCAAAGTCGCTTAGATCTGCAGCCTTTCCCATCACACACAGAAGTAAGTGAAAGAATGATTCTTCAGACTCTCCAGCAGCAGTTAAATACCACTTCCACCTGATCACGTGCCTTCCACGTCATCCAGGCGAATTCATTGTAAAATGTACGGGTGGTCATAATATTTGACTCTTGAGTGTATATATATATATATATATATATATATATATATATATAAATGAACGTATGTGTGTAGGTATGTATATTCCAGTGTCACTATGGAACGCCTGGAGCATTTTCAACCAAACTTGCTACACACATCACTTACAATCTGGATAGAAACACTGGAGGGGGGAGACACACCTAGCACCCCCAGGGGCAGGGGGTTCATATAAAAATAATCGAAAACAACTGATATTAGTGTCGAATCCATAGTTTTCGGGACCGCTGAGATGAACAGTGACACTCCCGATGCCATTTAAAGTGCAAGTTCAGCCCCACCCCACCCCCATTATCGTTGGGAGGAGGCGGGGGAGGAAGATGGGGTGAATATAAAATGTCCAGAATAATAGTGTTGAATCCATAGTTTTCGGGGTCACTGAGATGAACAGCGACACTCCCGATGCAGTTTGAGAGTTCATCCCCCATCAGCATTCGGGGAGGAGGGGGGAAATAATATGTCCAAAATGATCGAGAGTAGTGTCGAATCCATTGTTTTCGGGGGTCGCTGAGAGGTATAGTAACACTTCCGATGTCGGTTTAGTGCAAGTTTATCCCCCACCCAATCGGCATTGAGGGGGGAGGTGGGAGAAGGTCTGAAAAATAACATGTACAAAATTACCGACAGTAGTGTCAAATCCATATTTTTCTGGGTAGCTGAGACAAATAGCGACACTCCCAATGCCTTTTAAGTGCAAGTTGAACCACCATCAACATTGGGGGAGGAAGGGGGAAGAAGGGGTTTGAAATAAAATGTGCAAAATGATCGAGTGTAGTGTCGAATCCATAGTTTTCTTTGTCGCTAAGATGAATAGTGACACTCCCGATGCGTTTAAGATATCAGCCCCCATTAACATTGGGAGGGGGCAGAGGGCGGAAGAAGGGATGAATGCAAAAAGTCCAAAATGACCAAGAGTAGTGTCGAATCTAGTCGAATCCATAGTTTTCGGGGTCGCTGAGATGAATATAGGATACTAAAAATGTTGTTTATAATCAAGTATATATATATATATATATATATATATATATCCTTTGTTTTCTCCCTATCATATATTTGCTAGCTAGAACTCCTTTTCATGGAGACAACCCTTGTTCCTTTAAGTTGCTAGCGAAAATGTTCAATAACAGAAGCTTATGAGATGAGTAAATAATTAAAGAAAAAGTTATATTTTGAGCTAAAGTTTCCCAACTCAGGATTGCATAAAGATCAATACAGAAGATGGAATAATTATATATTTTTTTTATTTTTAAAACTGCACTATATATACAGGTTACAGATGCCTGATTAGATCCTCTACAACTTAATATTCATCTGTTCTCCACTTCTGCAATCTTTCACCACCCTATTATCTAGAGAAAGATCCATCCCGTACTCAACATTTCATGTTTTATACAGTTGCTCCTCAAAACTTACGGATATGCAATTTGCGCAATTGATTGCACACTCAGTTTTACCATCCGACCACGTCTGCTCAATTTTCCTTCTCCCTTGATAATTCCTTTCAATAATAATTCCTAACTGTTTAGTAGTTTATAAAAGTTTAATGTGCGGTTGTTTTGCTCATGATAACTTTATGTGACTGGCATTAATAACGATGTAATACGGACACATTTCGCTGTTTTGTTTTTAAACCTGTTACCACAAGGGATCCATGAGAGTTATTTTACTTGGTAATGGTACAAATAATTTTAAACTGCTTATGATATAAACAGGGCCGCCCAGAGGGGGAGGGCACCTGGGGCACTTTGCCCCTGGCCCCCAACTGCCGGAGGAGCCCCAAAAAATTTTAACAAATTTATTTATTAGATATCCTCCGAAAGAAAATTCTGAAACTTGTACCGTACTTCAAAATTCAAAATAATCTCCTGAAAAATGCCCCCCCCCCAAAAAAAAAAAAAAAAATTAAAAAAAATTATTCGATTAATCAGATTTTTGGGGCCCTCAACAGAAGTTTGCCCCAGGCACCGTAAAGTCTCTGGGCGGCCCAGGATATAAATATGTCCTATTTGAGGAGCATCAAAAAATCTTGTAATCTGAGATGGTAAATGTAGTCGAAGGAATAGCTTTATATAGTCTTATTCAATCAACATTATCGATTCCCTGTTTTCCTTTTTGCTCAGATGTTGAAGGAATAGCCTGATATTGTCTTATTAAATCAAATTACAAGATCTCATCATTGCTGAACTGTTAAATAAAATGGTCGAGACCATCCTATTCATTCCATATTCTCGTTTCTAAACCCCCCTCGAGCTCAATTGTTCTCTTTCACCTTCTCGCTAGACACGACTCACTTGGTGACCCATTTAGCAACAAACTCTGAAATTCTTCAGATTAATCTGCTCTGTCTCCTGCAAGATCTATAAAGTTTGGCCTGGAAGTTTAAAGGATACAGGTCTTATTGCAGGTCCTATAGATTTTGAAATTGTAAAAAACTTATAATGCTCACATGACATCGTGGAACAATATTTTCAACTTTACGTTTCGGAATTATGGTTTGAACTAATAATCTTCAATTTAAATTTTACTTATGTAGAATATGTAAATAATATGATAAATTCTACTATTGTTTGTTTCCTATTGTTTGATAGTTTATACATATTGTATATTCACTACTGGAATTTAATTGAAGTAATTTATTTTTTAATTTCAAATTCAACTGACAGTTTTCAGACTGATTTACCATGAGTATGCTGCTAAAATCATTGAACTTTGTGGTTACATCTATAGAGAATTACTCACTTCTACCCACACTTGGGTGTATATAATTTGAAGTGGCACTCTAAATGAATTTGATACAAACACAGTTTATACATGAAACAATGTTTATTGAATTCGTTGCACATATAGAATTTGCTTTTACAGCAATAAGCATACGTACTACTTGTACGGAATATATATTAGCATTCAATAAAAATACACATTGCAATACTCACAAACCAGCAGAGAGTCAAACCAGGAGTACTGCCACGTAAACTTTGGGCACCCTAAGCACTGGCGCAGGATAGCACCTGGAGCTGCTTTCCTCGTAGCTATCTTAACTCGCTTATCTATCAACCTTAACAAAACCTTTTTTAAACATCCTCTAACTTAATAAAGCTGCTTGGTATTTATACCAAACGCGTATGCCGAAATTAGCATATCTCAAGCAGCTTCTTTAATTCATTCACTCAAAGGTTCGATTCTTGTGAATCGAATCTTATGTATACCTTACACATCTTTATGACTATAAGGTAGGTTCTACATATCATGCCATAAGTGTAGAAATATTTAAATTTTTTAAAATACAATCGTTGATTGTAGAAGCTAAGTACGTTAGAAATAGGTATTTGTTCTTGTAAAAGAATAATTGCTTCAATAAGGTCATTTGATCAAGAATATATATTTTTTAAAATTTGAACTATTGAACTTCTTTGCATCTTAAATGCAAATATTCTAACACTTCCTCTTTATATATTGAAGCTATTTTTCTTTTTAGTATCACGTAACTTAGTAACTGTTCAAAAACGATATCTTTTCATATCTGTTTCCATATATAATATAGTTTTTTTTTTACAAACGTTACCCCATTTAAAAACAATTTTCTAAAAAAAAAAATTTACCATTTCTTGAATCCTTATTTCTTCTTTCTGAAATGCACCATTCATTGTAGCTGCTATTTTCGCAAAGGGACACATAAAAAGACCAACCATAATCACCTCAACATGACTCGAACCAAACCCGCACCGTAAATTGTCCTTAAGGGACAGATAAAAACATATCACATTATACTTAGCACATCATTTTCACTAAATGCTAAAGAGAGCAAAAGCACTCTAATATCATGGCTGTACCAAACGTATTTCTGAAAATGTATTTAGGATGATTGCCAACTTCTCCACAAAACAAAGAATTTACATTCACGATTTTATTTTAACCTTCCAGGGGGTTATTTATTTCAACGAATGGCTCTTTGTAATGGATTGAAATAACAGGATGTATTAAATATGCATTACTACATACATACATATAAGCGTGCCCGTTTATAGGTGCATTTACAAAATGACTTTAGAGCAAGTGACTGCCCAAAAGCAAGAAAAGAATAACAAAAGATATAGAACATTTACAAAGCGTTCAGTGTATGTAACGCAGTAACTAATATATACAACCAGTGCGGAAATAATCAACTTTCAAAGTTTCGGTACCAAGAAGTGCACTTCAAAGTAAAAATTCCTTACCTTTCTTTGTTTTACAGTGTCTGCTCTTTCAAGCTTAAAGAACCTTTTTCTACAAAATAAGCTTTCTTCATGATTATAGGAAACTCGTTTATAGAATTATGCTGATACTTATATTAATTATATACAATTTCACAATAGTGACATTTTACCACGTAAAAGAAATTCAAATGGTGACACGTTACGGAAATTCTAATTCTACGTCAGAAAAACTCACCAATTGCTTAATATATTAACCAAACAGATGAAAAGAATGCAAGTATTTGAATACCAGCTTGGGGCAAGTGTTCTAAATGCTGTATCAACAAGTAATGCAGACATTGTCAAAAAGTTTTAAAGTTGAAGATTCTTAGTGCAATGCACACATTAACGATAAATATATTAAGGGGATGGTGGACTTTCAAATTGCCAAAAATCGAGCAAAAATTGGAATTTTTTTGGGGGGGTGTATTAATATTTTAAAAACATGTAAATATTGGAATGAAATGCATTTAAAATGTGTAGTGAAAAGAAAAATGAAAAATTGGTGGCTTTAGAGTAGTAAGTATTAAAGGTAGATAAAAAATTATCTTTTAAATGACTTTTTCTCAAAATGAGAAATTTCCAGATTTGCAAGTCTTTAAAATGCTCCTCGCGTCATAATTTTTGACAAAATTTTATGAAATTTATAATAAAGATTCCTGTAATACATCAAAATAAAGTTATGTATCCATTTTAGGATTCGAGGTCATTTAGGTTATAAAAGTTTAACTTTAGTGTAGAAAAGTACAAAAATTTCGCGAAAATTCAGAGTACAAGCATAAAAATATTTTCTAAAAATTAACTATTCAACGAAAGTACAAAAAAATACATAACTTTGTTCAGAAAGTATTTATAAGCAATATAAATGCAAAATTAAGGGGAAAAGTTTAAAATTGAGTCGCAAGGAGCATTTTAAAGAAGGGTAATTTAATTTAAATTTTTTAATTATAAAATATTTTTTAAAAAATATTTATAAAATTTTATAAGGTGTTTAATATTGTTATACTTTAATGAATATATATACAAAATTTCATATCTCTGTGGTAAAAATTTCAAAATTCGTTTTGAAAGGTCCACCATCCCCTTAATATACATTTTCAAGTTGAGGAGCCTTTTCAAGTTATGGTTCACAAAATTATAGGTTACTAATTAACGAATTATTGAGCTACAATTTCTCGGTCAATACTAATTAGAGGAAAATTCAGAGAATTGGTTAACCATGATTATCATTCAATATCAAAAAGTAAATGTCGAAAAATTACATAAAATTTTTATATTTAAACAGATCGTTAGGTGGAGATACGAAAAATTCTTTGCAAAGACTTATTTAGTATACAATAAGCCTATACTAATAAAACACTGATTCTAATGTTAAATAATAATCATGCAAACTAAATAAAAGGAAAACCACTGAGAGGTTCTTAAAATCAAGAATATTATATCACTGAACCAATACCATATTGTCTATTAGAAATACAGTAACGATGAATAAGTTTTATAGAAAAGTTAGAAATGTAAAACGAAAGAAATATACTGGAAGTTATTATTGGTTATTTCTTTGTCTTCTAGTAACAGAATAAACTTAACAGCTGTGAGAAATTTAAATTACTAGTTAAAATGGCCATCCTTAAGGATTATTTAATCACAGAAATCAATTAGTCCTTCACAGAAAATATAGGCTAAACAGTCTACTCATTAAGAAATTGATCCGTAATTGCTCAGCCAATATTAATGAAAGGCAAAATGTAAGAATTATTTATTGTGCAATTGTAATAATTTTCATTGTAAATTACTATGTTTCCATGATTTTTCCCTTTAAACGCCACAAAATTTCCCTTTACTGATTGTTAAATAATTTTGTTAGATAAACATTATAAAGTAACATTCTTTAGGGATTATTTAATAACGGAAATTAATGAGGCCTTCTCAAAAAATATAGGTTACTCATTAAGAAATTGAGCCATAATTGCCCAGCCAATATTAATGAAAGGCAAAATGAAAGAATTATTTATTGTATAATTGTAATAATTTTCATTATAAATTACTATGTTTCCCTGTTTTTTCCCTTTAAACGCCACAAAATTTCCCTTTACTGATTGTTAAATAATTTTGTTAGATAACCATTATAAAGTAACATTCTTTAGGGATTATTTAATAACGGAAATTTATGAGGCCTTCTCAAAAAATATAGGTTAATCATTAAGAAATTGAGCCGTAATTACTCAGCCAATATTAATGAAAGGCAAAATGAAAGAATTATTTATTGTATAATTGTAATAATTTTCATTATAAATTACTATGTTTCCCTGTTTTTTCCCTTTAAACGCCACAAAATTTCCCTTTACTGATTGTTAAATAATTTTGTTAGATAACCATTATAAAGTAACATTCTTTAGGGATTATTTAATAACGGAAATTTATGAGGCCTTCTCAAAAAATATAGGTTAATCATTAAGAAATTGAGCCGTAATTACTCAGCCAATATTAATGAAAGGCAAAATGAAAGAATTATTTATTGTATAATTGTAATAATTTTCATTATAAATTACTATGTTTCCCTGTTTTTTCCCTTTAAACGCCACAAAATTTCCCTTTACTGATTGTTAAATAATTTTGTTAGATAACCATTATAAAGTAACATTCTTTAGGGATTATTTAATAACGGAAATTTATGAGGCCTTCTCAAAAAATATAGGTTAATCATTAAGAAATTGAGCCGTAATTACTCAGCCAATATTAATGAAAGGCAAAATGAAAGAATTGTTTATTGTATAATTGTAATAATTTTCATTATAAATTACTATGTTTCCCTGTTTTTTTCCCTTTAAACGCCACAAAATTTCCCTTTACTGATTGTTAAATAATTTTGTTAGATAACTATTATAAAGTAACATTCTTTAGGGATTATTTAATAACGGAAATTTATGAGGCCTTCTCAAAAAATATAGGTTAATCATTAAGAAATTGAGCCGTAATTGCTCAGCCAATATTAATGAAAGGCAAAATGAAAGAATTATTTATTGTATAATTGTAATAATTTTCATTATAAATTACTATGTTTCCCTGTTTTTTCCCTTTAAACGCCACAAAATTTCCCTTTACTGATTGTTAAATAATTTTGTTAGATAAACATTATAAAGTAACATTCTTTAGGGATTATTTAATAACGGAAATTAATGAGGCCTTCTCAAAAAATATAGGTTACTAATTAACGAATTATTGAGCCACAATTTCTCGGTCAATACTAATTAGAGGAAAATTGAGAGAATTGGTTATTGTGCAATTGGAATAATTTTCGACGTAAATTATTGGACGGCATGCTTCGATCCGTTTTTGTTCCTTTGCTCAACGCCAGCCTATATACGATTAGTAACGGGAAATTTCCTCAATTTCTTTCCATCGTTCTAGAAAAATGAGACCATTGTAGCCCATCCCCTACTTCGGTTCCCCTGGTCTTGATTCATTGAATTTAGTGATAATGAAGAGTAAGGGAAGAAACCCGGGCAGTTATTCGTCCCCGGAGTGTGCTTTGAAGTATGTTTTCCGTTTCTGGAAACCCAGTTAATGATGAGTGGTGAAATGTTTGTATTCCCGCGGCGACCTAGGTGTTCCATTAAAAGGGACTTTGCGGGAAGTAATGCGGAGTTAGCATTATTGAAATTTAAGAAATATTCCGTACCCCAAACGTTTAGGATTCTCTATTCCCAGAGGGTCTTGCTTTCCCCCCTTAATTGAATAACATACTGTCTTTGGAGCGCGTTCCATTTTTTTTTTCTCGTAGAATTTATCACTAATAACTAAATTCTTGTGTCATCCATTTTAAAAGATTTTACCGCTGTCGTATTTCTTTTTTTTTTCTTTCTGTATGCTCGTAGAAAACTGTATTAGTTGTAAACTCAGTTTGGAAGCATTTCGAAAATTTACAGAATCTGTACTACCTTTTGTCTTTCGACAGATATTTCGTGTGTAGTGTGATGCGTGAGCGCACTCTAGGTCCTGATATATTAGGTAATTTTACATTCATCGAAAAGAAAGTCGAAACCCCCTCATATCGACAATGATAGTTTTATGGGTGAGGGTTATGACGAGGATTTTCGTTATAGCTTTCTTGTTAATAATACTTACGTTAAATGCAAGTAATTTTTAAATGTAAAATAATTTAATCGCTTTAAACTCTGCATCTTTAGCTATAAGCATTTTAGCTGGTTAAATAGAATAGCTTAATTTTTAGATGTTCCCCAATACGTGGTAGGTCTCTAAAGTTATGCCCTGCACCATTTCGTTTTCTATTGATAGCATCTGTAAATTGCTTCGGCAGGATTTTTGTCTGTGAACCCTCTTAAAAATTAGTTACGTTTCCTTGGAACTGCAGTTTCTTTTAGGGATGCGACATCGATAACAAAACATCGATGTTTTGAAACATCGATATTCAATATTAAAACATCGATGCTAATAAAACCTCGCCCAAAAACCATCAATGTTTTTAAATATCAATGTTTTAGAACATCCATTTTTTAAAACTGGTTTAGAAACCTCAAACATTAATGTTACTTCGATTAGTCGTGAGGGGTGGGGGTGTGATTTAATTTTACTCTCTGATTGGGCTGACACAAATGACAAAAACTTGGTTGCTTTTGCCTTGGGCTACATTGATGACTCAAAATTATCGTTGTAAATATCGCCATGTTTTGCCTTCAAATGTCCAGATAAATTTGTGGTATTGCCAGAAGTTTTGAGGGACTTAAGGCAAATATTGCACTTCGCCAATTTGTCAGAGGTTTTGCAAAAATATTTCCAATCGGTACTTTTGGGAGGCATCTTACTAATATTATTAACGTCAACTTATATAAAACCAGAACAAAACAATAATTTAAATGGCTGCTCTCCTGTATATACTATTTATAAAATAAAACCCAATGGAAGGTTCTGGAGTGTCAGGAACATTCCAAGCGCTCTGATTGGTTCATTGGTTGTTGATTACCATTTGTCTGTTTGCTAAGGAATCGTTCCGACTTTTGTATTCGTCCTTTTCAGAATTCAGACTTACATTTACTGAGTGTGAAAATTATGCTACGTGGTAAATATATTTATTATTATGGTACTTTTTTATTAAAAAAATCGAGACAACGTAAAACATCGAGCACAAAACATCGATGTTAAAAAAACATCGGCTTTAATAAATCGATATTTAGAACATCCAATGATTTTTATCAAAACATCGATGTTTTGAAAACATCGACATCGATGTCGCATCCCTAGATTCTTTTATCAATATAATTCGATTCTATAGTACTATATACTGCCCTTTTAAAAAGGACCGGATATTTTCCCTACATGGCTAATTGCTTCTTAAATCGCCGTCCTGGACAATGAGTTTAGACATAGTGTCTCCTGTTCCCGATAAGATCAAGTCGTCGAGTATTGTTTATGGCATCAGCGCTGGCCGTGGGAAACTTCAATTTCTCCTCTCTTGTGAGGTAGTAACGTCCAATCAAATTAAGAGCCTTTTTACGTCAGCTTTGGCTAGGACAATCAGCTCCAATTATGCAGCCAGTACACTTCTTCAATCATACTTGGCGAAGGTTTAGGGCCATATTTTTTTGGCGATGAATCGCCGTTTTTCTCAGTTCGGCCTACGCGCTTCTTAAGCCGGCCACTCACGTAGACTTCCGTCATCTGGGGCGGCTGGAATTTTCGCGCCTCGGATACCTGGCATCAGCCACTCACGGGGACTCTCGGTGTCTGAGGCGCCGGATATTTTCCGTCTCGTTCACCTGCCTTCGCCCATTCGTGATGCCCGATTTAGCTCAGTTCGATGTTATTTTAATAACATCGGCACAGTGAGTTGGTAAAACTTCATGATTTAATACAATTTTATAAAATTATGCCATTTTCTTTGCTTTTTCTTTTTATTAATTAATACATTTAATAAACTAAAAAATAAAGATGTTTACTCAATAATAATAATTGTCGTATTGCATCAGTTATTTATTCCCCGTGGCTCTCCAAATCCATACTACCCTCTTCATTATTCAATTATATATCTAAATTGTTATTTATATTTAATTTTGAAGAATGGAATGTAAGAAATCTTTAAAAAAAAAATGAAGTCGATACTACAATTAGAACCGATTTTATGGCCAAATGTATAAAGCTAATAGTACAGTGATTTTTAGAAAATTAAACTTTAAATGGCTTTTTCTGAAAACTTATTTTTCAAACTTGTGCGCACTATTTCTTCAAAACTAATGGTCACAAATTGCTAAAATTTTCTATACAAGATATCTAGTATGTTTATATAATTTCCACCTAAATTTACGTAAGTACATAATATTAAATTTTACAGCATTTTTTTTTTAAAACATTTTATGATATTTCTTGTACATTACGATGCTTTTAAATATATATTTATGTGAATAATATATATTTAAAATATATATTATAAATATATATTTATGTGAATGTTTTAAAAATATATTTATGTGAAATAGGGTAGTTATTTTAGGTGTAGATTAAAATATTACCTACGGATAGAATACATACAAATAATTTAATATATATATCTCATATTTTAAAAAAAATCTGCACGCAGTGTATTCATTATTCATAAAACATTAACTTTTGTTTTATATAAAATAATTTCTAAAAATCTCCCAATAATTCTGCTTTTGTTTTCTATCAGATAAAGCTTTGTACATTTCACTCTAAAAAATTGGTTTAAATTAATTACAAATTAACTGTTTGACAACACATTAAGCTTGGTAGTAAAATCAGTGCATTTTTGTGAGAGCAAAGGTGGTCTCCTCGCTTTTAAACAAATAATATTACAAAAATTACAAAAAAATTAAATATTTAGAAAAATTTGAAATAAATGACATTTTGTAATAAGTTTAATTTTGTTTATTTACTTATTTATTTGAAAAATTGTTTATTCATAAATTTTCTATACAGTTCAATGAACGATATTAAAAATTCGGGATTAAAGAATAATTTTTCAGCTTCCATTATGTTCGAAAACATGCGGTAAACTGCAGGCTAACTTTCAGGCGCCTGGTATCTAGCGTACAGTACCCCACTCACGGAGACTTCTCGCGCCAGGAATTCGGTCTGGACTGAAATTCCAGACACAACATTTTTATCATCTGACGTCTCACCAAGACACCCCACTGACGGAGACTCTTGGTGCCTGAGGCACCAAAAGCCCGTCATCACAGATGACGGAAGTCTACGTGAGTGGCCGGCTTTATCGGAAGCTCACCGTACCCGTCCGTAATGTTGGTAGCGACCTACTGTACTGCGTTCCCCTTTGGCGATACTCTAGTTTGTAGCAACCCTAGCTTCTCTTGTTCGCTTCTGTCCAGAGATTTAAAAATAATATATTCAGAGAGACATTTTTTTTTTGATAGATATAGTTGTCTCTTCATATTTTAGCGACTATTCACCCCATCAGATTTGGCTCTGCCGATTCCGTTTGGGGGGCCCTTTTTTATATATTGAACTTGCAATGATCTTGAGATATGCTTCTGATTTTTGACCGGAACGGTCACAGTTTTTTTGATCTCATGTTGACTTTAGATCACCGTCGATTTGTTGTAAATAACATATTCTTATAATTTGTACTCAAGGGATTTGCTAAATGATTGCTGATCAAAAAAAATTTTTTTTTCGTAGCAAGACATTGGAAATATGTTTAATTTATGAGTTCATTTATATGGGTACTCAACCCACGTGTTGACAGTTGATTCCTGAGGTTATCTGCACACAGCCTATTCCACTACCATCCTGCCGGTATTAAGTCTGCTATTCCTGATCCGAATGACTGAAGGGTATCATCGATAAACCATCATCTAGCACCTTTGCTATTTTTTTTACTGCAGAACGTTTATGACTACTACAGTGCTGATCTAGAATCTACATTCCAGTACACCTATTACTATCCTACCGAACTTTTGTCCTTCCTCCTTCCTTGAGAACTTTCTCGTCCCTTCAGACAACTATTCTACAAAATCACTACAGTAGAATGACCCCGCGAACTTTTTTATCACTGTCTCCACGTTAACAAACAACATAATTTCTCTACCATAAGCCCGTCTGCACACGGATCAACTCAAAAGAAACTGATAACTGACTCCAGTCACAAACCAGTCCGTGATGAGTCGTAACCGTGATGAGTCGTCCGTGATCAGTCGTGAACTCGTCGGACGAGTTTGTAACCAGTTGCGCCGCGTCCATTCAATTACATAGGTTACGACTCATCACGGACTGGTTTGTGACTGGAGACAGTTATCAGTTTCTTTTGAGTTGCTCCGTGTGCAGACGGCCTAAGGGTGTCTATCAGATGGGTTTGAAGGTTAGCCCCGGCAAGGACACTTTTCCGTTCGAAATCGGGAAAAATGTTAGTTATCCCTAATGTTAGTACTGAACAGTAATGAATCACTAAATTCTTTTTAAACCATAACTAAAAATATGAATATATATGTAACTCTCCAACGAGCATTAAACAGAAATCAGTTCATCTCAGTCTGGTCCGGTGGGATAAAAATTAGACAACATCAGTTAAACGTTACGATACTATTTATTTAATTCCAAAATCAGACCAGACTTCCAACTAGTTTCACTGGAAGACATTTTGAACAGTTCCCTTCTCGAAAGACCTAGGTCTGTTCGTGATGGACGTATCCAAAGTTCTGTTTTTTGTTCTTTCTCCTGACGCTTAGAGAAGGGGACACCTGGATGTCGTGCGCAAACGATGATGTAATCATGGCGTGATCTTCCGATAGATCATGAAAGACTGATTATTGCTGCCATCTATCGGCTTTTCTGCTAACTCCATTGTCCTAGTATTATCCTATATTTTAATTAGTTTACCATATCCTAATATTTATTTTATGACATATATGTGTAAATGCATAAATATGCAAGTATCCAGTGTCGTTCGTTTAAAACAGTTGTTCTTAATCTTTTGTTAATCAGGGACCACTTGCCAAAAAAGAAATTCGGGGGGGGGGGACACTCTCAACCCATTCTTTTAGAAGCAAAAATGGGTTCTATTTTCTGAATAAACAAACCATTGCGGTAAACAACTTCAAGGGGGTAAGGTCACGATTTTCGACAAAAAAGTGCATTTTTCAATTTTTGCATTTTTAAAAAGTATGTACTATTGTGCTTCTGCTGACATTTGCATATTTGTTCTAGCTGCACTAGATGTATTTTTAATATTTTTCTAAAGAGCTATTACTATCTGTTAAAGCGTCTGGCGTCACACAACTTCACCAACCAAAACAAAACACTCTCTGCATTCATAGTTGCATTAGCTATCAATGCAGATAGTGGTTTTTTTAATTTCTTGTGCTCCAGCCAAAACAACCGTTTTACCAATAGTAGTACTGGATTACATTAAAAACATTTATAGAAATTTTGCAGATCCTGATCTACTTGCCAAATGTCTGCATGGGAAAACACAAAGCCGCAATGAGAGTGTAAATAGCATAACCTGGTCACTGATCCCAAAGAATGTTTTTGTACAGTTAGAAACTTTAAAAACAGGTGTGTTTGAAGCAATTGCATCCTATGATGACGGAAATATCTCTGGTATATCTCTGGGTTTTTATACTTCTCGAGCAATGCATACAGCTGATCGGACGAGATTAATAAGAGCTCAATATGATGTTTCACAGCAAACCAGGGAAGCCAGAATAAATAGAAGACAGAAAAAATTTAAATTAGAAGACATTCTTGATGATGATCCAGATGATCCAAGCTATGGAGCTGACATGCACTAAGCACAAGTGAACGTTTCACTAAATGTTGATTTTCTCAAAACAGTGTTTTTTGCCAGATAAGGAATATTTTTTTCAAAAACTATTGCTGTGATTATTTTCAAACTTTGTATATTTAATAAATGAATAATATTACATATTTTAACGAAGGGATTTTTAGAAAATCAATTTAGAGTAATTTAGTAATATAAAACGATGTAATTTTGGTATTTTTGAAAAAAATACATATAGTAGAAGTTATATATATTTTAAAAAATAACAAGGTATTTAAATTATAAAAGCTCTGGTTAAAGTATTTAATATATCTCAGGAAATATACAGTAAAAATATTAAAAACTTATATTCAATAGAATATTTCTAAATGTTCCTTAAAAATGAGTAATTTTAACATTACTGACATAAGGAATCTGGATCGTGACCCTACCCCCTTAATAAAAACGGAAAAAATAAACTTAATAATAACACATGAACGTAAATGAATGCTTAATAGTAAGTATAAAAAACTACGAAAATTTAAAAATGAAGGAGATATTTTTAGATTCTATTTGCTTTACCAGTTTTCAAATGGCTGTGTTACAGAAAATATATTAGAAATTTTTTTGAAGTATAACAACTATTTTCTCGTACCCAAAACGTCAGAATGCGGAAGAAATGCAGGAATTTTTAGAATTTGAACAGTCTAAATTGTAAGGGCAGACTATTCACCGGCCGGAATTCCATCCCGGAAGGTCAAAGTTGTTATGTCGGTCCCTGTCTTCTGCATTGGAAATGGGTATAGAATATATGAAACTGTAAAATATTTCTCAGAGACATATTTATGTAGCCTCATAGAAAACCTTTAACTCATTAAATTTTACAGGGAGATTTTTCTCAACATCTGAAAACTGAATTTTCTTATTTTACCCAGCCTAACACTCTATATGGAATCCGCTTCAATGTCAGTCTATATATATAAAACAATTCATTAACTGATTGACAGACTGACTGAATGTCTGACAGACAGATAACGCACTGACCAAACCGCTGGACCTGAATGGCTGAAATTTTGCATGGCGATTCTTCTTACAGCATAGGGCTGCACTAAGAAAGATTTTGGAAAAATTCTTAGATTTTTTAAATTAAATTTTTAAGCTGTTTTAGTAACTTTTTTAAAGTTTGTATTTAAAATAAGAATTTGAGGGTTATAAAATTTATATCACGAGAAAGATCATAAAAATGCCTTTAAAATGAAATCTTTTTCGAATCTTTACCTCCATTTTCTGATTTTTGATGAATTTTTAAAGATTCAATTTTAGTATTTAATTTATTAAATGCTGATCACGTGATTTCTTTTTCTGGTGCTTTAAATTAATTTATCATCAGGTTCATAGCAACGAAACAGACAAAGAAAATTTTTTCTTGCTAATGCGACAGACGATTGGGCATTAGCCAAAAAAATATTGAAATACAGTAAAAGATATGTTCCTCAAACTCTACTATATTAACAGTACTATAGTCTTTAGTATGTTTTATTAGATTTAATTTGAATATTTTCTTTTACATTATTTTGTCTATTAAAATATCCGTTACGATTATTTTATAAATATTTTTTTCGTTTTTTTTTAACATTAATTGCATAGATTGATCTTCGTATTTATTATCTATATATATAATACAGTTCCGTAACTCACTCACTGACATACAACGCACAGACCAAACCGCTGGACCTAAAGGGCTGAAATTTTGCATGGCGATTTTTCTTATAGTGTAGGGGTGCACTAAGAAACATTTCTGAAAAATTCTTATTAGATTTTTTTAAATTAAATTTTTAAGCTGCCTTAGTAACTTTTTTTATGTCTGTATTTAAAATAATAATTTTAGGGTTATGAAATTTATATGACATGAAAGATCGTAAAAATTCCTTCAAAATGAGATCTTTTTCGAATCTTTAGCTCCCTTTTCTGATTTTTGTGGAATTTTTAAAGATTAATTTTTAGAATTTGATTTATTAAATGCTGATCACGTGATTTCTTTTTCTGGTATTTTAAATAAATTTGTCGTCACGTGCATAGAAACTAAATAGACAAAAAAATATTTTTTTCTTGCTAATGCGACAGACGATTGGACATTATTTTGTCTATAAAAATATCCTTACGATTTTTTATAAATATATATTTTCTTACATCAATTGTATACATTGATCGTCATATTTATTATAAATATACTATATATATATATATATATATATTAATATTTATATTTTTGGCATTAATTGCTTACATTGACCATTGCATTTAATTTGAATGTACTCCGTAGCGAAGTGCGGGTTTTCAGCTAGTAAATATATATATACCTATATATTTTTTCATTTTTCGGCATTAATTGCATACATTGACCGTTGTATTTAATTTGAATGTACTCCGTAGCGAAGTACGGCTTTTTCATCTAGTTTTCTATATATATAACAAATACAAATCAAAACTGTTGACTACGAGATAAATGCTACCGCCTAGATTCCTATTAAAATTTAATAGAATTTTTTTTTTCTGTTTTTTTTCTCCTTTTTTTTTAAAATTTATTATATATATACTAAAAAAAAATATTGAAAGTCTTTCTCTATTAACTAGCCTCGTTTGTGTCGGCAACTCTATCGACTGAAGAGTCTGAATCCTTTTCCATCCACATCCTCTTTTAAAAACATAACATTCAAATGGAAATCTTCTTTCTTCTCGCTAATACATTCATTTTCGTTCTGCGCGCGTTATAGACTTCACCCGGGTTACACAAATGAGGCGCCTCTCTCTCTCGTGACTAGACAATGAGTGAGATAAATCAGGACAGAAAATTCGGTGCATAAGTTGTGCGAAATTTTGCCTATTCCGGATTTTAAATTCAGATCAGCTTCACTTGAGGCAGAATTCCCTTTTTCTGTTCTCTGCGATTCAAGGGGAGTGGTCACTTTTACGTACCTTTAAAAGCATCTTTTTTAGACATATGTTTGATTGTATGTACCACTCATGATATTTGCTTGAATTACATGAAGTTTTTCAGTAACTGCCTATCATATTGTTTATTATATATGCAATATTTCAAGGTAATTAAAAAAAAATTATGCATAAAAAGTGAATTTTTTTTTTTAAATCGAGCATTTTGCAGTCAACTACTGTGCGCATTCTGTGAAAATAAATTATTAAGATTGTAAGGTATACACAAGATTCGATTCACAAGAATCGAACTTTTGAGTGAATGAATTAAAGAAGCTGCTTGAGATATGCTAATTTCGGCATACGCGCTTGGTATAAATACCAAGCAGCTTGATTAATACAGATGTTTGAAAGAAGGTTGTTAAAGTTGATAGATAAGCGTAAGGGTGCTACGAGGAAAGCAGCTCCAGGTGCTATCCTGCGCCAGTGCTTAGGGGGCCCAAAGTTTACGTGGCAGTACTGCTGGTTTGACTCTCTGCTGGTTTGTGAGTATTAGCAATGTGTATTTCTATTGAATGTTAATATATATATATATATTCCATACAAGTAGTACGTATGCTTATTGCTGTAAAAGCAAATTCTATATGTGCAACGAATTCAATAAACATTGTTTCATGTATAAACTGTGTTTGTATCAAATTCATTTAGAGTGCCACTTCAAATTATATACACCCAAGTCTGGGTAGAAGTGAGCTATACTCTACAAAATACAGTAATAATTGTTTACATGTTTTCATTAACTCGCTGTCTTGTTTATGTGTGTGTTTGTCCAGTACAAATCTTGCAATCGTTTTCTAACTAACTTCCCGACTAGCTAGACATTTGAAACTTTTAGAATACCTCAGAACACGATGACAATGCATTCTTTTCATAATTTTAGCCATCTTTAAGCAGATTGAATTCATTTTCAGTTATTTTCAGTTAATTTTGTTTTGTAGACTGGTGCAGCCATCTGTCGGCCGGGACGGTAACGAAAAGTTAAACGCGAGTTAACTTCCAATTAACTTCATTTTCTTTCATGTTGATGGGATAATTCATCAAAAAAAATTTTAAAGTATTTATTAATACATAGAATTTTCAAGTTTATAGGATTCAACAGAAAATTTAAAAACATGGCATATAAAACGTTATTTTTATCATGTAATTATTTACTATATGTCATTACAATACTTGAAGCAACATTATCCACCAACGTTATTCTAAAGTACATTGAAAGATTTTAGTACGTGCTATTTTAAGTTAGAAATTTCGAAAATGACTGCGTAAAAGCTTATAAAAAATTCATTAAAAAAATTTTAATATGATAAGGTTCAAGAATGTTTGTAGATTTTGTTGCCTGAAGTATTGAAATCACATTTAGTAAACAATTATTACTCTACCTTAATTATTTATTTTGACAGTATGCGCACAGTAGTTGACTGCAAAATGCTCGATTTAAAAAAAATCACTTTTTATGGATAAAAAATAATTTTATTTTTATTTAATTACCTTGAAATATTGCATATATAATAAACAGTATTTTAGGCAGTTACTCAAAAAATTTCATGTAAATCAAGAAAAAATCATGAGTAGTACATACAATCGAACATAGGTTTAAAAATGATTCTTTTAAAGGTACGAAAAGGTGACTACTCCCCTTAAGATGTTTCAACTCCCCCTTTTCCATTTTTGGGGAAAAGAGAATTGTGAAAAACTGTAATGTAATGTAATGAATATCAAATTAAATTGCGTAATGATTAACAAAGAGTATATATACGTAATGAATATCAAATTAAATTAAATCAAAATACAACACATCAGTCACTATCTTAAAAAAATTACTATTTTAATACCCACTTTTCAATAAATGTGTAAACATTTGAAATCTAACACAAAAAAAAAATTGTTGAAATATTTTTTTCGAAATTAGATTTTTATTTTGAAAACCGTTCATCTAAATGTTATTGTGTCCGATAGCTCAGCATACCCCTAAAATGTTTTATACAAAAAAAAGGACTTCAATAGCATTCGGAATCCCCGAATTGGCGTAATACAATACAAAAGTAGCGTTTACCTACGCAAGCGTTCTCTATTTTAGTAATACCATATTTTATTCCATTTCTATTCCAGCTATAAGTAATACTGTACTTCTCATTTGCAAAACTATTTACCGAGTAAATTGAAGTGCGGAAATGTAATGTTTGTTATTCTTAATGAAATGGATGTTCTATGAACAAGCATGAAAATGGTGCTTTGCCGTGACTCCGGCTGTGTGTGTTTGTAGCGGTAAGCGTTGAAATTCATTTATAAATTTTTTTTGAGTTACATGATTGCGTGCTGATTGGACGCTTAATTTCTTTCTGCGTGTGTATGTGGCCCGGCAAACCTGATAAGCAAAACATTAAATGCGGCTAGAAAAACAGAGAATACAATATGATAATATAACCACGACTTGTAACACACGTACCTACCTTTCGTTCGAAGTAAAATTTTACTTGAACCAAGTTATGGCGGGTGAATAGAATGCTAAATATTTGCCACAGCTTATTACCGCTCTCCTTTATTGCATATCTGTCATTTTTCCCAACGTAAGTTTAAGCTGTGCAAAATATTGAAGGGGTAATTTTTACAAATTATTTTCGTAACTTTGAAATTATTTTTATATATCCGATATTTTTTTCTAGCCTTCCTTTTGGTAACCACCAGATATGTAACTTCTAACTGAAAACCCGTACTTCGTTACAAAGTTCATTCAAATAAAAGACAACGGTCAATGTATGCAATTAATGTAAAAAATAAATAAATATATATATATATATATATATATATATATATATATATATATATATATATATATATATATATATTGTAGCGTACTAGAAATAGAGGTTATTTTTCCCGAAACCCCACAAGCTCTTGGAAAACACAGCTGCGTGTTTTCAAGGAATGTGTTTTTCGGTTCCACCAGTTTCGGAATCCGTGGGGGAATTAAAGACCGTTTCCCTCACAAACAAGCCACTAAAGCTGTCAACTTAACTTTTCGGAATGTAATAAAGTTCGGCTTCTCCAGAAGAACTGTGAGCCGACAATCTGGCGGCTCCTCCACCCCTTCTGAAAAATCCAGACATTGGGAGACGCTTCATAGATCCCGCACAGGGTAGACGTGTTTTTACTAGGCTCCTGTGTTGTTGGGTCGAAAATGGGCCCGGGAGCGCGTATCTGTAAATCTGCACCCAACTTAAGTGAATTTGTCGAAACGTCTAATTTTTAATTTTTTTCTTGTAAATAAATTGTTAAGTTTGTTTTAAAAATTTGGCTTTCGTTTTTAATTAGAACTCTGTCTTTCTTTGGTATGGATTAATAGTAGTAAAAATTTAAAAATGCCTCAGAGAGTTAACAGCCTTGTCGTGATGCCACAATATATATATATATATATATATATATATATATATATATATATATATATATATATATATATATATATACACAGTTGGCTCTCTATTTAACGACTTTCAAGGGACCGTGAAAAATCGTCCTTAAGTAGAGATCGCCCTTAAACAGAATTTGTGAAAAAATAACATTTCCCATAACGTCGGAGGGGCCGGGACTCGGAAATATCGTCTTTAAATAGAGATCGTCGTTAAGTAGAGCGTCGTTAAACAGAGAGCCAACTGTATGTATATATATATATATATATATATATATATATATATATATACATACGAGGGTTGATCCAAAAAAAGTTTACAAGGCAAATGAAAAAGTATTTATTAACAATAGAAACAAGATACAAATGGGAATCAAGAGACACATCTGGCATTCACTTTTCCACATAGTCGCCAAACCTGTTTAGGCATTTGTCAGAACGTTTGACCAGCTTGTTTATCCCGGCTTGGTAGTAATCAGGACCCTGCTCATTGAGCCATTTCTCGGCAGCTGTTTTCACTGCATCGTCTGAGGTGAACCGTGTTTCGGATAAGTTTCGCTTCAACGCCGGAAAAAAGAAATAGTCACTTGGAGCCAAATCGGGGCTGTATGGGGGGTGATTCCAGACCTGCCACTTGAACCTTTGCAGCAATTCCTGAGTCTGGCGAGCTGTATGGGGCCTGGCATTGTCATGCAGAAGAATAACGCCTTTGCTCAGTAATCCAGGCCGTTTGCGTCGGATGGCTTCACGCAATTTCGTTAAGGTGGCACAATAACGATCGGCATTAATGGTATGGCCACGCTCCAAATACTCGATTAGGATAACACCAGTCGTATCCCAGAAAACGGTTGCCATCACTTTACCGGCAGAGGGCGTAACCTTAAACTTCTTCCTCGGCGGTGATCCAGCGTGTTTCCACTCCATCGTGGCTCTTTTGGATGTGGGGGTGAAGTGATGACGCCATGTTTCATCACCGGTAACGATGCGATCAATGAAGTGTTGTCCGTCTGAATGGTATCGCTGAAGAAATGTGAGGCTGCACATCATTCGAGTGGTTTTATTCTCCTCGGTCAACGCACGTGGAACCCAGCGGGCACAAACTTTGGAATATCGCAACTCATCGGTTACGATACGCTGAACGTTACCATAACTCAGGTCCAACTCTGAGGCAATCTCACGCACGGTTACTCGTCGATCGCTTTGGATGATTTCTTCAACACGTGCCGTGTTGATATCCGTCCTTGAACATCTTGGACGGCCGCTCGCTTCCATATTGCGGTTTTCCACTTGCTCCCTGCCCGCTTGATAAGAACGACACCATTTCGCTACCTGTTGTCTACTCACTGCTTTGTCCCCGTATACCTCAACGATTTGTCTGTGAATTTCGGATGCGGCCACATTCTTGGCCCATAAGAATCGAATTACGGCTCGCACCTCTATGCGAGACCACTTTTCTAGACGTCGTGCCATTACTGTCTCTCTTAAGTGACTGCGTACTGATGCTACTTACTCGTAGAACCGCTGTAGGACAACTAGCGCCATCTGTCAACCACCCTGGGTGGAAATATTCGCTCCACAGTTATTACGTTTCAAATGCTACTGCTATTAAACTTTTTTTTGATCAACCCTCGTATCAGTGGCGTAGCGAGGGGTGGGCAAGGGGGTCTATCATGCCCCGGGCGCCACTCGCACAGGGGCGCCGAACGGTCCTTTTCACTAATTCTATATATTATATTACTATATGTTTTTCGGAGAGGGGGGCGCAAAAAAGGTATCGTGCCCAGGGCGCCAGTTATGCTCGCTACGTCACTGATATATATATATATATATATATATATATATATATATATATATATATATATATATATATATACACACACATGGAGAAGAGAATATTGAAATTAAAGTTAATACAGTACAGTTTGAGGAACATATCTTTTACTGTATTTTAATATTTTTTTTGGATAATGTCCAATCGTCTGCCGCAGTAGCAAGAAAAAAATACTATTTTGCCTATTTCGTTGTTATTCACGTAACGATAAATAAATTTAGAGTACCAGAAAAATAAATCAAGAGATCATCATTTAGTAAATTAAATTCTAAAAAATAATCTTTAAAAATTCAGCAAAAATCAGAAGATGGAGGAAAAGATTCGAAAAAGATTTCCTTTTAAAGGAATGTTTAGGATCTTTCTCGTGATATAAATTTTACATCCCTCGGGTTATTATTTTAAATGCAAACATTAAAGAATATACGAAAACAACTTAAAAATTTAATTTAAAAAATATCTAAGAAGAATTTTTCAAAAACCTTTCTTACTGCATCCTTGCACCATAAGATGAATCTCCATGCAAAATTTCAGCCCTTTAGGTCCAGCGGTTTGGTCTGTGCGTTGTCTGTCACTCTGTCAGTCAGTTTCGGAACGGTTTTATATACTATGCCCACATAAGTCACTTCCCACCCTCTTAACTTCGGAACGGCTGCTGCTATATTCATAAAATTGGTGTCTAGGTATAGTAAAGTAACCATGCACTACTGATTGAAACCACCTACCGCGCTACCTGGTGGAAAACTACGAAGGTAAAATTCCTATCTCAAAAACGGAACGAGATAGGTAAAAAAAGTGATTTACAAAGTTGTAGAAAATCATAGATTTAGTACAAAAGATACCTTGTGAACATTAATGCAAAGAATAGAACGGTTAAAATGCGCATTTGTGTTTTCGTGATTTCCTACACTGTGACGTCACGAAACTTGAACGAAAGGAGAAATGATTATCTTTCGGGCAAAACACGACACCGTAATGTGCGCAGTGGTATATCGCTTTTGATCCCCAATCAAAAGGACCGCGGTTCTAACCCCGAGGATTGTATCCTTGTACTGATTGTCTTTATAAACAGAGTAGACAATACGTAGATCCTGTAAAATAGTGTCGCATCAACTCAACGCAACTTGCGCTTGGTGTTCGAAATTTTTGCAGTAAGCAAATACGTAAGAAACGTCACTCCTGTTCACCTGAGACAGCTATAAAAGAGACATCTTCTTGGGGTTGTAGTATGTTGATGCTCGTGGTCATGGCTGAGTATTCCAAAGCTGAGATCTCCAGTGAAGCAGTACCTCGTCAAGGAATTCGGGGACCAAATAATTGGGTATGGCGGTTTCGAAGAGTGGCCTCCACGTTTGCCTGATCTGACTCCATTGGACTTTTTCCTGTGGAGATACCTGAAACAGCAGGTGTATGCGCCCCCTCCACAAACATTACAGGACCTTAAACGACGCATTACGGACGCTTGTGCAAACGTGTCACGCTCTATGCTCCTACGCGTGCAACGTGAGATTCAAACGAGGATCCAAATGTGTATTGCAGCTGACGGTGAGAAGCTTGAACATCTCAAATAAATGCATATTGTTAAATCTAGTTGTTTTTTTCTTTCTCAGATCCTTTTGTCACGTCACAGTGTAGGAAATCATGAAACAACAAATGCGTGTTTTAACCGTTGTAGTCTTCTCATTAATGTCCGCAAGGTATATTTTCGTACTAAATCGATAATTTTCTACAACTTTGTAAATAACTTTTTTCCCCTATCTCGTTCCGTTTTCGAGATAGGAATGCTAACTCCCCAGTTTTCCACCAGGTGGCACTGTAGGTGGATTCATTCAGTAGCGCATGGCTACTTTACTATACCTAGACACCACTTTTATGAATATAGCAGCAGCCGTTACGTAGTTAAGAAGGTGGGAAGGGACTTTTGTGGGCATACTGTATATAGATTAAAGCAACAAGAGCTAAAGTTAATGGCTAATGAGGATTTTATTTTATTATAGAAAGTGTATTTTTTTACTCGTAATGAACAAATTTATTCCTAAAGAAAGACTTAAAGAGTCAAAAAATTATAATTCTCAACAAAGTCGATGTAATTATCATTTTCAATAGAATAAAAATTGAGCTCTTGAACAATTAGGTCAGCCGCGCAATACGATCTTTCGTTTTACAGCTCAAAGTTTGACAAGTGATGCAAATAGAGACGTACGGCTCAATTTTTAGACGAGGGGTAGTTCTGTCTGACCACAACTCTTGTGACTTTCCAACTGATTGACACCTGTTGCATGTCTTCAAGTGAACGCGAATGTACAACTTTTAGTTGTGACTTAAAAATCGGTAGCCAGAGACTGACCTAATAAACGTTTTTTAACAGACAATATAAAATCAACACTCATTTTTATGTGATACATTATAAGTATGTTGCTAAGTTATTACTGAGTCTTTCATTCTGCAGTCAATGAAACTCAATTTTATTTGGCTAAAATGGCATGCAATTTCTTAATCCTTAGTATGAATTAGGATGTTCACAAAAATAGAATCTAATATTAAAAAAAAAGATGTCGGTGTAAATGTCCGTGTTATATATTGGACAGCCCTACATTTTGTAATTCCCCTTCTTACTGTTTTCACGTATGGGCCTGTTCACATAGAAGTCCGTTGCGTTGCGTTGCGTTGCGTTAAGCAAAAGATGACGTTGAGACGAAAATAAACCAATCATAGGCGTTAAAAATATCATTGCTAATCGTTTGGAGGCATATGATTGGTTTATTTTCGTCTCAACGTCATCTTTTCCTTAACGCAACGCAACGGACTCCTATGTGAACAGGCCCTATGTCGTGCAGAGACATAAGCATTTGTTGTTACTTTAGCTGTTCGGTCGTAAGGAACTAGTTTCTATATGTGAACACCATTATTAAGGGCACTCCATTAGTTTCCATTGTGCTACAGTCAACGAAGGGACCAGCAGACAAATATTTGACTGACGTCATCTAAGAGCTGGATAATAGGAGAGATCAAAGGATCTGCAAAGTGTGAGAAAGTGAACAAAACTATACACACACACACACACACACACACACATGAGGAATTAACTTCTTAAAATGAACGAAATGACACATACTAAAAGCTCCAAAATAGGAAATTCCATAACAAATACCTTAAAAGAAACATTAGAAGAGCATTTGATTGGGTTGGTTTGGTTTGGAGCGCTACGGTCAACTTTTGCTACACGAGGGCTAATTTGACCGGGACCTACTGTTTAAAGCCGATTCCGAACGGCTACAGACATCCATGCCAACAGTGGGGCTCGAACACGCGGAATTTGATACCGAATGCCCGCACCCTAGCCATTTGGTCATCGTCCGGCAGAAACGCATTTGAACTCAACACATTGTTAAACGGTACTTAGTAAAGTCTTGATTTTACATTCAAATGAAGACTATTTAGGATAAAGGGAAGTCATATTGAAGAAATTTTTGATCAACTGAACATTGCTTTACTTGAAAACTACATTTTCTATGACATGAAAGAGTTTCAGGCAAATCGCAAAGTGCTATCCTTTAAGGATACATTGGACCATGAAAAGCTTTTTTTTATTATTTATCAACCAATTGCTATAAAATTTTGTATACTTATACAGTCTTATTTAGAGATGGAAATTCGAAAGTTAAAAATAAAATCAGAATTCAATTAATTAAGATATTAATTAAAATCAGTTTGTTAATTAATCTATTTAAAAAGACTCCATGCGCATTAATTTTTGTCTCGGATATCTAATTTTATCTCTTAATCTAGCTTTTTATAGTTAGTAGCAATATTTCATTTACAGTCATATTTATAAAAACTAGAAAAGAAATTGATAAAAATAGGTCATTTTATGCAAAATTTTATCAAAATTTTTTTTTTTTATTCTAAAAATTTTAAGTTGTTTTAAAATAGTATAATGAATTGATTACTAAGTTTTATTCTAACATATATAAATAATCATTTTATGAAATTTTAGGAAAATTCAAGAAAAATTATGACGCATTGAATATTTTAAACTTACCGAAACGACATGAAAACTTGTTTTGAGAAAATTGCATTACAAGTTTTAATTTGACTAACATTTCCATTGTGTACGTTTAAAAAAATACTTATAACTCGGTTAATAATGATCGGATCAACATACTTTTTTTAAATTTAAAGCTGAAGATTTGCAGAATCATTTTCTGAAAGAAAAAAAATCGTTTTGGGGACATATATTTGTCAATCTGAAGGTCCATTGTCGCCTTAAACTATGAATCTCAGACCCCCATTTAAAGAAAACTAATTTCAAAAAATAAGATACCGTAATTTATTCCCCAATTTCAGTCTTTGGTGGTGATTTCGTATATATTTAAATAAAATTGTCGGTCAACAATGTGTTTAGAACACACTTAGACAACTCGCATAAAAAACACCTAATTTTATGAGATAGGAATATTTTTACATAAAAATTTATTCAATATGAAACTTCCAACATTCCTTTTAAGATCCAAAATTTTATTTTCCCCATATTTTAATCTAGTTTCACCAAGTTGTTCAAAAAATAATTACACGATAAAAAGAACTATTTATACACCATGTTTTAAAATTTTCTGCTGAATAATATAAACTTGACAATTCTATATATTAAAAAAAAACTTTTTTGAAATTTTTTTGATGAATTATCCCATCAACTTGAAAGAAAATAAAGTTAATTGAAAGTTAATTTGCGTTTAGCTTTTCATTCTTGTCCTGGACGATAGATGGCTGCACCAGTCTATAAATACAAAATTAACTGAAAATGAATTCAAAACTGCTTAAAGATGGCTAAAAGTATTTAACAAATGCATTGTCATCGTGTTCTGAGCTATTCTAAAAGTTTCAAATGTCTAGATAGTCGGTACACAAACAAACAAGAAAGCGAGTTAATGAAAACATGTAATAAATGATTGAGAGCCTGTATACTTTTAAATGTATAAAGAGGGAACCATCTCGAAGAAGCGTTGCTCCCATAATCGTGATATTTGAACAAGAAAGAGTTCTTGGACATAAAACCGTGATTAGTTCGTTCCTTTCGTAAACGTATTTCTCAGTTTAATGGACCTCCCCTTGAAGTCGTAAAAATTAAAGGCCGATCGTGACATTACAACAGTTCAAATAATTTAGCTAAAGGATATAAACGCGACAGAATCGATTGAATTTAATGACCGCTGTATTTTTATCCCGTCTATAAACTGCAGGTAAAGTAAATCTGACGTGATAGGTTACAGAATCGAATTATTTATATTTTCTACCCAAGATAGAGTGTATGAACTTTCTGAAATAACCTTTTGTTAGTTGCCTCTTTAAACTGTCACGAACGGGACATTTATCAGGGGATTCGCGTCATAATAACGAGTCATTTTGGCGGCTTAGGTCGGAAACTCACTTTACAAATTATCCGATTTATTTCGCAATTTTTTACGGGAATTTATCCTTTTCTGTAAAACTAATGTTGGATGTCTGTCTGTTGTGAAGCCTCTTCCCTTATTGGATTCTCTCACTGCAATGTTAACCAATCCAGAAAATGTTTCCAATGACGCTAGAATAGGACTGTAAGATTTTAAAAAATATTGTTCCGTTTTTCCTGGGTTCGATTGGATTGAATAAATTCTCTTCGTAAAATGCACACAAAATAAAATTTATTATTCTCTAAATTCTTCAGGCACATACACATATACTAACAGAAAACACGTAACAACTGTCTTCTTTACAACAGAAAACTCTAAAAACGCAAGTCAGGATAACAGAGTCTTCAATACAATACTCGCCTACCACGCTCTCAACACATTCAATTCTCAGCAGAAAAGAACACTGAGTTCAGGTTCAGGTTCAGGTATTTCAACTTGTCGGAGCTCCAAGGTCTGTAGGACTTTATCTCCAATTGTAACATTATGCATCAGAAATATATTTGCCCAGCAGGTAATTAAATATCATAAATAGGTCCTTATCAGTAAAAACACAATACAAGTAAAATAAGTAATAGTAAAATAAAAGCAACCGTCGGGATTCGCACCCGGGAGAAAAAAATTACAAGGCGCACGTGCATCCACTGGGACAGAGTTGCCACACTCATTTAAGAAAAATGAGGAAGATATTCGCACTGAGATTAAAGTAAAGTTCTAGGGGGTTGGTAAAAATACAAGAGGGAGGAGTATAAAAGTAAGAATAAGTAAGCAAGATAGAAGAGACAGTGTTAGCTCTTAAGAAGACACTCCCGGGGGCGTTTGCGGTTAGCACGGTGGGAGTAGAAATAGTCGGGAAACTCAGCTATAATCTCATTACGAATGTTAGGAATATTATCAAAAGAATTCTTAGAGAATTTAAGTGCAGTTTCCTTGAAGGAAAGGATGCTGAAGACTCGTCGTATGGTTTTATTAGACATATAACGGATTGCTTGGCGAATACGTCTGAGAGTCAAGTTCTGGATGACCTCCAGTTTATGGATATGAGTTTTCGCGTCGTAGAACCAGACCGGTATTGCATAAAGAGCTACGGGGAAAATAACTTGTTTAAAAAGAAGGACTTTGTTTCTCATGGAAAGATGGCTGCCGTATATTAATGAGCGAAGTTGCCTGGTAACAGCGTTACATTTTTGTACTAGTTTATCGACATGGAATTTCCATATACACTGAGTTCATTGACAATGTCAGGTATATTTATAGACTTCCAAAGCGCTCTCTATCGGCCAACCAGCTAGAAATAGCTGGAACGTTCCAGAAAGGCCTAGTAGGTTGGCGACCATTTGGCGCCATATCGCAAAATTTGGCAACCAAAATAAGTCACCAAATCCATCGCCAATTTGGCGAAAACTCTCATATTTGGCGAGATTGGAATACACTCGTAAAATTCGTAAAAATATATATACTCTGTAACAGAGAAAGAAATTTGGTATGTTATTAATTTTCTGCATGTCGTTCGCCGAAAGAAATGATGTGCTCTTAAAACACGGTACACCTCATTTTTCTCAGAATCATTCAAATTTGTTTGGCAATGCGGGACACTTCTCAATGCATACATTAGCACATAATCCGTGAGAATCGTTGGTTACTCTCAATGGACGCACCACATGGGTGAACCAACACCACCCCTGCATTTTGACTGAGCACCCCCAGTTGCGACGTCTACTCGTACCTTCTCCCACTCTCTCTGACATTCGAATTTAAATCATTCAAATTTTAAAATATTCTTGACGCTTCTATTATCTTCTCAGATGAATGTAAAATGTACCCAAGTAAATAATTACACGATAAAAAGAACTTTTTATATAACACGTTTTTAAATTTTCTGTTGAATCATATTAACTAATTGCACAAACCTTCACTTAAGTATTCTTTTTCACTTTCTTTCACTTAATTTTAATCACTTTTTAGTCGTTTCCACTGTCCACAGACTTTATAAACTGCTAAGTTTTATATATATATTTTTTTTTTCGCACAATATTTTCGTAAACAAACTAAATTCACATGTATTCTGCTTTCAAATTCGTCAAACGCCATTACGCAAAGTGCCAGTATTGAATTCGACAGAAGCGCCACCTTGCGGATTTTTTTCGAACTAACTTTCCATACAAAACAAAATTAACTGAAGATGAATTCAAAGCTGCTTGAAGAGGACTAAAAGTATTAAAACAACGCATTGTCATCGTGTTCTGAGCTATTCTAAAAGTTTCAAATGTCTAAATAGTCGGGAAGTTAGTTAAAAATCGATTGCAAGATTTGTACTTGACAAACACACAAACAAGAAAGCGGGTTAATAAAAACGTGGTAAAAATTTCTTTCTCTTACATGGAGTGCAGTTTAGGAAAAAAAATCACAAAATCCAAGTTCGCAATGATTTAGAAAGTGTTCTCCATAAGTTATTACTGAACTAATGAACTCCAATACGGCATTACCTAACAACCCTAAGTCTAAATGATTTCTTCTTGTTTTATTAATTTGCTGTAAAGAATAACACATTCCTCTCAGACAAGATTTAATTTCCCTGAAAAAGAAAGCAACTCCTTCGTAAAATAATCATCATTAGTTTTTTTAGTGTTGGGAAATAAATTATAACTGTAATGTAAAAGTGATTTCTAGATTAACAGCAAGAGCCGAATATAACACCGAAAAATGAATCCTTTTCATCTTCACCTTTCATAAAGCAAACAATGAAGTCCAAAAATAACCATAGAGAAAGCAATATAATGAATCCCGATACAGATGTGATTTTGCTGAACAAATGAAAATAAAATTAATACAATAAATTAATCAGAGGCCAGAGAAACTCAACTCCGTAGCTTTTTGGTATTCTTTACTTTAATAAGATAATTAAAACCAGTTTCTTTTTTAAGGTCGGTTTGTCCGCCTTTGTTCCTGGATGAAGACATCTCAAATATTTTATTAAGTTTCATCGTTTTACTTTTTGTAAAGAATAATAATTACCTTCTTTGGCTCTTAAAGGAAACTCATTTCGGAAATGAGATCCTCAAGTTTAATTATAATTAAGATTAATAATTTTTCTCATTTTGTTAGGAAAAGTATAAGTTTACACGAAAAACGTATTTTTCGAATCGACTCGGGTATGTCAAGGGAAAAAAATATCTGAATCCTAGATTACAGCTGATTTCATTTTCTGGCCATTTATTAAATAAGTCCAAGAATCTGAGAATTTCATTTCTGCTGAACATAAAATAATTTTCAAAAAAAGCTCTTGAAAGCTCTGAACGAAGAAATTTCGAAAAATGTCCGTTTGGAGGTTTGAGAACATGTTAAATAACACCAGGAATGAATATTTAGGTTTACTAGGATAGGAATATGTTATGGGATGAACTACTATAGCATTGTGCTATGTACGTGTTATTTATAACTATAAAAAATGAGTGTTAGTCTAGGCTAAAATAAGCCCAAAAGGGAAATAAAGTACCCAGTTAACAGTAGAGAAATTACCATCGCCCGTCTTAAAACAAAATAACTGTCCATTTGAAAACAAATAAAGTTTGAACTTTAACACATATCTTCTTAATTCAGCATACAAAATTAAGAATGGTTACCAGAATCGGTGGTATTTAGTCTTGGCCGTTCGGAATCGACTGTAATCTTATGTACCGCTCTCATTAGACCTTGTGAAGCAAAATCTGACTACCGGTCAACCAACCAACCAAAAATGGAGGTTTGTTTTGTAGTATTTTTAAACAGGCTGGGGAATATTAGTCGTGGCTGTCTCTATAGACAATTCTCAGGTGCTTCATTGCGCTGACCGGTTTGACTATTGTGACAATCTCCGTAACTTCTTAACTACCGGCAGCTAACGTTTAGCTACCTTGAACTATCAGTGGAAGTTTAGTGACCAGGCTGCTCAACTTATGCAGCACAAAGTTCTACTGCGAATGTTGGTTAGATGACATACACGAAAGAATGACTACAATACTTCAATCTCCGATACATTTCCTCATATCTTTTAAGAACGGTCAACGATACATTGATAAGATGTTGATACTCTCGCACTAACCCTGATTCAAGATGACTTATGTTTTTTTCTTTTTCTGATAATCAAAGCAACAGCTCACCAATCGCATGTTCCTCAAAATTGTTTTCGAGCTGTTATCGATATTTGTCCACTTCAGACTCTTCTTATGCCACAAAAATCAACCAATCAACCAACCAACCACTCCAGACGCTCCTAGGTCTTTCTCAGATCAGTCATTTGGGACACATCCGGGACAGCAAGCTGAGCTTTTGATGCCACCTGAGAGTACAATGGGCACTCAAACCTTCTTATATGAGCGTATGGCAAAACGTAGCCTGTGCCTGCATTAAACTTTATATATGTACATTTACCCATAAGGAGCAGTGTTGTTGTCTCACGTTATATCTTGGTTAACAAGATAATTTATCTGTTGTTTTTGAATTGCATTTTTTTTTTATGTTTGAAACTGATATTCACCTTACATGTTGAAAATGCTTGTTATCGCATTCTTTCAAAAATATGTTTTGTACAACATACACAAAAATATAATAAATAAATGTTAGCACTACAGAGGAAATTTGTATCAAATTTTACACGTAGCCGTATGACTGTTGGTATTTTAAATACTAGAAGAATCTTACATTTGTATGTACAAAATGTTTACAGAAATATATACAGTAAATGTGATGTTTAATTTCAGTATAGGAGATGTTGTTACTAAGGTCCCTGGGAATCACACTTTCTGAGACCCTGTACACATGAAGACATGATAAAATATGAACATAAACTCAGAGACATTTTATTTTATAAACGAAGTCACCGGCGCTGGACGGAAGGGTGAAACTACTCTTTCTAGACGGGGGACTCCTTCTGTACCCCAATTTTACAACCCAACTTTATGCAAGAATCGAACTCGCGCCGCCCTGCCACACCGGAGTCGAGATCTTTGACCAGTGATTCCCAACCGCTGTTCCACGAGATTCATTTGGATAAACAGAAAAATAATAGTACGTCTCACTTAAAATAAACATTCCGTTTAATCAATTGGTCCGATTGTGCCACACATTGATGGGAACGTTCCTTAGGATAAATTTTCGGGTCCCCACTTGTCAGGTTTGATATCATACTCTTTATACATCCATCACAAAGCTCACATTAATGCAAAATTCTTTTTTGAGATTTCCATTGTACCGAATCCCATGGTTCATTCTTAAACCTTATTAATACATCTGAATCAAGTGTTAATTACTTACCTATATATATAAAAGAGTTCCGTAACTGACTGACTGACTGACAGACAATGCACAGACCAATCGGCTGGACCTAAAGGGCTGAAAATTTGCATGGTGATTCTTCTTATAGTGTAGAAGTGCACTAAGAAAGATTTTTCAAAAATTCTTCTTAGATTTTTTTAAATTAAATTTTTAATCTGTTTTAGTAACATTTTTTAAGTTTGCATTTAAAATAATAATTTGAGGGTTATAAAATTTATATGAGAAAGATAAAAAAAACTTCCTTTAAAATGAAATCTTTTTCGATTCTCTACCTCCATTTTCTGATTATTGGGAAATTTTTGAAAAATTCATTTTTAGAATTTAATTTATAAAATGATGATCACGTTGTTTGTTTTCTTTTTTGTGATACTTTAAATTAATTTTCCGACACGTACATAACAACGAAATAAATTGACAAAATACATATTGAAATACGGTAAAAGATAAAATTTAACCACTAGACCAATTGGGATGGAAGTTTTTTAAGAATTTAATTCAAATTGGCATGGTTTAGGAATATACTTTTTATTTTTCCCCAATGCGGAAGCACTTGTCGCGAAGACATTCGCCTATAATTCACCGCAATTTTACTGGTCAATTTATTAAAGGGGCGACATATAGGCGGACCAGCATTGCCCCCTATGAAGGGACGACAAACGGAGGCATTTTAGTAGCGCTTCGCCAGGATTCGATCTAAGCACACTCAGCACCGAAAACCTGCGAGCTGTACCACAAGGCCGCCACGGACGTTTCAGGGATATTAAACATACAAATTAATTGCATACATTGAGCGTTGTATTTAATTTGAATATTTTCTTCTACATTATTTTGTCTATAAAAATATCCGTTACGATTTATATATATATATATATATATATATATATATATGTAATGTCACGGGCGCGGGCCGACGAAGGAAGGCCTGAGTGGTATTTCTTTTTGAGGTAAAGATGGATGACTTGTCGCCCGGCCGTGCATCACATATGTTTAATTTTCTTTCCCGCTTTTCATCTCACCCTCGGACACATAAAACACCACAACGTTAATTTAATTACATCTTTATTTTTAAGATACACAATACAACTTCTCGGGGCAACTTACAAATCAAAAAAGCGTACATGTTTCCGTTCAGGCGGTTTATATAAACTTTGTCATGTGATCAGGATAGCGATTAGGGATTTGCTGTTGTCGATAAGTCACATGTGGTTTTATGTAATCTGCGCAGAGCTTATCTAAAATATGGGGGACGCCGCGCATTTTTGAAAAAGGAAGCCATTTAATATTTTCTCTCGAGGTTATTAGAACTTAGAATCAAAAGCGAAATTTAGCTCGTACGCCCAAGGGAATTTAGAATAATGTTAGATTTTAAAATGGTATGGGGTTTTTAATGTTATATATATATATATATATATCTATTTATTTTGGCATTAATTGCTTGCACTGACCGTTGTTTTAATTTGAATGTACTTCGTAGCGTAGCACGGGTATTCAGCTAGTCTTTCAATAAAGGAATAAATCCAGTAATGGAGTTAAATTTAACATATTCCTGATATACAGCACACTTCAATTTAATATTTGAAAAAATTGAATAAAAAACTAAAATTCCGACAAGGGTGCCCCGAGTTTCTAATCTCCTTCCCAGGGGTGCCACAAACGTAAGCAGTTTGGGAATCCCTGCCTTAACCTCTTAATCTCCTATCCCGCTGTCCAGTGGTTATTTTATAAATAAAAATTATTTTCTCGCATTAAGGAGAAATGATCATGGAAAATAATAAATTCAAGCAATAATCTTTTACTACAAGTGATAAATATTTGGACAACTAAATACATTCTCAGTAAATTTTCGCTAAATTTCGACCATTGTTATATGACATTATTACTCCCTTTTTTTGCCGAGTTTCAAATTAATCGATTGCAAATTAGAAAAAAAATGTAGTTTTAAATGTTCCCTATCCCCTTAAGCAAGGCAGAGCAATAGCCTTGAAGAAAATCCCCATGAAGAAAATTCAAGAAATATATCCAAGAATTCAAGACATATATATCCAAGATTTCAAGCATCAGGCTTTTATTCGTTTCATGAATCCAACACAACTGACTATACACATGCTTCGCGCAAACCGCCAAGCAACCAGGTGGCGCTACTAGTACGCCAAAAACAAACATATACAATTTCAAATTGCAACAAGCCTCATAACACTTCGTCAAATCTGCTGCAACTTTTGATTTGCAGACTAGCCCATTTTAAGCCAAGAATAACTGCATGCATGCATGGATGAGAGAGAATTTACTTTGAATTAGTTTTTTTAATCCTTGCGCTTCCATTTATCTTGAATAAACAAGTCATAGCTTTGGAAGTTTAATAATTACTTCTTCTTTTCTTGCCTTTACTGAATGCCACTTTTAATGGCAAAAGAATGTTACTTACCGAGTGCTGCATGGTTTTTATTACAATTTCTTTTATTACTAGTATGTGGTTATAATAACATAATTCTTTTTAGAATTTCTCTTTCGAAATAAGAAAAACCTTTTTATTTCGTGTGTGAAATTTTTCTCAGAGTGCCTTCGGTGATGGAAATTTTGGCAAATGTTTTCTATGTTCTTTTAATTTGTAGCACAGTAGTCATATTATATTTTTATATTGAGCTTAGTAATTGTTTTAGATGTATGAATTTTTCTATTTATTAGGTTTCAATGTGATCTGTCGTCTACTTTTATCTTTGCAACTACTTTTATAGTTTTTTTAAATGATAAAAGTAGTTGCAGTACATTTTTTATCACTCATTTTTCTTGTCGTCTCAATTTCGGAAAAGTGGAAGTACGGTCAAAATTTTAAAATGGATTTTTCTTTGAACAAGATACACTCTTTTGTGACAATAATTCATTTCTTAGCATTTGGTGGAGGATCAAATGACATTTTTCAACACTGATATCAGTATCGCAGTATGTGCATGTTCTTATTACATAACCTTTGGTCACAGTAGATTAGTCATTTCTGAACCTGAATCTGAACAGATTATTCGAATCCAAATTTTCTGATGCAAATAAATGTTAGTATATATTTCTTATCCTATGCCAGACCTTAGTTTCTTTAACGTGAATCTGCCTGGCAGCCAAATGCAATTTCGAGGTGTTAAAAAAGTTAGGTACTTCAGACACAAGTACTGAGAAAGGGTCTAGTCCAAATAGAGGCTGGCAGCTGATGTCCGAATGGCTAGGGCGCTGGCATTCGGTTCAGATCCTGTGGGTTCAAGTCCCACTGTTTGCATGGATGTTTGTAGCCGTTCGGAATTGGCTTTAAACTGCAGGTCCCGGTCTAATTAGCCATCGTTTGGCTAAAAGTTGTTCGTAGCGTTCCAAACCTAACAGATGTCACAAAAGATGCAATCTCCCAGGTCGAGTTCACTCAGATTTAAAAACATCTGGCCTTAAAACCCTTTGAGGGGCGCCGTTTACTCAGTGCAAACGCCTAAATCTAGTCTATTTTTTCCTCGCATTCAATGTATTCCAGTTAAATGGCTAGTATTGCCATCTGTTATCAGTTTAAAGAAGTAAAAACATTTTGCAACGTTTAATTAGAAATTTTTTCAAGATTCTTTAGGTTAAAGAAAATCGAGAAAAAATCTGCACCGTGCAGTCGGTGAAAGTTGTTGCTCCTGAAAGGGTTAATGGCAGATGTGGCCATTAAGAACGCAAAAAAAGGCGATATCCGTTAGTAGATCCCGTGGCAATTGGTACGTCTGTCAGGGCCTCCAGTGTTTTGCTTTGAATAATTCTCAGTTCATTTTACATCCGCATAGTTTGACTTATGTCTTTCTTATTCTTTTGATTGTCTGGTAATCAACAGGTGACAATGGATGAGTAAGTTGCCAGACAGACTTAGCAATATGAGCTGCCAAGTCAATAGTGCAGTGACTAGGGATCGACTGCAGCGTGACACGTCGAACGCGCTATACATAATAGAATAGATTGCAGTTTGGCACTTCAAAATAGACAGCGAGTCGCTTATAAAGACAGATGTAATGGCTTCAAACACAACTTGAGAATCAATGAAGGTGACTATGCTAGTTTCATTCTAAACATAAACTCATGTCACAACTGAGCATACGGGAAAGATATTTAGTAGTCGTGAAGTTCAATACCGATGTACAAACAACTGGCCTGGAGTAATGATACTGCACACCAATGCCAAAAGCATGAGCTAGCCTAAATAATTTTTTGCACCGTGAGGAATAAATTGAAATAAAGTAACGAAAAGAAAAGAAAATGTAACACTTACCTTCATATCTTTGACAATAAAATATTTATATTCGGGAGTTTACTGTGTAAGCTAATTTTGACACTTTCAGTCGTAAGAGCTTAATTTTCCTTGCCTGTCGCATAAATTCTTGATTGTTTACGAAAAAATAACGATTTAACATATTTGTACAAAATACTGTTCTACTGATCAGAGGCATCCTAGTGGTTACTCGTCGGATTTCGTCACTGAGGTCGGTTAGAATCCCGACATGTGCCACGTAACTAAGCCGGGTATGGGAACGTTACATCCATAGATCGGAAAGTTCCTCCGGGGGTGGGGTGGGGGGTTGCAGGAGTGAAAGGAAACCAAATGTCGCCTCTGGAGATGATCACTCAAAATCGTAGTGGTCAATACCGTGAGCTAAACAGGAGCCGAGCCTATTACTCACTGTAGCCTTCAATGAACCTAACCAGGGGGCATTAGTAACAACAACAACTTTACCGTGAACTAGAAATTAGTATCAGCATTTTACAGCCCTTGTATGTCTTATACCATAGATTCCCAACAGTTTTATGTTTGCGGCACCCTTTCGGAATATTAGAAACTTCCCGTTCCCTTGTCAGAACTGGAAATTTTTCCCAATTCTTACCATAGGAAGTTACGGCTAGCTGCGTTTCCTGGGCCATGCCCTCTAATGCAGATTCTTCTGAGTGTGTAAGCGGGAAACCAATTGGCATAAAGAAGAGAGAAAGAGTAAAGTGATTGGACGGCTCAGGATCCTCGAGTTCGGTGTCTTCAGCTGGCTACACCGAAGTGAAGCAGCATCGGGCGCGGACAGTACATGGGAGGTTGACCAAAAAAATCTCCAGATTTAGGATAGAGTTTAAGTGCGGAGATATAGTTGTGAAAAATAGAAGAAATTTCAGCGATAGACCTAATTCTTCAAATACTAAAGTGCAATATATATATACCAGGAAATGTATGTTCAAATATAAAGTTCCATGTTGACTTTCATCATTTATTGAAAGATATAAGTAAACAACATCAGAATAGGATGCATTAATGCAGTTTCAAAAATAGCCACGGGATTCACTATAGTATGGCACCAGAGAACTTAGATTGAAATCGCTAAAAGATCGTTGTGCTATTAATGTCAGACATGCGATGGAGCCCAAATGTTTTATATCAGGCGTAACAAGCTGCAGGCGTGAGAGTAATCAGTTCAACTTAATAATTATTTTAAGTGGACCCGACTAATATTTTATTGTTTATCCCCAAAAAAATCACGCGTTACCAATGGTCGATCTCACGGTACCCTGAAGTGCCAAGGCGAACCGTTCAAAAATCGGTCTTATAGCCTCGTATGTAAACCTCATAGCGAAACAAACAATTATGCTCATGCACGGAGTTCTATTATTAGCCATCAATGGTCTGGAGATTAGATTAATTATTCATTCATTTATGAATTATGCTTCGCTTAAATGAAGCACGCTGTCATAAATGATGCTTTACATAAGTCGAAAAAGTCTCATCACAATTCTAGCGAAATTACGATCCCACAACTAGGTCACCTTGAGGCAAAATGTCTGTCGTCGTTAGCTCAGGACACCACACAAAGTAATCACTCATGGACTGTTTAAAACTCAGTTTATTACATAACTCTATAAAAGACTCAGACCCATCGGTTACGCGGTCACAAGCACCGCAAAACACGTCTCTCCGATGGGGTCTCTCGATCCACTCTGGTAAACAAACACCCTTGTTTTTAAAAGGGGGCGCTGCTGCAACAGCGCTTGGGGGGTTGGTTCAGAACATTCCGCCCCACGTTGCAATGGTAACATTCAACCATTTAATTATATAATCATGAAACACAAAACGTAAATAAAAAAATATAAAAAATATATATAAAATAAGCACAAGTATGAAAACATTAAGCTATACACATAACAAAAAATACTAATATAAAGATTACACATTAACAGGTAAAATACAGATTTTAGTAATGGGCCTTTTAAAGATTCCAGACTGAGTTTTCACCTTAACAACTCTGACCCGTTTGTCATCACCAAAATAGAGCTCAACTATTCTACCTAATGCCCATTTTTGAGGAGGTAGATTTTCATCCTTGAGAAACACTAGGTCATTGATTTTCACATTTTTCTCTCCCATCCACTTGGACCTCTGTTACAGATTATTAAGATACTGTACCTGCCATTTCCTCCAAAAAATTTGAATTACTTTTGTCATTCTTTTCCAGTTGGACAAGCGAGTATCTGCTCAATTAATTATTCTACCAAATTTTTTGAGAATTGATAAAATAGTGAAATTTACCCATAATGACAAAAGGACAGTTAAAGTCTAACCAATATTAACTAAGTATACGAGAGAAAGGTTAATTAAACAATAACAGCACAAAGTATTACACAAGAATATACCTATATGGAAAATATTATAAAAACACTCATTTTTCAAAAGAATTGTTAACAATACAATGAATAAAAGTTCGACCCTTGAGTAATCTAAAGCACACAAATCATATTTTTCTCAGTTAAACAGTTTTCCTTTTTTCTCTTATTGAAATTTCTCTCAAATTTTGCACATTCATTGCGAGCATTTTGTGCTCGTGATCTAGTCTTTAGAACTAAAGGGTTTGTAGGGTCAACAAAAAACTTTGTAGTGTACCCTCTAGTTACATAATACACAACAGCATTGGATTTAGTGTAACTGTTACTAATACTAAATAATTCTTGTTGAAAGGAATTAGAAGTTACAGTAAGCACATGTAAGTCACTTTGTTTTGAATTTTTGAGTTCAGACGTGAACTCGTCTCGTATGACTGATGTAGGAATTTCACGTTCGGGATACTCTCGGTCAGTCAGGAAAGTAGGGTCCTCGAACCACAGTTCACTCGTAGCCAGTTTCTCAGGATTCATTCCTCTCGAGATAAGGTCCGCTGGATTGCTCTCGGAAAACACTTGACGCCACTGTTGCACTGCTGTCAGGTCTTGTATTTTGGCTACACGGTTTGCCACGAACGTTTTTAGTAGGTAGGGCTCTTTTCGTATCCATGAAGGTACAATCATGGAATCACTCCACAGATAGATATCACTTGCCTTAAATTGTAAGGCACTCTTCACTTTGGTTATCAACTTTGATAACAGAACTGCTGCACATAACTCTAACCTTGGTATTGTAGCCCGCTTAAGAGGCGACACACGTGACTTGCTACAAACCAAGTTCACTTCGAAGGTACCATTTTCTGACGTTGATTTGCAGTAAATGACGCATCCATATGCAGACTCGGACGCATCTGCAAATCCGTGAAGCTCAATATGCACTGATTTTTCTATCAGTATACACCTCTTAACACTCACGTTATTTATTGCTGGCAAGGATTCAATGAAATCTTTCCACTGTTGCGCTTCCGTGTCAGGAAGCGGATCGCTCCAGTCTAAATTCAAGCACCACAGTTTTTGTAAAAAGATCTTTGCTCTCGCCACCACCGGACCTAAGAGTCCAAGGGGGTCAAAAGCTCGCGCAATTGTGGAAAGCACTGATCTCTTCGTAGGCAGAACCACGTTTTCCAGCTGAATTTGGAAAGTAAAGTGGTCAATGCTAGGTTTCCACGAAACACCTAGCGCCTTTGTTTCTTCTTGAAAATTGTAGTCACTGTCAAGCCCTGTTTTTAATTCAGGGTTATTACTACACCACTTGTGTAGCATCATGCCTCCGCTCTTGAGAGCCCCTATTAACTCCGATTGAAGTTCCTTTGCTTCGCTCAGAGTGTCGGCACCACTCAGGACATCGTCCATGTAGAAATCCTTCTCTAAAACTGTCGACGCTAAAGGATAATTCTCATATTCATCTCTGGATAACTGAAGTAACACTCTGGTAGCGAGATGAGGTGCGCTTACTGTGCCATACGTCACTGTTTTGAGCTCATAAGTCTTAACTGGATCATTCACTCCCTCCTTCCAAAGAATTCTCAGAAGTTTAGTTTGGCTGGGGTCAATTAAAATCATCCTATACATTTGCTTAATATCAGCCACGAAAGCATAAATGTGCTTACGAAACCTCACCATTATTGAAAAAAGGTCTTCCTGACTAACCCCACCGTTATATTGCAAGGAGTTAAGTGAATTACCTACGGTTGTTCGTGAAGAAGCGTTAAAAACTACACGAAGTTTTGTCGTACTTTTATCAGGGCGATAGACTCCTAAATGTGGTATATAATATGTTCCCACTTCTTCCTCACACTCAGAAATTTCCTTCATATGACCCAAATCGTTATATTTGCGCATAAATTCCCTATATAATTCTAAATACTCAGGCTCTCTTAAAAAGCGACTCCACAGCGAATTTAATTTTTTAAGGGCAATATCTCTGGATTTTCCTAAACTCATTGGATCTTCTTTCAATGGCATTTTTACTATATATCTCCCCGTACTATCTCTCTTAACGTTTTTCTCAAAATGCTCTTCACAAATTAATGCTTCTTTATTTTTGGGTACTTCTATCTCCACATTTTCTATTTCCCAAAATTTCTCTAAAGCTTCGTTTAAACCAGTATTATCCCCAATGAACCCACAATGTACATTTCCCTCAGTTGCTATGGGTATGCTCCCACTAACTACATATCCAAAAACTGTATTCTGTAGAATCAAATTACTATTAGCAGGATAAATCTGACCTGGCTGTAACAACTCATAAAAGATCTCAGCGCTCAAAAGCAGATCTACGCGACCTGGCACATTAAAGTTTTCATCCGCTAGCTTTACATAGCTTAATTCTGGCACATTTACCTTAAGCATTTTTGACGGCAAGAAATCTGTAATTCTGGATACAACTAAAAATTCTAATTCTTTTTCAAAATTTCCCTCAAAATTGGAAATTGTTGTACTAACCACATATTTAATTGTGGTGGAGGTATCTCCTATCCCGCAAACTGTCATATTGGTTCTATCTCTTTTTAAACCGAGACTATTCGCACAGTCTATGGTCATGAATGAATTCATTGCCCCTGGATCTAAAACTGCTCGTGCATTGTATAATTTTCCTCGATTGTCCCTCAACAAACAATTTACAGTACTGAGCAAAACGGTTTTACATTTATTTATCCCTCGCACAGAAAGAACTGAATTATTGTTTTGACTAGTATTCTGGAAGGACGACTCGACCCTATCTGTTGCCGCTGATAAGGGATGTCTGGGTTCAAAGACCTCTGCATTGGGAGAAAGGAGGGGTTGACTCGTAACCGAAGATGCTCTCTCAGGGGGGTGATGTCCAAGGACAATTTCCCCTTTCGCATAGCATAGCGAAGAGTGATGTTTTTTTCCACAAAAGTAACATGAACTTTTTGACTCACAAACTGATTTCTTGTGAGATCCTAGACAGTTGAAACATAGACGATTTCTCTTCACCACCTCAATTCTTTCATTGATAGATAATGCCTTGTACTTTGGGCATTTAGACACAATATGATTAATTTTTTCCTCGCAATATAGTATGCATTGTGAATCTTTCACTTCAGATAAAAATGATTTAGAAACATTTCTCGAATATGAATTTTTCTGATAACTGGAATTTATGGTCATGGTTTTTCCTCGTGAAGCAAAATATACGTCAATCTCCTTAGACATCTGAATCGGGTGAAACCACGTTTCAGCCTGCCTTACGCTTATAAAAGAAGCAGTCTCTTTGTCTAATGTTTGAAATAGTTTATCGGAAATCAAGAGTTTTTTTAACGTTTCGAAATCTGTCACTTTTCTCAATTTTAGGTAGTAATCAAGACTAGTTGTTAGTCGAGATGTAAATTGTAAATGCGTCTCATTTGTCTGACGTACTGCCTTTCTGAATTGGTCTAAAACATCTTGCGGCGACGGTTCGAATTCCCGTAAGACGATTGTTTTGACTTTTGAATAGTCGCAAAGCTCATCATCTTTGATGTATGTCAGCACATTTGAGGCCTTCTCACCAAGCAAATTTATGAGAATCTCAGCTTTGAACTTTTCTGGTACGTTTTTCGTGTGAAAAGCTCTCTCTAACGATGCAAAATATAGCACCCATCCTTCGGGTTTGCTAGGAACTCTTAAAGTTAAAGTTCGAACACCTTTCACAAGAGACTCTAAAGACTCACTTTTCTCAACCGGATTTTCTTTTTCCGGGGAAATCTCTCTCGATTCTGCTCTGATTTTAGCCAATTCTAGCTCGGCTCGTGTTTTTTCCAGCTTAAGTTTTTCAAACTCTATCTCTTTATTTTTTAAATCTAACTCTCTCTGCTCTTCTGATTTTCTAGTATCCACTATCTCTGTAATTAATTCCTCAACATAATCAGGATCATTTTTAAATTTCTCAGAACGCTTTATAATATTTGTCAACTCGATCACAGACATTTTGTCCGTTACTGCTTCATTTAGATTTACGGCAACAAGCCGAAGATCATCTTTTATCGCGTTCTTAAACATTGTATCAGTAATTCAGTAAATATGCGTTAAATCTCACAGCAACACAAATTAAGTACTCATTAACTCACAGTTATAAAATTCAGAACTCATAAAATCACAGATATAAATTCGGCACTCATTAAATCACACTTTTAAAATTCAGGACTCATTAAATCACAGTTTTAAAATTTTGAACTCATTAAATCACAGTTTTAAAATTCAGGACTCATTAAATCACAGTTTTAAAATTCGGAACTCATTAAATCACATATATTCACTAATGTACTATAAAGGATTCCTACTTCTCTTTCCGGAGCATCACAATCGAAATCATCATATAAACCGGAGGTTAACACACAAAAATATCCAAGGTTGCCTTCTCAGGTTCTCGACGGACCAGGTGTCGTCGTTAGCTCAGGACACCACACAAAGTAATCACTCATGGACTGTTTAAAACTCAGTTTATTACATAACTCTATAAAAGACTCAGACCTATCGGTTACGCGGTCACAAGCACCGCAAAACACGTCTCTCCGATGGGGTCTCTCGATCCACTCTGGTAAACAAACACCCTTGTTTTTAAAAGGGGGCGCTGCTGCAACAGCGCTTGGGGGGTTGGTTCAGAACAATGTCATTATATAGTATTATTACGGAATACGGTTTTGATTAATTTTCTCAACAATTCTATAATATAGCGATTTAGTGTCATGAAATTATAAAACTGGAACTTGAAATTCACCTTAAAATCTTCAGTTCTCCGTTTACCGTTAAATATTTCATCGAGATTATAACTAGCTCTATTTTGAAGGAAGACTTGTTTTACTTCTAAAGATAGAAATTTCAATTCGCAGAAATATTCTTGTTTCTTTTTAAGAAGTAGTGAAAGCATGTTTCTCAGGAAAAGTTTATATCATAAAAAGTTTTAAGAAAAATAGGATGCTGTGATTTCTATGAGATTAGTACTTTGAAATACGTTTCACTAAAGAGAATTCTCTTTTTATTCATTTGATCTTACAAATTCTTCTAGAGCAAGTAAATAAAAGTTAGAAATGAACTGTATCAGTTTTTTTTTTAAAAAATATATTTCCCAGTTCTGGGAAATAAATATTTGGTTTCACTGGCAGGTTAAAAAGACAGGTATAGAAAACATATATTTGTATATCAGTGTTTTATTTTTAAATACAGTTATTTATCTTCAGCGGAAAATAAACGGTCCTTCTTTTATATCTTATATCAGAAAATTAAATAAAATTGCTTTTTTTTAGCATTTCCTTCCTTTTGAGCAGGCGGAGGTTATTTAAGTTTTCTGATGCCTGGAATGGTGACAAAGTTTTTGTGTTTCGCTTCGTTTCATGTAGAAAATGAGACGTTTTGAGAACTTTCCTTTATGGCGTACATTGTTTTTCGGTCGCCAAACTTGTTCGCCGACAAATCGACAACATTAACGAGACTGGGTTGTTTTTGAGAAAGAAAAGCGCTTTTCTAAAATCTAAAAAGAAATCGTCAGACAGTCCTTCGAGTTTGCGAGATGGCGGGACACTCTGAGGAAGTTTCTGATGACTGCAGGAAAAATGGAGACGACTTACTTATAAGAAAGGGGTTGCCGAGATAAACAGTGGTTAGGTGTCATTCGAGGATGCCTACACATTTGGGGGAACCAAAAAACAAACAAATGTTTATATTTTGAAATGAAATAAATTTTTAAGCGTTTGTTTTTATTCTAATGTTTTTATTAATTACTAGTTACTACCCGTCAAAACATGACGGCTAGATAGTAAATAACTGTACTAATACACAAATTATGCTCAACACGTCATTGCCAAATGTTGGAAAATCATAATAATGGGCAGAAACAAATTAATGTGTTTAAGCGGCCTCGTGCTTAGTGAGTATCTAAAGCCAGATTTAAAAATATCACCGAGCATGCGCAGAAAGAAATTTTTTTTAACTGTAAATTATTGCTAATTAAACAGCGCGAAATAAACAGTTTCCATCAGGTTTAAACTTTTATTTCACAAACATTATATATACTATAATAGCCGTTGTCTCTGTATAACACTTCCGGGCTGTACTGATCTTTCAATTGAAGCCCTCAGTAAACAAACAACCGGTTAGGCTTAATTTCAGTTTCGGATGTGGATCAGAATTTTTACTTACCTAAAAACTAATATCTTCTTCATCAAATCACGTTTGTTCAGCCTATTTGTCTATAAAACATTCAGAACTAAAAAAATTGGATGTTTTTAACTGTATATTTAATAGGTTTTAAAAATCTGTTTACTTTTGCGATGAATTCTGAAAGTAAACAAGCTTGAATGTGAATGAATGAAGTAGCTCAATTATTCATATCGCGTAGTGAGCTGTAAAACACTGGATGGCAGTCTACTACTCCAATCGTATGAAAAACTAAATAAATAAAAAATAATGAAAGGGTTTGCTTTTACAAGGTGTGGATTATATGCAATATTGTTAGATAATTCCGGATATTTTTTAACTTTCATATACTTTTTCCATTATGACGTCATTATTAGTAGTATGACGTCAAAATGACGGGTTACCTTCTAGTAATTATCATAAAAATAAAAATGGAAGAGAGAGATCTAGAGAGACTGCTCGGGAGAGACGTGTTTAGTATTAAAACATGTCACTGAGCATGCGCAAAAACAGTGAGTTTCTAAAGCCAGATTTGAGAATGCGCAGAAATCAACTTTTAATTGTAAATTATCGCTAATTAATAGATATTGTGGTTACAAAAACCAAATTTGACAAATCTACAGATTACAATCTTTCGTTTAAGACCAAAATGAAATAGATTGATGCAGTAGTTTTCTCTCACGGACTGCTCCAAAAGACGGCTTAGCAACATACATATATAGATTACTAATCTCCAATTAATGGGATAATGGATACTTCTGAATTCTTAAAGTTATATTACATTTAGTAATAACTTTTCTTTAAATTGTTCTGCAAAATTATTCAAATGTCACACGATATCCCGGATATTCAAAATATTATATTGAGTTGTCGCAGTTCGAAATCATATAGTTAAATGTAGATTTGTTTACTCTGAGCGATATTTTTTTTAACAAACCAAAATGTTGAATAAAAAGATTCACAGCTACAAGTTGTACCAGAAAATGATATTATTCGATATTCCGCCAGTATTAAATTATTTGAAAAACTGATGATTGAACCAGGCATGTGAAAAGTTCGCCCCAAAGTATATGGTGTGTTACCGGAAGCTAAGAATATTCAGAGATGTTTTGCATTTCATTGTGCAGGCTGGTATGATTTCGCCTTAGCACTTTGGAAACGTTTGGCTTTCAGAACTATGGCAACAATGCCTATGATAAAAGCCGAAAGTACAAATACCGTGTTTACACAGTTTAAGGATACAATGGACTTTCAAAATTGTAAAATTTGTCCAAAAATTCAATTTTTTTATTTTATTGAATTGTGAAACTACGGACGAGTAGGAATGTGTTGTAAAAAGAATTTTTAATTTCTGTGTTTATTTTCCTAGTTATAGGCATTTGTATTTAATTTAGATATTATGTGGTTACTAATAGCAATAACTTTAAATGTGTTTTTCTCAAAATGAAAATTTTCATGTCATATGAATTTTCAAATTGCTCCAGGCGCATCTCTAATGATCGTATTGCTTTAAAATTTAAGTTTTATATACTTAATTGTACATCAAATAAATCTTATTGAAAAAAAGTATGCTTCGTAGCTCAGAATTTCTAAATTTTGTACTTGAAAAGATGATTTATGGGTATTTTGCGTCATAAAAAGGGTGTTTTCATTATTATTATTTTTTTCTCTTTATATTTTTAATGAATGCTTAAAATGAGCAATAAGTTTCATTGTTAGTTCTATAAGGTATCCTGTCAATAAAAATGTCCATATTATATGCAAAAGAAATGCGCCTGGAACATTTTTAATGAGGCCCATTTTTTATATAATTGATAATTCATAATTCATAAATTATTAATAGTTCATCGTTAAATTTTAACCACTTTTACATATCTATGGTACTAATCACATATTCAAATTTCGAGTAAATCCATTCAAAACAAAAAAAAGTTAGATTTGAAGGTCCACTGTCAGCTTAAATATATTTTATAAAATCTGAGTGGGCGTTAAAATTGTAGCTGACAGTTCCTGAGAACCTGTAACAGATAAAACCCGCAATTCATTTGAGATAAGTTTTCATTATCCATCACCAGCTGCAAATAAAATGGGTGCGATTGTCTGTATAGACGATCATTAAGTACTATAACGGTCTTAACTTAACACTTCGTTGTGGAATTCAGACTTTCTATATCTTACAGTACTTCAATCCCCGCTTCTTGTGGTGCCCTGCAAAAGTTCCAAGAATTCTTCTAATTATTAACATAACACAGCACCAGAAAAACGTTGCATTTGAAATTTTCCATAAAGAGTATCGTGTGCAATGCTCAGCGGACTCAACGGGGATTACACCCTGATTTTCAATAATTACAAGATAAAAATAATTTCATATACCATATTTTTAAATTTTCTGTTGAATCATATAAACTTGACAATTCTATGTATTAATAAATACTTTTTAAAAAAAATTTTGAATTATCCCATCAAGTTGAAAGAAAATGAAATTAATTGAAAGTTAACTTGCGTTTAACTTTCCGTTCCCTTCCCTACCGATAGATGGCTGCAACAGTCTACAAAACAAAATTAACTGAAAATGAATTCAATACTGCTTAAATATGGCCAAAAGTTTCAAATGTCTAGCTAGTCGGGAAGTTAGTTAAAAATCGATTGCAAGATTTGTACTGCACAAACACACAAACACATAAACAAACAAGAAAGCGAATTGATAAAAACATGTAAAAAAGAGTTTTTTAATTTTTTGCTTATACTGTGTACTTCAATATATATATATATATATATATATATATATATATATATATATATATATATATATATGCAATTTTAAGTTACTGCTTTTTTTAATAGTTCTGAGTAACAAATCGCCCGTATATCGTACTAAATGGATGGTGCTCAAAGCACAAATTATACATCGCCAGCGCACAGGTTTTGTCCTCGTGTTGCGCTTGATTTTTAAACCGCAGTTCGTGATAGACGATGGTTGTTTCCGAAGAGGACAGGAGAACAGCATTTTCTTAGTGATGTTGGATATGGATCTAAAGGTTTACCGGAATCTCACTTTTATCTGAGAATGCAAACGTGATGACGTACGTCAGTTATTCGATTGCAAATCACGTGATGACGCTTGACGTCATCACATGATACCACCTCAGATGTATATACATTAGATTGGTATTCAATCTCTATCGAAAGGCGATAATGATAGTAGTGTCACGGGATGGTGACATTTTGTGTCGGAAGAGGGTATAGAAGCGCTGAAAGTTATAATACACCGCAGTGTGAGAGACGACCACGAACAAAACTCTTATAAAAATTTAAGAGGTAAAAAAAATAAAGGCTTGTACACTAAGAGTACGTAAAAGAAAAGCTGTATGTTTGGCCACTGATAGCGATCAAAAGACTATGAATATTGCAAGATAGATGGACATTATTTTATGGCCCACAGTAAAACTTTCAGAAGATAATGGTCAAAATTGTATTTCAAATGAAAATTATGATGGGGAGGTACTTCGTAGACTATGAACAGGAGCAGTATAATAAGGGACCAATAAGGCAGGAACTGCTGGGAAAAAAACAGCCCACTTCCCAATGAGAGAAAAAGGGGGCAGGCTAAAATGGCCCCGGTAAACGGACAGCAGCCCCTCCAAGAAAAAAACGAATAAAGTTCCAGAGATTTCACTGGCTTTCTTCCTAGAGCTCGGACGATACAGAGTCCTGATTGAATTGCCTCAGAGTCTAGCGGTAGTGCCGGTAACCAGACATGACGATCCTGAATATGACTTTATTTGGGCCCCTGTCATCGAAGCCATTTCATCGCTGCATTCTTCAGAATATTACTTGATTTGGGCCCCTGTCATCAAAGCCATTTCATCGCTGCATTCTTCAGAATATGACTTGATTTGGGCCCCTGTCATCGAAGCCATTTCATCGCTGCATTCTTCAGAATATGACTTGATTTGGGCCCCTGTCATCGAAGCCATTTCATCGCTGCATTCTTCAGAATATGACTTGATTTGGGCCCCTGTCATCGAAGCCATTTCATCGCTGCATTCTTCAGAATATGACTTGATTTGGGCCCCTGTCATCGAAGCCATTTCATCGCTGCATTCTTCAGAATATTACTTGATTAGGGCCCCTGTCATCGAAGCCATTTCATCGCTGCATTCTTCAAAATATGACTTGATTAGGGCCCCTGTCATCGAAGCCATTTCATCGCTGCATTCTTCAGAATATGACTTGATTTGGGCCTCTGTCATCGAAGCTATTTCATCGCTGCATTCTTCAGAATATGACTTGATTTGGGCCTCTGTCATCGAAGCCATTCATCGCTGCATTCTTCAGAATATGACTTGATTAGGGCCCCTGTCATCGAAGCCATTTCATCGCTGCATTCTTCAACAGTAGTAATTGATTCTAAAAATAATGACTTTGACCAAATAGTTTGCCTCTGCTTCTGATTCCTCTGATGTGTTAAATGTTAATATGCAGGGGAATATTATTCTGTTATTAATTACACTATAAATGAATTTTCAGCTTTGTCAAATAAATGTATGAAAGGCAAACTCTCTGTGTTTCCTTGATTGCCCCAACGCATGCACGCATCCGTTGTTTTAGGGCTATTTAATTAACTACTAGTTGGTGCCCGTCAAAACATGACGGCTAGATATTAAATAAATGTACTAATACACAAATTATACGCAATACATCAGTGTCTAATGTTGAAAATCATAATAATAATGCGCAGAAACGAATTGTGTTTAAGCGGCCTCCTGCTTATTGAGTAACTAAGGACAGATTTATTGTTACTGAACATGCGCAGAAAGCAATTTTTTTTAATTGCAAATTATCGCTAATTAAACAGCACGAAATAAACAATTTCCACGAGGTTTAATTTTATATTTCACAAACATAATTATCATAAAAATAAAAATGGCAGAGATAGATCTTGAGAGACTCGTCGGAATAAACGTGTTTATCATTTAAACATGCCACTAAGCATGCGCAGAAATAAATTTTTAATTGTAAATTATCGCTCATTAATAGAAATTGCGGTTATAAAAACCAAATTTGACAAACTACAGATTACAATCCTTTGTTTAAGACCGAAATGAAGTAAATTGATGCAGTAGTTTTCTCTCACGGACTGCCCAAAAAGTCGGCTTAGCAACTTAAATATATAGATATCTGGTGCCGTGACCAGGACGAGATCGTTAATAAAGTCGAATGGCTTTTGATAAGCTGGAGAAAGGCTTGAAAAGCGATAGGAGTGATAGGAAATGGTTATACCGCACAGCAGGGACCAAAGATATTTTAGCGCTAACAAGAACGGCAGTGAGATGTTAAGACAGAGAGGTTGTACCTCACGTGAAAGAGGTCGGGGTTCACGCCAGAAGTTAAAAGATCTGAGACGGGCAGCGTGAGAATTTGTTTACCTGGGAAAGCAAAATGGCCCTATGAAGGTAGAATCGAGAAATACGCCGTGAGAAAGGAATGGACAGAGTCAACCATATAAATATGCCCTCAATCCAATCATAGGGCTGAGAAACAGAAGAATCTACCAATAAGATTCCCAGGGGATGGAATTGGTGAAGACGCAGATGGATATTTATTGAAGAGAGGCGAAGACGAGAGATAGAGAAAGTTAGTAATGAAAAATTGATAGAGCTAGCTATGTCGAGAAAGGAGCCCATAATTCCGACCACTGAGAAACACTCATAATGTTGACCGCTGAAAGGAACAAATGCGTTTGAGAGCGCTACGAAGACATAACGAAGACTCGCAACAACCAGAACCCCTTCGCATCAGCAGAGCAGTTCTACGCCAAAGAACTCGTCGTCCATTCCCGAGAAGCATTCTGCAGAATCCCGAGAGCCACCCGATAACCAGAACATCACCCAATTGTCTAGAGCAGGGGTATCAAACTCGCGGCCCGCGACGAACATTTTTGCGGCCCGGCCAATATATTGGCACACAATAATATATAATAAAATAACCGACGGAGAATTATAATATGATAGGAAGAATTCGCTAAATGTTTTTTAATGATACTGTTTTTTGCTATTATTAAACAAAATGCATATATTTATGTTGAATATACTGTAATTTGGTAAATAAACCTACGTTTATATTAATAATGATTTTATCTGCGGCCCACATATAGTTAAACCTTGTTTGTTTGGCCCAAGGTAGCCTTTGAGTTTGACACCCCTGGTCTAGAGGATAACTTTTTTTTTGTGTGTACCAGCTTAGCGCAACATCAAAGGGGAAGTAAGACAAGAACCAACTCAAAGTATAGTTACTCTGTATTCTGTATCCTGTCAGTTGAAATGCTCTGTAGCCAATTCAAGAAAGGTTAATTAATATGAATGGGAAATTATGGAGTTCCGAGGATAATTGAATACATCAATTTAATGAGGGAGTAGCCATCAGCTATATTATTTCAAATTAATTGATAAATTACGTGTTTAATCTGTGCAATATGAATTTGAATATGCTTGTTTGTAAATATACTGGTGTAAGTAAGTGTACTAAGTCAGTGTGTTTGTAGTTAACTCATGAGGAATCATTCTCGTCCTATTTTCTAACGATATACTACTACTATACGATCTTTGGTTACAAGTAGATAGAGGTAGACTGGTGTTACGATGTACAGGAGCGATGTACAAACGACTGCAAAATTCTTGTACTTTTTTATGTTAAGCATCGTAACTCCTCTATTTTATGTTATGGATAAAAGGTATTTAATTTGTATGCTGGTAATTCTTTTTATATCTCTCCACGGTCAAAACCCCACACACCAATAAGTCACTGGTAAAAATAGAGATTAATTCCACGTCAGGAATTCCTCTCCTTCCAGTGGACTCATCGGTTATGTCTGGCTGGGGAGACCATGTCAAGAGCGAAATCTTGGTGCGAGAATATTTGTAAGCTGGAGATGTATATTTTTGCTTTGAATAACATTTCATTTCAGTTTAATATTTTATGGACCAGAACATGCTTTTAGAACAGGGATTCCCAAACTTATTTCGTCGACCGCCCCCTTTTCAGAGAAAAAAAAGACTCACCGCCCCCCTGGAAATTTACCTTCATATGCGAGTAAACACACATACAATGGCTTTTTTCGGCCTTTTTATGTATATATCTTTCTACCTATATTCTAGAACATAGTAAAGAAATATGTTGTTGTATATAAGACAACTTCAAGCTTAAAATTAAAAACTTATTTATTAAAATCAACCATAGTTACATTCGCATTACACACGGGAAATTAAGATAACGAAAGGTAATAATCGTTTTGTAAATATTACAAATAACAGTAAAACTAATGAGAAGGATGAACTTGGTGCACATAAATCAATTTATTTATATTCCGCTCAGTTTTAGTCAGAAACATGTTAAAATCACCGCGATTAGCAATTTCCAGTCGGTTTCTTTTTCCAGTTGTGATCACACTGAACCCACGTTCCACTAAATAGGATGAAGAAAACGTTATTAAAAATGTTTGCGCCACAGGGTAAAGTGTCAGTATCTTTTTTTACAGCCACAACTGTTGATAGCAGTGTTTAAATTTTAATTTTAATTCTTCATTTGTTGGTACTTTTATTAGTTCTTGTAATTTTACAGCTTCTTCCGAGTTTGATTCTGAAAAAGGGTCGAAAACCCTAACGTGTATGTTCATTTTAAGTATGTGTTCAAACCGTTCGTTGGTTGAATTAAGAATGGAGAGCCTCCAAATGTTGACAATAGATAAGCATGCCTTCATCATAATTTTCTATTGCTAATAACTGGTTGAATACTCCCTCTACCTAAATATTTTTTAATACAAGTTTTGCCACAAACGCGAAAATCCCAGCTTTTGATTTTCTTAAATCACCTTAGAGTTTTTGATTTGCGTCATTGAATCTATTAAACGAGTCTTTCAAATTAGACCATGTCACTTTAGGAATCAATAAATTGGACTGAAATAGTTTCGTCGATTGAAAACTTTCGCTCGCATTCACTTGAAGATACTGGAACTGTTGACATTGTAACTGTTAAAAGTAATAGCTTTTATGACACTATTTTTTTCTCATAAATACACTGATGGTCTTTAAAATTGCAGTACCATGAAGGAGGCATGATACAAACGTTAAATTCGCATGACAGGAAGAAGATACTGGGATAGGAAAGTTATTAGCATTTACGTGCAATCGAACGACGCAGGAGGGAGAAACGGCATTTCAAACTCGGTATAAAATGAAAGTTACGCGCCGGGTTTCTCATTTTCCCCCGCGTTGGAAAATTTCTATAATTGCTCCCATCCACAAACCTGGAAAACCACCTGACTTATCGCCCCATTAGCCTACTCAACGCCCTCTGTAAATTAGCAGAAAAATTTATTGCTAAAGAAATTAATGAACGCCTTAATGAAAATAATATCGTCCCATATCAATTTGGTCCCATCAAGTATATAGAATAACTGAATACCTAGCCAAAGCCAAATCAAGTTTACATCCCCGGTTTAATTCATAAAATAATCAACTATAACATCACCAGGTTAATCATTTCTTACCTTAGCAATAGAACCTTCCAAGTCAAAATTAATAATATAAAACACATTCTTATTGGAGTTCCCCAAGGCGCGATTTTATCAACTGAATTGTTCAACTTATACATTAACGATTTACCATTAATTCTAACCTAGCCATCTTCGCTGACGACACCGCCATTTACTGTACCAATAAAAATGTTAAATACGTCGTTACCACTCTTAACAAACACATAACTCGCATCTCCACCTGGCTCAACAATTCAAACTCAACACCGATAAATGCGTAGCTGTCATGTTCACTGATAAAAATAACTCATCTTATCGTAATATTAATATCAAAGTAGGTAACACTACTATCCCTGGTCAGACACTGTTAAATATCTCTGTGTCCATCTTGATAAAAGACTCACATCACATCATACAGAGTAGGATTAAATTTCGAGCAGCTAGACGATCACTTTACCCCTTAATCGCTCGAAATAGCAAATTGTGCATCTATCCTAATAATAGCACAGATCTATCTATCTGGAACGCTTCCGGAGCGACCGCTTCATAAATATATCAGCCTATGGCATCCATTTTGTTTTATGAGTTAGGCTTAACAAGTTAAAAAGGATTATTTGCTATCTAAACCCAAATAATTTATTAGAAACAACGTAATATAGGCACAAATCGACTGTATTTCGATTTTTAGGTGGCTGTAATAAACGGTTACGACAGTTTCAAAACAGCTTGCAATCGTTTAAAATTGTTCTCAGCATAAAATATCCTTTCATTGTAACGCATTTCCGTTGTGATATTTATGTTATGATGTTTCGTTGTGATATTAACTGTTTTATATTATACTTTCCTCTTGATCAAAATAGTATATAAAAATATTTTTCAAATTGTAACATCTTAGAATTATTGATGAGAATTATTAATTTTAATTATTAATTTTAGATTATTTATTTAGAGAATTGTTAATTATTAATTTTAGAATTATTAATTTCAATTAGAGAATTATCTCTTTTCCGCCACCTTTCGAGTTATCATAGTGTTTCATTTAAATTAATAAGAAGTATAAATTTTATATACTCAGAACTTGAAAATGTAAATACGCGAGAATCATTCATTCACTGTGATTCATTCATCGTCTTTCATTTAAGAAAAATTGAATCAGAGAATATCTTTCACAGCAAAACAGTTTTTCATTATATTATTTTTTATATCTTTATTTATATTTTAACCATATAATATATATATATTTTAACCAGATATTACAATAATGTCAAATTTAATATTTCCGGAAAGTTGCAACCTCGACGCATGCGTAGTGATATTAAAAACCCGTACTTCGCTACGGAGTACATTCAAATTAAATACAATGGTCAATGTATGCAATTAATGCTAAAAATAAATTATAAAAAAATCGTAACGGATATTTTTATACACAAAATAATGTAGAAGAATTGGATAATGCCCAATCGTCTGCCGCATTAGAAAGAAAGAAAAGAATATTTATTTTGTCAATTTATATCGTTGTTATGTATATGACGATAATTTAATTTAAAGTATCAAAAAGAAAGGAAACCACGTGATCAGCATTTAATAAATTAAATTCTAAACATTCACCAAAAATCAGAAAATAGAGGTAAAGATTAGAAAAAAAAAATTTTCGTTTTAAAGGAATTTTTATGATCTTTCTCGTGATATAAATGTTATCACCCTCCGATTATCATTTTAAATGCAAACTTTAAAGAATGTTTCAAAAACAGATTAAAAATTTAATTTAAAAAATTCCAAGAAGACTTTTTCAAAAATCTCTCTTAGTGCACCCCTACACTATAAGAAGAATCACCATGCAAAATTTCAGCCCTTTAGGTCCAGCGGTTTGGTCTGTGCGTTATATATCAGTCAGTTACGGAACTGTTTTATATATAGATATTATACTTTCCTCTTGATCAAAATATATAAAAATGTATTTAAATTTGTAACATCTTTAAATAAAAAATACCGTATACCTCAATGGTTTATATTCGGCGCGTGTTCGTTTATGAATTATAATTATAAAACAACTTGTAGTGGCTTCGCTGGTAGCACATTAAATAACTAATTTTTGTTATTTATATTTGTGTTAAATAATTTTATTTTATAACTTGCATCAATTTTGATTATCGTTTGCTTGCAGAATGGAAACGACTTTTAATATAAAAAAAAGCTGATGGTATCTTTTGCTGTTCTGTAAATTATGTTGGTATTGATAGTAGATGTTAATAAGGTTTAAAGGGATGTTAAAAAGCTCAATGTATTACATTTAAAATGAATGCCCAATAACCGAAAATGTAGATGGCTTCCCAGACGAAGTCAGGAATAGCTAAACCGAATACGTGCAGTAGACTGTTAACAGACAGAATTTTATATTTCATAATTAATACATGTAATAGAATTAAGTAAAGTTATGCTATTATGTGAAGTTCAGATTTTATTTAAATTTAAAAAATTGCATCTTAATTGAATCATAGTGCTAAAAGAAATTAGAGAAGCTCTTAAGTATACAAATAATATCGACTTTGCAGATGTAAATTGATAAAAATTAAAATTAACACGTCATTTTTGACGGGCTAACCACTAGTCCATATGTACGTACGTACGTACATACTTACATACATACGTACGTACGTGGTATACATACATACATACATACATACATACATGCATACATACATAAGTACGTACGTACGTACGTGGTATACATACATACATACGTACGTACGTGGTATACATACATACATACGTACGTACGTACGTGGTATACATACATACATACGTACGTACGTGGTATACATACATACATACATACGTACGTACGTGGTATACACACACACACACACACACACACATACATACATACATAGCACTTTTGCTTAATGATATTAGAACTACTGAATTTTAAAAAAAAATTTCGGGATAATACGTAGATAATTTATACCTTCTAGTATACCTTTAGGAAGGACGGATTACCTTTTGGACTTTACCTCCTAGTATCCCACGCAATCGGATTGTGACGTCATGTTCAGCTTTGGAGACAAGAACTGTCGCTTCCCATGCTAATGTTCATAGAAAAAAGAGATTGTTGTTTCACCTAGTTACTTTTGATTAGTGTGAATACGATTATGAATGTACAATTGGTGCACTCCATTGTACTCCATTGTACTCCATTGGTGTGTGACGTCACTTTCCAATCTTTAGAGACAAGGTCACCTCCCATTTTAACGTCCACTTCCATAGAAATATTACGATTAATTTTTTACATATATACAATTAATTGATTATCAGGAATACGATTTTGAGTAGAAAATGTAAGCCGTCAGTGTGTGACGTCACTTTCCAAGCTTTGGAGACAAGAATTGTCGCTTCCCATGATAACGCTCGTAGGGAACATTTATTATATTTTTTTTACACGCATACATGCATTATTTTACCGTGAAAACGATTATGCTGAACGAAATACACAATCAAAGTATTACGTAAATATCAGGAGCAATATTTAAAGAAAATTGAAAGGTTTCGTCGGATATCGGCTGTTTTACGTCTTGTGCGCAAACATTTTGGACCAGATATTGTTTACGGTCGCCAAGGGCGGATGAGTTGGCACAATTCAGGCTCATCTCAGTTTTGGGAGATCAGTATCTTGCCAGGGCAATTCTAAGTTGAGACGACAAATTGGATGGGATATTTATGTTTCTGGATCAGAATTTTTCCTTTGCGATTATCGAAAGAATTTCAATTAAAAAAATTTCTTATTTTTTTTAAATTTGACGTATACCTAGATGTATTATCGGTACTTGTGTATTATCCCGTCGACCGGAGGACAATGAGGAAATAATGGGATATAATGAGGATATAATGGTAAATGATGAAGATATTCCAGAAATAAGCAGGGAGGAAATTGATTATAACTTGGAAAAAATGGCTAAGAAAAAATCACCTGGTCATGATGGACTAACGCTGGGAATAATAACCGAAATGCATAATGTCGAAAAAGACATCATGTATATATTATTTAATAGGTGCCTCAATGAAGGTTACTTCCCAAACAATTGGAAAAAAGCAATTGCTATATATTTCCACAAGGATGGGAAAGATCCAGGGATGCCGGGCTCTTATCGTCCTATTTGCTTGCTCCCAGTAATGGGGAAATTACTAGACAAAATATTAACGAATAGACTGGTACTATATTTGGAAAAACATAATCTGCTTTCTTCAAATCAATTTGGATTTCGAAGGGGTAAGAGTACGATACATGCATTAAAAAATATTATGAAAGCCATAGATGAAAATAAAATTAATAAAAGACATACTTGCTTGGTGTCCCTGGATATACAGAACGCTTTTAACTCTGTTAGAAGGAAAAGTATTATAGAGGCTCTTGAGAAGCTGAACATTAAAAAGTATTTATTTAACATTATAAAAAGTTATATAACCGAAAGGAAGATCATAATGAAAAATCAGGATCATCATTACAATGTTGGAGTGCCTCAAGGGTCCTCGCTTGGGCCAATTATTTGGTTAATTATTATAAATGATTTACTCAGGGAGTGTGAAGGGGACTATAGATATAGTGTCCAGACATTCGCGGACGATTTGATGATTATTATGAATAGTCATGTAGTATATAAATTTACAGCTATAGCAAGGGATGTTCTGCAAAAATGCGAGAATTGGGCCACCAGTCATAAACTAAAATTCAGTCTTGGAAAATGTACATATAATATAATTAAGTGGAAAGGTAAAATAGGTACCAAACCTACCATAAAACTGCAACAGGAGAGTTTAAAATATAATGCTGAATTGAAATATTTAGGAATCATTTTCGACAGTAAATTAAACTTTAGAAAGCACATGGAGAAATTGAAAGAAAAAACAAATAAAATATTATATAAGTTAATAAGACTTACAAGAAAAACATGGGGTATTAAACCGGAAATTATAAAGCAAATTTATAAAATAGTGATAGAAAAGATTCTGCTTTATGGAGTAGAGGTTTGGTACAAAGAACAGATTGTATTTAAAAACAAACTACATAGTTTACAAAGGTCCGCTTTACTATCGATAACTAAATGTTACAAAACGGTTTCAACGGAAGCTATGAATATACTAGCGGGTTGTATACCCCTGCACTTAAAAGCAAGAGCAATCAACTTGTTAAGTAAATTATATGATGAAAACAAGGAAATAATAATTAAGGAAGAAATATTTAATGCTGAAAATTCTGAAACTAGGATTAGAATTTTAGAAGATATAGATGAATTAATTAGCATTGATTGGACATTGGATGAAACACCTAAAACCGATCACATCTTTTATACAGATGGATCCAAGAAAGGGGAAAATATTGGTGCAGGAGTGGTTTACTACAAAGGAGATAATAAGGAAATCTTCAAGGAAAGACTAAAAAATGGAAATTCCTATATAGCTGAACTGCATGCCATACAAATGGTAATAGAAATTATGAGGGAAAGGAATATTAGAAAAAGCGACATTTTTACCGACTCAAGGAGTGCGATTGAAGCACTAAAGTCAATCACGTATAAGGGAGAGCAAGTAGCTTACATCAAAAGAATGCTGAAAAAAGAAAAGTTGATTATTTTCCTACATTGGGTTAAAGCCCATGTTGGAATAATTGGTAACGAAGAAGCGGATAAAGCGGCGAAAGAGGCATCTGAAAAGGAGACTATAGATAAATATTTTAAAATCAGCAGGAACGCAATTAAAAAGAAAATAGAAAATAATGAAATTGAAAATTGGCAATATGAATGGGATCATTCGATTAAGGGTAGAAAGACGCACCAAATATTTAGCAAGGTTAAAGAAGATAGATTATTAGGAGATTTTAAGATAAATCAAGCATTAACGGGCCATGGGTCATTTGCTGAATATCAGAACAGATTCCATAATAAACCTAATACTTGTACATGCGGTGAGATTCAAACTGTAGAACATTGCCTATTTGACTGCATCAACTTTAATCATCTTAGAGTGTTTTTACCTACAGATATAACAAACTGGGATAAACACAAATTCTTTACTGATTTTTATTGTAAAAATTTTATTAAAAAGGTGATCTCCATTTTGATGGAAGAGCACATTCCTTTCTCCCAATCGTCATAGTAGCTCAGTTCTTGCTGGGTTACTTGTTGGGTTTGTTTTGGCTATTTATAGTGCTACTAACCTGAAAATATTGTAATTATAGTGAATATAAAATTAAGCAGCGTATGTTGATGATTATTTTATATACTATGTGCAGTCAAAACAATAATAGCTGAAGTGTGTACGAGGCACAGCATAACGGTAGTTCTGGAAAGTGTGGTTCACTGAAATGTTTAGTTGTATGAAATATGATGTATCAAGCAATGATTAATAGATTATTGTAAATGTATTGAAACATGTACCGGGTGTAATAGAATGGATAATTTAATATTCTATATCATATAAAATAAGAAATGCAGTAAAGGTAGCTCATTAATATGCTATAATATAGTGTGAAATGGAGTTAAAAATAAAATGAATACCGACATCATGTTGTAAATATGTATATGGTATCATTGTATGTATCAGTGTAACGTAAGGTATATTTTACAATAGTATATTGACAATTTAATGTGATTTTACACAATTGTTTTCAATTTAGAATTAACAGATTGGAATGTAATTTAATTGTGAAGTATAAATTGCAACTGTGTTGTAATTATGTAAATGAGGTTGTGCACTGTGTCGCAGTTGGTGTTGTGTATTGTGCAAATAGTGTTATGTACAGTATTAAGCAGAGTTGAAGTAATGTGTTACATATAGGATATTATTTATATACAGTGCACTTATGTTGTGTATTATTGCATAACCCAATGACAAATCTAAATATAACAGCATAATACTTAAAGAAGAAAATGTTGCTTTGGTGTGACGGCCCCGCCGGTCCTGATGTGGACTGGTAGGAGCGCTGTCGCGACGACTTTTTGTCAGCAGGAATATTCGCCGTATTATCTAGCGATAGGGACGGCATGACTTACGAATCCTTATCCCGTCGACCGTTTTCGCCAAACAAAAGTTGTCGCCAAACGATATGATTGAGCGTCAAGAATGGATAAGCATGACGTCACAACAGGTAGCGATGTCGACCAAGGAGCTAGTCTAATCGGGAATCACTCATGACGTCACATGCACATTATTTCTCACCTAGAACACCATATTTTTGCTTAAAAATAAGAGATTTATTTTATCGTCTGTCTTGGTTTTGAATTCATATTTTGTTGCTGCTATCGTATAACTGATGCCATGCAGTACTTGACAATTTTGCATGAAAACAATTATGACTAAAAATTATGTGAAATCTGATTGTGACGTCATTTTAAGCTTTGGAGAAAAGAACTGTCGCTGCCCATGCTAATGATCATAGAAAAAAGAGATTGTTGTTTCACCTAGATACTTTTCATTAGTATGAATACGATTATGACTGCACCATTGGTGTACCATTGTACTCCATTGGTGTGTGACGTCACTTTCAAATATAAAATGTACGTTGTCAGTATTTGACGTCAGTTTCCAAGCTTTGGAGACAAGAATTGTCACTTCCCATGATAAAATGCGTAGGGAACATTAATGATAAATTTTTTTAACAAGCAAACATGCATTATTTTAACGTGAAGACGATTATTCTGAACGAAATACGCAATTGAAGTATGACGTCAATATCATCTTTGGAGACAAAAAATTATCGCTCCCCGCCCATAGAGATAATTTAGACGATATTTTTTAGAGGAAATTTAGACGATATTTTCGCCCCTTTAAAGCCAGTATTTATTAAATCGTGATATCGAAAGAAATGTGTTTAGAATAACGTAAGATGGGTATTTGGGCTTTAAAAATAATTTAATACCCTTCTTTCCAGGAGCAATATTTAAAGAAAATTGAAAGGTTTCATCGAATATCGGCTGTTTTACGTCTTGTGCGCAAACATTTTGGACCAGATATTGTTTACGGTTGCCAAGGGCGGATGAGTTGGCACAATTCAGGCTCATCTCAGTTTTGGGAGATCAGTATCTTGCCAGGGCAATTCTAAGTTGAAACGACAAATTGGATGGGATATTTATGTTTCTGGATCAGAATTTTTCCTTTGCGATTATCGAAAGAATTTCAATTCCCAAGATTCTCAGTAGACCAAAAATGGAAAATTAATTCACTGAATACGTAACAAGTATCACAATACATGATTGTTTCCCCGCCTAGGTCTTTCCCGTACACTCTGTGTCCGGTTTCTGCGGAATGTTTTAGAATTGTCTCGTCTTATTTCTTTATGCTTTCACCGCCCAAAATTGTCACACGGGGCTACTACCGCCCCCTTGGATCGTTCCACCGCCCCTCGGGGGGCGGTATCGCCCACTTTGGGAACCCCTCTTTTAGAGGAATGTCCTCTTCCTTAACCCTTTGAGGGATGCCGTTTGCACAGTGCAAACGCCTAAATCTAATCTCTTTTTTCACTTGTATTCAATGTATTCCAGTTAAATGAGCAGAAAAATGTCTAGTGCTGCCATCTGTAATCAGTTTAAAGAAGTAAAAATATTTTACAACCTTTAATTGGAAAAATTTTAAAGATCTTTTAGGTTAAAAAATATCAAGAAAAAAATCTGCACCATGGAAACGGTGGAGGTTGTTACCCTTGAAAGGGTTAAAATGTATATGGAATATTCCTATGTGACTACACTTGTGTGCAAACCTTAAGAACGAAATGGAGAAATTAACATAATATCGGAAATAATTGGAAGTTCCAGGACATCCAGGACATTGCCTAGAGGCAGATGACGTACTGTGTTCGTTTTGTCAGAGAATAAAGCACGAGTACAGTTTACGCACATCATTGGAATGAAGCCCAGTAAAAGGTACAAATCGTTGTTAAGGCTGCTATGTACTAACCCCATTGGTTTCGCTCACCTTAATGTTAACCTATGGAGAAAATTTGTCCACCGATTGACGACTTGGATTCAAAGATTTTTTTTTAAATTGTACATCGTCATAGAGAAATAAATTTTACATTTGTGTACATTTTTCGTTTTTTCAAAAACATGCAATTAATATTTTAAAATTTAAATTATTCGGGGGAAAATCTGGTATGGTGTGTTTTAAACGCTCATACATTTCTTCGGCAGACGAAATTTATAAAATGAATGCCGTAGTGCTTTGCAGAAAAGTTTAGGCTATCTGACAATACCAATTTTATTTTATTATTAGCATTTATGTACCTGTAAATAGTTGACAAAAAATATTTTACATAAAAAATTTGGGGGGCAGCGCTTAAGCCCCTATAGCGAGAGAGCCATTACAATCCATCAAAAGGTCAATCCTAAGGGAGGTGGAATTCTCGAACTGTCAACTGGACTCCTCCCACCACAAGAGTCTGCAAGAAGAGGAAAAGGGAAATACGATTTTTTTTCTTAGTACTTAGCAGCCTTAAGCATGCTGAACTGATTTATACATGGGCACCCGCCGCTAAATTGTGGCCAGGACTGTGTGTTTTGTGCTGAAGGTTTTGAATTTTAAAATTTAACGAATTCATCAGTTTTAGTTTCAAAGAAAAAGTCTGGAAATTTGTGTTTTTCAGCTTGAATGAGTTCAGGGAATCGAATCCCTGGACCTCAGGTTAAGAAATCATGTTCTAGGATACTCCTAGTGGACCTGAAAAGTCCTAATCCTATTTTGTTTAATTCTGACTAATATTTCTGCTGTTATGTTGATTTGTCTATTTATTTTCTTAATTTTTGCCCACCAGTGTATTTTAGCTACTTACTTTTTTACATATAATTTTTAAGCTAAATATCGATATCCGAATAAAATTATTTTCCACTACAGCATATTTTGTTAGCAATTCAAACATATATTGCCCGCGTCATATATTCTCGTGCATTATTAATTCAAAGCAATAATTCAAGGATTAAAATGCGAGAAACTTTTAACTGGCAGGTTCATTTTTTAATTGTTATTTCCATCTCAATTTTTTCTTAATAATTCTGGCTCGGAACTGTATTCTCCATATGGTGCGTCCCCCAATCCAGTTAGTTTATGTTCTTCTTCGGAATAACTATTAAATTAAAGCTGAAAACAGACGTCTTTTACATACACCAAGAGTTTCGTAAATGATTTAAATGAACAAATTTACAAAAAGTAATATACATAAATTAATTTTTGCTGTAGCCCTAAATTTTATATGGTATAGCTGTGTAATAAGTGTTAAGATTAATATTCTCCTTCCATAGCACTTTGAATATTAAAATAACTCCTTTTATGCAAGCAATTTCTTTAAGCATAAAATGAGTGTTTCAAAAAAGTTTTAAAATGACTATAGTAGAGATTATATAGCACTATAGAGTGTTCCTAACAGTAATTTGAAAGGAACACGACTTGGTATTCGCTCAAGGAATTTCCTTAAGTATGTTCAGAGGAGGTTTTGTGACTGAAATTTTTATAAAGCACCTCCCTTTAAACACGATCGAATATTTTATTACGCGGCATTATTGTTATGCATCTGCTTATTTAGCATCCCCCATTCTTAATTCCAGAGCAAATTCTTCAAAATGTACGATATTCATTATAGTTTCCTATTTTCATTCTTAAATAATTTTTTATCTCAACTTTAGAAGGAATTTTAGATGAGATGGTCCTTATTTCACTCGTATAAGTGTTCCCATGTATGTATGTATATACAGATATAGACGGATATAAACAGACAGACACACACACAAGCATATATATACTATATATATATATATATATATGTGTGTGTGTGTATGTGTGTGTGTTTGTTTGTTTGTTAAGAATTAATTAGAAAAATAATAATAATTAAACAATTTACAGGGGGGCTTCAGAATAATCAAATATCTAGCATTAAATCTCATTAATTATCGTATTTCGAAACGCGCCGCGAGAAGGGAGATTCCCTTTTTGAACGAACAAACAGCGAGTCTATTAATAGTATCAAACTTAGCTCCCGCCCATTCCCCATCTTCGGTGTAAACGTCATAAGCATTCGCAATGATATTGGGAGCTTTTGAGACAATAGGTAAGTTAAGCCGACCGAGATGATTTTTCACTGACAGCAGACACACGTTAGGACTGCTCCACGTTTAAGTAGGGCGGGCGCTACGATGTGCGCGATCTTCGAGAGGTGGTTTTCTAGAAGTTGAAAGAAATAAAAATATTCATTTGGATTATTGTGTGTCTCCTGAGTATTGACTGCTTTCCACTGCACAGCTAAAGAACTCAAGGATTTATCATGACTTCTATGTCATGAACTGTAATTAGCGAACGGGCGTAATACGACGCCTGATATATATATATATATATATATATATATATATATATATATATATATATATATATGTATGTATGTGTGTATGTAAATATATATATATATATATATATATATATATGCACGGAGAGAGAGAGAGAGTCTTAAACTTATCTAACCTATGGATAAGTACTCCGTAAAAGATTTCGCGGGAGGTTTGCCATACAAGCCTTGTCCCTGTATAGTGTTCATTTTCAAACAAACTGTTGAGTGCGTGTGGACGCCGCTGAAGAGTCCCCTGCCGGAAATATAAAGGCTTAAGACGTTTGAAAGGCTCACAGCAGATACCTTGTCTAATCAGTCTTAATTATTAGATAAACTAATTGACTTAGTATCAATATTCAAAGCTTCGCGAAGGGAAAACTATATAAAGCTCCACCGCCAAATGGATGCTCGTTACTCATTTACACGCTAAGGTAGTCACACGCGAGGTCACTAATGATGGTCCGCCTTATCAGGGGCAAATCTTTGTATGAATTAATAATATTCAGACTCGTCGGACAGCTTCTCCGCTGCATCGATCAATTTTTCAAAAATTTTCATTACCGGTATCACAGATTCTTGCTGTCACTCCACCTTGTATCGGACAGCCTTTTAACCGCTACTCCCACAACGGCATTCAAAATTTCCCGTCTGCGAGTTGACCCCGAGAAGAAGTTATAAAAATTTTCCAGTGTGCCAAATAATGTCTCCATGTTACATAAACTGGTTAATGCTTATTTATAAGCCTCACATAATAAGAATGCCTTCCCTTTCTACCATTAACCTGCTACTTATTTACCTGCTTATTACTTATTACTTATTACTTGCTTAACTTATTACTTGCTTACCTGCTTATTACTTATTACTTATTTACCTGCTTAACACTTATTACTTATTTACCTGCTTAACTTACCTATTGTCTCAAAAGCTCCCAATATCATTGCGCATGCTTATGACGTTTACACCGAAGATGAGGAATGGGCGGGAGCTAAGTTTGATACAAAAAGGGAATTAACAATTATTCCTTAACAATACGACACAACACTGGACAGAATTTGGCAAGAAATATTTTGGATTCTCAGTATAATGCTCGCGCATTAGAAGTGTCCATTAGAAGTGAGAATCTTTTCCCCTCTAGCGTGCACATCTGTTATAGGAGCTCATATCAAGGCCCAAACGTAGTTCCGAGTCCACCTGAACGATGGAGATGTAGTACATTTTTCCTTTAACCCTTCAGCTGGCGCGCTCGTGTATAAAGTGCAACATTTTCGTAATTTTAATTGGTTTGTTTTTACAAGTAAGGTTTGAATGTTCCTGAGACGTTTCTATTTATAGCTACATCCTTTCTAATGCAGGTCTGATTTTCTGACCCTTGTAATCCTTTCCATTCATTGTTAGTCGTGATTTAACCGTGGTAAACTAGCGATTATACTGGATTACAATACGACAAAAGCAGGAGTTGATGTAGTAGATCATATGTGCAGCTATTACACGGTATTCCACATACCACAAAGATGAACAATCTCATTGCTTTTTAGGATTTTGGACGAAATAGGAATCGATTAACAAGTTGTGCTTGGATGCATTAAACCAGACAGTTTTGAAATAAGGCGATTGTATCTGCATTCTTTGGCCTTTAATTATAAATATATCTCAATATTATTAACACGTTATATCTTGTCATAAAACGCATAATTATTATTTTCAATTTGAAAAAAAATAGGTTATTACAAAAGGAATAATCAAGGTTGAAAGAGACGTTGCACTTTGTGCAACGCGCGCCTGGTGGTGTTCCAAAAATTGGCGCGCTCGCTGAAGGGTTGAGTTCCGCCTCTTTGATACGCTTTTTGCACATTGGCGTTCTTGCAATGTCTATGGCTGTTAAGAATCTCATATTTAGACGCCTCTTATAGGCCTTTTCGTGACTGGATTGTGTAAGGCCACTATTTTGACGCAGCAAAATCTATATATATAAAACAGTTCCGTAACTGACTCATTCATTCACTGACTGATTGACTGACTGACATACAACGCACAGACCAAACCGCTGGACCTAAGGGGCTGAAATTTTGCATGGCGATTCTTCTTATGGTGTAAGGGTGCACTAAGAAAGATTTTTCAAAAATTCTTCTTAGATTTTTTTAAATTAAATTTTTAAGCTGTTTTTTAAACTTTTTTTACGTTTGCATTTAAAATAATACATTGAGGGTTATAAAATTTATATCACGAGAAAGATCATAAAAATTCCTTCAAAATGAAATTTTTTTCGAATTTTTACCTCCATTTCCTGATTTTTGGTGAATTTTTAAAGATTAATTTTTAGAATTTAATTTATTAAATGCCGATCACGTGATTTCTTTTTCTGGTACTTTCAATAAATTTATCGCCACGTGAGTAACAACTAAATAGACAAAAAAAAGTATTTTTTTCTCTTTCTAATGCAGCAGACGATTGGATATTATCCAAAAAAAATGCATATCCCTTACGATTTTTTTATATATATATATATATATATATATATATAGATAGATAGATAGATAGATAGATATTTTACATCAATTGTATACATTGATCATCGCATTTATTATAAATATATATATTTATTTTTGGCATAAATTGCATACGTTGGCCGTTGTATTTAATTTGAATGTACTCCGTAGCGAAGCGCGGGTTTTCAGCTAGTCTACCATAAGGCGAGTAATTTGGGATTTGCTTGTCCATTCGTACGTCTGTGAGGATGTTTTTTTGGGTGTTATTCAATGCCATAGATTTCCGTGTCACAAAGTGGATAAACGGAAGAACCCTTTTGTTCGAGAGGAAATTGACTAAATAATTCCAAGTACCAGAAAACTGCTGTCGTAAAGAATGCCATCTAAATATATGAAACTCCCGGAAAACTATCGCCTGGAAAAATTCTCTCTTTCTAATGCGAGCAATACATTTGAATAAACTGATATACGAATTTCCCAATTCAATCTCATTTCTACAGGAAAAAATGCCCCAAAACTAGATTTTAAAGAAAATTCAATTCATCAAGCTCCAGGAAATCTCCTAGTTTATTCATAAATGTACCTTTACATTTTTAAACTGGAGTAATGTTAAAACATAATTTAATTGAAAAACGTCCACGAATAGTAGAGCAACCATTGTTTACTGCTAAACGAAGAGCTTATTGAAAATACTATATTATTTACGTCACCAATTAAAATGATTTATCTTGGTTTTAATTTTTAATTAATTATGTTCTTGTAATTAAGAAATGTTGCATAAATCTCTTTCGTAACGCATATTCACACCGCATTTCGCTCGCCATTCATTCACATGCGTAATTATATTTAAGTATGGCCGTATTTTCTGTAGCATATCCACTTAATTAAATACCGACGGTAATTAAAATATGTATTTCAAATAATTAGCCCTATTATAAATGAGACATTTTATATAATTTGAAACCATTATTCTTAAAGCTAAGATGGGAGTGCAAGTAACTGCAATTAAACTGGCTTCAATAAAAGCATTTGAATGTTTTATTAGTAAATTTTCGGAATCGGTGTTCGCCCGTTTTATCTGCCCATTAAAATTCTCAGGTTTTGCTTATATCGTCTTTTCAAGCGTATAACGGGTGAAATGGGGTTTAACAGACAGATTTAATCAAGTGCATGTGATTGACGACTCGTTCGTATCACATTTTAAGCGGTGCTGAAAAAAAATGTATTGTTTTTGAAATTATTGCATTTACCATCGTAGCAGCTTCTCTTAAATCCATAAAATAGGGATGTACAAAAAGAGGAAGCAGCCATATTGGACACCCTCATCATATCATGACCTATGGGGAAGATGTTTCCATTCATTGTAGACTTGGACTGAGAGTTCTTTTTCAATTCCTACTATTAGTTCAAACTCTCTCTTTATATATCTTGTTCAAATTTTCAATCGTTAATAAAATACTTTTTATTCATCCACTCAAGTTCAAATATATTTTTTTTAAACTTGTAGTGGATGACACTTGATGTTAATACAGTTTTTTCAAATATTAATTCATTAATTAAATTTAATTAATCAATTTTAGTTTTAGACCTAGAGCGTCTCTTGCTCTTGAATAGTAATTTCCCTCTTGTTACTGTGTAAACGGTAGCACTGCGGTATCGCGGGCTTCTCCCGTCCTGTAGGTTGCGACATCGAATCCCCAACCTGAGAAACTTTTTCTCTCTCTCCCCCCCCTCCTAATCTCGCACAGTAGGCAAGGTTCTGGCAGGCAATCATTTTTTTCAATTCCTACTATTAGTTCACGCTCAAATTTTTCTTTGTTGACCTAAGTAGGAATTGACTTTAAAATTTTTTTTTATATATTACTTGTTTTTAATAGAGATAGAATTTGTTTCCTCGGGTATTATTTTCCTACTTTAAACGCCAATAATATTTTTAAATTGGAACAATTCGGGGGGTGGGCGTGGTCGCCCGATTAGCAAAGGCGTCGAGCCAGTTATCTGCAAGTCGCTGGTTCGATACCCGATGCTGACAAGACCGCCGACGTGTGCACTAATGGCGGGTGGTGGATGGAAAACATCTGTCGCTGTTGCGATGTCCTACAAGTTCCCAAACTTTATCTCTGGAGGTGAGGGGGCAAGTATTCCGGTCTCGTCACTTGACTCGGTTCGAAATTACGGGACCGATATGGGTGTAGTGTAGACCCATCCCCTGGGGTGCACCCGGGGCAATGCATGCGGCGAAGTGGTCACACACTTCTGGCCTTTCCCGGGAGAGGCCAAAATATCGCTCAGGACCCTGAGAGCAGAATATCGCTCAGCACGCTGAGAGATATCTCCCAGCCATCGGAGAAAACAAACTTCGGGGGGGGGAGGAAAATGGAGTATACTGTCTTTAAAACGCAAATAATTTCCTTATGTGGACGATATTACTAAATTGAATAAGATAGGAGAGTTTATAATTTCCGCAATTTTCGGTTAATGGCAGGCGACGAAGAATCCACCAGTGGGGTAACCTGCTTATTTCGCGTCACGAGTAGCTAGATATTGAATGAAGTTATTGAGAACAGGTGGGTGAACATCGACGCAAAATGGCGGAATAAACGGCAGCTTGGCATTGTCTGCCACCACCTAGATTCGTACCTAATTGGGTTCATGTGGTGTCGATTGCATGAGAAGACGCGCGTGCTGTCGGCGATGTTAAATGAAAATCGCCAGCTTCCTGCTTCCTGAGTCATTTGAAACGAATGTGGTAAAATAAATTTTGAATTTCACTTACGTCACGGAGATTGACAACATAAGAGTACGCACTGGTCTGGCATGGGGTGTATTTATCAATCAACACAGACTTAAGTTTAAAAAAAATTAAATTTATTCCGAACTTCAAATACATTTAAAAATATCAAAAGCAATAACTTAAAACATTTGTATAATTATATATATAATAGCCGTTGTCTGTGTATAACACTTCCGGGCTGTACTCATCTTTCAGTTCAAGCCCTCAGTAAACAAACAGCCGGTTAGGCTTAATTTCAATTTCAGATGTGGATCAGAATTTTTTCTTACCTAAAAACTAATATCTTCGCCATCAAATCACGTTTGTTCAGCCTATTTTTCTATAAAACATTCATAACTAAAAAAAAAATTGGATGTTTTTAGCTGTATATTTAACAGTTTTTAAAAATTTGTTTACTTTTGCGATGAATTCTGAAAGCAAACAAACTTGAATGTGAATGAATCAAGTAGCTCAAATATTCATATCGCGTAGTGAGCTGTAAAAAACTGGATGGCAGTCTACTACTCCAATCGCATGAAAAACTAAATAAATAAAAAATAATGAAAGGGTTTGCTTTTACAAGGTGTCGATTAAATGCAATATTGTTAGATAATTCGGGATATTTTTTAACTTTCATATACTTTTTCCATTATGACGTCATTATTAGTATTATGACGTCAAAATGACGGGTTACCTTCTAGTTCATAATAATCTCACACAGAGACTTCTAACACACGAATCTCACTAGCTCGTGAGTTCAACTGTGTGTGCTACTAGCGGAACCTTTGCTCTAACTCGAGCAGTATTTATACAAGCCAGTAACATAACATTGATATATTTGCATAATATACACTGGAGACGGAAAATAACAAACCATGGGGAAAATAAATGAAAAACCCCATTACTTCTCAGACATTAAAACTATTACTTTTAAGACATTAAAAAAAATAGGATTGTTTTACGTTCACACAGAACTTGATATGGATAATTTCTGTATTCGTCTCTGTTTAAGGATTTATTTTGGATTTAATAAGTCGTTCCAAATTTTTCTCTAGTTAATTGTTTTTCGCAAAGTGGGAGCGATAAGAACTAAAATGTCTTTCTCTGTTGCAGAGTATAACTTAAAAATATTTCAACCCAAGTTGGCAATCATTGGAAACATTCTTCATAAGTTAACAATGGAACACAATAGGGTGACTCTCCGAGCGTTAGGGCCTGTTCACATTAAATCCATCAAAGCCAGCCGCATTTATATATTTTGAACCAATCACTGGCCTTAACAATTTCGTTGCTAATCGTCTGGAGGATTGCAATATTTTAAATATATTTCAATACGAATCATACTGACGGATTCTACGTGAATAGGCCCTTACAGTACGTGCAAAAGCTCAAAAATATTTAACCATTTTTACTTTTTAAAATTCAATTTTACTCATTTATGATCTATTCTGTCATGTACGAGATTTTCAGGTTCGGAGTCTGTCTTTTTAATCCTTTTTGAACCCTTTAATTCGGCAAGTTTCATCCTAAAAATTTTAGCTCCCTTGATAGAAAAAAATAGTTATCATATCTCTATATATAAAACATTTCCGTAACTGACTCATTCATTCACTGACTGACTGACTGACATACAACGCACAGACCAAACCGCTGGACCTAAAGGGCTGAAATTATGCATGGCGATTCTTCTAATAGTGTAGGGGTGCACTAAGAAAGATTTTTCAAAAAGTCTTCTTAGATTTTTTTAAATTAAATTTTTAAGCTGTTTTTAAACATTTTTTACGTTTCCATTTAAAATAATACATTGAGGGTTATAAAATTTATATCACGAGAAAGATTATAAAAATTCCTTCAAAATGAAATTTTTTTCGAATTTTTACCTCCATTTCCTGATTTTTGGTGAATTTTTAAAGATTAATTTTTAGAATTTAATTTATTAAATGCCGATCACGTGATTTCTTTTCCTGGTACTTTCAATAAATTTGTCGTCACGTGCGTAACAACTAAATAGACAAAAAAATATTTTTTTCTCTTTCTAATGCACCAGACGATTGGATATTATCCAAAAAAAATGCATATCCCTTACGATTTTTTTATAAATATATATATATAGAGAGAGAGAGATATATATATTTTACATCAACTGTATACATTGATCATCGCATTTATTATAAATATATATATTTATTTTTTGGCATAAATTGCATACATTGACCGTTGTATTTAATTTGAATGTACTCCGTGGCGAAGCGCGGGTCTTCAGCTAATTTAGAGATATATTTAAAAATTCTGGTCTCGCGTATGTATTCTGTTTCCGCATGTTACGTCAGTTTTGAATGCTTCCATAGCTGAAAGGCTAATGAAATTCCTTGCTCGTTAGTGAATAGCCCTGTACGTATTGTGTACTTTAGTGGGACAACTTAGTATATTTTATGCTTTTCTATGAGTTGGGTCATTTCCCTTTTACGTCCTAAAATGTACGTTTTCCACTGCCTGAAAAAACAACTATCCTCTATCATTCCAAATTCTGGCGGAATAAACTACACTAATGTTTTTATGTCTGTTCCGCCGGGAATAATGGCTTGTCATAATGAAATTTCCCCCAACGGTTTTACGGAAATGTATAAACGTTTATTACGGAGAGATCCGGCGCAATAAGCTGTTATTGAAATTCCTTATAAGCCGCCATTTTGCGTTTCGCAAAAGCGCAGAGGAATGAAAATAAAACTCACTACAAACGAAACGAGAAATGACGCGTGGAAATTTTAGAAACAAAAGTGGGTTTTTTTTTCAATCAAAATAGGAAATCGTAAAAATGAAGCTTTATACCCGGTGAAAAATTTTTTTGTAGAATTATGTAAAGTAGGTGTTTTGGATTGTAATCGACTTGATGCATTCAAAATTTTCTATTCGCGTTGGGTTTATGTCCCTATTGAAAGCTGAGCTTTTTAGTAAATAGGGTGAAGACCCAAAGCGGATATCTTTTGAAGAGAATATATAGTAAAAATATGAAAGACGTGAAGTGTAGTATCCTGTCTATTAGAAGCAATTACGAAAACGCAGTCTGCTCTGTGTGAAATGAAATGCAGCAGAAAGGCTAAAATGATGACTTGCAGGTTATATATTCTTATATATATATAGGGTAGGTGGGGGCAAAGGTTCGCATGGGGCAAAGGTTCGCACATACATTTTAAAATGACCGGGAAGAGTTTTAGGAAGAATAGGGTAGGCAGTGCATTCCTCTACTTCCAGTCAGTTGCCTCGTAAAAAATGTTGGAGTTAAGACCCCATCTTGCAGAGAAAATGAGGTAAGTTTATTTTCGTCTCTTTTAATGTAATTTTTTGCAACTTTTGAGTAATTTTGAGCATCACTCAAACTCACGAACTGTTTTGGGCTTATTTTCGCATGTTAGGGTGGTAAATAACCTTTCAAATCCTACCTTAAGTTTTGGGTTAACTCAAATACAGTGGCGTCCATTCTGCAGAAACAGAACCAGCACGAAATGGGGTAAAGGTTTGCAGGAGTCATGGGGTAAAGGTTCGCAGTGCAAACCTTTGCCCCATCTACAAACCTTTGCCGCTCTAACTATTAACATTTGTTTCATGTCCTCTTTTCATTAGGAATCCTTATTAACAACGTCTTTTATTATTAATGGGAATTCACATTTTTGTAATTTGAAAAAAAATTATGGTTTTTGATAAAAACTGCCTGATTTAATCAGAAATTTTTTTGTAAAATGCTTGAAAATCCATAAATTAAAAATAAAATAAATTAGTACAACACAAAAATAAAATAGCTCTGAACAAAGACCTATTTTACAAGATAAAGGAATTAAATGTTGTTACAAGATATTATAAGCTTCGAAGGTCTGGTTAGGGAAAAAAGCTCTAAATGAGTAATTTCCAGATTTGCAAGTCTTTGAAATGCTCCTTGCGTTACAATTTTTGACGAAATTTTATAAAATTTATTACAAAGACTCCTCTTATACATTAAAATAAAGTTATGTATCCATTTCAGGTTTCGACATCATTCAGATTATCAAAGTTTAACTTAAGCGTGGAAAAGTACAAAAATTTCACGAGAATTCAGAGTACAAGCATAAAAATATTTCCTAAAAATTAATTATTCAACGAAAGCACAAACCAAAACATAACCCTGATCAAAATGTATAAGCAATCTAAATACAAAATTAAGGATAAGGTTAAAAATTGGATCGCAAAGAGCATTTTAAAAAACATAATAAAAATTTCAATTTTTTAAATATAAAAAATAAAATTTTAAATATTTATAAAATTTTATAAGGTGTTTGAAATAGTTTTACTTTAATGAATATTTATGCCCAATTTCATATCTCTGAGGTAAAAATTTCAAAAATTGCTTTGTAATGTCCCCCATCCCCTTAATTTGCTTAATTTTTACGGGTTTTAAAAGAATGAGTAAAGCCTAAGATATGATATAACGATAGTGTTAATAGTTGATATTTTAGTTGGAAGTTCTTTAGTTTAAGAAAAAAATTATTGATATTAACCCCTTTTCATTTTGTGAATTTCTTTGTTAGATTCAATTTTCTGTGTAAATAGTTGATATTTCATTTTGAAGTTATTTAGTTTAAGAAAAAATTTATTGAGATTAAACAGTTCAATTTGTAATTTTCTATATATGTAACACCTTTAAAAAGATTACAAAATGTGAAATAAAATTATTTAGACAACTCTTTTTGTGATTTTCGATACCTATCCTATAAGAAACAAACGAGTGGGGCAAAGGTTTGCAGTGCGAACCTTTGCCCCACCGATTGGGGCAAAGGTTCGAAAACAGGTGTTTTGGTAAAATTAAAAATTCGGTGACTAAATCTTTCGGGAAAAAATTCATTATTTTATACAAGGTAGAGGGCATATCCAACTACAATACAAGTGACTTTTTGGGGCGATAGGATCTAAAGGAGGCCCAAAACTCAAAACTGCAAACCTTTGCCCCCACCTACCCTGTATATATATATATATATATATATATATATATATATATATATATATATATTCTCGCATAAAATATGTAATCTGATCTAATTAAAAAATGTACGTCTTTGGTAGTTCCAATAACAGACAACTCAATCTCCTGTCCGAAAGCAAGAGTCCTGACCCACTGAGAAAGAATTTCAATTTATATATATTTATATATATATATATATATATATATATATATATATATATATATATATATAAGCTGCAAAAATCCGATGAAGACCGAAATGCATACAGATTTTGTGGCACCCACTGCAGACGTATCCTATAACAACCGCCTACATCCTTACCAAAACATCCTTACACGTAGGCTCCTTTTCCCGACCTTGAACTATAAATCCGAATACACTATCAGTTGCAACCAACCACTTACGTAATCTAATAATATTCTCGCATAAAATTTCTCATATGTAATCTGATCCAATTAAAATATGTACGTCTTTGGTAGTTCTAATAACAGACAATTAAATCTCCTGTCCGAAAGCAAGAGTCCTAACCCACTGAGAAAGAATTTCAATTTCTCCATGCGTAATCGCATCAACAACCACAGCTTGTACTTTATCAGTTTTAGAGGGGTCGGTTATATTCTGCAAATCCATTTCAACGACACCATAACTCTGATTCGAATCAGTTTGTTTACCCACAAAAGCTCGAATTCGGAAAATTTCTCTTTTAAAAACATTCAATCCCAGTGAGTCAGCGACAGACTTCTTCACAAAGCTTCTATTGCTACCCCCATCCATTAAAATGTGAAGGAATTCAGTTTTCATTTCTGTTTTCGCTAATGCGTAATTATTTGCAGTAAAACAGGCATAGACTCGTTCTTTTTCTTTTTTTTTGTTTTTGAAACGCTGACTGTAAGCCACAGAGGTCACAACATCTGGTGCCATTTCCGCAGAATCACATCAATTACTATTAGATGCAAGGGAAGCCCTGTCGCATATAGAGTCATTACCATGCTGTTTGCTTATTTTACATGTTTGATCTCTTTTAAAACGAAACTTAGCAATGTGATTACGCTTCAAACATATATAACAGCGACCATTATTTTTTAGAGAATTTTTTCTTTCACTTATTGGTAATGGACATTTAATACTAATATGGGATTTATCAGAACAAAAAATACAATTTTCATGTATCGTAGCAGATAAAACACTCGCGGGGCAGGGGCTTGTTGGATAATTTCGTTTTCGCTCTATATAAAATTTATTCTTTACTAGCCGCTGCGCGACCAGCATGGTCGCTTTTAGTTTTATATTTTCTTTTGCAAAACAACTCAACTGAAAGAAACGTATGTCTATTACCTATCATCATAAATATACGTTGTTAAGTGATAGTGCGATCTTAGCCAAAAAAATTTATAATCATTGCAAAATTCTCTATAAGGATGAATCTAAAACATCGTGATTAAAAAAAATATGAATTTCCATTACTTCAGAACATAGTTAGAGATAAGACTGAGAAACCCAACAACAAAGATTTTAAAAATTACATTCCTCTCTGTATGTAATATTTTTCAAAATTATATCTACACTTTATCATTACATCAAATATGAAATTGTTAGAGACAATTTTTTTCATTAAAAAAGGAGTAAAAATTCAGCAAGTACTAAAATAAAGTGTGGATTACATCACTCTCTATATGTACTATTGTTCACAATTCAGATATCTACACTTAATCATACCAAATAAAAAATTGTTGGGAAAATTTCTTCACTTATAAAATGGAGTAAAAATTCAGTAAGTACTACTAAAAAAAGTGTAGACAATTAACTCTAACTTACTATTAAGATATTATAATGCAATTATTAATATTTTACTATGATATTCCTCAAACTTCTTGATATACACAGTTGAGTATTTCAGAAATAGGAGATACTACAGTGACAGAATCAAAAGAACGGACTCTAGATAAACCTACATACAACTGTTTATGACTAAACACTGGATTTGATAGGTCTAAACATATTTTGTCAAAAGTTTGTCCTCTTACATACATTTAGAAAAGCCGATGGAAAAGAATAAATTATCTCGTGAATAAATTAAAACTATTTCCGTGTAAAATACAGCAATTAAATTGTACCAAATTACGTGCTATCGTCAAACCACTACACACACGCGGTCGGCCGCTGATGTTTACATCTGGTAGTTGCAGCCGTTGCCATTCGGAGTGTAGAAATATCGCCGATTTTTGTGCCACATACCTACGCGTTTTATATATAGAGATATTTTGATTTATTGTACGATAACAGAATGACGATACATTTCCACTCACAATTTTAAGATTTGACAACAATAAAGATGTCTCTCTGCATGCAACTTCTTTTCTTAAAAACTCAATTAAATGCTTAATATCCAATAATTCGTTCGTTTCGCGATTCCCATTAAAATTTAAATTTAACGTTTACCGGAATTTTCTGTAATATCACTGGACATAACAAATTACTGTAGGTTTCGGTAGCAACGTTAAGTGATTGCAATGATCGGATCTGTACTTCAATCGCGTCATACATTTTCCTTAATGCTATTACATTCGAAGAATGTTTAACAGGTTCAGTTATCATGAGCTTAATCATATGCGCACAAATAATCAATTCATTCCTCCCGCACCTCTCCTTTAATAATTGAATTGAGGAGTCATAGTTTTCAATTTTAATCCATGATTCGTTATTATGGATAGCAATTTCGAAGGAGTTCCCAAAATCTAACCATGAACTACTTCAAAAATCATGGCACAACAGTCCGGTTTGAACCAAGTCCGGCGGTACCCATCTCCGCTTTCTAGACCGAGGGCTTCGGATGCCATACAGCATATATCTCAGTTAGGTAGTCAACCTGACGTGGGATCCCTAGAGTTTGGTTCCCAAGCATGCTTGGTCTTCATTTCATCGACACACTCAAGGGATGAAAGGCTGAGTCGACCTTGCAGAGTCGCATGGTCGAACCCTGGACCCGTGGGGTGACAGCTTGACGCTTTTAACCACTTCGACACCAGACGTAACCATGACACCAGACGTAACCATGGTAATTTGAGTGTTTTGGGTTCGTTATATTGAATTGGGTGTGGTCTATCAGTATTAAAAATCGTTGGTTTACTATTAGAAGTACTATCCGGTCTGATTTCTTTTTCTTTAATGAAACGCAACATCCTACCTCTATACTTCACAACTTTTTCTATGTATTCCTCACAATCCGAAAAGTCGATTCAAATTTAGTGATTAATTTCGTAGCATTTCCTCTAATGTCTGCCTGCTTCCGTTTTAATTTCTCTAATAATTCCATATCTGGTAATGTAAATAACAATATATTTCCAAAATGAAACTAAAATAATGAATAATCAAGTGGAACCCTACCTAAATTTCCGGTGTGGTCGTGACTCAGTTATTCAAAATCCAATTAATCACAGTTGAAAGTTCAACTCAGAAGATAGATATAGTTCACAAGCCATCCCAAATAGGCTTTAAGCTGTAGGTCCCGGTCTAAGGAGCCCTGTTGTATCAAAAGTTGATCATAACGCTCTCCACCAAGCTAAAACTCTAAAATATAAATTTCCGTCCGAATAAACGCAAAAGCCAATTTATCTTATAACAGTTTCTTCAAATTCCGATACCTGTAATAACTCACTCATGTCCCATATTGATAGACGAGATTGCATTGAGGATTGCTGCAATCCGTAGAGTCCAAGGATACGAGTCCCTTACGAGATCAAATGCGTCATGCCAATGTGCGGATCGTAATATTCAAGCCATTGACTTTATAAGATTTCATTCGAATTCCGAACTTGTTTAGAAAGCTCATCTCAAAACATTAGCTTTGTTGAATAATTTACTCTATCAATTGTAGTAATTGTATTTAAATATCTATTGTCTTAAGTTCAAGCTTATGGAGGGCAAAAATGTCCCTTACAATTCCCACATAGTAATAGCGTACCGTCATGTTACGTTACATGGACATGACCTATAAAATGACGTATACCTCGTGAGTAATTCAGTGAGTAATCGCCCGTCACCCACTAATTGGGCGAGTCATGCCACTTCTTTTGAACTGAGCAATTTTTACGCTACTAAAAGGACAATATGAAACGGAGCGATTGGTACCGCTCGTGTCACCTCGTTTAACTTTAGTAATTGATATCTTTGTGCTTTTTTGCTTTGCATAATGATACGGTATCGATTACGAATCATACGAAGATATAGTACGTATCCCAATGCATTTATTCTGGGCAATATTTAGGGAATTTATGTCTCCTGCAAATGTATTTTCATTGCATAATAAAAGAAATATCTTTCACCTTTTTGATCACAAAGTTTTTTACACTTCAACTAGTTTCTTTGTAAAATTCTTTAAGATAAGTTTTTAAACCTCGAACCATGTATAAAAATTTCAGAATTGTTCCGGATAACTAACAATTGTCATAGACAGCAGTGTGAAAGAAATATAGCACCTTCGTTCACGAGGAAGAATATTCGAATTAAACAGACTTGCATAAATATTTACCAGTGAGTTCTGAAAATGGAAATCCTGACAAAGGTATTGATTAACATTATTTTTCGCAGAAATATGGGAGATTAAACTCGTTTTTTCTTTGAAATAAAACTGTTAGATCAAATTTATCGAAAAACAAAGAAAAGAACCTTTATAAACAATCTATTTTTGGCTTTCTTAGAATTAATCTTCTAAGAATATAAAGTTTGTTCGAAGATAGCTTAACGTAGACATATTTAGGATTTTTCTGATTTATTTTGTTTATTCTCGGGAAAACTTCGCAAGATTTACAAAAGAAAAATTTTCCATTCTTTAAGATCATTAATCCTTTTACAGAACAAAGTAGGAAAACGTCACTTTTAATCTTCTGCGGAATAGAAGTTTCAAACACATGACTTCCCTCCGAAAAATATTTTCCTGAATTTGTATTTATGATTTTTACCGGTTTATTTGATAGAATGTTATCTGCTTCGGAATTTATTGCTCGCCAAATAATTAAAAATCAGTCTTGTATTACTTCACTTCCTAAAACCTATTGTGCTTTATTTTGATTTATGAAAAAATTATTCAAGTCTTTGCCCAGTCTCCGCCGCTTATATCATATTGCAGTAATCTTCCAAGTACTTTTGAATTCAAAACACGACAAGAAATTTCGAGTAACAGTTTAAAGTTAAGAATTTTAATAATTTTGTGTAATACTCATCAAAATGATTTATTTTATTCTGCATTCAAGAAATTTCTCTAAAAAGTACCCGGAATAAAAGCTTCTATAAAAGGGAATTTTTATGTTGCAGAAAAAATCTTATATGAATAAATTTTACTAAAATCCCTTACATTTATTAATATTTTTCTAAAGAACAGGGTTTGAAAAAATAGATAATTCTTCCTTTTTTTACATCATCATAAAATAAAGAAGCAAAAAACATTATATTATGAGATATTTTCTGACATATGCGATTTATACAAATCTCTTCAAAATGGTTTATTATCACCTATCATTCGTCTTCTCTCTATATTAAGGTTTAAAAATGTCAGTCATTTTAAATTTGACTTCAAAATTCTTTGCTTCTGGAATAAATAAGATAAATTCATTTTGTTTTTCAAAAACGTATCTTTGACTTCTCTCTAAGAATACCACAGATCGAATTTCAAGATCATATAAAGAAAATTCAACTATCTTCTTATTAAAGTGACAACGTATGGCATTGCTTGGGACAAAACGTTTGTCTGTAAAAAGGATTTGATACGTGGAACACACAAGAACATTTTATGAATAAAATTTGAAAAATCCCATTAATCCAGTAATCATTTCTTAAAAATGATAATTATAGTATCTGGAATCTGAAATTTTTAGACTGCGGTTTAAAAGTTTCATGTTGCCAATATAAAACGGATGCTTCTTTTTAAAATTGGATTTGTGATAAAAATTTTATTTAGACACCGAAACATCAAATATAAATATATTAAATTTATTAAAAATATTTTAATTTGTTATATATAAAATCTTAAAATTGTATAAGTACTTTTATGTACTTTATGAAGACTGAAGTCCCAAAATTGTCACAAATCATTTGTATGGATTTCCTCGGGAAAATCTGCACTGACAGTTTCAACGAGCAATAGGAGGAGAACAGTGTCAGATTTCCAGCAGATAAGCAAAGTTGGTAAAGGAAATGAAAGTCCTTAAATAGAAGGTAAAAATCGCGAAGATTTTTGCTAGCAGTATGCTAATTTTCCACGAGATGTGCATTAAAAAAATTGCCGTCCAGTTTACTAGAATAACATAAACATTGCCACCGTGATCGACAGAGTTTACTTTTGAATAGTCTGTTAACACCTGCTTTTATTTTAGACGATGTGGCTTACACCACTTCAAGAATGTAATGAATCGAATCTTTCTGAGCGGACGAAATTTTTGAGTTTTCCACAAGCCACACGGAACCACTCAATATGGCCAGGTCAAATGTCAGTGCAAGAGGTATTTTGTGCTCAGGAGTTAATATTAGAACCGTCGAAACAGACAGCTTTCACTCAATTGGTGAGTTTGTGAGTATCGAAAACTTTCTTCATCTCAGTGGTCAATTTTTCGATCTCTAAGATGAGTTCCCTGAAATCCATGAATGTTTAAATGTCCATAATAAAGTTAACATTTTGTTGTACATGTAATATTTTCCCGTCTTGTCCATTCTGAGAAGGACGGGTAGGAGTTAAAATAATGTAATATATCATTGAATATAAATAGAAACTGAATATTAATTCATAATCCAACCTAATCGTTGACGCAACAAGAAATTTAAAATATTTTATATTCGACTTTAAACGATAACTACATATATATATATATATATATATTTAATAAACATGCTATGGGCAAACATTTTGTCGTGGTTTCAAAGCGTTAATTAGCTCTGTGTCATCAGACAATAAGGTAAGTTGAGGTAAATGGACCCATGGGGTAACTGGGCAGTCCCCTCCCAGGTATTTCCTTTACATATCAGGGAGGAATTCCACTCTGTTGTGGCAACACTGGTAAGAAGTCAACAAAACAACAGCCCTTTGGTCTCCAGCTTAGTTGAAGAATGTTTTATGGCTGCTAATGTTCTTCACATGTTTGTATTTGTCACATGTTTGTGTTTGTATTTGTCATCACAAAACATCTTTCTTTAAAGGTAATTTCAATAATTTTTGATAAGTCTATTTTTATCTCTTCAAAATTGAATGTAAGAATTTTTAGCTCAGTTAATGTCAAAATAACTTTCTGTGTAGTGTTTTAACCTATCCTGCATGTTAAAGATCTGTGGAGTGTTATGACTCAGTTGCCCCATCAGATTTAATGATTTAGGGCAACTGGATCATACCTTCAGGGGAACTGGGTCCAGGTATGGCCCGGTTACGACACACTGATCCACTTATGCTTATATTAACTACTACTAACCTAACCTAAATAACTGAACAAATTAAGTTATATTAATAAGTTGAAAGAAGAAAAAGACAGGAATAAGAGGTTGGAAGATTTGGCTCTGCAAGAAGAAAATTAAAAAATAGAAGAAAAACTCCTAAAAAAGCAGAAAAAAATGACATTGTGAAGAAAAAAATTAAAGGCAAACTTGAAAGTAAAAAGAAAGAGAGAAATAGCAAATTAAAGATGCAATGCAAGGAAAAAACAGAAAAAGAAAAGAAAGATTGGATTTAAACCGCTGACTTCAGTAGATTTATAAAACCCATTGCCTTCAACTTCTGGCCTCTAAAAGTTTAAAAAGGTGAAACCTGTAGTGAATTCAGACTGTGATGATGATGGCTCAACAGGTATGAGCGTTGCGAACTGTGAATCAGACAAAGTTGTGCCAGGTATCACAGTTATCAAAGTACTATGTTATTGTATCGTATGATGGTACAAATTATCCTAGACAAGTTGTAGATTTAAATAGAGACCAAGTGAAAATAAAACATATGAAAAGTGCTGGTTTAACTTATTGGCGATGGCCAGAAGGGGAGGATATTTTGTGGTATGAAGAAGATATATTAAGATTGATTAGATCCCCAAATAACTATGTACAATAGTGGAATTTTCAGTGTTCCACAGTTTAAAGATTTTTTATTTGAGTATGAGTAAGTTTAACTTTTGTCTTTTTAACTTTAACTTTTGTCTTTAACTTTAACTTTAACTTTAACTTTAACTTTGTCTTTTAACTTTAACTTTAAGTTTTAACTTTTGTCTTTCTTAAAGACTTAAATAAGTTAAGTACTTAAGTCACTCATTTCTGTTTTTTTCACTTAAGCTTATTACTGGTTAAGTTATTACAAAAAACATTTTTTTTTGCAAGTGACACATTAATTCGCCCATTAACTCATTAACTAACTCAGGGCTTGTTAAACTCAAATTAATATTGCATTTTTCAATACAAAATTCCATTACAGCTACTAACTAATCTCGAAAGTATGTTTGTACTTTTGAAAATGTGTTTATAATCAATCACATTGTGTTTTTTTAATCACTTTGTGTGTTATTTTTTTCCGGTGTTATTTTTTTCCGCAACAATCTATCTTGCAACATTTGTAATTGCTTTGAAAAGTTATTTTTAAATAGGGGTACAATTTTGTTTCTTTCTAGATATACAAGCATTGGTCCCATTTACCCAGTCACAGATTCTGTTGTTTAATGTGAAAAATAGTCCTTGGTGGTCCCCTTACCAAAATTATCAGGGGAACTGGGACCACTTGTATTTTAAAATACGTACAATATTTATATATAATATATGTATAATAAAAACTAATATCATAGCTTAAACATACTAACTAAGACTTACTAAAATACATGCAATACAAAGTGTTTTGAAAATTATACATATTAGTATAATTTTAATGTGTTAAAATTAAAGTATATAAAAAAGTTGAAAATCCTTCCACCCAGTTACCCCAACTTACCTTATGCTATACTAGTATACCCTATTTATTTATTATGAACTATTTAAATAATTTATTAATATGGTTAATTATGTTAGTATAATTGTTAGTAAATTATTAATTCGGTTATTATGAAATTTCTATATAAATGATTAGAATTTCAGTATTTTGTGATTTTTTTTCCTAAAGACGGGTCTGTTTCAGAGTAAATTCTCCTTTCTGTTGTTTTAATAATTATTTAATCCAGTCGCTAAACCTTACCTTAATAAACGCAAGTATGATGTTCTGTGCGAGAGTTCAGTAAAATAAATTCCTCTCGAAGCATATTGCTTATCTCTCTAATCCTGAAAAAGTCGTATAATTGAAAGTTAATAATGCAGTGGATTAGCGGAGAGGAAAAAAAAACAGGAAAGAAAAATGGTATCAAAGTTCAAAAATGAAATCTTAATGTACTTCAGAAGTTTTTAAGGATTCATGAAATAACACATGAAAGGGCCTTTCTCGGAATTAATGAAGAACCCACTCGAAAATAATGAGATATTTCTACTTTTCAGAAGAGGCATTCATCTCACGAAACATTCCGAAATATCAGCTATCTTTATATAAAATTTATCTATCTTATTTTTTTTTTTCTTCCCGGAGGAATGCTCTTGAAATAACATAAGTTGGCCAGAAAATTTCCTCCGTTGTTCGAGCAGACATATGTCATTATTTTATCATCTGTTTGGATCATTTTTCAAAAGTCTCAAAACACACACTCCAAAGATATTCTTCATGATTTTAAAATCATATATTTTTCCGGTGTAAGAGAAGCAGACACGAGATCACATCTAATCTTTTAAATGACATTTAATGTGAGAAACCTGTACGTTGAAAAAGGGCAAACGAAATATTAATATATCGCTTCTCTTATATTTACTTCTCTTTTTTTCGCACCATGATGAGATTAATAACATAATCTCACCATGGCCGAATATTTATCTTGTGTGTAAATAAGAAAAAAAACTCAATCAATTTAGTGCTGTTTTTGTGGGGTATTTTCCATTACTTAATCAACAAACCATTCGAATCGTAGCACCCGTTCTGTTATCAGTCAAATCGTAGAATTTTAGGAAAATATTTAAATTTCTTAGCTATACAATACCCAACATTTCTAAAAACAACTTCTTTAGAAATACCTTTTAGTGGCAAATTTTGAAATATTGCTTCGTATTATATATACACTGGTTATCAAAAATTAAGGAACAGTCACAAAAATAGCGATTACTCTAAAAGTTACGCGTAGAATTTAATGAAACGTATACACATTATACAACACATAGGTAGGTATAAAATAGCATAAAAAGAAATCACCAGACAATTATGGTGTTATAGAAACTAGCATATGAATACAATGAACAAATCGGATGTGTCAGTTTGGTATAAGAAAAGTACCTTTAATATGGCGTATGATCCCCCCGAGAAGCAATACAGCACAAACAGCGATGTGTGATGCTGTCAATTATGCGGTCTATGAGTTCGGTAGGAAGTGAGAGCCATTGCTCTTGCAAAGCAGTTGAAAGCGTGGCTAGGGTCCTAGGAGGAGGATTGAAAGCAGCTATATGTCTTTCTAAAGCGTTCCAAACATGCTCGATAGGATTCAGGTCCGGTGATCCAGCTGGCCACTCCATGCGCTGAATTCTTTCCTGCTCAAGATAAGCATCCATGATGCGAGCCCTGGGCGGTCTCGCGTTATCGTCTTGTAGCACGAAAGCATCACCTATTGCTCCGGCATAAGGGAACATTACAACTCCGCCATAAGCATCAAGGAGGGCATATCTATTGGTGTGAGCATTAACATTTCCACAGGGAAAGACATGGAGGTCCAACCAAAGAGATGCCACTCCAAACACAGACACTGCCTGATCCGTATGCATCTCTTTCACGGATGCGTGATGGATGAAAACGAGTTCCGGGTTCTCTCCAAATCGGAATACGCCTACTATCGCTTTCGAGGCTAAACCTGGACTCATCCGTAAAGATAACAGCCCTCCATTGATCACGGGTCCAGTGGACATATTGACGTGCCCACTGCAAACCTTCCCGCCTATGGCATGACGCGAGCGGGACGCAAATGGCTGGTAGCCTCGCAAAAAAAAACCCTTCGTGAAGCCTTCTACAGACGGTTGACGTTGATACCAACCTTCCACAGCTTGCATCGAGGGAGTATCTGCAGACGGAGTTGCGGTTCTATTCCTTCGTGCGCATAATGACAAATGTCGGTCGTCGGCACACGTCGTAGCGTATGGCCGTCCTTGGCTGAACCTCCTGGATGCTGAATCCGTGGTTATAAATTCTTGCCAAATTCTATGAACCACAGACGGACTCACATTTAGCTATCTCGCCACTTCTGTCTGACATTGTCTTGCCTCTAGTCTCTCAATAGCTCGTCATCGCAGTTCTTCGGTCAAATGATGCCTGGAGGCCATTGTTACAATTTGGCTATGCCAGATGTCTAATCTCAGCCTTGCAGCGACGATTGCCGCCTTGCTCTGAGATATGCACTTTTATGCTCCTAGCAAATGACGTATTCTGACTGCAGGGCCACTATTTTTCATAATGTAGTATTGTTAAGCACCTTTTACTTAACAACATATTAAAATTGTAAACAGTTTGGCCTAGTATTGAACGTGTTATCCCTCTTTTTGTGATTTTTCCTTAATTTTTGATAACTAGTGTATATAAAACAGCTCCATAACTGACTAACTGAGCACAAGAGATAAAGCACAGACCACACCGCTGGAACTAAAGGGCTGAAATTTTGCATGGCGATTCTTCTTATAGTGTAGGAGTGCTCTAAGAAAGATTTTTGAAAAATTCTTCTTAGATTTCTTAAAATTTTATAAAATTTACATCACAAGAGATATCATAAAAAATTCCTTCAAATTGAAATCTTTTCAAATCTTTACCTCCCTTTTGTGATTTTCGGTGAATTTTTAAATATTAATTTTTCAAATTCAATTTATTAAATTCTGATCACGTGGTTTCTTTTCTTTTTGTGATACTTTAAACTAATTTTGCTTCACGTGAATAACAAAGAAATAAACTGACAAAAGAAATATTTTTTTTCTTACTAATGCGGCAGACGATTGGACATTACCCCAAAAAATATTAAAATACAGTAAAAGATATGTTCCTCAAACTGTATTATATTAAGTGTACTATATTCTTTAGTATGTTCTATAAGATTTAATTTGAATATTTTCTTCTACATTATTTTGTCTATTAAAATATTCGTTTCGGTTTTTTTATATAAATATATATTTTTTGGGCATTAATTGCATACATTGACCGTTGTATTTAATTTGAATGTACTCCTTAGCGAAGCACGGGTATTCATCTAGTATCTTATAAGCTTTCAAAAGGATTTCAATGTTATAAATCATTCACGATAAGCCAAACAACCATCTTTATCGAACATTAACACAGCAAAATCAACGACTATACTGCATACTGTATGTCACCTCGGTCCACGCTTTAAGTTTTTACTTTATATTCTAACTTATTATGAAGCACGTGATAAAGAAATTGTACCTGTATCTGTTCTCTTCTAAACTTAAACCAGGAAAGTTATTTTAAATGGGTTTTTTACTGTCCATTCAAGGAAGGAAGATTAACAAATTTGTATTGCATTGCGTTGACACTTTTTCAGGCAATAAGTTGTCTTCATTTCCCTCCAGTTTAAATTAACATCATGTATTAAAGTAAGAAGTGGAAAAACCTTCATGAATATTTAAATGAGAGACGATCATTCCTATTCCATTTGCTGACACAGAAAAACATTAAATATTTAAATCGCAATACATATTTATTAACACCTAAGATAATTCGAGGAAAAATATGGTAATTTTTTTAATTAGTTTCGCAGATCAGTTAATATGAACTTTATAATAAACGAAAGAAGAGACGCAGCAGAAAATACTTTCTGAGCGAAAAAAAAGGGAGCCTTAGGATTCGAATAATTTATCAATAATTATCTCTACAACTCCTCTGGGGCTGATCTTTTCAAATATTCATTGCCACGGAATAGACAAAGATTTGTAGAGTGAAATGACTTTGAATGCTAATTTGAGTTGTTTAAATAAACTGCAAAAAACCCTGATCTTAATAATTAAATGATATTTCTTAAATTTTAACTCGACAAATATTTGGCACGACGAAGAATCTATTATTTCAGTGCGAAAATTAGTATATGATTTAACAAAGCAATGATGTAAAGGTCAATTTTTTTAATCTCTATCATTTGTTATCTATATATATAAATCAGTTCCGTAACTGACTGACTCACTGAGTGACATATAACGCATAGACCAAACCGCTGGACCTAAAGGGCAGAAATTTTGCATGGTGATTCTTCTTATAGCTGCACTAAGAAAGATATTTGAAAAATTCTTCTTAGAATTTTTTAAATTAAATTTTTAAGCTGTTTTAGTAACTATTTTTAAGTTTGCATTTAAAATAATCATTTGAGGGTTATAAAATTTATATCACGAGAAAGATCATAAAAGTTCCTTTAATATGAATCATTTTTCGAATCTTTATCTCCATTTTCTGATTTCTGGTGAATTTTTAAAGATTAATTTTTAGAATTTAATTTATTAAATGCTGATCACTTGATTTCTGTTTCTGGTACTTTAAATAAATTTATCGTCACTTTCATAACAATTAAATAGACAAAAAAATATTTTTCTTTGTTTGCTAATGCCGCAGACGATTAGACATTATTCAAAAAAATATTAAAATGCAGTAAAGGATATATTCCTCAAACTGTACTATATTAACTGTAATATATTCTTTAGTACGTCCTATTAGATTTAAATTGAATATTTTCTTCTACATTATTTTGTCTATAAAAATATCCATTACAATTTTTTATAAATAAATGTTTTCGTTTTTTTTTACATCAATTGCATACATTGATCGTTGTATTTATTATAAATATATTTATACATATTTTTGGCATTAATTGCATACATTGACCTTTATATTTAATGTGAATGTACTCCGTAGCAAAGTGCGGGTTTTCAGTTTTTTTTTTTTTTTTTTTTTTTGTTATGGTTAACTGTTGTGGCCGGTCTGTTGTGTGTGTGTGTTAATCAATGCTCTTATCATATTTATCATACATTTAATCAAATTCTATGGTACATCTATATACAACACGACACTGACAAGAAACATAGTTACAGAGTGAAAGCGAAACTTTCCGCACTTCCCTATTCCGCGTACTCTCTCGGTCACAGTTAAACTGTCCATGGACGTTAGCAGTTAGAGTTAATACACTACATCTCCTCCCCCTTTATTAAAGATCAAGTCTCTGGGGTGGTCTTCGGATTCTTCCAGAGCGTCTAGGCACATGGCTTGGGATGTCGTGCACTGGTGGTGTACTAGACTGGCTTGAAGGTGTACTGGTTTGAGTCGATGACGGTTTTGAGTGCACTGGTGATGAGTACTGAACAGGGATATCAGCTGATGACACTGCTGGCGAAGCTGGAACTTCAGCCTTTTTATTTGGGCCCTGATGAGAGGTAGGACTATCACTGTGCTGGACTTCTGAGGCATTCTCAGTAAAATTTCCAGCAGGGAACCTACGAAATACATTTCGTACGGAATCACTTTCTTGCACTTTATTCCCCACTGAACGAATTTGATCAACATGCCTTCTCACTAGTATGCCCTGAACATCAATGGTATAGTGGAGAGCACCGTCTTGATTTACAACTTGTCCAAACTTCCATTTTGAATTAGTTGCTCGGTAATCTCTGACTGCCACAGAATCACCAATATTGAATTTTCTATCTTGAAATTCAAATACACCCTTTCTTACCCTTTCCTGGATTTTTGATTTTAAGTCAGGTAAAAGTAAATCAAGCCTTGTTCTAATATCACGTTTTAAGAATAGCATGGATGGACTGTGCATTGTCGTAACGTTTGGAGCTTTCCTGTATTGCAATAAAAATGTACTTAGTTTCTGTTCTATACTACCATCATAATTTTGCATTGCTCTCAGTGATTGCTTCAGTGTATACACATAGCGTTCGGCTTGACCATTGCTCGACGGCTTGAATGGTGCGCTAGTTTTGTGTTTTATGCCATTATTCAGCATAAATCTCTGAAATTCGTAAGACGAAAACTGTGGTCCGTTGTCACTTACTAGTACAACTGGCAACCCAAATCTCGCAAAGCAGTCTCTGAGACACTCGATGGTTTTGTTTGTTGTGGTTTTCTTCATCGGATAAACTTCCAACCATTTGGAATGTGCATCCACTATTAACAGGAACATATATTCAAATATAGGACCAGCAAAATCCACATGCACACGCTCCCAGGGCGTACTCGGGTATTCCCAATGATGGACTTTCACTTTCGCAGGATCAGCTTTATGTCTGGCACAGTCAACACAATTTCTTGCAGCTTCTTCGATGTCTTTATCGATGTTTTTCCAATAAACGAACGACCTGGCAATCGCCTTCATCTTAACCATACCCAGATGCCCTTGGTGCAACTCTTCCAAGACATTTTTCTGGTATCTCTTTGGAATACAAACTCTCTGCCCGTACATAATACATCCATCTTCTATGGTATATTGGGATTCTCTCCCTTCTAAATTTTGGCCCTTCCTCAAGGCTTCCAAAAGTAGACCCAATTCCTCATCCTTCCCTGTTGCTTCCCGCAAATCCTTTGAAGTGATAGGTAGGGTTTCAATTTGCGACATCTGGAACATCGTAATGTCGTCTTTAACTTCTAATTCTTCTGAAGTTTTGGGAAATCGAGAGAGAAAATCTGCATTCCCGTGGTCTTGAGTATTTCGATAAACTATGTCAAACTGGAAAGACTGCAAGGTTAGTGCATAATGTAAAAGTCTGGTAGCTGTTAGTATTGGGAGTCCTCGCTTTGATCCAAATATTGCAACTAACGGTTTATGATCGGTTATCAAGGTGAATCTTCTGCCTTTTAAATACAAATAAAATTTCTTTACTGCCCATACTATTGCAAGAGCTTCTTTGTCAATTTGGGAGTATTTCTGTTCTGTTTTCGTTAAAGTCTTTGATGCAAAGGCTATTGGTCTTTCTGTTCCATCTGGCAGTAGGTGAGATAACACACAACCTACACCAACTGGTGAAGCATCAGTTGCCAGCAATAGAGGTAAGTTTGGTTCATAATGAACCAGCACTCTAGGTGAACAGATTTCTTTTTTTATTTGATCAAAAGCATCCTGACAACCCCTAGACCAATTAAATTTGATTCCCTTTTTAGTTAAGTTATTTAGAGGATTTGCTATAGTAGCCAAATTTGGACAGAATTTTCCATAGAAATTTACCAATCCCAAAAAACTCTTTACTTCCTGTACATCCTTAGGTACTGGGGCTTTCACAATAGCAGAAATTTTTTCATCAGTTTTGTGTAATCCATTAGAATCAATTTTATGACCCAGAAAATTAATCTCATTTTTAAAAAACTGACTTTTACTTAAATTGAGTTTTAGGCCATGTTCTTTACACTTTTTGAAAAAAATTTCTAAAGCTTTAAAATGTGAACTTTCGTCAACTCCGGTGATTCTCGCATCATCCATAAATACCTTAACACCGTCTATGCCATGAAACAACCCATCAACATAGCGCTGCCAAATGGCAGGTGCTCCATTTAACCCATACATCAGCCTTTTACAGATAAACAATCCTTTATGCGTGTTAATTGTTAACAATTTTTGACTTTCAGGATGAACTTGCATTTGTAAATATGCATGTTTGAAGTCTATTTTTGAAAATTGTTTTCCCCCATTCAAGCTTGTGAATATTTCTTCGAGTCTTGGTAAGGGGTGCTGAGGTACAATTAAATTTGGATTTAGGGTAACTGAATAATCCGCACATAGACGTATGCTACCATCCGGCTTAACAATTGGTACCACAGGCGTAGCCCATTCCGAACTTTCTACCTTTTCTATGATGCCCTCTTTTTCTAGTCTTTCGATTTCGTTTTCGACTCGACTTTTTAGAGCAAAGGGTACTGTTCTAAACCTACAAAATTTTGGTTTGACATTTGGTTTCAATTCCAACTGAACTTTATGGTTGTTTATTTCCCCAAGTTTGTTATCAAAAATTTCTTTATATTCCTCCAAAAGTTTATTTAAGTTCACTTTCGTTTCCACTTTTAATGTTTTTATGGCATTCCAATCAAGATTTATCTTATAAAGCCATTCGAGACCTAGAATCGTATCCAAGTTTTCCTTTACAATGTACAAGTTCAAATTCAAAGTTTGATTTTTATATTCTACTTTCACAGTGACATACCCCATGGGTACCAATGAGTCACCTTTATAAGTTCGAAAAACTAAGTTAGTAGGTTGAATTTTCTTATTTGAAATTTCCCTGAAATTTCTTATACTCATTACGCTTACCGTTCCCCCCGTATCTAATTCCATTACACAGTTTTTATTCTCAATTTTTAAACTGATCATTATTGGAGGTCGTTTCGGTTTTTCCTCACGTAATGTGCCTTCATCAGAATTCCATTTATACAACGGAACTTGGTTTTGGTTTTGATTAACCTCATTTAAATTTACCTGTTTTTGTTTCACAGATGTGGCATTAGCTTTCTTTGCAAAAAAACATGCCTTTTGGATATGCCCGATCTTCGAACAAAAATTGCATTTACTAGAAATAAATTTACAATTTTGTTTATTATGGTTTGTACCTGTGCACCGCGTACAAAAGTCACCTTTCTTCTGCTTTTCCACAAAATTTTGTTTCTTGTTTGATTTCATGTAAGGTTTATTTTTTTCCCTACATTTATTATATTGATTCCAGAAGAACGACCCATAACATCATTTGCCCCTCTAAATGCCTTTTCCATAGCTAACGCAATTTGCAAAGTTTTCTCTAGATCAATATTATCCTCTTCAAATAATCTATCTAAAATTGCCTTATCTTTTAAGCCGCTAACAAACACATCGCGCAACATAATATTCAACATATTATTATCATAGTCACAATTTATTGCAAGTGCTCTGAGTTCCGCTATGTAGTTATTTATACTTTCCCCCTCATTCTGTTTACGATTAAGAAATTTATGGCGGGAAGGGATAATTAAAGATTTAGGAGTCAAATGTTTTTTAAGAACATCTTTTAATTTCTGTAAACTTTGGTCAGAAGGGATGTCAGGAGCCAGCAGATTTTTTAGCAATTGATATAACTTCGGACTAAGTGATGAAATAAAAACTTTAGCCCTTTTATCAACCGTTACTTGTTGCACATCAAGGTATGTTTCAAAACGTTCAATAAAACTATCGAAGTTTTCATATTCTTCATTGAACTTCTCAAACTGTACGGTAACTTTATTATGAGAACCGTTTTCCTTATTTTGCAAAGCTCGAATCAGTTCCTGATTCTGACGCAATAATTCAGCAATTTGCTGCTCCATTTTCTCCTCTGATCAAAAAGTTAAACAACTTTTACCTTGAGCCGTCTTCGGGTTTTTTACCCTATCCTTTGGAAGAACACTGTTTCGATTTTACCGAATCAACAGGCTTCGGATCCCGTGCTCGTCGCCAGTCTGTTGTGGCCGGTCTGTTGTGTGTGTGTGTTAATCAATGCTCTTATCATATTTATCATACATTTAATCAAATTCTATGGTACATCTATATACAACACGACACTGACAAGAAACATAGTTACAGAGTGAAAGCGAAACTTTCCGCGCTTCCCTATTCCGCGTACTCTCTCGGTCACAGTTAAACTGTCCATGGACGTTAGCAGTTAGAGTTAATACACTACATTAACCATATAATTTGTAAACGAAATCACTTCATAAAACTTCTCGAAATGTTTAAAAAATATTTTAAAATTTTAAAATTTTAATAAAAGTGTGGTAATTTAAAATTGTTATAATTCGAAATATTATTTGTCGAATTTCAGTTCCATTTCAATTAATTTAACAGAAATATATAAGTTTCAATTTTGATTCAGCATTTTTAATATTAATTTTTTTAAAAATTTAAAATATTTATATTTTAAAATTACAAAAAAAATTATGTAACATATTTATAAAAAAAAATATTTTCAAAAGTAAATATTTTTTTTTTAATTTGCTGAATCAAAATTAAAGTAAAATAGTTGAAAAAGACATGTTCCAAGTTTGAACCATTTATCTTTAACGCTTCTTAACTTATAATAATTTAAAGACGGGAAATAGAGGAAAAAACCCATCATACAGAAAAACGCACTTACAGGTTTAAACAATGCTTGGCTACTATTAGAATGTTGCAAAAATAATAATAATTTCTCCTGTTCTAATTAATATAGAAACATGATTTAAACGTCATTTTAAGCGTAAAAGAACACAGAAATATTTAACGCAATATTATTTTTTTTGTTTGAAAATTTGAACAATTTCGTGACCTGGACCCCCTTAACTCACTATTTTATCTGCTCTCGAAATGACTCTACTTAATGGCTATATGCTTATGCACTTTCCGCTGCACGCTATCAAAATGATTCTTTTGCGAAATTGTGCCTTTACTCGAAAAGTGCTGATCTCGCATTTCTAATCTTCGAACTCGCTAGCGTTGCGATTTAACGTCTATCTCGCGACTTTTACAAAAATATCTTGGAATTCTTGAAAACGTCCTTCTCTCGAGCTTATTTTGCGTTCGTTGGCTCCCTTTCATATTTTGCGAGATGATATCGGCCTCCGCTCGAAAAGCGGAAAATAGATGCGGGGCGACACTTCAGTGAAATTCTTACTTCCATTGACAGGGGAGATTCTTTGATAGTGTCTTACTGAAGGCGCTAGTGGATGAAGGTAGGGGTGACCAATAGGGGTCCTAGGGCGCCCTTCGTACCATAAAAATGGGACAGTTGTAAGGTTGTATAGTTACGTACATAGAGACTGTTGGGATTGTCATTCAGATCTGAAAATATATTTCTCTTATAAGTAACTAGCTGAAAACCCGCACATCGCTACGGAGTACATTCAAATTAAATACAACGGTCAATGTATGCAATTAATGCCAATATATATATATATATATATATATATATATATATATATATATATATATAATAAATACGACGATCAATGTATACAATTGATGTAATATATATATATATATATATATATATATATATATATATATATATATGTATATATATATATATATTTATAAAAAAAATCGTAGCGGATATTTTTATAGACAAAATAATGTAGATAGAAAATATTAAAATTAAATCTAACTGGACATTCTAAAGAATATAGTACAGTTAATATAGTACAGTTTGAGGAACATACATTTTACTGTATTTTAATATATTTTTGGATAACGTCCGATAGTCTACCGCATTAGCAAGAAAAACAAAATAATTGGTCTATTTCGTTCTTATGCTGCACGTGACGACAAATTTATATAAAATACCAGAAAAAGAAATCACGTGATCAGCATTTAATAAATTTAAATTCTATAAATTAAAATTTAAAAATTCACCAAAAATTAGAAAATAGAGATAAAGATTCGTAAAAGATTTCATTTTAAAGGAATTTTTATGATCTTCATCGTGATATAAATTTTATAACCCTCAAGGTATTATTTTAAATACAAACTTATAAAAAGTTACTAAAACAGATGAAAAATTTAATTTTAAAAAAATCTAAGAAGAATTTTTTAAAAATATTTCTTAGTGCACCCCTACACTTTAAGAAGAATCACCATGCAGCATTTCAGCCCTTTAGATCCAGCGATTTGGTCTGTGCGTTGTATGTCAGTCCGTCAGTCAGTCAGTCAATCAGTTACTGAACTGTTTTATATATATAGATTACTTATATTTTACAGATATTAAAAATATAACAAGCAATATATTTTGATAAATATTTTAGTATTCTCCCACAATACTTACATTATATTTATTGACTAACAGTGATTATAAAAACAGGAGTAGCAGTATTTAGTATTTTAAAAAGTAATAATTCGCATAATGACTTTTTGGGATAAATAATTTGCAAATGTGTCTATAATAAGATCACAATGAATCGTTTCTGTCGTATTTTCTACGATGCAAGTCATAGTGAGATTTATTAGTTTTTCGTCTACCAGGGAATTTCTTAAATAGTTGTAAACTCTAATCAACACTGTCCATCTCTCAGCTCATTGAAGAAAAAATTGTGTCAACGTTAGGAAACGCTGTATAGTTTTGTACATATTTATTAACAAATTTAAGTTTTCTTCCTTGGAAGAATTGTGTCAACTCATCTGATAATATATTGCTGTCAATATCGCGAACCTCTCGACGTACCTTAAGAAACGCGAATCAGTCTGCTGCAAAGAGTTTATCGGCTCGAATGAGTCAGTCTCAAAAGTATATGTGTATCAGGGTATGAGTGTCAGTTCATAAAAAATAATTAAATTGAAATCTGTATACATAAAACAGTTCCGTAACTGACTGACTGCCCGACTGACTGACAGATAAAGCACAGACCAAACCGCTGTACCTAAAGGAATGAAATTTTACATGGCGATTCTTCTTACAGTGTAGGGGTGCACTAAGAAAGATTTTTGAAAATTCTTCTTAGATCATTTAAATTAAAGTTTTAGGCTGTTTTTGTAACTTTTTTTAAGTTTGCATTTAAAATAATAATCTGAGGGTTATAAAATTTATAGAAAGAGAAAGATGATAAAAATTTCTTTAAAATGAAATCTTTTTCGAATCTTTACCTTCATTGTCTGAATTTTGGTGAATTTTTAAAAATTAATTTCTAGTATTTAATTTATTAAATGCTGATTACGTGGTTTCTTTTCTTTTTGTGATACTTCAAATTAATTTTACGTCACGTTTTAACAACGAAATAAATTGCAAAAAAAATTAAAATACGGTGAAAGATAAAATTTAAACACGAGTCTAATTGAGATGGAAGTTTTTAAAGAATTTAATTGAAATTAGTATGCTTTATAGATATTAAACATACAAATAAATTGTTGTATTTAATTTGAAAATTTTCTTCTACATTATTTGTTTATAAAAATATATGTTGCGATTTATATATATATATATATATATATATATGTCATAATAATAATTAAATAATTTACAGGGGGGCTTCAGGATAATTTATTTCGTGGCATTAATCTGTACTTTTCTATTAAAGTCCTAGTGTGTTTTCCAATTCAGGAAGTAGACTGTTTTTCGAAGCGGAGAGTTTAGGGTCATCGAATTGCTCGCACGCGATGTATGACTCAGTCGTCGAATGTGCGAGAGAAGGGGCTTCGGATGATCGCCCACGCAAAGAGCAAAGCGTAGTTTCGGGATATCTGTTATATAGACGGACGCGTGTCAAGAGGATGAGAAATTGAAACTTGGCTTGGATTCAATCGGGTTAATTAATAATATTTGAAATAAAGGATTTAGATGTAATTTAATTTGTATGTACACTGTAGAGAAGCACGTGTATTCAGCTAGTCTCCACAGGCTTACGTTCATTGACTGCATAGATTTAGAGAAATTATTATGGGAACAAATTCCGAGAGAGTACGAGTTGTGGTATCGTCATATATATATATCTCTCTCTCTCTCTCTCTCTCTCTCTCTCTCTATATATATATATATATATATATATATATATATATATATATATATATATATATATATATATATATATATATATATATATATATATATATATATATCTATATATCTATCTATATATATATATATATATATATATATATATATATATATATATATATATATATATCTATATATATATATATATATATATATATATATACATATATATATATATATCTATATATATATGTATATATATATATATATATATATATATATATATATATATATATATATATATATATATATATATATATATATATATTTGCCTTAATTGCATACATTCATCGTTGTATTTAATTTGTATGTACTCTGTAGCGAAGCACGTCTATTCAGCTAGTATTAAATATAATAAGAGCGACTTGACACTGCCCGGCATATGGACACAAAAATGGAGCGTTTAAGCAACCTTTATTCTATTATCTTTACGGAATAGAATAAAAAACTATTTTATTTACATTTACTGATTGTTTCCTCTCCCGCGACAATTAATTTATGTCACTACTTGCTGGAAACCCGCGCTTTGCTACGGAGTACATTCAAATTAAATACAACGGTCAATGTATGCGATTAATGCCAAAAAAATATATATATATATTTATAAGAAACTAGCTGAAGTACCCGACGATGCCCGGGATTTTAAGAATGTTTGTTGTTAACCAAAATCAATTTAAAAATTAACACAGTATAAATAACATAAAAAATATATGTGAAATGTTATACACGTCTCAGAATTTCAGCCTTTCATCATTTTAATACTAAAATCTGAAAAGTAAAAATGTCAAATTTTCTAATGTTTGTTAACCAAAATTAATTTAAAACTAAGCACAGTATAAATAACATAGAAAAAAAACCTTGTGAAATCTATAAATATATAAATTTATAATAAACTCCTCAGAATTCAGCTAGAATTAGCCTTTCATCATTGGGGTAAAAAAAAGCTGCAATTACAGGTTCAGCAGAAATTTCCAATAGAACAATGATATGACTGCAGCGTTGCCTCTTAAAAAAATGAAGCGTTTGATTGAGGGCTGCAAACCATTCAACTCCTCTCCACATTTAACTCCTATAAACATCCTCTACATATTAAATTCCTTTTCTCTCCATAATAAACTCCTCAGAATTTTGGTATATTCAGCCTTTCATCATAGTACCACTAAAATCTGAAACATCCTCTCCAGAAATATAAATTTATTAATTTCAATAATTAAACACACACAAATATATAAATTACGCAAAAGTTTTTTAACCAACATTTGAATAATTCGTAAATGAAAAAGCATATGAAAATAAAGATAAGAACTTCCGGAATCGAAATTAATTACCCTTAATTTTTAATTAATAAAAAACCAACATAATATGAATAAAAACGATAATTGCTTAAAACCATATGAAAATAAAGCTATTATAAAGATGATAATAATAAAAAAAGCATAAGAAAATAATGCTCGCGCATGAAGTTAACGTTACGATATAAAGATAGTAATAATAATATAAACCGCGTGCATAAAATATTTAGCTTTTCAAGCGAAATAAATTGATTTTTAGAAAAAAACTACTTTTAATCGAGACATTAAAATACATTGCACACAATTTTAATTTTACCAACTTTCCACCCTACAATTTACACCCTACTTCTTTTAAATAGGATGTAAATATAAAGTTTTAACAGCCAATTGAATGCCAGTTAAAAATAATGTGTGCGCATGAAGTTAACGTTACGATATAGAGATAGTAATAAAAATCTATATATATATAAAACAGTTCCGTAACTGACTAACTGACTGATTGACTGACTGACATACAAAGTACAGACCAAACCGTTGAACCTAAAGGACTGAAATTTTGCATGGCGATTCTTCTTATAATGTAGGGGTGCACTAAGAAAGATTTTTGAAAAATTCTTCTTAGATTTTTTTAAATTAAATTTTTAATCTGTTTTTGTAACTTTTTTCAAGTTTGCATTTAAAATAATAATTTGAGGGTTGTAAAATTTATATCACGAAAAAGATCATAAAAATTCCTTTAAAATGAAATTCTTTTCGCATCTTTACCTCCATTTTCTAATTTTTGGTGAATTTTTAAAGATTAATTTTTACAATTTAATTTATTAACGCTGATCATGTGATTTCTTTATCTGGTACTTTAAATAAATTTATCGTCACATAACAACGAAATAGACACAAAAAAAATTAAAATAGTGGCGCCATCTACTGTACGCTTATAAATCGAGAGTTGTTGGTTATTTATTAATTAAAAATATTGGAAAGTTCTTGTGGATCTGTAAATATACATGTGGTAACAGTTTTAAAATTTATAAATTATCAACCTACACAGGTGATAATTTATCCGGCGTTGCCCAGGATTTTAAGAATGTTTGTTAACCAAAATCAATTTAAAAACTAAACACAGTATAAATATCATAGAATAAAAAGCATGTGAAATGCTATACACATGAATAAAAAGAAAACCCAACATAAAAAACCATAAATTTACAATAATTTCTTCAGAATTCAGCTAGATTTAGCGTTTCATCATTGGAGCAAAAAAAACCTGAAAAGTAAAGCATAAAATATATACATTTATAATAAACCACTAAAAGCTGAAAAGGGAAAATGTCAAATTGTCTTTAGGAAAGTAAAGCTGAAAAGTAAAAATGTCAAATTGTCGAATGTTTGTTAACTAAAATCAATTTAAAAACTAAATACAGTATAAATAACATAGAAAAGATTTAGCCTTTATCATTGGAGCAAAAATTCCTGAAAAGTAAAACATAAAATACATAAATTTATAATAAACCTACCAAAATCCATTAAAAAATAAACACAGTATAAATAACATAGAAAAAAAAGTATACGAAATGTTATACACATTAATAATATGAAAAATAAAATAAAATAAAAATAATAATTTTTAAAAATAATAAAATAAAATAAAAATAATTTAAAAAATAATAAATAAAAATAATAATAATAATAATTTAAAAATAATAAAATAAAAGCTGAAAATACAGGTTTAGCAAAATCTGTACGATCCGCATTCGAACCCGCTTCGTGTAGTGTAGTAAATGAACGCTCTTACCGAATGCGCCACAATAACATGCTGGTGTATTGTGTAAATAGGAGAATATTTGTACTAAAATTACTGGAAAGTTGCTATGGGTTGGTGAATATACATGTATTTATGGAGTAAGAGGAGTTTTAAGTTAGAAATAAGTTAGCAGGATAGAAGCTTAGTCTTTAACTCTTCAATAGACACAAAGACATAAGCGAGGGGGGTTGCAGTAGCGATTAAAAATGATCTTGTGACACTTAGCGTGGTTGATTCGAATTTTCCATCGCGTGTGATAGTGTCAATATGCCGTTGGATCCGATTTATTTTAGAGTATAAAATCTGACTTGAAAGATTATTATTTTCATTTATTATTCTGGCTTAATATGTAACTTGAAACTTTTTGATTTTATTTATTTTTATCTTTTCGCTCGCTGTTCGCTTCAGCTAACCCTAACGTGGACGCCATATTCAGAGGGGTGATTCCACAAAGTGTAACATCTTACATTTAGTTTCAAAATTTTTGGTTTTTTATTAATTAAAAATCAACGGTAATTAATTTCGATTTTTGAAGTTCTTCAGACCCTCGGCTGTTTTTAAAGACGCCTGTATGTAAAATTTCACGATCGTTGCTCCTAAACTGTGGATTTCTATACAATTACAGAGATACAAACATTCATTTTTATATATTAGATACGACGATCAATGTATACAACTGAGGTAATATATATATATATATATATATATATATATATATATATATATATATATATATATATATATATATATATATATATATAAAAATCGTAAGGGATATTTATTTTTTTCATAATATACAATAGTCTGCTGCATTAGAAAGAAAATGAATATTTTATTTGCCTGTTTAGTTGTCATGCACGTGACGATAAATTTATTTAAAATACCAGAAAAAGAAATCACGTGATCAGCATTTAATAAATTAAATTCGAAAAATTAATCTTTAAAAATTCACCAAAAAAATAGAAAATTGAGGTAAATGTTCGAAAAAGATTTCATTTTAAAAGAATTTGTATGATCTTTCTCGTGATATAAATTTTATAACCCTAAGATTATTATTTTAAATGAAAACTTAAAAAAAATTACAAAAACAGCTTAAAAATTTAATTAAAAAAATATAAGAAGACTTTTTCATAAATCTTTCTTAGTGCACCCCTACATCATAAGAAGAATCTCTATGCAAAATTTCAGCCCTTTAGGTCCTGCGGTTTGGTCTGTGCGTTGTATGTCAATGAGTCAGTGAGTCAGTTACGGAACTGTTTTATGGTAGGCTGAAAAGTAATGCACACATGCTCGTAGAGCGAGAAAAAAAGAAATAGCGAGATCGGGCAAAAAGAACATTAAAGTACAATTCTTAAGCTTCAAAATCATATATTTATTTTTCAACATAGTCACCCTTTAAGGCTAGCACATTTCTCCCAACGTGTAACAAGTTTTCCCTTTTCCGTCACTGAAAAAATCTTCCGACTTTTCTCGAATCCACGACTTGACAGCTGCGTTCACCACATCGTCCGAGGTGTAATGATTACCCTCTAGGTCTCTCTTGAGTAGAGGAAAAAAAATAAAAATTGCAAGGCGCAAGATCGGGGGAATAAGGAGGGTGTGGAATGACTTCAAACTTCACTCCAGTCCGACGTTGTTCTCGCCTATGAGACGGCGTTGTACCCATCGAGCACAGAGTTTACGGTATCCCAATCGTTCTATAATGAAGCAGACACATTCCTTGGATACTCCATTATGGTTTGCGATACGCTTTTGAGTGATTCACCGGGCATTTTGAATCAAATCGCCGACGAGTTTGCGATGTTCATCGTCTGTGGCAGTGATCGGACGTCCGTTGCGTATTTCATCATTAATTATGGATTTTCCAGGCTCGAAACCACGAAATTTTACTACCCATCGATTTACAGTACCCCTATCGACAGCATCGTCACCTTAAACAGACTTTAAACGACGATGAATCTCAGTAGGACTCACTTTTTCAGCTGTTAAAAATTCGATAACATCGCGCTGTATAACTCGCCGTTGACATAGCACTAGAACACGTCTCCATACTACCGGTTTTCAAAATACACAGGTTGAACACAACGATTTCAAACCTGCGCATGCTTATTGAGGAGGGATGGAACAAATGCAACTTGGCGCTGTTTTGAAGGTCATTTCGTTCGCGCTCTACAAGCATGTGTGCAATGCTTTTCAGCCTACCTACGTATATAGACTAGCTGAAAACCCGTGCTTCGCTACGGAGTACATTCAAATTAAATACAACGGTTAATGTATGCAATTCATGCCAAATATATATATATATATATATATTATATGATAAATACGACGATCAATGTATACAATTGATGTAAAATATATACACATATATATTTATAAGAAAATCGTAAAGGATAATTTTATAGACAAAATAATGTAGAAGAAAATATTCATATTAAATCTAATATAAAGAATACTAAAGAATATAGTACAGCTAATATAGTACAGTTTGTAGAACATTTCTTTTACTGCATTTTAATATTTTTTTGGATAATGTCCAATCGTCTGCCGCATTAGCAAGGAAAAAAAAATATTTTTTGTTTATTTAGTTGTTATGCACGTGACGATAAATTTATTTAAAGTACCAGAAAAAGAAATCACGTGATCAGCATTTAATAAATTAAATTATAAAAATCAATCTTTAAAAATTCACCAAAAATCAGAAAATGCAGGTAAAGATTCGAAAAAGATCTCATTTTAAAGGAATTTTTAGGATCTTTCTCTTGATATAAATTTCATAACCCTCAAGTTATTACTTTAAATGCAAACTTAAAAAAATTTACTAAAACAGCTTAAAAAGTTAATTTTAAAAAATCTAAGAACACTTTTTGAAAAATCTTTCGTAGTGCACCACTACACTATAAGAATAATCGCAATGCATAATTTCAGCCCTTTAGGTCCAGCGGTTTGGTCTGTGTGTTGTATGTCAGTCAGTGAATGAGTCAGTTAAGGAACTGTTTTAATATATATAGATAAGTACTTTAATATACAAAGATAAGTACCGTCCTCAATTGATACTTGCTGAATTTGCTTACAGTATATCATACCACAGGTTGAAGGTGTTAATGAAGCAAAAACAGTTTTTTTCTTTTTGTATAGAGGAAGGTGTGTATCGAACACGGAGATTCAATGGATTTCCATTGATAAATTTTGAGAACCATTATACTTATTAGGTATTCAACTATGCTATGCGTAATAACTCATTCACCATTCAAAAACTATTTTTGAAAAATTGTGACTTCACCTACTCGTGATTTCAATTATACCCGCGCACTATACACATAGACTAAGTTGCATGGCTTATTCTCAGAGAACATACATGAATAATATATTAAAACTAAACTCATAAACACAATGTACAATTTTCGTTAGCTCAAACATAATCCTCTACGATATCAACAGTTTTATTAAAATATTTCCGTTTGATATTACACATTCCATTCTCAGATTTGACAGAATAATCCGTGGAAATGATCACTGTTTACTTAAACTCGGTAATTGACTCATTCGGAGAGAGAAAATATTTGTGAAACCAGTTTTCGAAAATTCCGGTTTCACTCATTCCTCATGTACACTTATAAAATTTTAATCACGCTTTTTCAAGTTGTTACTGAATGTTGTTCCATTCATATCCATATAAATTACGAGTGGAGGTCATTTTAATTATGGTAAAGCATACCGGGTATTTATTTTCCCGAGCGGAGACTTTCATTAAATAGGTCGCTTTTACAGATAGCTTTATTTCTATTGAAGAGTCAAATGGGTGTAAGAAATACAATCAATTTCACTGAAAGGGGAAAAAATAACTGGAACTTGTTTGAAATGTTCGATTCCTGCAAATTAGAAAACAGAGAATATAAATTAAAGCTCATTATCATAGTAAATATGTTATTCTAAGCTCTCGTAACCACAAAGTAACCATTCTTTCACCAAATGATGCGAAGTTTTCAAAGCTACAAAGAATAACAATCATTCCTATTTCTAAAAAAATATGCTGAACATAGATCCAATTATTTAATTTCACACCATCTTATATCTTTAAATTAAATTTTGTTAAACCCTGGACAATCAAGGAGTTCTTTGAAATTTTGTTTTGGAAAATTATTACCGCCAATCCTTAACTTTTGAGTCTTTAAATGGAAGTGATTCTTCCCAAATCTGATGAAATAAATAAGACTTTTTTTCTGATTACTACTAAATTGCTATAGCTATCAAACAATACCGTGATTTCTATTCAACAACCCTCGATATCTCTGTAATTTATAAGCTTTAATAATTTTACTGCTTTCTAAGATGTGTGGTATACTATTAGGCAACAGTATTACCTCTCTCATTGCGTTGACTTAGCCTTCATTTCCGATAGGTTAAAGTACGATTTAGAAATCATGTGGTGTATCTTGTTTGCACTACATGAAAAGGAAGGTCTCATTCAGTGAAGTATAGCACACGAATTACTCTAATTCAGCTGAGTACAGCACACGAATTTGTCTAATTCAGCTAAATATAGCACACGAATTTCTCTAATTCATCTGAGTACAGCACACGAATTTCTCTAATTCAGCTACATACAGCACACGAATTGCTCTAATTCTGCTTAGTACAGCAAACGAATTTCTCTAATTCAGCTGAGTACAGCACACGAATTTCTCTAACTCAGCTGAGTACAGCACACGAATTGCTCAGAAAAAGTGGCATTTATTATAAGTCACAAGGCCACGTATTTTAGTATTTGATACCGTGATGTGCAATTTATTGTTGCATATGGTATACACCACCTGAAACGGAGGAATGTAATTCCGATAAGTGCCAAATGAATTTCGTCACTATCGGTTTCGTCACAGTTTCACTCTTGCGAATCGGGTTATGGTTCTCTTTTGTGGACTCTCAAGTACTTAGTGCTCAATAAATACACTTTATAAAACCATCCAATTGTTTTCCCAAACATGTTCCGAGGGGAAGTTCTTGCGTAGTCACTTCAAACTCCGGATTTCTAGGGGATCCTCCCAAGATAAATCGGAATAAATTGATTCAGAGAGTCGAGATCTACACCAAAATACCCTTTTAAATACTTTTTTGTAGGTCGGTTTTTCTAATAAAAATGATATAAAGACGAAATCTAGGTTAAATTTCAGAATTCAGCTCAATTTGTGGGTCAAAATGCAAAGATTGCCGATACCAGGCACATTAATTCCTTGACAAGACTGCGAGTTTAAAAATAATTTAATAAATTTCTATCTCAGATACAGAGACGGACACGTGAAACTATGTCTCAGTGATACATTTTTTTTTCGGAAAGTTATGGACATTTATGTTTGGAAAAAAAGATTGTTTTCTCACAATATGAATTTCAGCTTCTCAGAACCTCTTACAAGCATGTACAAAACATTTTCGTATTACCGAACCTTATAAAAATATTCCATGCTTGTCGTTCCTACTGCACCGAGGCTCGTTTTATGGTATAGGGACGGGGAGATGTACAAATAGAGTCATCTCTTAACAACACAAACAAAAGTATTTATTTGCAGTGACACGTAAAATGAAAAAAACCAACTAGCTAGAGGAAGACGAGCCTACAAGCATCTCGAAAGACCTCCTATCACACTCGAAACCAGAGACCCCTGTCTCTGACGATTATCATCTTCATTCCCTCGGGTTTTTACTCTCATGTTAGCCAATGACTCTGATACGTGAGGGGAAGATCACGGTGTACGTCATCTGCGTTTTACGTAGCTTTCATCCTCAAATATTACACTACAATGCTACTATATCTTTTACTGTAACTTAAATGAAATACCTCCTAAACATACTGGAACTAAATAACTCTGATACTTTAATACATATCACGTGTTTGTATATATATATATATAGATATATATATATATATATGTATACATACACACACGTGATACTAATATATATATATATATTAGTCTAATTCTGAGGTACTTGACTTTAGACATTTGCCTTTTACTATTCACCGCAATTTACTGGCTACTTGATTGTGGGAGCACCCTATAAGTGAGCCAGCATTGTTCCCTATCAGGATGATGGAAAGGAAACGACCAACCCTTATTTGGGATTTGAAGCCAAGCCCACTGTGTGGCAGCTCAGAACGTTAACCACTACACCACGTGGGCGGCATATATATATATATATATAAATAAATAAATAAATAAATAAATGAATAAATATATATATATATATATATATATATATATATATATATATATATATATATGATAATATTACTAACTACCTATAATCACCCATTCTGAACTTTATCTCTCTTCTGTTAACCCCTCTTTCTTCTCTTTGGCGTAAACGCCTCGCCTTTCCACACACTAACTTCCTCCGATAATTCTGGCAACCTCGTGGAGCTAATTGTATTTTGGCGCTTCTACGGGGAGACGCGGGCTGACTTCGAAGCGAGTAACATGTCGTGTTTTCATGGAATAAACTGTAATTCTTCTTTATGATTTGGAATTTCATTATTTCGGCCTCGATTGTGTTTCTTCATGAGATGACCCAATTCGGGTCATTTCATATATATATATATATATATATATATATATATATATATATATATATATATACTCGTACAGTCAATAAATTCGGGGACTTTATTCACTACAACAACGAATACAGTTACAAAGTCTTCTGAACACAATCACCTTCAAAATAATGTCCTTCCGCAACTATACACTTCTGCCAGCGTTAATACATTTTCTGGAAACAGTCCTGGAAATCGTTGAGCTAGAGCAGTCGTAAAGCGGTTGTCGCTGTTGCCATCACTTCTTCGGCATTTGCAAACCGCTTGCCCTTGATGCGATCTTTCAGTTTCGGGAACAGGTAGAAATCGCAAGGAGTGAGGTCTGGGGAATACGGGGGTTGTGGCAGAACTGTGGTGCCGTGTTTAGCAAGCGCTTGTTGCACCATCAGGGATCGGTACGCCGGGACATTGTCATGCAACAACATCCACATGTTGGGTTTCCAAAGTAGTGGACGTTTACAACGGATTGCCTCCCGGAGACGGCGAAGAACCTGTACATACCATTTGTTGACGTTGTTACCTTGTGTTTGGCACAGCTCGTCCTTTCTGGACCTTGCGCCAATAAACTTCAACCAACCAAACAGCTACGGCTCCTACCCGTTGATTGTTCGCCTACCTTTGTGGGGTCACTGGCCACCCACTTCGCGGATCATTTGCAACAGCGTCTCTCCCATTTTTTAACAAGCTGTACAATTTGAAATCTTTCGATCTACACATAGCTTCGTCTCGATACGCTTTTTGCAGTAACCGTAACGATTCTATAGTGGTTTTTCCTAATTTGTAGCAGAATTTAATGTTAGAACGTTGTTCCAAAAAGGACATTTTGCTACATCGACATCATAGGCTGACAGTCTGAAGCCAAATGGTGAACTGCGCGCCTCAGCAGTTGTGCAAAGCGTCATGTGACGTCTCACGCGTACGCAGATAACCAGATTGCAAACCTCATCGTTATTTCGGTTCCTCCACACACCGGGCATGAGGAGGGAGGATAGTCCCCGAACTTATTGACTATACTGGTATATATATATATATATATATATATATATATATATATATATATATATATATATATATGATATATATATATATATATATATACATATATATATATATATATACATATATATATATATACACATATATATATATATATATATATATATATATATATATATATATATATATACATATACATATATATATATATATATATATATATATATATATATATATATATATATATATACATATATATATATATATATACATATATATATATATATACCCAACAAACACAGAGGCATCGGGCCGGGGCCGGATGATTCCGGCCAGCCGATTTCTCCATTGCCGGGCCGGCGCATTAGGTCAGCATCGGATCCGTCACGGGCTTGTCCTCTCGCCCGCGACTTCCCCGTCGAGTACTGGGCCGCGTCCGGTAACAATGAAGCTATCGTACATCCGACTGCTTACCTTGATTGAACCGCAAACTTCCCGTCGATGTGGACATACAGCCGCACCATTGCCGGAGGCTGACGGGCCGGTTACGGGAGCAATAATTCGTGTCGACAGGCCGTCAAATACCCATCTCGAAACCATCAAAGCGCCGTCGATCAGGGTTACTTTCCAGTGCTGGGCCATAATTGGAATTCCGACAGATTTTCTAAGTTTTTCTTAGACCCCTTCCTTTCACATGCTTTTTATTTTTATTAATGAGATTGTTTATGATAACAGTACTTAACAGTGTTTATGATAACATTTGATATACATCAGATGATGTATATCTGATATATATCTGTAGATATCAGATGTTATATATATAATACTTGATATATATAACATCTGATATCTACCCTTACACTTTATTTCTATTTTTTTCTGGCTCTCCATGTATAACTAGTATTAATATTTTTAACTTTTCTCTTTTTCTCGTGTATTTTCAGGTAATAGAAAATATTAATCTCTGCTAAAACCTAAAATTTTTGTTCAGAATAATCCCTTAAAATTATATTTTGTACATGTTATTTTAAGTAAAGTTCGTAAATGTTTTCGAGATAAGAAAATTATAATATTTTCCATAGAGGAAATTTATTTCATTCTTCTCAAAGTTAAAAGTGAGGTGTATTATATATTTGAAAACCAGGAATTACCTGATTATATAACTTTAATTGTTATAATTTATTTGAAAATGATTTAAAATTAAGATTGAATGTAGTTCAATGTTTTATAAATTTTGTTCAGTACTATTTTAGTAGTTGACAAGTGAAAACATTTCATAGTTTTGCATATCAAACAATGGTTCATTGTTAAAGCTTAGCTGTTCAAGAAATATTTTGTTTTGAGACATCTTCAAATACGTCTTGATAAGTTTATTCTTTGGTGATAAAAATAATAATATTCTGTCATCCTACAGTCTTATATTGCTGAATACGATAAGACTGAAAAAAGGACTGAACAAAATTTATAAAACATTGAACTACATTCAATTTTAATTTTAAATCATTTTCAAATAAATTATATAAATTAAGATTATATAATCGGGTAATTCGTGATTTTCAAATATATATTACACCTCACTTTTAACTTTGAGAAGAATGAAATAAATTTCCTCTATGGAAAATATTATAATTTTCTTATCTTGAGAAAATTTACGAAGTTTACTTAAAATAACAAGTACAAAATATAAACATACCTTTCGGTCATTGTCCAATGACGGTATATTAAAAAAATGTTGGAAATAAAAAAATCCCACATCCCACACAGTCGAGCATCAGAGTTGTAACAAATCTTGAACCATGTACGAACTGCAGACATTAACTGTGTAGGAAGATAATTGGCATAAATAGCGTGCGCCAAATGTTTCGCCAAAACAAAATCGCCAATTTTTATACTTCCTGCATAAAAGATTGGCTACTGCCCAAAGAGCATTCCCGTCTATTTTTAGAAGTACCCCCACTCATTCTCAGTAAAACGGTCCTTGCACGTGCAAGGAGTGTCCACAGAGGGACGACACAAACGAATTTTACGACCCCAAGCGAGGGGCAGCACACAGCTGGCCGAGAGGAGGGGGGGGGGGCGGATGCGCGGTTAAAAAAAAATTAAAACTAATTTATTAGTAAAATAATGAATATAAAAATATTATCATTATGCTAGATAACTACTTAGAGTTAAAAATGAATTTTACAAGAATAACTGGAAATAAACAAAACTACATTGGTTTTAAAAACGCTACTCCACGTAGCAACCAGTTGGGAAATACATTTTTCGTTTTTGTTTTAACACGTTTTAACCCATCAAATAGCGTCGGTTAGGGCGGTTTTTGTCAGGTTGCAGGAAAATACTATTTTATGCCCTGAGCCTATAAATCACGGCCCGGGATAATTTGCACTATATTAATTTTGAACGTGTCCACCTCAACAACTGAAAAACAAAGCTTTTTGTCTCTAATTTTTGTGCTGAATTTTGTGATTGCTGACCAATAAAAATATTTCACAGGTAAGGAAACTTGATGATATTTTTTCATTAAAATATCAGAGCACCTCACTAGAATCAGCAGAAATCCATCACATATGCCTCATTATTTACAGTGGCTCCCAAAATTGTTCGTACACTTACGATTTTCAATGAAATAAGGGTCTATCCATTAATTAAAATGAATATTTCAGAATGCGTATTTAACAATTAGATGTATAATCTATTCTTAACAAAACTACATGAAATATTTTAAAAACATAGTAAAACTTTATTTTTAAGAAACCAGTAATCAAAAAGTAACAAAAACTTTATCCCACAACAGTCATCGAACACTTGTAAAAAAATCTCTACTTATAAGAAAATATTCTAATTTTTCGTTAAATTAATATTTAGTAGGATATCCTTTAGCATCAACAACAGCTTTTAAACGTCTGGGAATAGATTGCACTAGTTCTTTTGTAATTTCTGCATCAATGTTCATCCATTCTTCCATCATAATTGTTTTTAGTTCGCTTTTTCTTTTAAAAATGTCGTGATTTCGTACTCGAACCTCCAGTTCTCTCCAAAAATGTTCTATTGAGTTTAAATCTGGCGATTGAGGTGGTGTTTTCAAAACTTGTGGACAATTATAGAGACACCAGAGGCGAACGTTGAGAGCCGTGGGCTTAGGATCGTTATCTTGATTAAAAAAAATTAAAAATTTCAAATACCCAAATTTTAGGCTGATAATTTTAAATTGTCTCTTAAAATATTTATATAAACAGAACGATTCATTATGCCATCAATAAATACCAAATTACTTAGTCCTGATGTTGACATGCACTCCCACACAAGGACACCTCCACCGCCATGCTTAACTGTTTCTACTAAGTTCTTAGGATTAAGTTCCTCATTTTTTCTTCTCCATACAATTATACGCCCATCGGAACCAAAAATGATAAACTTGCTTTCATCGGCAAATAAGACATTATTCCAATAGGTTTGGGGCTTATTAATCATTGATAGTGCGAAGGAAAGCCCGAGCTTTCTGTTTTTCTCACTCACAAAAAAAATTGTACGGGCAGAACGCCCATATAATCCAGCAGCTCTGAGAACTCTTCGAACAGTTTCAGGTGAAATTGAAGTAGAAAATGTTTCATTAAATTCTGCAGAAAGTTTTACAGCACTCAAACGTAGATTTTTCACAAATTTTCTAATTAAAAATCTCTGATCACGTTTTGTTAACTTTGCCGGACGACCTTTTCTTATCTTGATTTTGATCCGATTTTCTTCTTTAAAGCGTTTTATCACATACTGCACAGTATAATGGGATAAATTAAGTAATTTAGCAACATTCCGAACTGATTTACCACAACTATGATGAAAAATAATCAATTTTCGATCAATGCTGTTTGTTGTTTCTTTGCAAGCCATTTTTAAATAATAAATAGAATATTACGGAATAGGCAAGCAAAAATTAAAGCCAAATGATATTTTAAATGCCACCACAATTCAAAAATAAAAATAAAGCGCCAGGCGATAATTTTAGTTATGAATTTATCCGAAAATATTTCAGTGTACGATGACTTTTGTGAGATAGTTTTTGTTACTTTTTGATTATTGGTGTTTTAAAAATAAAGTTTTACTATGTTTTCAAAATATTTCATATCGTTTTGTTCAGAATAGATTATAAATCTTATTATTAAATGCCCATTCTGTAATATTCATTTTAATTAATGGATAGATCCTTATTTCATTGAAAATCGTAAGTGTACGAGCACATTTTGGAGCCACTGTAGGTGTTCATATTCAAAATGAACTATTTCCCTTTTGGAACAAAAAATAAGACATGAAATAATATCACTCTTAAAATTTTATAAATATTATTCTACTATTTTAGATTCCACCCCTGATCTAAGCAACCAAGACCGACTTACTGTCGTAGTAAGATTTGTTCTATTAAGTAATAAATCAAAGCAAATGGAAATTAGGGAGCATTTTTTGGGGATTTATTTCAATATCAGATTTCCTTGAAACAGATAAATCAAATAGGTCTACAAAATGTAAATATGTGGAAAGTATGTTACATGATCCATTTAAAAATGAAAAATATATTATAGCTGAAGATTTATGCGATGAAACTGACAACATTGCCCTCTATATTTCCCTTGAAATGAACGCGTTAAATGTGATTCAATACCTATTTATAAACAACCTCATCTATCTGTGTCCAAATTTAGTGATTACCATACGAATTTTATTAACATTGCCTGTGACTGTGGCTAGCGGGGAAAGAAGCTTTTCAAAACTTAAAATAATAAAAAATTATTTGAGGTCTACAATGGGACAAGAAAGGCTTTGAGACTTATCTATTATTAGCATCGAAAAGGACATTTCGGAAGATATAGATGATCAGATATTATAACAGAATTTGCATTAAAAAAAGCAAGGAAAGCAAAGATTATCTTTTTGACTGACTTATTAAGTATATGTATTAATGGATATGTGTATGTATTAATGTGTATGTATATGTGTATGTATTAAGTATATGTATTAATATAACGTATTCATTTAGTTGTTATATCAATACATTAATAATTATTATGTTAGG
>OU015493.1:214645611-214660611 GCA_907164885.2 Dolomedes plantarius
CAGAGGAAAATGCTAATATTCAAGGCTGAAAGAGCGTGCTATAAGAGAGCGTTAAAAGAGGCCCAAAAAGAGGTCGTTTAGTGATTTTATTCAGAATCTTACAGTTAAAGATACGCATGGTAAAGTTAACTATATCATTAAAGATAAGAAGCAAAGTGTTATAGCCAGTATCGTTGATCACGAGGGTGTCATACATGAAACAGAAGATAATATTGAAAAGGCACTTACATCGTATCATTTTAAGACTGAAGAAGATACTGAACTGAATGTCGTTGATGATGAGAGGGAAATTGAAGATAATGAAATAACGAAACGAGAAGTAGACTTAATTCTAGAGGAAATGCCAATGAATAAAGCGCCTGGCTATGATGGGGTCACTTTTAGTATAATTATGGAAATTTATAGGGCAGATAGAAACTTCTTATGGAAACTCTATAATAAAATCTGGAAGGAAATGAAGTTTCCAGCAGTTTGGAAAATAACTAAGGTTATTTATTTTTTAAAGGCTGGAAGGGATCCAAAGAGCCCATCTTCATATAGACCAATTTGTTTGCTGCCAATATTGGGTAAGGTGATGGATAAAATAATAACCAAAAGACTGGTTTACCACCTAGAAAGCAATGGAATTATCTCTGATAGCCAATTTGGTTTCAGAAGGAACATAAATACTAATACGGCTCTACACAATTTAAAAGGAATAATTGAGGAAAATAAAGCTAGACAGGAACATACCTGTATTCTGACTTTAGATATAAGTAACGCTTTTAATTCAGTCCGCAAAAATAGCATTGTCAAAAGTTTAAAAGAATTAAAAATAAGTAAGAATCTCTATAACATAATAATTGACTACTTGCAAGATAGGAAGATTAAACTAAGAAATAATGATCTAATGGATTATAATATTGGGGTTCCTCAGGGGTCTTCCCTGGGACCTATTCTTTGGCTACTGGTAATTAATCCGCTGTTACAGAAGGAATGGGAAGAGGCAAACATTAAAATGCAAGCATTTGCTGACGATCTGATTATTACAATTAGCAGTAAGGTATCTTATAAATTTACTCAATATGCGACTAAGATCTTAGACTTGTGTCTAGAATGGGCAAATAATAATAAATTAAAATTTAACACGGATAAATGTTTCTACACGATAATAGCTTTTAAAAAGCAAATCAAACGCAAACCTACAATCAAATTGGGTATGCATGGGATTAAATATTGTAAAGCAGTAAAGTATTTGGGTATACTCTTGGATAAAGACCTAAATTTTATGCAAAATCTGGTGGAAGTACAGGATAAGGCTCTTAGAGTGATGTACGGTCTGGCAAGGTACAGTAAGAAGACTAGGGGCTTCAGGCCCAGTATATTGAAAGAAATATATAAAGTAATAATAGAAAAAATTATCTTTTATGGGGCCCCATTCTGGTTCAAGAATACAGTAAGACAAAACAATTTATTAAATAAAATTCAAAGACCTTTCTTACTGAGCATTACAAAATGCTATAAAACAGTTTCAACGAACGCATTGGCCGTACTGGCAGGTTGTATGCCTTTAGATCTCAGAGCTGAAATTGACTACAAAATGTTTGAAATATATTACAAGGAACAAGGAATAAAAGTTATGGATATAAATTTTAGCAAAAATAATTGCGAATTGGCGAACAGACCTATAAAACGTGAGACTGATTTATGGACAATAAACTGGACATTTGATTTAATTCCAATTACTGATATTAATTATTACACGGATGGCTCCCGCATGAATGGAAAAACTGGGGCAGGTATTAATAAATATATTAAGAATTTAAAAGTATTGGAAATAAAACAAAGGCTATCTGATAATGCGAGTTCCTTCAGTGCTGAACTGTATGCAATACAACTGGCTATTGAAGATGCTATTGGACAAGGTCATAAAGCAATTGATATTTATTCAGACTCACGTAGTGCGTTACAGGCATTAAATACACTCAGTTTTAAAAGTGAGATGGTGGATAACATAAAAAAATTAGTTCAAACTTCGGGACTTAATGTCGCACTACATTGGATAAAAGCGCATATTGGGATTGATAAAAATGAAGCAGTTGATCAGACTGCAAAAGAAGCAACTAAATTGGAAGTAATAAATAAAGAAATTAAATGGACTAGAAATCAAGTAAAAGCAAAATTATTTCAAATGGCGGAACACGTCTGGCAAGATAGGTGGAACAATACAACTGCTGGAACTAGAGTAAGAGAAATTTTTCCTCAAGTTAAAACTGACAGGCTAAGTGCAGATTTTTACATAAACCAAGCAATCACTGGACATGGGTCATTTGGTAGTTATCAAAGCAGGTTTCACGGAAAAAGTAGCACTTGCTCTTGTGGTGTTGAACAATCGGTGGAGCACTGTATGATAGTATGCAGTCAATTTAATAATATACGCAGAAGCTTACCTACCAATATTGATATCTGGAATAAGAATAGGTTTTATAATGATTATTACTGTAGAAGAGCCATAAGAAAAATAGTTATGGCTCATATGGCTGTTCATTATCCGATTTCATAGATATTCTATTTCGTTGTGTGTTACACAATTAGCATAAGTTCCCCCCCCCCAGTTTTTTTTTTAAACGCATAACCGAAAGGTTGGGTCGTTTATATTTGTATCTTATTCGGTACCGACTATAATCATTAACATAGTAATTCCTCATTACCACCCATTTTCGGTCAGACCATGGATTTTTATTCCGGTTATTGCTAAATATTATTCAAAGACCAAACTATAAATAAAAATTAAATATCAATAAATAAATAAATAAAGTAAAAATGTTTAGTCTCGTCCTGTCTCTATTCGGAAGAATTTCTTTTATCACCAAAAATTGATATTAATTAGTATATATATATATATATATATATATATATATATATATATATATATACAGGTGGTTATCAAAATAATGGAAGCACTACGAAACATAATGAAAACCTTTATTAATACTGCGCAGGATCACCTTTGTTATGTAATACCATCTGATTCCCCTTAGAATTGGATTACACAAGTCACGAGCAGTGGTTAAGAATATATTATACCATTCTTCAGGGAAAAATCATGAAAGTTCCTGTGGAGATACTGTGGTGGATATCGATACCTGGCTATATCCGCTGATAGAGATCACAGTGGTTGGATCATTTATAGTCGGAGGGATTGTACAGAGCAAGATAAGATATTTGACTTCTTTTTCATGCTCTTCAAACCAATACTACTATATATAGAGAGAGATTTAGCTGTATGTATAGGGGAAATATCATCCTAGAGAACTCCATCTTCTGCAAGAAATAATTTTTGCAACATAGGATGGAATAGTGAGCTAAAATTTCGACATAGTCCTTCCCATTCAATCTCCCTTTTATGGTTACAATAGGGCCTGAAGAAAACCATGAGATGCCATCCCAAACCCTGATAGATCTACTTCCATGATTGACAATTGAGATGAGACAGCCAGAATCTTACGCTTGTGTAGGGTGTTCTCCAGACATACGCACGTTCTGTTGCGAGTAACAATGTGAAAAATGATTCGTCGGAGCACATGCCGTATTTCGACATAACACACGACCAGGATTTGCGATCGTGGCATCGTTTTGGACGATATTTTGTATTAGCATCTATTACAAGCGGCTTGGAAATAGCTAATCTTCCGTAAATGCTTTGTTTGTAAAGTTCCCTTCTACCTCTAATAGTTGATAACGTAACATGCAGATGCAAATTGAGCTTCTAGGTCATTTTGGTTGCAGTTGTTTTCTTTCTTCCTGTCACAATCCGCTTCAATACCTCGTCCGTCTCTTTTACTTTCATCCACTATTCTGTTTGGCAAAAGTTGTTTATCCGTGCACTCTGTATGTTATCATGAATTTCGATACCATACCTCGAAAAACACCCATTTGCCTGGGGGTTGCAGTAAAAGATACCCCAATTTAAACGCGCTCCAACAATTTGCCCTTTTTGCTAGGTCTACAAGGTTTGATATTTTACGCTGTTCCACCCAAAAGCACGATGTCCTTAGCTTCATTACTGCTACCTGACAGTAGAATAATACATACACTATATTTTATAAAAAAATACCGGTGGTTAGACTTGTTTTTTAAGGAACACTATTAATATTGATAGGTGTTTCCATTATTTTGATAACCACCTGTATATATATATATATATATATATATATATATATATATTGTAAGCAATTTTCTATGTTAATACAGATGGTAGCATGTTACAGACCGCACAAAGAATGTTAGCGCATGTGTACTGCAATACTGTAAGCAGACAGGGAGAGATAGCGATGTGTAATGAATGGCGGTCGCCCGTTGACAGCCAGCCGCTAAGTGTTTTCTAAATGTTTCAAATAAAACTGTTGTTACTGTTTTAAGAAGTATAATGTCATGTTGATATTCCGATCCAGAAGCTTACCTTGTTAGCAAAAGAAGAGCTAACAGTTTTCAGAAGTGGGATAGAGAAACTCCCTGACAACGTCAACGAACAAGGTAATCTTGAATACTTGAATTTTTGTTTTACTCAAAAATGGCGTACTTAGGTAGATATAAAAAATGTGATTTAGTTCAGTTAGCGATTGAGTTGGGCGAGAGTGTCCCTGAAATTAGTACGATAGTTATTTTGAAGGATATTATAACCAAAAGTAAAAACTATGATGAACCGTTTGTTAAAGAAGTATTAGCATTATTAGTTGACGAAAGAGTGAAACAGGAAACACAAAAATTTGAATTTGAGCGAGCTTTGCAAGTAGAGAAACTAAAAATTGAAAATCAGAATAAGACAGATGAACAGGAATTACATAAAATTGAACAACAATATGCTTTTGAATTGGAAAAATTAAAAATCCAGAATCAGAATAAGATAATTTCTCAGGCTGAAAGTAATGTTATTGTACCGGAAGTAAAGAAAAACACTGTAGATTTGAGGAATTTAATGCAAAAATTTGACTTAAAAGACGGAGATATAGCTTCATTTTTGGTATCATTTGAAAGGCAAGCTAAACGAGTAGGACTTATGGAGAGTGACTATGTAACACACTTATTAGGGCTATTGCCTCTTGAAATTACTCAGCTAATTGCGAGAGAATCAGAACAGGAAACTAATGAATATATATTTGTTAAGAATTTATTGTTAAAAAGATATAAACTAAGCCCCGAAAGTTTTAGACAGAAATTTGTCAACCGTGTTAAAGATGTAAATGTCACGTGGACTGATTTTGTGTTCGAATTACGCACCTATTTTAATGAGTGGTTAACAGGATTAAATATAAATGATTTTGAATCCCTAAAAGTACTTATGATTACAGATCAATTAAAAAAGCGAGTCCCAAATACGATGCGTGAACATTTCATTGATTCTTGGTCAAAGTTTGTTAAAGCGAATGATGTAGCCCAAGTGCTGGACGATTATGAAAACGTTCGATCAGGAATTAAAACTAATAGCGAAAGCAGAAATACGAAGCATACTAACTATCGTGATGATTTTAAATAGGGTAGGTGGGGGCAAAGGTTCGCATGGGGCAAAGGTTCGCACATACATTTTAAAATGACCGGGAAGAGTTTTAGGAAGAATAGGGTAGGCAGTGCATTCCTCTACTTCCAGTCAGTTACCTCGTAAAAAATTTTGGAGTTAAGACCCCCTCTTGCAGAGAAAATGAGGTAAGTTTATTTTCATCTCTTTTAATGTAATTTTTTGCAACTTTTGAGTAATTTTGAGCATCACTCAAACTCACGAACTGTTTTGGGCTTATATTCGCATGTTAGGGTGGTAAATAACCTTTCAAATCCTATCTTAAGTTTTGGTGTCGTCCATTCTGCAGAAACAGAACCAGCACGAAATGGGGTAAAGGTTTGCGGGAGTCATGGGGTAAAGTTTCGCAGTGCAAACCTTTGCCCCTCTAACTATTAACATTTGTTTCATGTCCTCTTTTCATTAGGAATCCTTATTAACAACGTCTTTTATTATTAATGGGAATTCAGATTTTTGTAATTTGAAAAAAAATTATGGTTTTTGATAAAAACTGCCTGTTTTTAATCAGAAAAATTTTTGTAAAATGCTTCAAAATCCATAAATTAAAAATAAAATAAATTAGTACAAAACAAAAATAAAATAGCTCTGAACAAAGACCTATTTTACAAGAAAAAAATAATGAAATGTTGTTACAAGACATTATAAGCTTCGAAGGTCTGGTTAGGGAAAAAAGCTCTAAATGAGTAATTTCCAGATTTGCAAGTCTTTGAAATGCTCCTTGCGTCACAATTTTTGACGAAATTTTATAAAATTTATTACAAAGACTCCTCTTATACATTAAAATAAAGTTATATATCCATTTCAGGTTTCGACATCATTCAGATTATCAAAGTTTAACTTAAGCGTGGAAAAGTACAAAAATTTCACGAGAATTCAGAGTACAAGCATAAAAATATTTCCTAAAAATTAATTATTCAACGAAAGCACAAATCAAAACATAACCCTGATCAAAATGTATAAGCAATCTAAACGCAAAATTAAGGATAAGGTTAAAAATTGGATCGCAAGGAGCATTTTAAAAAACAATAAAAATTTCAATTTTTTAAATATAAAAAATAAAATTTTAAATATTTATAAAATTTTATAAAGGTGTTTGAAATAGTTTTACTTTAATGAATATTTATAACCCAATTTCATATCTCTGAGGTAAAAAATTTTAAAAAATTGCTTTGTAATGTCCCCCATCCCCTTAATTTGCTTAATTTTTACGGGTTTTAAAAGAATAAATAAAGCCTAAGATATGATATAACGATAGTGTTAATAGTTGATATTTTAATTGGAAGTTCTTTAGTTTATGTAAAATATTATTGGGATTAACCCCTTTTCATTTTGTGAATTTCTTTGGTAGATTCAACTTTTTGTGTTAATAGTTGATATTTCATTTCGAAGTTATTTAGTTTAAGAAAAAATTTATTGAGATTAACCTGTTCAATTTGTGATTTTCTATATATGTAACACCTTTAAAACGATTACAAAATGTGAAATAAAATTATTTAGACAACTCTTTTTGTGATTTTCGATACCTACCCTGTAAGAAACCAATATATGATATAACGATATCATATCTTGATATCATATCCAACGAGTGGAGTAAAAGTTTGCAGTGCGAACCTTTGCCCCACCGATTGGGGCAAAGGTTCGCAAACACGTGTTTTGGTAAAATAAAAAATTCGGTGACTAAATCTTTCGGGAAAAAATTCATTATTTTATAGAAGGTAGAGGGGATACCCAACTACAATACAAGTGACTTTTTGGGGCGATAGGATCTAAGGAGGCTCGTAAGAAACCCAAAACTCAAAACTGCAAACCTTTGCCCCCACCTACCCTACTACCCGCATTCAAATTACAGGATGAGTAATCGTAATACGAATAGGTTCGATTCGACCAAGTTTGAGAACAAAAACACGAACGTCAGCAGAAGTAAAATAAATGAAAAAGAAACCGCAACTCATAAAGTATTTAGTTCTTCGATACGCGATGATAGAGCATGTTTTGTTTGTGGAGGGCGAAATCACATTGCTAAATTTTGCAGAAAAACGAATGAGGCGCGGAGCGAAAATCTGAATGTTTATGGGAATCGTGAAATGACGGCGCCACACAAATATCTACGCCAGGCAAAGATAAACAATCAAAGCATTAGTATTTTACTTGACACGGGAAGTAGCTGTTGTCTGATGAAAATGTCAATTGCTAAAAAGTTAGGATTAAATATTACTCCATGTAAAAAGGATCTTTATTCGTTTGGAAGCCAAATTAATCCAGTTTCGCAAAGTCTAGGTGTTACAATTACAGATATAGAGATAGACGATGTTTTGGCTAAGGACGTTACTATTTTGATCGTGTCAGACAATACACAACCAGTTGATTTATTAGTTGGAAGAATATTGCTCGATTTACCGTACATAGCTTATGCTAGGGTTGGAGAAAACTTACATATCGGATATGCGAAAGATTACCCATTCGTTAATTTAGAATTTATTGAGGAAAACCCAACGGTTAAATTGAAAGTAACTGAAACAGTACATATTGTGAAGAATAGTATAAATTTTGTCAAAGCGAAGACTGAAGATTTAAATGATGGTTTAATTATGAGTAGGGGAGAATGTGAAAATTTAGACTCATTATTAGAAGTCAAGGAAGGGGAAACAATTGTACCAGTTATTAATACCAGAGATAGGAATATTATATTGAATAGAAGTCAAAATGTTGGTAAAGCGGAATTAGAGGACGATGTCAATTTAAAGTCTTATAAGGACAATATAAGTTTTGTTAATGAAGCACAATCATTAGAACCTCTAGACATTAGTACTAACTTAGAACGAGAACCTATAAGTTTAGAACAAATTAAATTTGACGAGACGTTACTTGAAGACCAAAAGCAAGATATAGTTCGTTTGCTGAATGAATATAGAGACTGTTTTGCATTTAATTTAAATGAATTAGGATGCACAGATTTAACTTTCATGGATATTAAAGAGATAGACGGTAGTAAGCCGGTATGTTCCCGACCGTATAAGACGAATGCTTCTGAGCGTAATATTATCAAACAAATTGTAAATGAATGGAAAGATAGCAAGATTGTTTCGGAAACACGGTCACCATAGGCAAGTCCAGTTTTGTTAGTGAAAAAGAAAACAGGTGAACACAGATTAGTTATTGATTTTCGCCGTCTTAATAATCAAACGGTAAAGGATAAATTCCCCCTGCCAAAAATAGATGATTTATTGGAAAGTTTGAGCGGTGCTAAATTATTTACCACCTTGGATTTAGCTCACGGTTACTTGCAGATTCCATTGTCGGAGGAAGCAAAGAAAAAAACACCCTTTATTACACCTGACGAAACCGGACAATTCGAGCGAATGATTTTTGGATTGGTTAATGCTCCCTCAGAGTTTCAAAGATTAATGTATCAAGTACTAGGACCGTTATTTCTTACTAAAGCTGTTTGTTACTTAGATGATATCCTCATACCTGCTTTCTCTTGGGAGGACATGCTTGAAAGATTAATATTAGTTTTGGAACGTCTACGATTAGCGAAACTTACTCTTAAACTTGCTAAGTGCGAATTTGGTAAAAAGGAAGTACAATTTTTGGGTTTTGTAATAAATGCCGATGGTTTAAAGCCAGGTTTAAGGAAAATAACAGCTATTGAAGAATACGTTGAACCTAAGAATATTTATGAAGTAAAAAGATTTCTAGGACTTACAGGTATTTTTAGGCGTTTTGTTTCCAAGTATGCGGAGAAGGCCGAACCATTGAGTAGATTAACTAAGAAAAATAAAGATTTTGAGTGGAAAGAAGAACAGAAGAATGCTTTTAAAGCTTTGAAAGAAATTCTTAGTAATCAACCAGTTTTAGCTCACTATAACCCCACATTAGAGACGGAAGTACACACAGATGCGAGTTCAGATGGATTAAGCGGAATGCTACTTCAACGTGGAGACGATGGAAAATGGCATTTGGTGTATTGCGTAAGTAAGAAGACAACTGATGTAGAAAAGAATTACCACTCAAGTAAGCTAGAATTAATGGCCATTGTATGGACACTTGACAGATTAAGACAGTATCTCCTTGGAATTAAGTTTACAATTGTTACTGACTGCCAAGCATTGATTTACATGAATTCGAAGAAAACGACGAATCCCCAGATAGCTCGATGGTATGATCTGATTCAGGAATTTGATATAGAGGTAAAGCATAGACCAGGTACAAAGATGAGTCACGTCGATGCGATGAGCAGAGCTCCAGTTTTAGAGGCAGAATATACTATGACAAGCATAATAGAACGAAATTTAGAAGTTTGTCTTACACTTAGTGAAGAAGAACAAGTTTTAATAATTCAACATGCAGACGCAGACGCAGAAAAATGGGAAGACCCGAAAGAAATTCAAGAGAAAACACGTAAAGGGATTGAAAAGAAGCAACAAAAAATGAAGGAAGATTATGACAAGAAAAGTTATCGAACTATAACATACGAACCAGGAGAAATAGTAGTTGTCAGACGACCACCAAAACCAACAGGAGAACCTACGAAGACGCAAGCGAAATATAGAGGACCACTGATAATTACAGAAACACTGCCGAATGACACATACACAGTTACTCAGCTGGAGGAAAAGCAGAAAGGACGATTTTACACCACCACAGCTCACGTCAGTCAACTCAAGCCATGGCCTAAACCTCAATATGCAGACGATGACGGTGACGATTCAGACAACGAGGCTCCCAGTGCAGAACCTCCTGAACTTAGTCCAAATCATCACCAGGTAACAACCTCCGAAGATCAGGTAATATAGTTTTTTTATTCTTTTTTAAGTTTTACCCAAGAACTCTTGAACTCTAAGAAGGACTCAATTAGGACATTATCCAAAAGACTTTGAATACTATATATTATTTTTGTTTTATTGCACATTGTTTTTATTTCTTAAATGTTTAAGTTGTATTTTTAGTAGTGTTATAAGTACGAATTGAGGGCAATTCTCTGTCAGGATGCCCGAATGTAAGCAATTTTCTATGTTAATACAGATGGCAGCATATGACAGACCGCACAAAGAATGTTAGCGCATGCGCACTGCAATACTGTAAGCAGACAGGGAGAGAGAGCGATGTGTAATGAATGGCGGTCGCACGTTGACGGCCAGCCGCTAAGTGTTTTCTATATGTTTCAAATAAAACTGTTGTTACTGTTTTAAGAAGTATAATGTCATGTTGATATTCCGATCCAGAAGCTTACCTTGTTAGCAAAAGAAGAGCTAACAATATATATATATATATTTATATATATATATATATATATATATATATATATATATATATATATATATATATATATATATTTATATATATATATAGGATGGCAAGATGTCTAGGGGAATATCTAGGTGAAGATATCCTACCTTTTCTCGCAGGACTCTTGCAGAAGTAGTTGCTGTCGCATCAGTAGTTAACTTCACAGTGTATCCCAAAATGTAACACAATAAATCCAAATTGTCCTCAAAATTGTCCTCAAAATCCATCCCGGCCGAGTCCCCAAGTTTATAGGATGACAAGATGTCTAGGGGAATGATAATGCATATTTTTGCACAAACAAGTATTTATTATTCTTGGGACGTGACAATTACACGGGACATTTACAACACAGTTATAGGGACATTCAGAATTAAAATAAGCGCACTCTTCACCATTCAACACAAATCAATTCGATGCGTGGGCAGTCTCGCGGAGATGACCTAACTCGTCACTCCCTACGGCCGCTCTCCTGTTTTTCTCTTCACGCACGTTTTACCTTGCCGCGCAAACCTCAGCGACGTCTAGTAGCCATTCTGCACAACGTAGCTATTCCGCAATCTTCTAGTACGGTCTGCCTTGTTCCTATAGCGCTCGTCTATCCTGACTAGCAGTGTCCTCACTGCTGCAACAGCCTAGGATCTAAAATACACGAACTAAAAAAACAAAAACACATAGATTAGTATACAGTAAAGAGTACTACAAACATCAAATTCTGGCCAAAACATTTATATAAGTCAACATTGTGTCCAGGGCTTCATTTGGTCCGCTGATGAAGATGTTACATTTGGTCCTTCATGATCTCCAATTTTGGCGACATCGTAGCGATCATGGTATTTAACTTTAGTAACACGGTAGGGTCCAAATTATTTCGGTCGGAGTTTCAGCTTGCTTCCAAACTGAGTTCTCATAATTGCCACCAGTTCTCCTTGCTTGTACTGATAAGCTTCCTTGCGTTTTCTATTGTAAGTCTTACGATTCTCCTGTTGAATTTTTAAAATGTTCTGCTTAGCGTCTGTCCTAATGCTATCACGATGTTGATTAAATTGGTTTTGACTTTCTTCCACAAGCAAATTTCTTATAAGGGCATCCTCGGGATTTTTCATTCTGGTTCCCATGAGTAATTCAAACGGTGAGTACTTAGTACTACGTGACGTACTGCAGTTTAACACTCTTTGCAATGAGTCTACATGTTTAAACCACTTCGCTGGATCATTTAAGGACATCTTTGTTAATACCGGAATAAGGGTTCTATATATTCTTTCCACTTGACCATTTGCTCTTGGTACTCCCGCAGTTATTTTTACATGATGTATATTCTCTTTAGTGCAGTATTCTTCGAATTCGTTGGATCTGAAAGCTCTTCCTCGATCACTGATTATGGTCGAAGGATTTCCGAAGGTTTTCTGCTGTAGCTTTAGTCTTTCGATGGCTTCTTGCGCTGTGGTACTTTTAGTTGGATAAAGCCATGTGAATTTTGTAAATGCATCTACGACCGTGAAAATGTGATTGTAATTCTTATTGGTTGTTGGCAGTGGTCCAATGAAATCCACACGATATGTTGATAATGGCGAATCTTCCTTAGGAATAGGATGTAACAGTCCTTCTCCTTTCCCAGTCTTCTTATTTGCCACTATGCATTCAACACAGTTTCTTATCACATTCTAAACACACTTTTTCATGTTTGGGAAATAAAAATTGCGTTTCACCAAGTCTTCAGTTTTTACAGCAGCAAAATGTCCAAAAGAATGTGCATGCTTTACAATGTCCACTTGCATCATTTCAGGTACTACCAGTAACTCTCCATCGTTATCAATCTTATACAAGACATTATTGTTCAAGATAAATTCGGAGGTTTTGCCTGCCTGTAACAGTTTCTTGATGGTTTTGATATATTCGTCACTGTCTTGAGCATTAACAATTTTGTAAGTCGACTCATCACTATTCACAAGCATAACGGGGAATCTGCTCAATGCATCAACATGTTGCATTTGTTTTCCAGGGCGATGTACTACTTCATATTGGAACTCTTGCATGAATAATGACCATCTGGCAACTTTTGGTGTAAGTTCCTTTCTATCTAGGGTTTTTGCAAATGCCGCACAATCAGTGAAAATTTTGAATTTGGTTCCCAATAAATAACTTCGAAATCTTTTTAAAGCCTGGATAATCGCAAGCACTTCAAGTTCATAGCTACACAATTTTTTTTCCTGGATGGAGGTTATTTTGCTCATATACTGAATTGGATAATAGCGCCCATCATCACTCTGCTGGAAAAGTATTGCCCCTAACCCAAGTTTACTTGCGTCCGTGTGTAATTCCAATTTCTGCCCTTCTCTGTAAAGGTGCAACAGGGGTTCGTTAGACAGCGCGTCCTTAAGTTTTTGAAAGGCTATTTTCTGTTCACAGCCAAATTCGAAAGGTTTTGAGGCTCGTCATAAATCACTCAGTGGTCTTGTTATAATGGCATATGAAGGTATGTACTTTCTAAAATATCCTGTCAACCCCAGGAAACTCTGTACTTCTTTGGCATTTTTGGGTTCAGCAAAACAACGAACTGCTGCAGTTTTCTCTAACGACGGTCGAATGGTACCATTTTCAATGATGTGGCCTAAAAAGTTGATTTTCCTCTGTAAAAATCGGCACTTCTTAAGGTTCAGCTCAAGACCATACTTGGAAGCTCTTTCTAACACCCGACTTAATTTTTTATGCGCTTCTTTTTCATTGATAGCTGGGATTATGATATCGTCTAAATAAATAACTAAAGTCCCTTCTCTCAATAGGTCTCTGAACACGTAATTGATGTATCTTTGAAAGTAATTGCTGCTAATGGACAAACCAAACGGTACACTTAGGAATTCATACTGGCCTGACTGTTACAAACGCAGTGTATTTTCTACTTGCTTCATCCACTTCTACATGGAAGAAAGCACTTTTCAAATCGAGAGTCGTGAACACCCTTCCACTTTCTAACTTATCCAACACTTCCTCGATAACAGGTAGCGGATATCTGTCTCTAACTATTCGCTTATTCAGAGCTCTGTAGTCAATGCACAAACGCATCGTATCATCCTTCTTTCTACACACCACAACAGGCGAAGCAAAATCAGAGTAACTCTCCCTAATTATCCCTTGCTCTAACCAATCGTTTATTTGGTTTTTAGACTGCTCTCTTTTCAGGAAGCGACAACCTGCGTGATCTTTGACAAATGGGTCTTTCATCGGTCAGAATTATTTTCATTCTCAAAGCAGTAGTTTCTGTTTTGTTTGGCTCATAATTTTGAACAAGCGCATGAATTTCGTTTCTCAATTTATAGTCAGTGATGTGTGACAGGTCAAAAGGGCAATCATCATACGATTCGGATACTTTCGCTAAGAGCGAAGCTGATGAATCGTTGTTTACATTCGCGCTCTCTAAATGTTTTCCCGTTTCCAAGCATGTACCGCTCGTAGGCGCCACCGCCTCCTCTGGCTTCAATAACATGTCGTAAATTTTCGCTGGCAAAATATTTTCCGCAACAATTTCAGAGCTAGCAGCCAAGACCTCTCGCGCTTTCCCGCCCTTGCGTAGCGAAATGCTGAATTTGTAAACATTGGCCGTCCGGCATTCACCGAATACACTTGTCAAAACAATCTGAGAATGAATTGGCTTTGCAGCCGAAACAAAATTCTTGTTTACGATTATCGAACTCGCACCACTGTCTACCGTGGCGACTAAGGGTTTTCCGTCTATAAACACATTGACATACTGGAGCTCACTGAATAAATAGTCATTTTGAGTTAGGATAGAAGTTGAAACGTGATTGATGCCATATTTTTGGTCACTTTTGTTTTCTGCATTCGACAATTTCTTTGTACAGTAACTAGCAAAATGCGGCCCCCCACAAACATAACAAGATATAGGTTCTCTACTAGAAAATTTTTGATTCTGTCTCTGAAACTGCCTCGGGGAATGGTTTCCATATTAAATTTTTGTACGATCTTTGATAGCGTCACTTTCATTCCTAGCACGAACACTCGAATAGTTCCGCGTTTCATGCAAAGTTTTATTTTTAGAAACAAAAAAAAACATCACAAGTCTTTCCAAGCTGTTCAGGCGTCAGCCACGAATCGGCCTGTGTGATTTTAATGTGAGAAGCTGTTTCTTGATCTAGTGTGTC
>OU015493.1:214665611-214668111 GCA_907164885.2 Dolomedes plantarius
ATTTATTGCTTTTTTAACCACAGTTTTAATGATTGTGAAACTATAAATGAAACGTCAATGTAGAAACTAAGTTCGTTTTCACGTTTGTTTAGAGCGCAATAGAAACCAGAATTTCATCGTTTTGAAACTTTTACTCTTCATCACTTTTGATGATACAGGGAGTGTATCTATAATTAAAGTTAACTGTCATTTAATGGATAAATATTTTTCAGATTATTTATTGTAAAAGAAGTCATTTCTTAGGAGGAAAATATATCGGTAAAAATATCAGTTTTTTAGAATCTATATGGTTATATTTCTTATTTACCCTGTGAATCCTCTAACGGTCCAGGCACACTATAAAGTAATAAGCATAAATATAAATAATCCCTTTATTTTCTACGTAGAGGTAGACTAACATAGGCCGACTTGGGGCTTCAAATAATAACACAACAGTATCGCAACTTGTGGCACTAAGAAACTGAACTTTAAAGTCGTAACGAACCCTTTCAGGCAGAATATACGTTCACTAACAATACCCGTAACCATCGGGCTCTGAAATAACTATCGAACTCGCGCAGCCACCTAGGCTAAATACTAATACGTGCTCTATCAGTTAAATACCGCTATCACCTTCAATCTAACTTTTCTCGACTCTTTCGTATCTCTACTAATAGCGTAACGCACTACCGTACAAATCTCCACTCCCTTCTTGGGCTCTTGCCAACTCAGCGTGTGTCACTTAAATAGACCAGACACCTGCTCCGAACTCACTTCGACTGGCCTGCACTGCGCAGCCACCAGAAATTTGCATCTCAGCAACACGCGAAACACTACAAATCTTACATTTTAATAAGAACTGGAACGGTGGTAAATAAGTAGCGGCTCTGAAGAAAATTATAGGTATTGAATTCCTGATGTATGTAGCAAAGATAATTTTGTGCACATACATTTGAATATCTGGCATAAACTAAAGTGATATATAAATATTTCTTTTTCAGTTTTGAATAAGTATTCTACAGAAAACATTTCCAAAAACTTTGTATTCTATTGGCATTAGCCAATTCAAAATGGGGTTTTTCTCCCTCCCGATCGCATATCTCGCTAGGAGGTGTCTTTGCATTCCAAAGCAGGGTTTCATTATTGCCGCCTAGCGAGCTTTGTGAATCGCAGCTGCCAAAAGTATTTTCTACCAAAACCAGTTATCGAAACAAACAGAACTTCTTCTTGCAAAATGCCGTTCCTGTTACTCCTATTAGACGTAGGCAGAGATAAAAGGGCATGAATATATTTACATATTCTTTTTTAGGAGGATCTCAGTTTTAAACCTCCTCGTGTATGAGAATTTTAATGCCTTAGATGGTTTATAATACAATTTTAAAGTGGATCCGTGCCTGTCACAGAAAAGGTAAAAAAACTGAATAAGTGAAGCATTTGGCATTGTTGGCGCTGCTTCTTGAGCGGAGAGTCGGCGATATAAATTGTAACTAATCGAAAAGCTCAACGCAGTGGTCACGTGATGCATCAAACCAATCACAGATTACGTCAACAATCTCGGAGCTAACGAAGGAACGCTTTGTGGAAGCAGTGCGAACCAGGCCTTAGTGTCGAGGTATAAAGGCCGGAGTTCGGTACTGACGGAAAAAAAATATATATATATATATATCAGTTCCGTAACTGATTGACTGACTGACTGACATACAACGCACAGACCAAACCGCTGGACCTAAAGGGCTGAAATTTTACATGGCGATTCTTCTTATGGTGTAGGAGTGCACTAAGAAAGATTTTTGAAAAATTCTTCTTAGATTTTTTAAAAATTAAATTTTTAAGCTGTTTTAGTAACTTTTTTTAAGTTTGCATTTAAAATAATAATTTCGGGGTTATAAAATTTATATCACGAGAAAGATCGTAAAAATTCTTTTAAAATGAGATCTTTTTCGAATCTTTACCTCCATTTTCTGATTTTTTGTGAATTTTTAAAGATTGATTTTAGGATTTAATTTATTAGATGCTGATCACGTGATTTCTTTTTCTGGTACAATAAATAAATTTATCGTCACGTGCATAACAACTAAATATACAAAAATATTTTTTTTTCTTGCTAATGCTTCAGACGATTGGACATTATCCAAAAAAATATTAAAATACAGTAAAAGATGTTATGTTCCTCAAACTGTACTATATTAACTGTACTATATTCTTCAATATATCCTATTACATTTAATCTGAATATTTTCTTCTACATTATTTTGTCTATAAAAATATCTCTTTCGATTTTTTTATAAATAAATTATTTTGTTTTTTTTACATCAATTGTATACTTTGATCATCGTATTTATTATAAATATATATATATATATATATATATATATATATATATATATATATATATATATATATTTGGCATTAATTGCATACATTGATCATTGTATTTAATTTGAATGTACTCCGTAGCGAAGTACGGGTTTTCAGCTAGTCATCTCATACGATTTAAGAAACAAAGAAATAGAGTGCGCGT
>OU015493.1:214673111-214705611 GCA_907164885.2 Dolomedes plantarius
ATGAATTTTCACGGAGTAACGATGAAATATCATGCCTGGGATCTCTTAGCGTTTCAGGAAATTCGATTAGTTTTCGGATAGTCTTGGAGAGCTTACAACATTAGTTGTGCCTTACACTTAGGCACGGATATATCACATTTTTGACAATCAAGAACTCCAGAAGCCGTTGGAGGAGTACATAATGGTTAAAAAAACCGCAGCGCAAAAACTACATGTTGCCAGGCCCGAGATCAGAGACAGAAGACGCGCGAAACTCTAGTTCTATGCCCTTGAGTAAAGGCGCGCTGAAGTTCCAATTGGCTTAAACTTGACACCTGTCCCCAATCACGCCACCTCGGATGAGTTCACGAGGATCACGTCATATTCTAGAACACTCTTCTCATATAACCTGTAGATGCGTGGCTTGCTTAAGGGGAAAATTAATAGATTAATTTGGTATTTAAGTCAAATTGAGGGATAAAAGGCGGTAGGACAAAATTTATGAAGGAAAATGATTGAAATTCGTTATATATATATATATATATATATGTGTGTGTGTGTGTGTGTGTGTAGGTATGTATATGTAAATAACATATATCTAGGCATGAATATGTATGCACACATCTACATTTAACGCATTTAAATAGCTTTCAGCATACTTTTGTGAAATGTTATTTCCTCACAGTGATAAATTGAGCTCATACGCATGATGTTAAACAAATAATCGGTTATTTCAAGTAATTCAAAATAGCTTTATTATAGTAGGACACAAAATCTCTGGAATAGAATCCAAACGTTAATGAATTAGCTTGACACCCGTGTTTTAAGACGTTGTCGATCCAACATCTATAACATCTGTATTGCTGTGTTGCGTATCTGCAACATTCATAATTGAGCAATGTCATTTCAACATCCAATTTTCAATAAGCATGGGTTAAAGATAGGTAACCAATATCATTTTCTCAATTATATTTTAAAATTTTTATGTACTTAATTTTTTTTAAATTTTTACATACTTAAAATGACATAAACTTTCTTAAGGGGACAGTGAACCTTCACACCTAACTTTTATTGTTTTGAATAGATTTGATTGTAATTTGAATATGTGATTAGTACCATAGATATGTAAATGTGGTTAAAATTTAAAGATGAAATATTTGTAATTTATGAATTATCAATTATCAATTATATCAAAAATTGGCCTCATTAAAAATGTTCCATGCGCATTTCTTTTGCATATAATATGGTCATTTTTATTTACAGGATACCTTATAGAAATAACAATGAAGCTTATTGCTTATTTTAAGCATTCATTAAAAATAGAAAGAGAAAAAAATAATAATAGTGAAAACACCCTTTTTATTACGCAAAATACCTATAAATCATTTTTTCAAGTAAAAATTTAGAAATTCTGAGCTACTGAGCATATTTTTTTTCAATGAGATTTATTTTATATACAGTTAAGTATATAAAACTTAAATTTCAAAGCAATACGATAGTTAGAAATGCGCCCGGAGCAGTTTGAATTTTCGTATGACACGAAAATTTTTATTTTAAGAAAAACACATTTAAAGTTATTGCTTTTAGTAACCACATAATATCTAAAAAATACAAATGCCTATAATTAGGAAAGTAATCGCAGAAAATAAAAATTCTTTTTGCAATACATTCTTACTCGTCCGTAGTTTAACAATTCAATAAAATAAAATAAATCGAATTTTTGGACTAATTTTACAATTTTGAAATTCCACTGTCCCCTTAAGTGAATTACTTCTCACTTCGGGGATGTTACTATCCAAAGGTTTAAGGCTTTCCAACCATGTTTTGAATCAAATTATCTTGCAAAATAACATATATGTCGCCTTAAGGGGGTCCAGGGCACATTTTGAAAAAAAATTTATTTATTGAGTTAAAATTTTGAATTTTTTTCTGATGGTTAACCATATAATTTGTAAAAAAAATCACAACATAAAACTTCTCAAAAAGTATTTAAAAAATTTTAAAATTTAAAGTTTTAATAAAAGTGGAGTAATTTAAAATCGTTATAACTCGAAATATTATTTGTCGAATTTCAAAATTTTTTCATTTAATTAAACAGAAATATATAAATTTTAATTTTGATTCACCATTTTTTAAAATATTAATTTTTAAAAAAATTAAAAATTTTTAGATTAAAAATTACGAAAAAAATTATGTAACTTATTTTTTAAAAATCATATTTTCCAAAGTAAATATTTTTTTTCCAATTTGCTGAATCAAAATTAAAGTAAAATAGTTGAAAAAGACATGTTACAAGTTTCAATCATTTATCTTTAACAGTTCTTGACTTATAACAATTTAAAGACGAGAAATGGGGAAAAAAAACCCATCATGCAGAAAAACGCACTTACAGGTTTAAATAACTATTGGCTACTATCAGAATGTTGAAAAAAAAATAATAATTTCTCTTGTTCTAATTAAGATAGAAACATGATTTAAACGTCATTTTAAGCGCAAAAGAACACAAAAATTTTAAATGCAATAAAATTTTTTTCGAAAATTCGAACAATTTTGTGCCCTGGACCCCTTAAAGTAGGTCTGATAAATGAATGTTCTTCCATAACGTCCATGTTTTCAATCTCGTTTGGATAAGAAACCAGTTTTTCACGTTTTGAGTAACTTCTGGAGGATATAATATAAGTACTCATTAGAAAAATAGGAGCCATGTTTCAAAATTTAGCTCGTAACTCTGACTACTCTCACGAAGTACTGACTACTGTCTCCTGTAGGAACAGATAAATACGTAATCTGTTTTAACGAAAGAGCCACAATAAATGGGTTTTCAATTTTTCGATATTTATTATCTGTGTCTTTCTTTCTCGATTCCAATTCTTTTTAAATTGGTTATCACTTACTTGCCTCTAAGCTCAAATAACCCCCCAATTCTACGTATTGCCCAACATTCGCAAAATTCTGTCTACTCCCTGAAAGGTAGCCTTGAATTCCGAGTTATCTAAACACCATAAGACGTAAATCCAGGCAAAAAATTGTCTCAAATGGTTCTCAAGGGGTTTATACTTTTCCGAGTGTTTTGAGGCTTTCAAATGTCTGATCGTCTGAATGTGCTGAAGTGCCAGAATAGCTCGTATAGGTGATCATTCTCGGAACAGGTAGCAATACACATTTTTCTCCTACATGCTTTCCGCCGAAAGCAGGCTATAGAGACATTTGTGGATTTTTAAAAGGCTGATTGAGTAAGGAACATGACCAGGCCTTGATTTTCCATTAGGCCCGGTAGGCCCGGGCATATGGGCCCCCGAATGTTCGGGGCCCAAAAAAAATTTTAATTTTAAAAGGAAACAAAAAGAAAAAAAAATCCCAATTAATTTTTTTTTTTATTTTACCTTTTTTAATAGTAATTTTTTTATATATCCTTTCAAATTTGATTGATTGATTGGTTCATGATATGTATATTTCATTATATGTATGTTATAGTGTATATAAGGGATTGATAAGTTTTTCTGGTTGCATGGTATTGGTCTTTTAATGATGAAGGGAATATGTTGTATCGCTTTTCGTTATCGGATAAGGTTCTAGGCTTCTAGGCTTCTAATGGCCAATTCTTGGTAAAATGGTACATTCACGATGATTCACGATTATTTTTTTTTTTGTGTGTCAATTTTGGAAATTTTACGCCCACATCAGTATTAGGGGGAACCCCCTATCCCGAGTTGTGCCTATAGTCGAGAATGTTCTAAATAAGGCCCTGATCATGACAGGCGATCATGATGCACGACAGTTGGTGCTTGTCCTTTTGGAGATACAGACAAAGTTTGGATTTTCAACATAGAATAGAAGAATTCTGGTAAAACATCCAGCCTAAAGTAATAGTGGTGCCGTTGAAAGAATCAATGCTGGGACTTCTACTAATATCAGCGTGAGGATTGTAGAACGTTCCTGCATGATATCGACCGATGCCCAATGATGTCATCACGGATGTCATGATGTGTCCAAACTGTGGCTGGCCAGCATCATTTTCCCCTTTTTTCTCTGTGACACAGGATGGATGAATGAAACGGTTCAAAAAATCAATATTTCGAATTTATACAAGAATTTTTTTTAATGAATTGCTATCGGATATTTTTTATATGTTTTCTTATTTCCCATATTTTTACTCCAGCTAGAACAAAAACTAAAAAAATTGGTGTATTTTTTTAATTACCATGTTTTTATTAACTTACTTTCTTGTTTGTTTGTGTGTGTGTTTGCCCCTTACAAATCTTGCAATCGATTTTTAACTAACTTGCCGACTAGCTAGACATGTGAAACTATTAGAATAGTCCAGAACATGATGGCAATGCATTTTTTAAATACTTTTAGCCATCTTTATTCCATATTTTAAAATCCATTACGTAAAAATACAAGTAGCGTCTGCAGCCAAAAGTAACTGCGCTACAGGCGCCATCTATTAACGTAATAGTGAACCAAGCATATTACATTTTCATTGCAATGGGATAATTGAAATTTTTTTCAGTGAATTTTGTTTTGTAGATTGGTGCAGCCATCTATCGCCCGGACGGGATCGAAAAGTTAAACGCAAGTTAACTTCCAATTAACTTCATTTTCTTTCAAGTTGATGGGATAATTCATCAAAAAAATTTTAAAAAAGTATATATTAATACATAGAATTGTCAAGTTTATATGATTCAACAGAAAATTTAAAAATATGGTATATAAAAAGTTCTTTTTATTTTTTAATTATTTCCACTTGAGCGGGTCCGTAGATAAATACCTTTGGCCTTAATACACATTAAATTTAGTGCCACGTTGAAACACCTCCATTTTTGTTGCTAATTATAGCTATGAATTCTTGTGTTCTACATTTTGGTCAAGAGTCAACCCTCAGTGTGGACCCGTCAACATTTATCTGAAAGGCTGGACACTGCAATAACTCAGTTTAACAAGGTTTCAATCATAGAATAAATTATCAGAAAGACAATTGATAAAACTTATTTAATAAATTGCTTAAAAGAAAGCTAATTATTAAAAACTATCATATCTATTGGATAAATTAGAGGTCTTGTTTTAACTATTGGAGAATATTTAATAAAAACATTCGAATAATCAACGCTTGAAATTTCCTTGATATCAAATACAACCTTTTTTTGTTTTTGGTTCTTCCAAATTTTTCATTCTTTTAAGGGGGCACACTACCTTTGACTAATACTGAAAGCAAGCATGATCAAATTCGAGCTACTGAAACTCCAATAATATTAATTTACTAGAAAGTAACCCGTCATTTTGACGTCATAATACTAATAATGACGTCATAATGGAAAAAGTATATGAAGGTTAAAAAATATCCCGAATTATCTAACCATATTGCATTTAATCCACACCTTGTAAAAGCAAACCCTTTCATTATTTTTATTTATTTATTTATTCATGCGATTGGAGTAGTAGACTGCCATCCAGTTTTTTACAGCTCAATACGCGATATGAATACTTGAGCTACTTGATTCATTCACTTTCAAGTTTGTTTATTTTCAGAATTCATCGCAAAAGTAAACAGATTTTTAAAAACTGTTAAATATACAGCTAAAAGCATCCAATTTATTTTAGTTCTGAATGTTTTATAGAGAAATAGGCTGAACAAACGTGATTTGATGGAGAAGATATTAGTTTTTAGGTAAGAAAAAATTCTGATCGACATCTGAAATTGAAATTAAGCCTAACCGGCCGTTTGTTTACTGAGGGCTTCAATTAAAAGATGAGTACAGCCCAGAAGTGTTATACAGAGACAACGGCTATTATATATATAATATATATAATTTTTTGTTTTATATCAAAATTACAATTCTTCAGTTATATTTTATACAAAAATAGAACTTGTAAATCCATAAATAATTTTTAGATTTTTTTTAAATGTACACATTACTAAAAAGGGAAAAAAATCATTGGGGGTTTCGTGCATCATAAAATTAAGAAATATGCATAGAGAAACTAATTTTTGGTCAAATTGAATTAATAATATACTCAAGTTTAATGTAAAACAAAAAAATATACAAAAAATATAGCTTAAATTGAAAGATTTACATAAAATTTAAAAAATTTAAATTTAGCAATTTTTAAAAAACATTTTAAAGTGCAAAAAATTTTTTTACAAATTTTTTACACTTGAATTTTATTTTATTTTTTGTTTTAGTATGTAAAGAAGCTTAAAAAAACAAATCTGATAGAAATTTTGTGTGTCTAGCGTACATAGTTTGGGAGTAACTGTGCGCGTAATCGAAAAATTTGAAATTAAAGTTGGAATATACATTGCCATGGCAACAGCTTGAGCTTTGCATAAACTCTCATAACTCGAGAAATAATGTGAATTTTTTTATGCGGTTTTTTGCATATTGTTTAGAAATATCCAAAAAATCATATTATAGCAAAAACCAAAAATCGATTTTTTGAAGTTTTAAATGTGTTGTGCCCCCTTAAAAATTCTCAGATTTATAGTAACATCTCCCGTCGATCGAATCATAACCTAATTAATTAAAAATATGTCACCCATACGATATTGTCAAATGAATACAATCAATCATTATTTCCTTACAGTTTAATCAATAGATACCCGATCTTTATAATTAGCGGATTCTTGGAATAAGTGAAAATATGTTTACTGTACCATATTCATTTAATGTCAAGAGTAACGCCATTTCAGCCCTAATATGTTAACTATTCATTTCCGGGATATATTCAATGTTTAAAATCAAATCCGAAGTCTTTGCTACTTTCTGCATATTAGATAGGGAAAAAATTGCGTTTCTACCTCGACGGCATATTCTATGAGAGTGCTTATCCTTCTAGATCATGTCTTTTCGGGGTTCAGATCACGTTCTGACCGTAAGACATTTGCATCAGCCCGGAATTCAATCTCATTTTAGAATTTCTGCACACAGCTCCAAATTTTACGGTTTATCTGTTTCCTCCAGAAATTAAAGGTAATAGTTATTTCATATGGTAATTGAAGAAACGTCATTTTCCGTTATTCTGTCTATACTTAATATTTGAATTTATAAAAAACTAGAAGGTAACTCGTCATTTTGACGTCATAATACTAATAATGACGTCATAATGGGAAAAGTATATGAAAGTTAAAAAATATCCCGAATTATCTAACAATATTGCATTTAATCCACACCTTGTAAAAGCAAACCCTTTCATTATTTCTTATTTGTTTATTTATTCATGCGATTGGAGTAGTAGACTGCCATCCAGTTTTTTACAGCTCACTACGCGATATGAATACTTGAGCTACTTGATTCATTCACATTCAAGTTTGTTTACTTTCAGAATTCATCGCAAAAGTAAACAGATTTTTTAAAAACTGTTAAATATACAGCCAAAAACATCCAATTTTTTTTAGTTCTGAATGTTATATAGAAAAATAGGCTGAACAAACGTGATTTGATGGAGAAGATATTAGTTTTTAGGTAAGAAAAAATTCTGATCCACATCTGAAACTGAAATTAAGCCTAACCGGCTGTTGGTTTACTGAGGGTTTCAATTGAAAGATGAGTACAGCCCGGAAGTGTTATACAGAGACAACAGCTATTATAAATGATATATTCAAAGGGCAGAAGAACATGTTTATATCTAAGCTGGCAATTTTCTTGGCTGTCTTTGGCAATTTTTTCTGGCTTCTTGATTTTTCTGGCTGTCTTGGCGGGCCACGAAAAAATCTGAATCGGGCCGCAATTTGCCCACCCCTGAGCTAGAGGATAAACAAGGATGCAGAAATGAAAAGCCAACATTCTGCATCTTTCTTTATCCTCTAGTTGACCAGGTTTACGTTTCCGGTCTTGACATTCCTATGTGATTCTGTTGTGTTTTTGAGTTTACTACCTCCTCCAGAAAAAATGCGATATTTCCGGCCATCCAGTGGGGTTGGTAAAATGTATGGTCCTATTAAGAAAACAGCACCCTGCAGCGTCAGGTTTTTTGTTTCTGGTCATACATTCCTAAGCGATTATTGCTCGTCTTGATGCCTACTATTACCCCTCTGAATTTGTCGGTCGAATTTGGCAACACCCTGTATATATGTTACCTTGTAACAAAAAGATATAATCCATCTTTAAGGATAAACTTAAAGTTCAATGTAATCGCGGAACCGTTATCTGAGCCACTTATGGCCATTAAAACCATACCATTTTACCACACTAAAAAAATTATTTAGCCTTTTTGTTCCTCGTTCGCCCTATTCTAACTTCTAGGAGCCAGAACATAGAGCTCTTACATGCAATAGTTATACGGAGTCAAGGGCTATTATATATATATAATTTTCGATGATAAAATAACCAATTTATTTAAATTCAACTTTTTTCAGTTTTCTTACGTAATAACAATCATTATAGAACTGCGAAATTACAAAATAATATCAGCGTGCGGCCCAGTGGTACAGCGCGCTGGGTTTCGGTGCTGAGGGTGCTCGGGTCGAATCCTGGTGTCGTGCCACTAAAAATGCTTCCGTTCGTGTCGTCCCTTCATAGGGGGCAATGCTGTCAGCCTATAGGGTGCCCCCACAATAAAATGGGCAGTAAAGTTGCGGCATAGTATAAGCGAATGTTTAACGACAAATGCCTCCGCATTGGAAAAAAATATATATATAAGCGTGAAATATTTGTTTTAGATCCATCACAAATATAAAAAAGGATTGTGGAAGAAATAATAAAATATACTTTAATTTGGAGATACATGACAGTGATTTAAAAAAAGTTATTATCAATTGTGGTCAGTAGTATTTGATTACCAATGGACAAAAATCAAATAATTACAAGATAAAAAGAACTTTTTATATAGCATGTGTTTAAATTTTCTGTTGAATCATAGAAACTTGACAATTCTATGTAGTAATAAATACTTTTTAAATTTTTTTTGATGAATTATCCCATCAGCTTGAAAGAAAATGAAGCTAATTGGAAGTTAACTCGCGTTTAACTTTTCGTTCCCGACCCGGACGATAGATGGCTGCACCAGTCTGCGAACAAAATTAACTGAAAATAACTTCAAGTTAATTCAATTCTGCTTAAAGATGGCTAAAAGTATCAAAAGAATGCATTGTCATCGTGTTCTGAGCTATTCTAAAAGTTTCAAATGTCTAGCTAGTCGGGAAGTTAGTTAAACATCGATTGCAAGATTTGTACTAGACAAACACACAAACACACACACCAAAAAAAAAAAAAAAACCAAGAAAGCGGGTTAATAAAAACATGAAAAAAATACGTCTACATTGGAAATAGTTTCTTTGAAAAATCAGATTGCATGCCTTTGAAAATTTTGATAGGGTTGAAAACAAAAAATCTCAGAATTTTAAACGCACGCGATTCAACAAAGTGTTAGGTGCTTTTCAACGCAAGTTGTACGTGATCTTTTCAATAGTTTTACTATTCCTAGATTTCAATGCCCATCTCTTATACTCTAATTCTTGTCAGAAGCCGTTCATTAGTACTGCTCTTCAGAATCGGCTCCGTCTTTTACTACCTATATATCCTCAGCCGCAATCAGATGGACTGAAAAAACATTTCACAGTAGACGCCGAGAGATTCCTCGTAATAAGACTCGCTATAACGACAACCCTGCGACAAAAAAGGTCGTTATAACGAGTGGAAGCTGTATCGATAATTTAAAAATAACAGCAGTGAAAGGGATTCCATTTTTGCGAGACCGGTCGTTGTATTGTTGTTGCTTATGCCCCTTGACCGACAGAAGACATCAGATCATGTCCGGAAGGCTATGGGCCATGCAGATTCGGCTCCTGTTTTGAATTAGAACCACAAAGGTCGGAGTTCGACTTGGCTTAATGACTGGTCCCGTAATTTTGAACCGAGTCAAGTGACGAGACCGGAACACTTGACCCCCGCACCTCCAGAGGTAAATTTGAGAACTTGAAGGACATTGTAGCCACGCCCTATTTTACGTGCCCCAGCCACCATTAGGGAACACGGCGGTAGATTTGTAGCGACGAGCATCGAACCAGGGAAGTTCAGATCACTGGCCCGCTGCTCTTGCCAACTGGACTACCGCGCCTGTCCGGTCGTTGTAAATGGAACGGTCGGCTGTTATAATGAGGGCCAATATTATAATGAGTGTCGACTGTATATGCAGGCGTTAAGAGAAAAAAAAATATTTTCGTTCCCAATTTTATTTAAATTCATGAAGCGACCTATAAAGTCTATTTGATGCACTTACAAATTTTCTTAGTTTATATATATATATATACTAGCTGAAAACCCGTACTTCTCTACGGAGTATATTCAAATTAAATACAACGGTCAATGTATGCAATTCATGTCAAATATTTATATATATTATATGATAAATACGACGATCAATGTATACAATTGATGTAATATATATATATATATATATATATATATATATATATATATATATATATATATATATATATATATATATATATATATATATATATATATAAGAAAATCGTAAAAGATAATTTTATACACAAAATAATGTAGAAGAAAATTTTCAAATTAAATCTAATATAAAGAATACTAAAGAATATAGTACAGTTAATATAGTATAGTTTGTAGAACATTTCTTTTACTGTAATTTACTGTAATTTTAATATTTTTTTGGATAATGTCCAATCGTCTGCCGCATTAGCAAGGAGAAAAAAATATTTTTTGTTTATTTAGTTGTTATGCACGTGACGATAAATTTATTTAAAGTACCAGAAAAAGAAATCACGTGATCGGCATTTAATAAATTAAATTCAAAAAATTAATCTTTAGAAATTCACCAAAAATCAGGAAACGGAGGTAAAGATTCGAAAAAGATTTCATCTGAAAGGATTCTTTTTATCTTTCTCGTGATATAAATTTTATAACCCTCAATGTATTATTTTAAATGCAAACGTAAAAAAAAAGTTTAAAAAAACAGCTTAAAAATTTAATTTTAAAAAAATCTACGAAGAATTTTTCAAAATCTTTCTTAGTGCACCCCTACACTATAAGAAGAATCGCCATGCAAAATTTCAGCCCTTTAGGTCCAGCGGTTTGGTCTGTGCGTTGTATGTCAGTCAGTGAATGAGTCAGTTGCGGAACTGTTATATATATATAGATATCCTTCAGCAATTCTATAGTGGGAATGTAAGTGAAAGATATTTTAGGCGCGTGAGAGCGGTCAGTTTTGGGGTTTTACGGCAACGACCATGATATTGCAATGTCAGGGAGGGAAACTAATCTTCGAAGACCTAATTATTATTCTGACCGTAGAACGGGTCCAAGTTTGGTATAGCAAGGTGGAAATTTGTGTGTCATTGCATACAGAGGCGTACTCTCTTTAGCAGACAAGTGTAGATACTATTGCATGTAAGAGCTCTATGTTCTGGCTCCTAGAAGTTAGAATAGGGCGAACGAGGAACAAAAAGGCTAAATAATTTTTTTTAATGTGGTAAAATGGTATGGTTTTAATGGCCATAAGTGGCTCAGATACCGGTTCCGCGATTACATTGAACTTTAATTTTATCCTTAAAGATGGATTATATCTTTTTGTTACAAGGTAACATATATACAGGGTGTTGCCAAATTCGACCGACAAATTCAGAGGGGTGATAGTAGGCATCAAGACGAGCAATAATCGCATAGGAATGTATGACCAGAAACAAAAAACCTGACGCTGCAGGGTGCTGTTTTCTTAATAGGACCATACCTTTTACCAACCCCACTGGATGGCCGGAAATATCGCATTTTTCCTGGAGGGGGTAGTAAACTCAAAAACACAACAGAATCACATAGGAATGTCAAGACCGGAAACGTAAACCTGGTCAACTAGAGGATAAAGAAAGATGCAGAAATGTTGGCTTTTCATTTCTGCATCCTTGTTTATCCTCTAGCTCAGGGGTGGGCAAATTGCGGCCCGATACAGATTTTTTCGTGGCCCGCCAAGACAGCCAGAAAAATCAAGAAGCCAGAAAAAATTGCCAAAGACAGCCAAGAAAATTGCCAGCTTAGATATAAACATGTTCTTCTGCCCTTTGAATATATCATTTATAATAGCTGTTGTCTCTGTATAACACTTCCGGGCTGTACTCATCTTTCAATTGAAACCCTCAGTAAACAAACGGCCGGTTAGGCTTAATTTCAGTTTCAGATGTGGATCAGAATTTTTTCTTACCTAAAAACTAATATATTCTCCATCAAATCACGTTTGTTCAGCCTATTTTTCTATAAAACATTCAGAACAAAAAAAATTGTATGTTTTTAGCTGTATATTTAACAGTTTTTAAAAATCTGTTTACTTTTACGATGAATCCTGGAAGTAAACAAATCTGAATGTGAATGAATCAAGTAGCTCAAGTATTCATAACGCGTAGTGAGCTGTAAATACTGGATGGCAGTCTACTACTCCAATCGCATGAAAAATTAAATAAATAAAAGATAATGAAAGGGTTAGCTTTTACAAGGTATGGATTAAATGCAATATTGTTAGATAATTCGGGATATTTTTTTAACTTTCATATACTTTTTCCATTATGACGTCATTATTAGTATTATGACGTCAAAATGACGGTTTGGATGGCAGTCTACTACTCCAATCGCATGAAAAACTAAATAAATAAAAAAATAATGAAAGGGTTTGCTTTTACAAGGTGTGGATTAAATGCAATATTGTTAGATAGTTAGGGATATTTTTTAACTTTGATATACTTTTTCCATTATGACGTCATTATTAGTATTATGACGTCAAAATGACGGGTTACCTTCTAGTATCGTTTATAATTTCCTATCTGGTCATATGTTTCGGGAGATTTTCCTTTTTGTACAGCATAATGTAGGTATTTTTTCGTTTTGTCTCATTTACGTCATCATTTTTACGGGTGTCACTGAATGTTTTGCACCCTGCGAGCAGATGCATGAAACAAATATATGAGCTGTAGAAAAAAAATTTATATTCTCGACTCCCTTTCAGGTTACGGCGTGCTTATTTTTTATGCCGTATATAAAATAATACAGTTTTCTGTGATTCAAAGGGTCTGTTTTGCTATTCCGCCCATAACACAGAAAACAATATTATACAGATTATGGACTGTCATTTCATTATTTGTACCGCAACCCGTTTTAATGCTTTAAAACATCTCCCAAACATCTCCTTCGAAGCCTCTTATGGATTTTTTACTATCTTTACCATATCAGAAACGGCTTAAGATAATCCTCGGAAACTTTCGTAGGGTGTTTTTCGAAATCCTCTCGAAACGTTGGGGCAGAACATCCCTTATTCTTAGCCAGCATGTACTTTATACTTAAACCTGATGCAAATACCCACTCGGAATATGTGTCACTCTGCGCTGCATAAACATTTCTATTCCGAGCAACTGGTTCTGGACGGAATACTTCTCTTCATATGCCTTAACGGTAAGTGGAGGGAACGCATATTTCAATACACGTGACCTGGGTAGGGAAAACGTCCTTATAAAGGGATGTTTAGAGAGAGGAACTCTTGAAATTCGGAGGCAGGGTATATTTAAATAAAATAACTTTAATGCTATATAGTTTGCTATTGTATATAGGAAGTCACTATTATCAAACTTATTTAGGTTAGATATATGGGTATCAATGTTAGCCTGTATCAAGTACTTGTTATATATTTAAATATATATATATATATATATATATATATATATATATATATATATATATATATATATATATATATATATATATATATGTATGTATATATATATATATATGTGTGTGTGTGTGTGTGTGCGTGCATGTGTGTGTGTGTGTGTGCATGTATATATATATGTATGTGTACACATGTATCGACTTGTATATTGGATATATATATATATGTGTGTGTGTGTGTGTGTACATGTATATATGTATGCGTACACATGTATCTACTTGTATATTGGATTATATATATATACCGGGTGGCCATAATTAAACTGACAGTGCTCACAGTGTTCTGTAGCGCGATCTCTTTGCGAAAATGACGCCACATTTTGTAGGAAGATTAAACAAGACGGGGGACGAAGGATTCCGCGAAAAAATATACGGTATGGAAAATCTTACGAAAGATTATCAACTTCTATCCTTACAAGATCAGCCGTGTACAGGAGTTACTGTACTCCGACCATGGTAATCGATTGACTTTTGCTCTCACTTTTCTTGCCAGAATGGAGGTGGATGATGCTTGGCCGTGGAAAATCTTATGGGGAGACGAGGCCCACTTTTACCTGCATGGAACTGTGAATACCCAGAACTGCCGAACTTGGGATGGCAAATCACCACATGCAGTCACAGAAATTCCCTTACATTCACCAAAGGTAACTGTTTGGTGTGGGTTCACAGCGGAATTTATCGTAGGTCCATTCTTCTATGAGAACATTACCCCGACAGGACCGGAAACATGTTCTGTTACCGGAGAGAAATATCGCCACATGCTGAACAGCTTTGTCATTCTGGCACTTCAGCAAAGACAATGCCTGGGGGAAATCATTTTCATGCAAGAAGGAGCCCCTCCACACGTTGCTGTACGGGAGCAACAGTTGCTACGACAGAAATTCACAACAGAAAGAGTCATTAGCTGCTACTTTCCAACTGCATGGCCACCTCGGTCGCCTAATCTTACCCCATGCGACTTCTGGCTATGGGGTTACCTTAAGTCCAAGGTCTATGAAGGAGTGGTCCAGGACCTGGCTACGTTGAAGGATAACATATCACGAACTGTAGATATGTTACTTTCTGCAGATATGTTATTCCTGCAGATATGTTACTTTCTGCTGTTGTGCATACTGTGCACAGAATGCAATATGTGGTCCACAACAACGGCAGCCACATTGAACCTCATTTGAATGCAAAATAAAAGGTAATTTCCGTATTGATTTGCATTTGTTAACACTCTATTTTCTATTACACAGCGCCAAATATTCCCCTAGCGGTGACTTTTGTAACTAATTTATTTTTTCGCGGAATCCTTCGTCCCCCGTCTTGTTTAATCTTCCTACAAAATGTGGCGTCATTCTCGCAAATAGATCGCGCTACAGAACACTGTGAGCACTGTCAGTTTAATTATGGCCACCCGGTATATATATATATATATATATATATATATATATATATATATATATGTAACATGCCAACACAGTCCCATGTTAACGGAGACCAGAGTCGACATGTCACACCTCAGGAATCTGTAGTCGTGACCAAGAAATTGTGAATCTTTCATTTAAATAATACTTTTATTATCCGTTTCTTAACATCGATGACGGTGGTTTACTAGGCAACAGTGCCACGCCAAAATCTGCTCTTCGAGGTATGCTGGAACTTATATAAACTTCATTCCATCACGTAGCTAAAGGGCGTGATTTGATAGCTGATTGGTTAAAAGTTTAGTGTTTATGAGCAGATCTGAATTTTTTAGACCCCACGCCGCATTGTGTCCAATTTCGTCAAAAAGTCAGCCATCTTGAATGATTTTGCCGAAGGCTGTAACACTGGAATTTAACACGAATGCTCAAGGGAAAATTAAGTACTTAAAAAGATTAAAAAGGGGTATGTAATTTTGAATAGTAGAGTGACGAATTATTGGTTTTTCAAAGTTAAGAGTGTTGACTTTAGAAATTACTTGTTTTTTAATATTATATATATATGTATATATATATATATATATATATATATATATATAACAGTTCCGTAACTGAATGACTGACTGAGTGACAGACAACGCACAGACCAAACCGCTGGTTCTAAAGGGATGAAATTTTACATGGAGATTCTTCTTATAGTGTAGGGGTGCACTAAGAAAGATTTTTGAAAAATTCTTCTTAGATTGTTTAAAATAAAATTTTTTCGCTCTTTTTGTAACATTCGTTAAATTTTGAATTTAAAATAATAATCCGAGGATTATAAAATTTATATCACGAGAAAGAACATAAAAATTCCTTTAAAATGAAATCTATTTCGAATCTTTACTTCCATTTTCTGATTTTTGGTGAATTTTTAAAGATTAATTTTTAGAATTTAGTTTATTAAATGCTGATCACGTGGTTTCTTTTCTTTTAATTTTGCGTCACGTACATAACAATGAAATAGACAAAAAAACATTTTCTTAATAAAGGGGCAGACGATTGGACATTATCCAAAAAATATTAACATACAGTAAACGAAATGTTCCTCAAACTGTACTATATTAACTGTTCTCTAGTATGTCCGATTAGATTTAATTTGAATATTTTCTTCTACATTATTTTGTCTATAAAATTATCCTTTACGGTTTTTTTTATAAATATATCTTTTCGTTTTTTTTTACATCAATTGCATACATTGATCGTTGTATTTATTATATATATATATATATATATATATATATATATATATATCGATAAATATAATATGCATAAATACTTACGTAATTTTGGTCCAGACTATTAAAGAAAGATAAGAATGATAGCTAAATAAATAATACATAGGATATCATATCTTTTGATTTATAGTTAGGTCAATACATTAAATATTAAATGCTACACAGTTATTACATAACGTTTTCGGAGTTACATTCTTAAGATCAGAATCCCACGAAAAAAACTCCGAAGTTTTTCATTCTGCTGTAATGTGATCCATTTTCATATTACTAATACAAGTCTTCTCGGGTGGTGATAATTTTGCGCATGACATAGCAAGTGACGTAGTAGAAGGTACTGGTATCAAAAAAAGGGCGAACGAGCACAGACTTGAAAACATATTTTATAGCAAGATCAATAGGGATTTTAGAGAAGAATGTAAGTAACATAGTCGTTGACAGCAAACTTTTTGACAGTTCGGGGATAATTCCCCTCCAAAATATCACAGCTGAAAATCTTGATGAATGAAAAATGCCGTGAAATATGTTTTGAGATTTTATCCAAGAGTGATATATACAGGGTGGTCATAAAAAAAACTTTGCCGGTATATGGACCTCTAGCGGCTGTTCCTTGCAACCGATCGAAATGAGGTTTCAGATATAGTTATTCAGAGGTATGAGCTCGGGATTGTGAACGGCAGCTAAGTGGCTTTCACGGTTACGATTATAGGTATAGAAACGCGAAATTTTCCATTGGAAACGCGCACTTTTTCCCGACGCAAGATGCTCAGCGCATGCGAAAACCCTAAAGAGCGTTGGAACGGTACTTGTATCACAAAAAAACGGACCCGTTATGCACGCACAAAAAAACGGCTCTGCTAACTGCCAACAAAAACACGATGATGGCACCCATCTCGAAAATGTGTAATCCAAATAAAAGTTTTCTTTTTTTCAGATCTGTGTTGTCATCAGTGGATGGTGTCTTGCCTGTGTCATATGCAAATTTCTTCCGTGCGCGCCGATTGTGTTTTCGTGGGCCGTTCGCAGAGCTGATTTTTGTGCGGGCATAACGCGTCTGCTTTTTGTGATACACGTACCGTTCCAACGGTATTTTAGGTTTCCGCGTGCGCTCAGCATTTCTCGACGGTAAAAAGTTGGCGTTGCCATGCGAAAATTTCGAGTTTCTGTAACTTTAACCGTAACCGTGAGCGCCACTCTTTTGCTGCTCACAAAATCCCGAGCTCCTGCCTGAATATAACTATGTCTGAATAACTATATCTGAAATCTCATCTGGATCGTTGGAACGGAACGGCCACTAGAGGTTTTTTATGACCACTCTGTATATTATATTGATAAGATAATTTAGAATTCCAAGTGAAAATGAATCTAACGTAGGATAAAATGAGGACTCATATTTTTACCTTTCTGTAAGTGTATTTATTGTACATGCATACATACTTGCACACATATATGAATAAATATATGTGGCAGCGAGATTATGTGTATGTTTTAAAGGTGCGAAAAAGAAAAATTAAAAGTTCGTGTACACATTTTTGGCCGTTATGCAGATGTCTTTAAAACACGGACTCTTAACCGGTGGTTTGCGAACCACGTGTGGACTGGGAGAACCCAAAACGGGACCTCGAAGCCAGCGGAGATTTTAAAAATGGTTTCATCGTTTCAAAATGATGTCGAATTTAACAATTTTGTAATTTTTGATCAGATATTTAAGCGTCCCTTATTCCTTTAGGCCTGCATATCTTGAACTTTCTAACAGTGCTCGAATTTTGTTTCTATCTTTGGCGTCAGCCGTGTTGCGGATATTTTAATTTCATTTGATACTGATTAATCAACTGATGATAAAATTTCAGGTTTGCTTAAAATTTTTTTTTGACTTTTTCTCTTGACGTGATTGTCCTATTAATACTCCTGAAAGCCTGCAAAATTTACAGAAATTATTTACAGGCAATTGTAAAGGTAGCAATAAACTATATTTTATGATTTTAGACTCATTAGCTTTTTCCTGTGTATATTGCTATTCAGTTTGGAGGAAATGTTTTTCAAGCCGAGATCCAAATGGAACTCGAAATGGCCGAAATCCAAATGGTATTACAGCTGACGAAGAGACTGGAATATAGCCATGATTAAGCTGCTCGTCATCTATATATTTAAGTTGCTAAGCCGACATTTTGGGCAGGTCCGTGAGAGAAAACTACTGCATTCAATTTACTTCATTTTGGTCTTAAACGAAAGATTGTAATCTGTAGATTTGTCAAATTTGTTTTTTGTAAACGCAATTTTATTAATGAGCTATAATTACAATTAAAATTTGATTTCTGCGCATGCTCAGTGGCATGTTTCAATCTGGCTTTAGAAACTCACTGTTTCTGCGCATGCTCAGTGGCATGTTTCAATCTGGCTTTAGAAACTCATTGTTCTGCGCATGCTCAGTGACATGTTTCAATGCCGAGGGAGTCTCTCTGAGGGCCTGTTCACATAGGAGTACGTTGTGTAGCGTTAAGGAAAAGATGACGTTGAGACGAAAATAAACCAATCATATGCCTCCAAAACGATTAGCAATGAAATTTTTATCGCCTATGATTGGTTTATTTTCGTCTCAACGTCATCTTTTCCTTAACGCTACACAAACGGACTCCTATGTGAACAGGCCCTAAATCTCTCTCTGCCTTTTTCTATTTTATGATAATTATGTTTGTGAAATATAAGATTAAACCTCGTAGAAACTGTTTATTTCGTGCTGCTTAATTAGCGATAATTCATAATTAAAAAATTGCTTTCTGCGCATGCTCAGTGACATTTTTAAATCAGGCTTTAGATGCTCACTAAACACGAGACCTCTTAAACACATTAATTTCTTTCTGCGCATTATTATGATATTCAACATTTGGCAATGATGTGTTGAGTATAATTTTTGTATTAGTACATTTATTTACTATCTAGCCGTCACGTTTTGACGGGTACCAACTAGTCTCTCTTTAATTTACAGTTTATCAATATAAAAGCTCTGCTTTTTGACTCACTAGATTTCAGTAGTGGTGATTAACAAAAGGTAAATGTCTAACGACAAGTGCCTCCGCATTAGACTTAAAAATAATAAATAAATAATTAAAAAAGATTCCTCTGAATTTCAGTTCCTTCTCAGTTGCTTTCTTTTCCTTTGAAATGTTTAGAGTGAAATACTCGAAACTTAAATCTTTTATGATATTTTTAAAAAATTATACAGATCGTCAATATAAAATGTTTATATGGAAAAAGAACGTAAACTGTAAATGTGAAATCAATTTCAACAGCTATTTTCGGTTGCTTTAACGAAATCCATAAATATCTCGAAGACATGTAGATTTTTTTTTTATATTTAAACCGCATTTCTCAAGTTTTGTCATTTAAGTATTTCTCTTCGATATTTTATAAAACCATACGAGTGCGAGGAAGTAACTTTTTGTACGTAAAAAAGCAATGATATTGAATTGAAAAATGTACTTAAGATAAATTTCCCAAATGATTTAAACCTTTTTCATTTTTTTAATGAAGAAATCACAGTTCTTTGTGTTTTGATTATGATATATATTTTATCCCAAATGTTTAGGGTTTTAAAACGGGAGAATCAAATGAGGTGATACCGGAGTGGCTAAGTCCCAAAACTATTTGTTTCAATGCAAAGGCATTTTCAGTGCGAAGGTGCTGAGACATTCCTCTGAAATTGTTGACTATTTCTTATCTGGGAGAACCATACAGAGGAGTCAACATCACCCCTTGGTGCTACCTCAATTTATACCAAGCTCCTCCACCCGAGGAGACAGTTAGAGTGACCATAGTGGTCCTATGTACATAGCGTTAAGACAAATAATTAGAGTTAACTTATTAAAAATTAGCAGCACGTTAGGATAGTAATTATATAGAATAAACCCAGAGTTAAGTTTCACTGAGGAGTTACCAAGATATAAGTCTGACTTAAATTAAGTCTAAGGAAGGACACTTACACTTGCATTTGATGAACACCCCACGTGGCTCGGGTGCACCACGTGTAGAACTCAAAGCTTAGAAATAAAATAAAAATAAAACATGACTCACTAAATTTCAATATTGAAAAGTCGATTGGGGACGGCAACAGTACTCTTTATTGATTTTAAAATATTTCATCAGGATCGTTCACCTAAAAAAAGGTAAAATGGTGGAATGACATGTTCCATCACTCTCTCTCCCAGCACCCCACACCACACACAGAAGAGAAAAGTGCTCACTCTATCGAAGCCAACACCGGTGTCTGTTCTCCGCGAGAGCAGAGAAACCCGTTCCTTCAAGCTCGCCAAACGCATGCGCAAATGAGCGCGAAAAGCTATCCTACTTGGCGTGCATCACCCTCACTGGCGATAATTTCCTTCGATATTTTTTAGTGCAATTCAATTGCAAATGAGCAGGTTATAAAGCACATGGCTTTATAACAGCGACATCAGAAACCTAGAATCTTCCCCCATCCCACTTACAACACGCAACCATTGTCCAGTATACGGAGATAACGTGACCCTATCCGGCCTAGACACGAAAGCATTTAATAGCTCTCGTCGGAATTCAAACTGAGCACCCTCCGCCCGAAGCCCAACGTGCTACCACTGGGATGGTTTGGTCCCATAGCTACAGTACCGAAGTGTACGGGTTATGTGTTAACTTGGATGTTTGTAGTCGTTCAAATTTTGTTCTAAGATGTGGGTGTCGATCTATTTGGCCCTCGTGTAAAATAAGATGACCATAGTGCTCTGAAAACAAACAAAACAACGAAACCGAAGAGTTCCTGTTCGGAGAATACGGTTTCAAATCTTTTAAAATAGCCAGTAGACAAATTGTAAAAAATATGCCTAAGCTTTAAACTGAATTAATTTATTTTTAATTAAAATCATAAGGGCAATTAAGTCTGTAATTATGTATAATTACAGTTCACAATACATGACATAATCAGCATAAGATTGCCTATAGCTTTACTGACAAGACAGACTAAAGACAAACTAATTACTATAATAGAACCAACAGAGAAACTGGTGTCAGACCTGAAGGCACCCTGGTGTCGTATATTATTTTAAGGCAGTACTAAAGTTCACAATGTCTGTACATCTAAGATTTACCCACATTTTCCTTTGCTTAAAACTCAGATAATTATTAGGGGCAGCGACACCTATCTCATCTATTTGGTAGTAAGATGATCCATATCATGATTTGTAACAAGCTAATAAACCTTACTCATATACCTCATGACTAGTTTTATGAGCATCTTGAAAAATCTTTATTTTATCATTCGACAGCACGATTGTCATTTCGGGTATCATTGGCAAGTTCTTTGCAGTAAATACTACCAAAGAAGCTACACTAATGTTTTCATTCTTGCCATCAGAATGGCGGCAAGTTCACAAACACCATCTTCAACAACAGTCTTCTTTTGCAATTCCAAATTATCCTCAAAATGCACTTTGTTGATCCCAACAAAGATGGCATCTTTGAACAATTTAACATATAAATTTAACTCTTCCTAGAGAATAACTCTCTATCTCTATTGATTAATAGCTGGACAATGGCCGAATCGCTAGTGAAACAAACATCGGACACAAAGTTTGCAGTTTCAAATCCTGCTTGGACACGGCCTTTTGTAAGCTGTAGGCCCTGGTCAGTTTAAAGCTTGCACTGCAGAGGATGAAGCGCTAAAAACCAACAAACTAACCAACAAAACAACAGCTGGTTATGTGTTATATGAACAAGTTCAGTTCTTGGTAATGTGAGCTAACTGCCGATAATGACTCGCTTTTTCAGAACTTTGTCAAGCAGTTAATCAGGTCCTGTGTGTTCTACCACAATGAGTTGATCTAAAGCAGACTAACCCTACCGTTCCTTATTACTGCTCCAAAATCTTCGGAATCACCTCAGCTATATCATGGTGCCTAATCGCTCGTAACTAAGCAATCTGTGTGTGCAGTATTTTGCATGCTTTTTCAAAAATTGTTGTAGTTTTTCACCTGAACTTTTGACAAAGTTAGGATTTGTAAAATGCGAAGGACGTAACAAGTAAGAGATCTGCTAATCGGTTAGCAACTAAATTTTAGGGAGTACCTGTCCCGCTTTATATTAAGACTAACTAGAAAGCTGTAGTTGATTCTAAGAAATTTTAGACGATCTATCATTTTCAACGTTACTAATGTCACAAATTCTATTGTTGTTGTGCACAAATTCCTACTGAGATTCAGCCAGGTGATGGCCGAATGACTTGGGCGCTGATATTTGGTTCAGATCCTGTGGGTTTGAGTCCCACTGTTGGCATGGACGATTGTAGCTGATCGGAATCGGCATTCAACTGTAGGTCCTGGTCTAATTAGACCATGTGCAGCAAAAAGTTGACCGTAGCGCTCGAACCCAAACGAAACCAAAACCTACTGAGATTCACCTCCTTTACCACCGTAGAAGGTCTTATAATCTAAAAGAGGACCCTTTTATTTCATTGGTCTCGTTCTACAATTCAATTTCCTTGTCTAGTTTTATTTCCTTTAACTCTTTGAATTTTGAGTATGTTTTTATATTTTTTTTTTCTAGATTGGCCGTTTAAATTGTGGAACATTTTTGTAAACCCTGGTCTGAAGAGGGATGGCAAAATTTTTATAAGCTTTCCCTCTTCTTTAGAGTCTTACAGCCATGAATATTCCCAACATTTCCTTTCGTCATCAGCTTCTAGATTTTATAAGCTGGACTTATGCTGTAGTCGCATTTCATTTACCCTCGTCTCACTCGCGTCTGCGTAGAACCACTCCGTATCTCAATTTTTCCTAATAATAATGAGTCGTATAGTTTTCAGTCTAACAGTAGATTCCTGCGTCACGTTGTGTCATTGATGTTGAGACCATTCATATGGCTAGGTTTCTGTAGGCTTGTAACCTATTCTAATAAAAAAAACTTTATACGAGTAATGATAATTAGAGAGTATTGTCTTTTTCGGACAATAGCACATTTGTAAAAGTCAACTTTATTTTTCATTTTAAAAATATTTAGGTCTTGCGCTAACCTTTTTAGCAGAGATTATTGCTCTGCAAATTTCCGAATTTAACCTCAATAACATAGTCACTTCTGCGGGTTATTAGACTAGTATCCCTGTGATACCCTCCTTCAGATATGTTTTACGTTATTATTGATGACTTGACATTCGATAATAAATTGTAGCATTCTGTTCAACGTTTATTAGTGAATGAAGACTCAGAATAACAGTGACAGAAATTTATTTTCTTTACAGTCTTAGGTCACAAATATTACAAACAGTAAATTAGAACTACAACTAAGTTCATTAAAGACTTCAAATTTGGCACAATACACACAGGCGCGACAAATTAGAAATGAACGAAACGATTTTTTTTCAGGGAATGTATGCTTATATACCCTTGGAGACATTCTCGATTGTTCTAAAAATGGAAAATCTCAGAACTCGATAACCATGCCATCTAGGTGAAATATTATAAGTTCTCCAGACACCCCAAATGTCACCAAACGTGTCGCCTGGCTCACCAAAATTCTCTAAGGTGTCACCAATGAGTCACCTGTTGAAATCTAATGCCCAATGACAGTCAGTAAACGGTATTTAACACAAAATGAACATAAATTAGTGAAAAAGGAAGATTATATACAATCTCTTTGGAAATTTTTACTTCTATTTGCAACAATACAGTTTGTAAGGTATACACAAGATTCGATTCACAAGAATCGAACTTTTGAGTGAATGAATTAAAGAAGCTGCTTTAGATATGCTAATTTCGGCATACGCGCTTAGTATAAATACCACGCAGCGTCATTAATGAAAAAGGGGGGGTTGTTAAGGTTGAAAAGGTGTTATCCTGCGCTAATGCTTAGCGGGCCAGAAGTTTACGTGGCAGTACTGCTGGTTTGACTTACTGTTCGTGAGTATAAAAATATATTGTTCTTGAAAGCTGTGTTTATACATTCCGTACAAGTAGTACGCATGCTTATTGCTGTAAAAGCCAATTATATGTGCAACGAATTCAATAAACATTGTTTCATGTATAAACTGTGTTTGCTTCAAATTCAAATAGAGTGCCACTTCAAATTATATACACCCATGTCTGGGTAGAAGTGAGCATGGATACTCTATACTGGCGCCCGAAAATATATATACCCTGGTAGTTAGCGTTACATTTGTAACGAACAACATAATTGAAATTAAAAACTGTGTACTGTGTACTTATATTGATAAAATTGTTGCAAGTACTTATATACTATTTAAAAATGAGTGTTGTAGAACAAAATCCTGCTGGAAATTTTCCTCGGGTAATTATGGTTCAGCATTTTGCGCCATTCGAAGCCACCTTCAATGGCGGCCCCTCAAGCCAATTCCTAAAGAAAATTGAGCATTACTTTCAGCAACAATGCACCCCAGAGGGGGATAAACTTAAAATTGCTCTAGCCGCTTTAAGAGGTAGTGCATATCAGTGGTACACGTGTATGAAAAGCAGTAATCTGATTTTTGACTATTCGTCATTCAAGCAACAGTTTCTTAGCGTTTTTCCAAAGACCTTTAATCAAAGTGAAATTGAAGCGGAAATTTATTCGCTAAGGCAACGTGAAGGTCAGTCTGCATTAGATTTTGCTACGGAAAAGATTTCCAAGTGTGAGGAATATTTAGAAGGGGTGACGGAAGCGGTAATCTTAAAAATAGTTATCCAACGTTTGAAGCCAAGTGTTCAAGATTTTTTAGATAATCAAACAATTACAAGCAAGGTTACCCTCCTTCAAGCTTTGGCTAAATATGACAATGGGCATTTCTTCGCTACCCCTCACCGTCATTCAGGTACGAGAAGTTTTATACACCCGCGCCAAAATTTTTCGCGTGTTTCAAACCAGCAGCGTAAGCAGTACCGCAGGCAAAATAATAGAAGCGCACGGCGTTATAATGAAATTAGTGCTCTTAAAGTAAATAATATGCAAGCACCTTACTTGCACTGGCAAGTTGATTCACATGATATGGTTCAACCTGTTGAAACTGTTTGGTCAAATGTATTATTTTGTCCGAGCAGTAATCGTTATTTTGAGAATAGTGAAAGTCAGGGTATTTTTGTGGCTTATAAAGTAAGTGAGTCTAGCTGGAATGATGAGGTAATTCCAGTACAATTTTCTGAAAATAGTGCCGATAATAATGCTAGTGGTTTAGAAAATAAATCATCTGACACTTCTATTAATGCTATACCTGATATTATTGATGCTATACCTGATATTTTAGATGATATTCACACATCTGTTAATGAAGGAAATTTAGTAGATGACGAAGTATGTGTTACGGAAGTTAGTGAATACTTATTAGTTGACGACAATAAAAATTCTTTAAACGATAGTAGGAACTCGCTAGGTAATGATGATATTATTTCAAGTTTCCATCCGAATGAGGATGCTGTAGGCCAGGTTGATAATATGGTTTTAAATAAAGTACATGAAAACTATACTGAGAGTCACGATGAAAAGTTGACACAGAGTTATACTGTAAGTAGTTTAGCTGATGCTTCGGAAGTTATAGACGCAGGTTGCATTAAAACGCACCAGTACGAAAAGCTTAATCTTCCTAAAACTGAAGCAGTGTTAAAGAATTTAAATGATAACGATTCTGATATCGCAAGTTTCAAAGAGACTTTTGCGTCAAAAGAGGATAAAACTAAAGTTAAGGGGGATAAAAAACGTGAAAAAGCGCCTTCAGGTTCCAGCATTAAAACTGCAAATACTGAAGTAATTAAGGCGGTAAACAAGAAGTTGCATAAGCACCAATACCAAAAACAGAGTCAGTTTGTTGAAAAACATGACACAAGTAGAGAGATAAAGCCAGTAACTAAACACGTTGGTGCGGCGTATAAATTTGAAACAATAGAATCTGCATTAAAATCTAATACCGATACAAGCAAAAGTACGAAGCAAAGTAAGGTGTCAAAGGAAACTCTATCAAAGGATGAACGTGGTAAACATAAGGTACACAAGGTTATGAAAAGGATAGATGACAATTCTAAAGCTCCTTTGCATAAGTACAGGAAACGCAAGATATCACCCGCCCAGCAAGGTTGGCCTCCTCCCAAGAGACCTCCTGTCCATCGTCAAGCCGGACCAGCGCCTCAGGACCTACGACCTGCTGCACGAAGGATGCCCACACGGTCAACGAATCCCTTTACTAGGACTGCGACCATCAAGAGAGGTTCCACGGATTGGACAGACTGGTGCAAGGAAGTTGCTGCATTCATGAGGAACAAGTCTTGTATCAACTTTCTTATTCTAACTCCCACCTTTAATAAAACCGAACCAAATTGGTTTGAAATTCCCCATTATATATACTGTGTAAACATTTTGAGGGGAAGGGGTGAGCCACTGAAAAAAAACGGCATAGTGTTGTTTTATAAATTTTTGAAGGGGACATGTAGTGAAAAAAAATACATACTAACTACAGATAACAAACAACTAACATACTAACTTCACAAATCATAACACATGTGCATTATGATTGGGGAAGAGCAGATACAAACAGTCAAGAAATGTCATGCTGTGCAATTGTGTTGTCACTTTAAATTAAAATAAGTTTTTTAGGGCGCAGTTGGCCAGCCCAGTATCCGCAACTCTGCAAATCCACTGTTTGATGGTGTCACCTGGACCCTTCGGGGTTAGTTTTGTAAAATGGTAGTGGCGTTTTTCCTCCACACAACGTGTGGAAGGCTTTTTTGACTTTGCCACCCATTATGTAAAAAGTCAGACCAGCACGCGTTTTCAATTAGTTAACTGAAGCCGTTCAGACCTCAGTTACCTAATTTTTTTTTTCGAGGGAGGCCAGTGTAAGGTATACACAAGATTCGATTCACAAGAATCGAACTTTTGAGTGAATGAATTAAAGAAGCTGCTTTTGATATTCTAATTTCGGCATACGCGCTTAGTATAAATACCACGCAGCGTCATTAATGAAAAAGGGGAGGTTGTTAAGGTTGAAAAGGTGTTATCCTGCGCTAGTGCTTAGCGGGCCAGAAGTTTACGTGGCAGTACTGCTGGTTTGACTTACTGTTCGTGAGTATAAAAATATATTGTTCTTGAAAGCTGTGTTTATACATTCCGTACAAGTAGTACGCATGCTTATTGCTGTAAAAGCCAATTATATGTGCAACGAATTCAATAAACATTGTTTCATGTATAAACTGTGTTTGCTTCAAATTCAAATAGAGTGCCACTTCAAATTATATACACCCAAGTCTGGGTAGAAGTGAGCATAGATACTCTATAAGTTTAATCATAACATTTTACGTGCAAAGCTTAGATCGGTCAGAATCCAATGTATTGCCATATATAGTTTTAATTGCAATCGCGATTAATCAAAAATACTAGTGTGTTACTTTACATATTTATAACCATTGAAATCAAATATAAAAAAGAATTGCTCAATCCCAGGCAAAATAAAGGCTGAAAATTTCTTCTCATCCTAAAAAAATTCCTATCTAACTTAATCCGTAACGCGTATAGAATAGACTGAAAAAAAATGAAATCTCACATAAACGCAATAAAACTGCCACAGAAGATTTCTTTCTTTTGCACCGAGCAATTTGTCAGGAGGAAGTATTCTTTCGATGAATTATTTTCCGCAGACAAAGTAAAGTATATTCATTTTTTGCTGCCACTATAGATTCTGGAAAACATTTTTTTATTCAATCTCAACAGTCGCGCAGCAAAAATTTGCAAAAAGGCTCAAAGAAATTTCAGAATGGAGAGCTAAAAGGGATTTTAAATAAATTTAATTTCTGAGAGTCTAACTAGGAAAGTGTCAAATATCGTTTTACAGAATTCTAACATATCTAAAGTAGAAATCGAAACAGAAATATGCATGCGGGCTTCATTATTTCTAACAGGTTTTTTTCCCAATACTGTATTAGGATCAACATTTCCTTTAAGAATAGAAAAAACCTTAATAAATAAGAATAAATTAAGCTCATTTCGAGTCTCGCGATCTCTCTCTCTATCTCTATCTATCTCTCTATTTCTAACTATCTCTCTATACTCTATCGTTATATCGCTTTATCTGTCTATCTCCCTCTCCACACTCTCATATATGCCCCTTTCAGGGCTTGAGGGATTTAACCTTAATAAATAAGAATAAATTAAGCTCATTTCAAGTCTCGCGATCTCTCTCTCTCTCTATCTCTCTCTATCTCTCTATCTCTAACTATCTCTCTATACTCTATCTTTATATCGCTTTATCTATCTATCTCCCTCTCCACACTAAGGGTCTTCCGGTTTTAGCACTTGTCATTGGCCACCACAACGGCCGAGGTCCGACTTCTGCCCTGGGGTCACCACAGTTTCGACCAAGAACCAATTGGCGGCATTTGAGGCACTCGCAACCTCTTCTCATACGATAGGGTAGCTTCCCGACTTACATATTTTAACATGCCTGTGACATGGAAATCGATTTTTGTAATTATTTTGATTATTATACTGTTTTAACTCTATATAAAAAAGGAAAAATGCTATTTTCTTATTTCACAATTTCGAAACAAGATTAATTCGGTTCCATGCACATTTATAATTGTATTTATTTTGTTTTGTAAATCTTAAATTGTCTATGTGCTGAAAATCATTCCTGTGGTTTTTCGTACCGGTTTTCCTGGAAGAAGGGAATGTGCCTCCCGTAGTCAATTAAGTGTGACCTGTAACAGTACGGATAGTACACAAGGTCATTTTCACAAGAAGGGAGAATTACTTGCCACCCTCTCGGTCATTGAGGGGACATAGTTCCTCCATAGCAACGTCCCAGCAACCATCTTTTAACCAATCATATAGCTGAAAGGTGTTAATTATTCGAGAGCATTTTCTGACCTCTGCGTTTTCGGTGCTGGGAAGTTTTAACGGTTTTTTGAGCAGTTGAAAAAAGCTGCGACTGTGAGATTGCTCGAGGTTGTCCGCTCTTCAGCCCCAGTCGCCATTTTTGTATGCTGAGATTTCTGGTCTTCCTTTGGACCAAGTTTAGTACAACAATGAGTAACAATCATCAGTCTGTAATAAGGGTGGTGGTAAGTAATAATAATTTGTAATATATTTTATCAGGCGAGAGCACAGAATAATTAATATATGCAGATAGGTTTTATTATGTGTTCAAATACTTTCTTAATGTATGTAGATAATTATTATGTTGTCTCTGTGCAAATTGTAACTAACGATAAAATTAATTTCAAATAAGAAGAAGAGATATTAAATGCTAATATTACTTATTTAAATTGGGTTTGTTTTTCTAATTATCTCAGACATGTGTAAGAAGGTGATTTCTCCAATTAACAATTTTAAAAAGTGTCACTATACGATCATCTATTTTATTACATGTCCACATAATAATGCCCATACCACGAGACCATTCAGTGGTGCTTGTCAGGGGACGAGTTGAACTCCCTCAGTAACGAATCCTGGCGTGGTAACTACTGGGGTGTCTTCAGGCCTTTCGGAGAACATGATGTCTACGTATGTGTATGTGGGAGGGCCGGTGAGTCGGGAAACACAGTTTTAGTCGCCAAGAGAACTTCCACAATACATGGGAGAATAGTATTCGTCTATGATATTTGGCCATCGATATATTGATGAAAACTTTTGGAACAGATGTGCCAGACGCACCTCCCTTGGCGACAAGTTGGCGACAAAAAACTTTTGGCGTTAACTAGTCAACAAAATTTTTTTGTCGCCAAAACAGGTCTACGCGGACATTTTACGCTTAAAATAAAAGATATACACAAAAATCACAAAAAAATAATCCTGGACGCATATTACCATTCCTTACATGAATTCACGCCATTGCATCGTTTGGCGGCTGCTGATTGGTCAATTGAGTTTGCAACGGCAATTGCCATAATATTTGATCCTAAACGCATTTTAAATGAAATAAATGCTAAAATATATTTCTTAGTTGCTTTCATTTCGATAATTGCATTATATTTGATCCTAAGCGTATTTTAAATGAGATAAAATCTATTTTTTAGTTGCTTTCATCTTTATATATTTTTTACGCCATATTTTACAAGGAACGTGAATTTTTGTAAGTGGCGCCACCTATTAATGTAAAAGTAATTTAAAGTGACAAGCTATTTGTAAAAGAAATTTTCGCCATAAATGCCTCCATATTTCTTTTTTGTGCATGGAAAATTTTAAGAAATTACCAATTTCCGTAGCAATTTCACTGTAAAATTTTAGGAGTAGAATAAAATAGAGTAAATATTACTCAAAATTGAATTTTTTTCTGAAATTTAAATTTTGAATTACAAAGAAGGAAAGATATTTTCTTTTTTTTTAACTTTAAATGTTGAATTAAAAAAATTAAAGCTTTATTTATTTTTAAATTTAAATGTTGAATTAAAAAAAAATTGTTTATTTTTTTTAATTAAAATCTTAATTGGAAGATGCAAATTATGTATATTTTGCTGTTTTGCACACTTTAGTTTTTTAACCTTACTCTTAAAAAATAAAAATTATAAATACTCTTCTAAAAATTACCAAAAATAGCGATGGAAGTTTTGATTCTTGAAAATCAGACATGCTTTCATGAGCATCAGCGCACCAAATACACAAATACCGATGTAAACACAATTGACCAATCAGCAGCCGCCAAACGATGTAATGGCGTGAATTCATGTAAGGAATGGTAATATGCGTCCTGGACCCCCTTAAGATGCGAAACGGAGCAATAACTGAACAACCTGCCGTAAGGAGCTTTTAAAGGATCCATTCAATGGATTGAAGGCAATCCATCTCCCAACAGCATGCCAGGGGTGATTTGATTCTTTATTTCTTTGTATAAATTTTTCTGAAAAATATTCAGCGCACTTGCTTCTGGTGGGATGATATCGTATTCATGTCTCTGGACTAAAGAATATTTGCTTTGGCCCCCATGTTTTTTTCTCTGTTTTGTACACATAAATGAAGCTGATGAATTATCTAGCAAATGAGGAACAATGTATATGATTATACTAGCTGAAAACCCGCGCATCGCAACGGAGTACATTCAAATTAAATACAACGGTCAATGTATCCAATTAATGCCAAAAAAAATTATATATATTTATAAATAGCGGCCCGTCCCGACTTTGTCCGGGTTGAACAAAATATTATACCAGTAAATTTCCAGTAGATAGCCAATAAATTGTAAATCTTTTTTTACCTTAATAATAACCTAAATAATATCTTAAATTAATTTTACGTTAGTTAATAATTAAAATAAATTTTTTAAAAGAAAAAGGCGTGCCGGAGAACGGCTAGGTTCGAACCGCTAGCGTCAGAACAGAAGCCCACCGCGATAGCACCACGAAAAGGATCGTTGAAATCTTCGGAACAAAAAGCGGTAGAAGACAGTAGCGGAAACAATGAAGATTGTTAGGATTAAGCCCCTAACTTTATTTTCTACTGATCAGATATTCATAATATATAGCTATGTCCATCTGGAATAATGTACCTTTCAAACAGTGAAAGAATTTTTCAAATAGGTACAGTGGTTCTGAAGATTACCCTCCACGTACAAAATCGCTTTCTCTTTATATATAAGTATAGATAAATACGACGATCAATTGTATACAATTGATGTAAAAAATATATTTTATAAAAAATCGTAAGGTATATATATATTTTTTTATAATATCTAATCGTCTGCTGCATTAGAGAGAAAAAAAATATTTTTTGTCTATTTAGTGGTTATGCACGTGACGATAAATTTATTTAAAGTACCAGAAAAAGAAATCACGTGATCGGCATTTAATAAATTAAATTCTAAAAATTAATCTTTAAAAATTCACCAAATATCAGAAAATCAAGGTAAAGGTTTGAAAAAGATTTCATTTTGAAAGAAGTTTTATGATCTTTCTCGTGATATCAATTTTATAACTCTCAAATTATTATTTTAAATGCAAACTTAAAAAAAGTTACAAAAACAGCTTAAAAATTTAATTTGAAAAAAATCTAAGAAGAATTTTTGAAAAATCTTTCGTAGTGTACCCCTAAACTGTAAGAAGAATCGCCATGCAAAATTTCACCCCTTTAGGTCCAACGGTTTGGTCTGTGCCTTGTATGTCAGTCAGTGAGTGAGTTACGGAACTGTTTTATATATATAGATAACCGAATCAGGGTGTAAATTTTTATTTCA
>OU015493.1:214710611-214745853 GCA_907164885.2 Dolomedes plantarius
ATACAATTTTTTTCTTGATTTTCTCTTTACTCTGGTACACTCAGACCAAAACAGTCTCTGATAGACAACGTAATCCTTTTCTTTTTACACATCCTGGAAGGTTCGATGGAAGTCACACGGTACAGTCTTTCTGGATTCGAAAATACTGTCGCTGAAGTCCGCACATCGTTCGGCACAGCACACAACGCGGTTCACCAGAGGCACAATCTTCTTAACTACTCACTATTCTTCACAATATGTCACACGGTTTTTTCTAAGCACAAACTTTTCAATCGCGTAATTTTTCCGAATAAGGTGAATTGCTGCCATGTTGAAGTCACACACTAAAATCCCAAATCGATGCTGGAACAGCTCACAAATTTTATCACGAAGTTAATCGCATAATCTAAGGGACTAAGGGAACGGTGTACCTTTATTTGAGCAATCTTTTCATTGTAATAACTGATTGTGTTATTGTAAAAATATATATATTTCTCTAGATATTAGTACCAAGTAATTTTTTTCCAGTCAAAATCATTTATGAAGCTTCTACAAAGTAATTTAAATGGGTAAGTGTAGTAATAAATTTTAAATCTGTTTTTCTCAAAACAGATTTTTCAAGTTTTTAGATTTTTTAAATGTTCCAGCTACTTAATCTTTGTTCAAAATTCATGAAATTGATAAGGAAGAATCCTGAGTCGTTTACAAAAAAAAACTGGTATGCATTTTACAATTCGACTTCATTAAGGTAATTAAATTCGATTTATAACTTTTTAAAAACGCAAAATTTTGATGAAAGCGGGATGGAATTCAAAAAAAATATCAAAAATTACTATTCAAGGGATTAAATAATTGATACCCATATTTGTTTGTTATACAGTTTAAAGAGATTAAAATGAAAAATCGAGGAATATCTCAAAAAGTTAAGTCGCAAGGAGCAATTTTAAAATTTTGTTTATAAATTTGAAATTTTTTTTGAAAAAATCTTAAATTCTAATGAGATTGAAAATTTATTTAAGGTATTATTATTATTTATAGTGAAATGTATATATGTACAAAATTTCGTATATCTATGAAGAAAAGTTAAAAACAATAAATTTTAATGTCCACCGTTCCCTTAAAACGGGTTTCAAAGAATTTATCCATAAAATCTCTGTTGTGATGCGATGAATACTGTTGCTCATCGTCGGTGCATTTTCTGCCGATGAATCAAAGAGGGGAAAAACAAATTGATGGGTTTTCAACTCGTTTTCAGCCAATCTTAAATATTTCAGGGTGTCCAACGTTGCAGTGACATATCCTGGGCGACGTTTTGTCGGATTTGTTTTCACGCCCTTCATTAGCTCCTTAAACCCGTCATTGGTCGCGCTATGAGCGTTTCTCTCACGCTTGTCATATAATTGCACCTCATATTTGAAAGTGACCCTGGGGGACGCCACTCCCTGTCTAGCTGACTTTTAGAATCTCCTCAAACAATCTGTTATCAGTTCCGATAAGAACCAGGGCGGGTTTGACCTTCAAAGCAGCTTTGCTATTTGCATAGGTATCTTTGTGTGAGCATGTCTCTCATCCCGTGACACTGGCGTTTGCATCACGTGGAGAGAGTTTCTCAGCAAGCGATCACCAGCGTGTGTTTATTTTATAGATAACACGATGTTGTGAGTACGTTTACCGTCTAATTTTAATTGCAATTTTTTTGTTAGCAGTGCTAAGAAAAGTGCCACCTACTTTGTGAGTACAAATATAGGGACGAACGAAGCAGTATGTTCGCGTTTTCGTCAACTGGCGCTTTAGTGTCTTTATTCCAAAAAAAAGAAAAAAAATGTTCTTCTTTATTCTTTTTTGCACAATGATAACAAAATAGATGAAGATTCTGGTGTCCTCTCTAAACCAGAGATTATAACTTTTTATAATCTCACTAAGGGTGGTGTCTACGAACTCAAAGATGAGTACTGTGTTTCGAGAATAAGTCGCAGATGGCCATTGACATTATTGTTTTCGATCATGAACATTGGTAGTATCAACAGCCAAATTATAAATTCTGCAAATACAAACAATACGATGGCTAGACGAGCCTTCTTGAAGGAATTAGCATTGGAACTGGTGACCCGTTATTCAGTTCCAAACTTCTCACCCGCGTTGCGAAGTGCAATTAGCCAAATAACAGGAGTTGAAGGCTTCTCAAGAATCAAACGAAATGTTGAAACCGCCGGATTTTGTGCATTCTGTCCTCGAAGAAAAAATAGGAAGTCAAAAAAGGGCTGTGTTACCTGTGAGCGACCTATTTGTACCGAACATTTAACTTACGTGTGCCCCGAATTCTGTGTTAACCTTTAGCTTACGGGGCACATTTTCTGATTCCCTATTTATAACGGGAAATTTAACATCCCCTTTGTAAAATGGCCATTAAGGGGGTTAAATATAATATATATATATATATATATATATATATATATATATATATATATATATATATATATGTATATATATATTTGTATATATGTATATATATTTGTATATATGTATATATATATTATATATATATATATATATATATATATATATTCATTCTTGGGATACATGCTATCCCACCCCGTAGGGAAAGGGTTAATAAAGACTTCTAGTATAATATTTTATTTATCAGGTCCATGTCGTCTAATTTATAAAAGTTGCAGTTGACGTTCTAATAAAGTATAAATAATATGCTTTATTCAAATTTGATTCATAAAGTAGGTATTATTTTTTTTATTTCACTTTTGCTATCAATTTTCCTGAATAATAGCTGTAAATTAATTATTTTAATTGTAATTTCCTTGTTCGGGATTGCTGAATATTAATGTGATTCCTTCAAAGTAACAATTTTGAAGTGTTATTATTGAGTAGACAACTTAAAACAACGGAGAAGGGTAGTGTGAGAAAAACTCTCACGCGCGACCACTGGCGTTTCTCAAATTGGTGCGACCAACGACGAGTTAATTCACCAAGTAACTACATCAAGTAGCAGTCGAGGGCCGGAATATTAATCTTTCAAGGTGCAGTCAGTCATGATATTCTATTCCTGGGGTCGACGGACTGTGTTCTTTAGCTACGTACATGTGGCTCTAAAGTAAAATTGAAAATGAAAATGAAAATGAAAGTCAAACGTGGACATATCAGACGACTCATACCAGAGTTTAAAAAGTTGCATGTGGTGTTCTCAGTACCATCTGGTCTTCTTATTTATGTGAGACATAGTTTCCTAACATGAATTTCATTAAATGTAAATTAAGAAACCAAAATTATTGATACAAACTTGGAAAAGTACCAAATGTCGTCCTTGAACACATGGCAGACAAACCCATATCCCATTCGATAAAATTGTGCCAATTGCAACAGATGGTGCAAAAAGCATGACAGGAGCGAAAAAGGATTTTGTTTCAATTTTTAAAGGAAAAATTAATTCTGCAGTGATTACTTTCCAGCGTATACTCCCCCAGGAAGTACTTTGTGCACAAACATTTCCAGGAGAAATCGGTAAAATTATGGAATTAGTAATTAAGATTATCAACTTTATCACAGCAAATATTCAGATCTCCAGTACAACAGGGTTCGGTGGCTTTACAAGGCTTTTTCGTGGCTACGTAAAGCGTTTTGCATCTTGCAAAAATGAAATTAAACTATTTCTCGAAAACAAGGGTGTTTAATATTCGGAATTAACAGAGCAGTGGTTGTAAAAATTGCATGTTATGGTGGATGTTACATCTTAAATGCACCAGTTCACTCGTAAATTATACCAACTAGTCAAGGGAAGTACTATTTTCCAATGGTAGAGGAATTATTGCGTTCGAAACGAAATTGATTCTGTTCACTGAAAATTTGGAGAGGGGAACTTTAATTCATCTCCCACACTTGTCTCAATATCGCAGAAAAAGCAATGCCCTCATTGACAAAGGTTATTTCAAGACAGCAATTTTAAAAATGAAAGAATCTTTTCTTAAAAGGTTTCAGGAATTTAGAAATGATAAAGTGATTCTAGCTTTTATTGGAAATTATCTTTAATGCCACCAATGGGAAGGAATTAAAATTTTCTCCATTTGATATCTATGCGACTAATTTTGAAATACAGTTGCTGGACTTGACAAGCATAAACTTATGGAACTACAAAATTGGACGTCTTGGTACAGAAACGGATGAACTGGAAAAATAAATATGCAGTCAAATTTTACAGGACAAGCAGACTGCCATAAAAGACCTACAGAAGGCAGGCTCAATGATTTTCAATAATTGGAGTAGTCTCCCGGACTTAAAAAAAATGCATGAGATGTTTCTTTTCAGTATCATCGGATCTATTTATTTATGTGAGCCATGGTTTTCTAACAGGAATTTCATTAAATTGAGGAACCAAATTATTGATACAACATTGGAATCGTGCCTTAAATTAAAAATGACTAGTTACAAATCGAATATACAGAAACTTTATAAGGAAATGCAAACTAATTGCTCACACTAATTAAAACCAATCAGAGCAAATTTCGGTATAGTATTTCCTTCATTTGATGATTAATATTATAACTTGTTATAATATATCATTCAATTTTCCTTGTTCGTAAAAATAAATTTATGGTTCTCGAATATTTTTAACATTGTTGTGTGGGTCAGGTTTAACTCTTCTGTCTCAAAAGTTCACCGACCACTAGAATCTAGTCGATGGGCCGATGGCGATATCACTTAGCTCAAATTTAACTAGTCCTAGCAATGTAGTCATTTCAGTTCACATAAAACACACAAAAGATCAGTCCATACACCTTCCGAAGCATTATTTCTTCACATAAAAATTTCCGACTCCATAATTAATCCTATCGACTCACTAATTATGCATAATGCCTAAACTTCTATAATTTTGAATTCCCTACTCCTTTCAACCTTTTAGACCGCCAATCGGCACCCACACTCGTCGAAGCCTACATTGTCTCTGATTCTTATTCCTTTGTTCATAACGCGCCTAAAATAAAGTGCTTAGGTTGGACCTAAAGTTCTACAATGTTCTTTTTTGTTGACACAGGGGGAAAGAACCCGCGCAGCTTCCGCTGAGCACCTACTCCAATTCTATTAATAGCTTCAATGCCAGCCATTTCGATAATTCCTCGTCGCATTGCAGCTCTGCTTCATCAAATGTAGATAATTCCGACGTTTAACGTTCAAAACTCAGATTCTCCCCGAAAAACCTCTGTGTTAGCCCTCTTAAAATATCCTACCCATAAAAATTCTTTACTTACACACACACACACACACACACACACATATATATATATATATATATATATATATATATATATATACACACAGTGAAAGGAACTTTTTGAATTGTAAGACATGGTGACATTTCGAAAAGTTAGCCTAGAGAATCAAAGTTTCGTAGAAGTCCGTGTATGACAGGATGAAGGGAATATTTGTCGTGGTATTTGCATTTTGAAGACCTTTCCGTAACACAGATATCAGTTTCTTTGGAATGAACTTCGCATTTCAGTGGAACAAGAGAGGAGAGAAATTGATATTTCTGCCCGCTAACATATTCCATTTGGGTGTTTATCCTGTTGCATGCGGTTGCTTAAATATTCCAGTCACGCAAGAATGGAAACTCATTTTTGGGAGGCCAAGTTTGTCTTTCAATAAGCCGCGTTTGTGGAGGATGTTCCTCACACACTCCGCTTATTTCTTATTTCATTAAAATACACACCTCATATGCAGATATGCAGGCTGTTTAAAGAATACTTTGCTCTTTCGACGACGAGTGTGTTTTTATAGCCGCCATGGAATTTCTATCCTGCCGCTTATCTGAATTTTCCGGGAAAATAATGTTTCACTTCTCTTATTTATTTACGTGACTATTTTTAAACTTACCAGTATCGTTGCATAACAACCTTGTCGGTGCAGTTATCGCCACCGAACCGTTAACAAGTTACAACATATGAGAAAATGTAGGCCATCTTTCCGACTCTATTTAATTGTAAAGGATTATATTAATGTATACTAGCTGAAAACCCGCGCTTCGCTACGGAGTACATTCAAATTAATTACAACGGTAAATGTATGGAATTAATGCCAAAAAAAAATAAATATATATATTTATAATAAATGAGACGTAATCAATATATACAATTGATGTAAAAAATATTTATATATATATATTTATAAAAAAATCATAAGGAATATTTATTTTTTTGGATAATATCCAATCGTCTGCTGCATTAGAAAGAGAAAAAAATATATTTTTTGTCTATTTAGTTGTTACGCACGTGACGATAAATTTATTGAAAGTACCAGAAAAAGAAATCACGTGATCGGCATTTAATAAATTAAATTCTAAAAATGAATCTTTAAAAATTCGCCAAAAATCAGGAAATGGAGGTAAAAATTCGAAAAAAATTTCATTTTGAAGGAATGTTTATGATCTTTCTCGTGATATAAATTTTATAGCCCTCAATGTATTATTTTAAATGCAAACGTAAAAAAAGTTTAAAAAACACCTTAAAAATTTAATTTTAAAAAATCTAAGAAGAATTTTTGAAAAATCTTCTTAGTGCACCCCTACACTATTAGAAGAATCGCCATGCAAAATTTCAGCCCTTTAGGTCCAGCGGTTTGGTCTGTGCGTTGTATGTCAGTCAGTCAGTGAATGAATGAGTTAGTTACGGAACTGTTTTATATATATAGATGAGTTAAAGGTGGGCGGTAGCTACTTATATGACATCCGCAAGTCTAATGCTCAGAATTCCGTTTTAATTGCATATCAGGTTTCTTGGAGTATTGTAGTTAATACATATAATACTTTTTCGAGATATCATTAACCCCTTGCGCACCATGACGTACATGCGTACGTCATAAAATTCTTATAACCCAAAACTATGACGTACATGTGTACGTCATTATTCTATTTCAGCACATTCACTTTAATTGTAGCTTGGTTATTGCACTATGAGTGAAAATTGTGGTTTGGTAATGTGCGCTGATTACATTTCACATTACCAAATCACCTTTAGTTGATTTATCTCTTCTTTTCCAAGATACAAGAAAAATGTGCAGCGGATGCCCAGGAAATCCTGCATTTTGCAGCATCGAGCACTTCTCAGAAAATCATTACATTAATTATAATTTAACAATTACTGATACTAAATGATGTAAAAACATTGAAAACTTCACTCATGTTCTCATTTTCATACATTTATTTTCAGTTATGAATTTGCTAAATAATTTTTGCTTCTATATTTTTTACTGAAAGGTAGATTTTTCAGTATTTTGTAAGTTTTTCAGATCTTTGTAAACAAGATAATTATAGAGAAATAATAGCTTTGAAGTACAAATAATGCATCATTTTCCTAATTTGCATATTACTCATGTATTCTGCATTCAAATACATCCAAAACTTCAGTTTCAAGAAAATCTAAGGAATCTGGTGTTCAGTATATTTAATGGTAAAGTCAGCCTGGTGCGCAACGGGTTAAACACACACACACACACACATATATATATATATATATATATATATATATACACTGCTGGCCACTGTAAATGCAACACCCTGAAGGAAACATGAAAATATCATGAAATTTACAACATGCATTAGCAGAGGTGAGATATGCAAATGATAAGAATTTCAGCGCAGACGCACATCACGCACGCCTGTGGCGCCACTTCAAAGCGCTATTTAAGGCTTGGAGATTTCGGCAATTTCAAGTTCGGCAATTGTGTTTTTCTTGTGGTCTTTTCAAAAAAACGATCAATTATGCCTCGTCGAAAACAGCGATCATCTTATGATCAAGTATCCGAGTTCGACAGAGGAAGGATAGTGGCCTACCGAGATTGTGGATTATCTTTCAGGGAAATCGGTAGTCGTGTTGGACGAAATCAAACAACTGTAATGCGGATATGTGATCGTTGGATGCAGGAGGGTATGACGGACCGGCGTGTTCGATCGCATCCACCTCAGCGCACCACTTCACGTGATGACAGGCAAATTAAGCGCATGGCAGTGACGGATCGCTCAGTCACATCACGAACCATAGCACAGCACATGCAGTCTAGCTAATCAAACAAATCTAGGTAATCGGGTCTAGGTAATCGAGTCCCTTTGGGAATATTGGTTAGAAATCGGGGTATGTGCTTCTCGAACACGAATTATAATTCCCAATTGAAATTATGTGAAATTATACATGTAAACCGAAATCAGTCTTAAATCAATAGTTCTGGGTTAAATTTATTGATATATTTTGCTTATAAAAAAACAGCTTTTATTACCGAGCCTTTACCTCGAATACGAATTAAAAATTCTTTTCTTACAACGGCTGAAAAGGATCAAAAATCGTTATAGCATCGTGTTCGGGAAATAAGGCTTTTTCTCAATGCATGATTAGCTCTAGATGTAAAACCTCTGCTACTTGAGGGGTAATAGAATCGTTTTATATCCAGTTCTAGAAGAAACCTAAGCATCATTAGTCCTTAAGTACGAAATCTTTACAAAGAGGAAGCATATGGCATCTTCAATTTTACTCATGTCTACTTTCCTAAAAAAATTATTTTCCGGTCTCTATTTTGGTAAGCACTTTTTATTGATCGAAATCCTATAAAAACATTTTATCACATCTTAAAATCTTGTGTTAAATTGAGTACTTTAAATAGGTGATAAAATGTTCGAATCCTAACAGATTTTAACAAAACAAACTTTTACATTATAAAACTGCATTTCATGTTAATCAAGTAAAGCTTTTCTAAAACTCTGAATATTTGAATTTTCTTATCAAATAAGATAGTGTGTAAGGTATACATAAGATTTGATTCACAAGAATCGAACTTTTGAGTGAATGAATTAAAGAAGCTACTTGAGATATGCTAATTTCGGCATACGCGCTTGGTATAAATGCCATGCAGCTTGATTAAAGAGAAGGAGGTTGTTAAGGTTGATAGATAAGCGAGAGGGAGCTACGAAGTAAGCAGTTCCAGGTGTTAACCGGCGCTTGTGCTTAGCAGGCCCAAAGTTTACGTAGCAGAACTGCTGGTTTGACTCTCTGCTGGTTTGTGAGTATTTGCAAAGTGTATTTCTATTGAATGTTAATATATTCCGTACAAGTAGTACGTATGCTTATTGCTGTAAAAGCAAATTCTATGTGTGCAACGAATTCAATGAACATTGTTTCACGTATAAACTGTGTTTGTATCAAATTCATTTAGAGTACCACTTCAAATTATATACACCCAAGTGCGGGTAGAAGTGAGCTATATTCTCTATAAGTGATAAATCTGAAATGTACTAAACTTCTTCATATATCTCGCCAACTTTAATTTTTCAGCTCCCCTTGACTTTTATCATTGTAGAATACTCCTGAATTTAGTGTACAGGGGCTTTAATACACTCTGTCTCGAAATTCTCGAACGCTCTCGCACGGTACGTCACTTTTTGAACACTGATGTCAAACCCCGTTACATTCCCTGAATGAAATCAGAAACCCGCCGAAACTCAGGTTATGTATAAGCAGACTTTCAAAGGAAAAAAAATGGTTAAAAGTCGCTTTTAAAATTTGCGTATCTGCCTTTTAAAGTCCATGATAAGCAAATTTTAAAAGTGGCTAGGAAAAAAATTCAAATCTGTGATTAACTTATACGGTGTAAGGTAGCAAAACATTTTGAAGATTTTAATGAAAACAAATAACGGAATTTTTTCTCTAAGTTTCCATTGGGTTCCATTTCCTGACTCCCCATAACTTGCCTTCAATCTTTAAAAACACAAGACCATTTTTCTGGGAGAATGGAAATATATAAGAAACGAATAAAAAGACCTTAAAAAATAGATTTTTTCCAGTGACCGACTTTTCGAACAACTTATTAGCATTCTCCTATCCGATATACATGGCACAATATCGATTTTTCAATAAATAGATTAGCCCTTCTTGCATCATATAGAAATACAATATCCAATAGTAACATAGAAACTGCATCCCATATATTACATCTTCGTTAGTTGTCAACGAGGATTTATCTTGCATTATTATGTTTCGTACTTTTAATGTCTTTATACATATTTATAGTCGATATTAATAATGTATGGAGAAGAAAATTTTAATATATATACTGCAACAATCTAATCGATATTGTGCAGGAAATTATTTCATAGGAAACAATTTCAAAGTGCAACATAATAGATGTTTCATATAGCGTGTCGTGATAAAAATTTTGAAACATCAAGAAACATCTTATTATAATCTAAAATAAACGAAGTATTTGACCTACTTCGGAAAAATCAATAGCTGTCACTCCTCAAAATAACTTTTTAGCCATTAACCAATAGCTAGATGAACTGGTCTGACAAAGTCTTTTTCTCCAGATTAAGAAAAGAAGTTCATGATGCAGTAGCACGTTCAAACATTTTGAGCCCTGATGTTTCATTATCTCTGGGTATGTGCAAGGAATGATCAGATGTAGCTTCGGGTTATCTGGTGTAAATTAGGAAACTGAATACATCTATAAGATAAATTAATTATGTTGTCCACATAACTGCACAAAAGGGCAAGCTTATCACTTCCTTTGAATATGCGCTATCACAAGGGTATAAACTAGAATGAAAATGATACCAATAATCGGAAACAAATTTAGAGAGTTTATTTGTCAAGGAGCATAAAGACACTACAGTAAACAGTCATTAAAAGCATTTGAGAGCCGTTTGCAATATGCGGAATGTAAATTTCTTTGTAGTGCTTAAATGTCAAAGATATATATATATATATATATATATATATATATATATATATATATATATATATATATATATATATATATCTATATATATATATATATATATATATATATATATATATATATATATATATATATATATATATATATATATATATATATATATATATATATATATATATATATATATTTATATATATATAATGTATATATATATATATATATGTATATATATATATATATATATATATATTAGTATATATATATATATGTATATATATATATATATATGTATATGTATATATATATATGTATATATATATATATGTATATATGTATATATATATATATATGTATATATATATATGTATATATGTATATATATATATATATATGTATATATATATATATATATATGTATATATATATATATATATATATATATATATATATATATATATATATATATATATATGTGTGTGTGTGTGTGTGTTTGCGACTATGTATAATTCCTACGTGTGTGCATATGTATATTTAGTGTTCTGCTATGCATGTTTAGTGTTTGCATATGTATATTTCGTGTGTGTATATATATGTATGTATGTATGTATGTGAAGGATGGTGTCATTTCAGGTCGCAGCTTGAACAATGAAATATTAAAATTGATCTTTGTCTAATCAAAAGATCTGACAAAGCAAGTATGAAAACAAATATTCCCTACCAACTTTGAACTAAATTTAATGGAATTAAAAGATTATAATTGGTATTATTTTAATTTAAGAAGTTTTATACGTAATGAGACATTTAAGAATGTACAGAAAATATTTTATTAGATTTAATAATAACTTATTAATTTCGATTTTACCACAAAAAATAGTTATAAAACAGTTCCGTAACTGACTGACTCACGGACTGATTGACTGACTGACATACAACGCACAGACCAAACAGCTGGACCTAAAGGGCTGAAATTTTGCATGGCGATTCTTCTTACAGTTTAGGGGTACTCTAAGAAAGATTTTTGAAAAATTCTTCTTAGATTTTTTTAAAATTCAATTTTTAAGCTGTTTTAGTAGCTTTTTTTAAGTTTGCATTTCAAATAATTTGATGGTTACAAAATTTATATCACGAGAAAGATCCTAAAAATTCCTTTTAAATGAAATCTTTTTCGAATCTTTACCTCGATTTTCTGATTTTTGGTGAATTTTTAAAGACCAATTTTTAGAATTTAATTTATTAAATGCTGATCACGTGATTTCTTTTTCTGGTACTTTAAATTAATTTATCGTCACGTGCATAGACAAAAATATATTTTTTTTTCTTGCTAATGCGGCAGACGATCGGACATTATCCAAAAAAATATTAAAATACAGTAAAAGATATTTTACTTAAACTGTACTATATTAACTATACTATATTCTTTTGTATGTCCTATTACATTTAATTTGAATATTTTCTTCTACATTATTTTCTCTATAAAAATATCCGTTACAATTTTTTTATAAATATATTTATTCATTTTATTTACATCAATTGCATACATTGATCGTTGTATTTAATTTGAATGTACTCAGTAGCGAAGTACGGGTTTTCAGCTAATTTAATATAAATCTGTACTCCAGAGCATCCCAAATCTTTACTTCCCCAACTTTTTATTCGCTCACGTTCCAAATCCAAAAAATTATTTCCCAAGCTCCCAAACTTTCTAAACCTGTCCGATCACGTTCTCCCTGTTGAATTTATTTGATTCATACCGAAATTAGACTTTTTTTTCCTCGACACATCTCTCCTTCTGCACTTTATTGGAAATTTTCAGGTATGTTGCCTTACACGCATTCCTAAGATCTGAGTTGGATCAAAATTCTTTTACGCGAAAAACATATAAAGCAGTTAAGAAAAAACCGTTTTCTCTTCAAAGATCTCGGTTATTTATTTTTAATAGATTGTGATTACTTTTGAGAAAGAGGTGGGTGTTGATAAATATTTCCATTTTTTTTATAAAAATTATGATTTCACGCAGTTTTTATCCATAAACTTTCTATTAAAAGAAATTTAAAGATGCTGATATAAACTTATAAATATCCAATACTTGCATAACAAATCGTGCCATAAATTTATTTCGGTTCGAGAACTATAATACTATTCACTGTTTTTATCAGTAAATTTTTAAAATCATTTCAGTCTGTAAATATTTCGCATTATTTTCTTGAATTTGAATAGTGATTTTTTTAGCATAGAATCAAAAGGAAAATGTATAATGAACTGGAAAAATAAAAAATAATCTAAAGGATGAAATTGCATTCAGTTAGATCTACGTTAATAATTAAACAGTTAAATTTCAAATTTATAGTATTTTTTTAACATTGTTACTGTGATAAATTCATGTAAGCATGAATTTATCCCAGTTTCCAGAAACTGTGGCATAAGGTTTAATTTTTTAAACTGAATTGTGCTTTATAGTCTTAAAATCTTTCCTTGAATAGCATAATTTTACCACTTCTCAGTAAGGGGTGATTTTTCGATCAACCTCTGGTGAAGAAAGTCGAATCGGATTTCGAGATTCTCAAAAATGGTATTTTAAGGGGATGGTGGACCTTTCACAGCGATTTTTGAAATTTTTGCCACAGAGATATGAAACTTTGCTTATATATTCATTAAAGTCTAACAATATTAAAAACCTTATAAAATTTTATAGATATTTAAAATAAATATTTTATAATTAAAAAATTGAAATTAAATTACCCTTCTTTAAAATGCTCCTTGCGACACAATTTTAAACTTTTCCCCTTAATTTTGCATTTATATTGCTTATAAATACTTTCTGAACAGAGTTATGTATTTTTTTGTACTTTCGTTGAATAGTTAAAAAAGGAAATTATAAATCTATGAATAATTTTCAAATTAGCAGTTAAGAATTTTATATTATTAACCGGTGATTAAAAATCATAAAGTGCAGCTCGTATCATAAAATTGAGATATAGGTTTACAGAAAATAATTAATGGTCAGAATACACTTTTAATATATTTGCCTGTAATGTAAAATAAAATAAATTGTAATAAATATTATTTGAATTAAAAATTGAGCATAATATTGGAAAACTTCAAAAATTATCGCAATTATTTGCCATATTTTCCCACATGAAAAAAAGTATTTCAAAATGGCAGATTTTTCAGGTTTTAAAATATAGAGTACCATGAAATATATATATGTGAGTGTAGTTTTATCAGATTCCTATCGATAGTTTAAAAGGGATGCTGCACACAAACTCAAAATTAACAGTTAATCCTATAAAATTCTAAACTGCTAATTTGGAAATTATTTATAGATTTATAATTTCCATTTTTTACCATGTTTTTATTAACTTGCTTTCTTGTTTGTTTGTGTGTTTGTCCCTTACAAATCTTGCAATCGATTTTTAACTAACTTCCCGACTAGCTAGACATTTGAAACTCTTAGAATAGCTCAGAACATGATGACAATTCATTTTTTAAATACTTTTAGCCATATTTAAGCAGAATTAAATTAATTTTCAGATATGTTTTCGTTTTGTAGACTGGTGCAGCCATCTATTGGCAAGAAAGGGAACTAGTCAAATGCAACATATCAAACAAGTCAAATTGCAAGTTAACTTCCAATTAACTTCATTTTCTTTATAGTTGGTGGGATAATTCATCAAAAAAATTTTACAAAAAGCATTTATTAATACATAGAATTGTCAAGTTTATATGATGCAACAGAAAATTTAAAAACATGGTATATAAAAAGTCTTTTTATCTTGTAATTATTAAATATGACATATTTAAAGATATGTACTTTATATGCATAAAAAAAAAGAAATTTCTTTTTCTAATATTATTTGAGTTTTTGTGGTTAGAATTAGACCATATTTATTGTCATATCGACTAGCTTCAAGGTCCCGGTGCCCCCTCGAAACTTCGCCTCGCTTCTCCCCCATTCCTGTTGTCCAAGTCGCTATTTCTGTAACAAACTGCTTTGCCCTTTCCATCGCAGAGAGTTAGATCTCCAACACTTTAAACTGCTCGGCAGTGGAATCACGTCCTTTTTAATGATGTTACTAGCTCCGTACCAAAATAGGTCTCCCCTTTTTTTTTTATTTCTTTTCCAACTTTCCTCATACTTCACCCTCTCTCGCAGAAAAATCCGAAGCCCCGAGATTAACGTATTGCTCCAGGACGTGAGGCGGAGCTTCTTATTTATAATTTAAACTTCTCTCCAAATATTGTGCTTAAACTAAGGGGGAATCCGCCCTCGGAACGGATTCTGCGTTAGAGCTGAATTATAGGATGATATTTTTAAATGATGTCTCGTGATGTTATCCGCCATGAATATTTCAGGTTTTAACTGTGATCTGTCGCACGCGTTGGGCTCTTTTGTTTAGACTATGAGGTAATAACGAGAGGCTGAATTCAGCACGTGTGATATGTAAATTTTACTGCAGGTACATGATAACGTGCATAAGTATAATGTGAATACCCATCGTACGTAATATAATCAGGACTTCCGTGCAGAAAATGTAGAGGGCGATAGGATAACACTTACTTTTTCAATTCCTACTATTAGTTCACAATCTCTCTATATATATCTTGCTCAAATTTTCAATCGTTAATAAAAGTACTTTTTATTCATCCACTCAAGTTCAAATACATTTTTCTAAACTTGTAGTGGATGACACTTGATGTTAATACAGTTTTTCAAATATTAATTCATTAATTAAATTTAATTAATTCAATTCCTACTATAAGTTCACACTCTCTCTATATATATCTTGTTCAAATTTGCAATCGTTAATAAAAGTACTTTTTATTCATCCACTCAAGTTCAAATACATTTTTTTAAACTTGTAGTGGATGACACTTGATGTTAATACAGTTTTTTCAAATATTAATTCATTAATTACATTTAATTAATCAATTTTAGTTTTTTCACACTCTCTCTATATATATCTTGTTCAAATTTTCAATCGTTGATAAAAGTACTTTTTATTCATCAACTCAAGTTCAAATGCATTTTTTTTGAACTTGTAGTGGATGACACTTGATGTTAATACAGTTTTTTCAAATATTAATTCATTAATTAAGTTTAATTAATCAATTTTAGTTTTAGACCTAGAGCGTCTCTTGCTCTTGAATAGTAATTTCCCTCTTGGTACTGTGTAAACGGTAGCACTGCGCTATCGCGGGCTTCTCCCGTCCTGTAGGTGTAGAGAACGAATCCCCAACCTGACAAACTTTTTCTCTCTCTTTCCCCCCCTCCTAATCTCGCAGAGTAGCAAGGTTCTGGCAGGCAATCCTTTTCTTCAATTCTTACTATTAGTTCACACTCAAATTTTTCTTTGTTGACCTAAGTAGGAATTGACTTTAAAATTTTTTTATATATTGCTTGTTTCCCTTCAAATTACGCATTTGACTTAGGGATGCGAGATCGATGTCGATGTTTTCAAAACATCGATGTTTTGATAAAAAATATCGATGTTCTAAACATCGATTTATTGAAGCCGATGTTTTTTTAACACCGGTGATTTGTGCTCGGTGTTTTACGTTGTCTCGATTTTTTAATGAAAAAGTACGATAATAAAAAAATTTACCACGTAGCATAATTTTCACACTCAGTAAATGTAAGTCTGAATTCTGAAAAGGACGAATACAAAAGGGGGAACGATTCCTTAGCAAACAGACAAATGGCAATCGACAACCAATGAACCAATCAGAGCGCCTGGAATGTTCCTGACACTCCATAACCTTCGATGGGGTTTTATTTTATAAATAGTATATACACGAGAGCAGCTATTTAAGTTTTTGTTTTGTTCTGGTTTTAAATAAGTTGACGTTAGTATTATTAGTAAGATGCCTCCGAAAAGTACCGATTAGAAATATTTTTGCAAAACCTCTGACAAATTGGCGAAGTGCAATATTTGCCTTAAGTCCCTCAAAACTTCTGGCAATACCACGAATTTATCTGGACATTTGAAGGCAAAACATGGCGATATTTACAACGAGAATTTTGAGTCATCAATATAGCCCAAGGCAAAAGCGACCAAGTTTTTGGCATTTGTGTCAGACCAATCAGAGAGTAAAATTAAATCCCCCCCCCCCCTCCACGACTAACAGAAGTAACATTAATGTTAGAGGTACTAAATCAGTTTTAAAAAATGGATGTTCTAAAACATCGAGGGTTTTTGGGCGATGTTTTATTAGCATCGATGTTTTAATATTGAATATCGATGTTTCAAAACATCGATGTTTTGTTGTCGATGTCGCATCCCTAATTTAACTCAATTTTTTACGATTCGACACTTTTCTAATTTTCTATGAAATCAAATAGCTCGGCCAGATTATTCTTAAGTTTATTGATTAAATTTAGAGAAACATTTTTCTATAATTGTCTTTAGGTTCTAATCGCAGAAAGAAGTTCTAACTACAATCTGAGAAGACTTTATAATTGGATGGAAATATATTTATTAAAATAATGAACAGGCCTAAATATTATTTTCGTGTTGCTGGGTTTAAGCAGAGATGTGCCTTCTCTTTAATACTCAAATAAAGCATGTTGTTATCCGCTTGTGAGATCTGTTAATGTATCGTTATCTTATCGGATATTTCATGGGGCAAAACAAAAAACTTGCTTGTATTTACTAATAAATTCTTAAAATAGGAAGTCCCAGCTTTCAGCAGGAGTTTTCCCTGTATATACGTAATGTGCTTATTGTTCATTCCTAATTTATCAGAACCAGAAATTTAATATTTATTCTTAAACAATAAGGCATTTTGAATTGCAGATAGCAAAGGAATCCTTTGAAAAAGACCACCAGAAATCTTATGAAAGTAAGAAAAAGAATCGAGTTTAAATTATTGAAGGAGTGTATTCTTTATACAGAGAAAAACTTTAAAAATCTCCTTTTAACGTGTCTCAACTTTTCAAAATGGATTCAACTTATTTTGCTGCATTTAACCATGCATAGAATTCAGAATGGATCTGTACAGTCATTTGTTTATCAGTTTTCTTTTATTTATTTAAAAACTTCTTACTTCCTCGAATTTTAATCTGCCTTTCAAGACGAAATTTGAGCGTTTTATCCACTTTTGAGATACTTGATAAAAAAGCATGTGAAAATCCAATTTAAAGTTTTAATGTTCTCTTGTAAGAAAGCACTCTCGGGGCACTTTCTCAATCTTCTTCTTTTGCAAATATTAAAAAAAAACCAAAACTGTATTTCGTATCTTTTAAAACTAGCATACGAATTCCTGTTTCTTGCGTCGTTGTTTTACCTCGAAATAACTTACAAACCTTGGAACTGCATCGGAAGGCGAATAGTTTTCAGCGGCAGAACATTCGTGGTTTCGTTCGGTAAATAAACTGCATTCGTACATGCGTCACGCCACATGCAGAACTACATGCACATGATCCAGACAAAAGATTTCAGCGTTACATAAACAGACAAAAATAGGGCGACAATCCAAACCCTGATTATGGATTGAGACCCACGGTCGATGGTGGCATCAGTCGGAATCGATTATTAACTGTAGGTTCCGGTCTGTTTAACCCCCGTGTTCTAAAAGTTAGCTCCCAACCGATCCAATAGGGCAGTCTAATTAGCCCTCGGTTAACAAAAGATGACCGTAACTAACCAACAACTCAGCCTCAACCATATCTGTCTCCTTTTCAGACCATGTTAATAATTATTGTTATGGCCTTGATACATTGCGTTAAAAATAAAAGAATAAAACCAGAATTCCCTTCCCACACTTTCTGAATAAATGATACTTTATTTAATACATGAACTATGAGAACACGTAAGGATTTAAACGTGGGCATCACATCTTTCCTCAAGGGGCCGGGAAACATTAGGATTTCTTGAATCCATTAACATCTGTGTTAATTCTGTACTATATGCGTACTTGTAGAAACCTATCTAACACGTGGGAAGGAAATCCGCTCACAGAATATCGATTTATTTCTTCATCAGTATTTGGAAGACTGATTTTCCTTTTTATGCGACACGTGCAGCCAAGTCGTTCAGAACCATTTTTCTACAAGCAGATGGATGTGTTCGCTCGTCGAAAAATTCACGAAGACTGACTCCACATACAGATCTTGAACCGGAAATACAAAGATCGCCGCTCCTTTTCTGTTGCCATACTTTTTATCCAAACTTTGTAGTCGGGAAATGTGAGTGCCACTCAATCATTGAAGCACCACCGCTTTGAATCGTACGAGCAGGAGAAAAGTTGGGTGCAAACCAGTTCCGGCTAGTTTTAAGTCGATGTTTTCATAACAGATCATAATGCTAATACTCGTATTATTATGTTCATTATTCAAAATTTTTATAGTGCGAGTTCTACTAATGACCCAGAAAGAACAAAAATATGATTAACTGCCAGAACTCTAAAGATTATATGTTCTCTTAGCTGAGCTCTTACGGCCAATCTGCTTCGTTCTCTTTCCTCCGATAATTACTTTAGCACATAGCATATGCTTACTTGAGTGACTGTTTTGGTGATTCTAGCCCACAATTTATCTATTGTAGCATATGGACACATAAAAACACATTTCACCCGCTATAAAATTTACTTCCATCCATTGCGATTGAACCCAGTAATGTTTTTGCAGCAGTTATTATTGACAGCTTATTGTTGACGGATGTGGGTCACATGGTCTGGGGACAGGTGCTCTCTCAAGGCAGTGTGATTCGGTACCAGACTCTGTGGGTTCGCGTCGGCATGGATGTTTCTGGCCATTTGGAATCGGCTCAGCCCTCGTGTACCATAGGTTGAACGTCATTCGCTACTCTGACTGTATGAGGCTCATTACATAAGTGTCTGCTTGAATCCTAGTATTAAGCATGATTGTCCTGGTTATCGGGGCTTCTAAGTCCTAGCCGACATTTTATAACTGTCAACAAACAACGTGACAAAGAACACTTAGAGATTTTACTTTCTTTAAACATTCAGAATAAGTAGGATAGGTGTCCCATCTATCGCCTACTTTAACTTTTTTTCGAAATTTCATCTACTATTTAGTTTATGATTAGGCTGGAAACGCAAAGAAAATCCCTAAGAACTATTTCCTTTGGTATCCTGAGATCAACCAGCTCCGAAACCAGTTCCAGTTTAAGTTATGTAGCTAAACTGGCATAATTACAAGATAAAATAAACTTTTTATATACTATGTTTTTAAATTTTCTGTTGAATCATATAAGCTTGACAATTTTATGTATTAATAAATACTTTAAAAAAAAATTTTTTGATGAATTATCCCATCAACTTGAAAAAAAATGAAGTTAATTGGGAGTTAACTTGCGTTTAACTTTTTGTTCCCGTCCCGGGCGATAGATGGCTGCACTAGTCTACAAAACAAAATTAACTGAAAATGAATTCAAACCTGTTTAAAGATGGCTAAAAGTATTAAAATAATGCATTGTCATCGTGTTCTGAGCCATTCTAAAAGTTTCACATGCCTAGCTAGTCGGGAAGTTAGTTAAAAATCGATTGAAAGATTTGTACTGGACAAACACACACACAAACAAGAAAGAGAGTTAATAAAAATATGGTAAAAATTTAAATTTCCAGTGAACCCCAGAGCTGTTTCTAAGATCGCCTACCTCTGTTCCTACTACCGCCTACCAGGCGAAATTAGTAGCACTTGTTAAAAGGCGTTGCTAGCAAAGTCTCTGTTTAATGCACTTTCAAATAGTATTAGCAAAATTGGAATTTGGATGCTCCTACCCGGTCATTCACTGGATTCTGATTCTTTGGAGCCAAAATTTACGAAGACAACAGCCAAAACAACTTCAGACGCCATATAGTTTCTGTTGTCAGTGGTAAGAGCGTTGTCTCTATCGCCGCTGTTAGTGCAGACCCAAAACTAAGAAGTTTCTGCATTTTCTCATACATAGCGCGAGTCATACTTTGGAAACACGATTAGGCGATACCAGGCACAGGGGTGATATTTGAGACACCAACTATAAACTTTCATAATGAACTGCCGATTTCTCCCAAAATAATTCTCAAAATTTGAAAATCTGTCAAAACACAAATAACAATTATACAAACACACAGTAAATTAAACTTGCTGTGACGCGCACCCTTTTGCTCCCTTGAAAACTTTATTTGGAAATATATCACGCCTCTTTTGTCCAAAGTTCCGAAATAAACACAAAATTCCAATAACCCTTTACAAGATTACATCAAAAGCTATTGCCGAAAGTAGTAGATATATTGCCAATCCAAACCCCCTAATTTAGCGCTAATATTCACGACTCAATTATCTACTGTACGCTATTGATAATATCTACACAATAAGAGACTTTTAATAACGGTCTGATCTCAGGAGGTGTGACTGAAAGTAATGTTGCTAAGCTACGACGTCATTAGGTTAATTTCCTTCCTCGTGGACTTTAAAGTGAAGGGGCTTCGAATATGCGTAGCCGTAATTGTGAAACATAATGAGGAAGTTATTATCTAGTTATGAGATTACACACTCACTCCTTCCGCGGGAAATATTGACTCTGAGCAAAGATATATATAGAAAATTGCTGCCGTCTGCTAGTGTTAAATGTTAGTGCTCGCATTTTAAAGAGCAAAAGTGTTTCAGGTCTGAAATTTCTAGAAAAGTTGTGCGTAATGCGAAATCTTTCGTCATTATTGTGTTTGCTCCTGGTCGTTTATTAAGACCTGGGGTTCTGGCATTAATGTATAACTTAGCACTCTAGTTTTCGTCTTCGTCATGAGGCAAGGCTCGATTCTGAATGACAAGGAAATAACCGGGTAATCCGTTAGCTATGAAACAATCACTGAAATAAAAAAATAATATACAGGGTGGTTATAATTAAAGTTCCACTTTGAAATGGTCATAAAAGAAAACTAATGGATCAAATGTTATCAAAGTTCGTAATAGTTTAACCTTTAGCTTACGGGGCCCATTTTTCTGATTTCCTCTTTAGAACAGGAAATTTCCCACCCCCTTTTTTAAGAACGGCCATTAAGGGGGTTATATATATATATATATATGCATACATATTATATAGGTATATATATATTCTTTCTTGACCCGTATTCTTGGGATACATGCTATCCCAACCCGTAAGGAAAAGGTTAAAGGAGACCATGGAAATTTCTTTTCCGCCAAAAAAAAAAATAAATAAATAAATAAAAATTCAAAAACTCACCGCCAGGGGGGAAAAGGCGCTGTATGTAATATTGTTAAACGAAATAAGGGTCGTACTCGAAGTTAACCTTTTGTTACACGGGTTTTAACATTTTGCATGCCCTTAAGAAACGTTGACCACGTAACAATGAGAATTCTGACAAAATGGCTCACTTTTATCTGGAAAATCAAGTGACGTGTGATGCGCATCTGCATAAATCATTTGCTTCTTCCTGCCGTAAGCCAATTGCAAGCCATTGCGGTTTTGCATAACCCCACCGACAGTTTCCTTTTAGAAATATTTAAAAACGTTTTAAAAAGATATCTTCGTGTCTTAGGGCCGAATTCAGGCTTCAAAATTAACAAATTAGCGATCTATAAGAAAATGATTTCCGGAATGCGCACACTTTAAATGGTAATTTTGTTTAGGTCAATGTTTCTTAAGGGTATACAAAATGTTAAACCCGTGTAACAAAATGTTAAGTTAGATTCTGACCCTTATTTCATTTAACAATATTGCATACAGCGCCATTTCCCCCCCTGGTGGTGAGTTTTTATTTTTTTATTTTTTTATTTTTTTGGGGGGGGGGGGGGGGGGCGGAAAAGAAATTCCTATGAACTCCTTTAAACTATTACCATGTTTGATATCATTCGGTCCAGTAGTTTTCCTTTTATGACCATTTCAAAGTGGAACTTTAATTATAAACACTGTTGACGTTAGTTTTTAAATTTTATAATCGATAATAAGCAGACTGTAATTCTACTAACAAACATTTATTAAATTCGTCAACACTTCAAAACAGAACACTACAAAAAACTTCATTATTGGATACAACTGTGGAACGCACCAAAACATCCGTCCACATTTTTTAATCAAATTCTATTTTCTACCATTTTCGGTAACTCCCAAGCAAAAACTTGGCGAGCAGCCAATTCGCCAAATGGCACAGAATCGCGCTAAAAAAGGGCGCCAACAACCACCCTATACATAACGATAGGCAAGAACATTAATACCAATAATAACTGCGGGAATAATTTTTAAAAAACGCTATATTGAAAATGTTAAAAAGTATATTTTAAATGGATTAAGAAGCTGATTGGCCCGGAAGGAGAAAAATTATTAATTTAATTTTTTTTTAAATTGACTTAGTTATTTACTCCACAATCGGTTTCCCAACGGGTCCCCTCTTTGTAAATCATCCATTCGAGCAAATTTCAATATGCATCAGAATGTATGTTTGTTATGAGTTAATTTAATTGTTTCAATTGATTCATATCGTTCTTTATTCATGAATGGGAACAAGGTATCATTCTTTTTTTTAATATACCTCCTCTGAACTCTACAAATAATGCTTTATTCTTACAGCCTTTCATTGTTGTTCCAGCTTTCAAAATGCTCTACTTTTTTCCATTATATTTTGAACCGCTTCCTAAGAGTTTGCCTTAAAATATTCGTTTTAATTTCGATTTATGGCCTCAGTGGAATTTGGAATAGTCTCTGTCTACACTATGGAGACGTCATCTTCAGTATATTTTCATCATTAGAGCCGCGAGGTTAGCGCTCATCATCGTGCGAATGATTCAAACATATGAGTGAGTCGTCGCACGGTTGGAGTATGTTTATAAGTTGATTTTTCATTCTCCCCGTATTATAGCGATTATAGCTCTACTTATTTTTATCTAAAATTATTTTGAACCCGGAAGAATGATTATCTGTCGAGATCTAGGCATAGGGTAATTGAAGGCGAATACAATACTAGTTGATACCCGTCAAAACATGACGGCTAGATAGTAAATAAATGTACCAATACTCAAATTGTACTCAACACATCATTGCCAAATGTTGAAAATCATAATAATGCTCAGAAACAAATTAATGTGTTTAAGCGACCTCGTGTTTAGTGAGCATCTAAAGCCTGATTTAAAAATGTCACTGAGCATGCGCAGAAAGCAATTTTTTTAATTATAAATTATCGCTAGTTAAACAGCCAGAAATAAACAATTTCCACGAGGTTTAATCTTATATTTCACAAACATAATTATCATAAAAATAATAATTACAAGATAAAATAAACTTTTCATATACCATGTTTTTAAATTTTCTATTGCATCATATAAACTTGACAATACTATATATTAATAAATACTTTTTTAAAATTTTTTGATGAATTATCCCATCAACTTGAAAGAAAATGATCAAATGCGTAATCAATCCTTTAGCTTAAGAATTGGAAGTTAACTTGAGTTTAACTTTTCATTCCCGTCTTGGTCGATAGATGGCTGCACCATTCTACAAAACAAAATTAACTGAGAATGAATTCAAATATGATTAAAGATGGCTAAAAGTATTAAAATAGTGCATTGTCATCGTGTTCTGAGCTATTCTAATAGTTTCGAATATCTAGCTGGTCGGGAAGTTAGTTAAAAATCGATTGCAAGATTTGTAACGGACAAACACAGAAACACACAAACAAGAAAGCGAGTCGATAAAAACATGGTAAAAAAGGCACAGAGAGATCTAGAGAGACTCCGTAATAAACGTGTTTATCATTAAAACATGTCACTGAGAATGAACAGAAACAGTGAGTTTCTAAAGACAGATTTAAACATGCCAGCGAGGATGCGCAGAAATCAACTTTAATTGTAAATTATCGCTAATTAATAGAAATTACGGTTACAAAACCCAAATTTGACAAATCTACAGTTTACAATCTTTCGTTTAAGACCAAAATGGAAGTAAATGGATGCAGTAGTTTTCTCTCACGGACTGCCCAAAAAGTCAGCTTAGCAACTTAAATATATATAGATTTCAGCGTAATAACTAAGCTATATGCTTCTTTAACGCATTTAAACTACACATTGGCTCGTGAGCAGTGGCTTCGGACATTTATCGGACAGAATCTGAAGTCGTCAATCTAAGTGGGAACCGTCTCAATTAACACACATCGTCTGCCCGAGAGCAAATTTCCGTGACATCGATGGGGAATGGTTACAGTAGGCAGAACTTCTGGAAACAAATAGGGGACCAACTGCAAAATGCTTATGCTGTGCCAACAGTTATAAAATGTTGTTGTCCCAATTGCAAATGAGAGATGAACTGCCCTCCAGACGGTTGGGCCAACTAACAGCCAACCGTTGGGTGATCTGCAGTGCAAATTGTTGTTTACAGTATGGCAAAATCCAACTGTCGGCAAACTATGCTTACAAACGTTTTCCGAACAATTACCCAATGGTCATGTGTTACTTCGGTTTATACTAGTTGAACCTTTGTAAACACCGAAGTCTTTTCAGGGAAATAGTGGTAGAGACAATATTAAGTCAGTTAAGATATTATTTGTTTGAGAACACAAGGCATTGTGACGTCACGCCTTTACGGGGGTGCGTTCTCACGCCCCCACGGACCAGCTGCATATTTTTCGAGGATTCCAATTCAAATTCCCACCGAAATTTTTGAACACGTGGGGGATTAAAAAACGATACCAACAAATGCCGCCAGAGTTTTCGGCCTGAAAGTTAATCCCAGGCATAGCGGTTTGTCTAGCAAGCTGTGGGGGTAACTGTTTGGAAAACAGAAGCGTCTCCCACCATCGTCATAAAGCTGTCTTTCTTAGCAATAGCTTCATGCGAGTTGACATCGGTGGGCCATAAAGATGGCTTAACTATGCATCGATACGAAGACCTGTCACCAAAAAAGCTCCCGGCCCCCCTCTCTGAAAAACAGACGCATTTTCGAGGAATTGGGATAGGCACCACAAAGAAAACACCACGAGAGATAGCAGAGAGTTCGAGAATTTTTAGGGAGATTGTCATGTTAACATCAAGCTAAACAGACGTGTTTTTTGGAAGCTCCAGTTGAGACCATGGGTCTGGGAGCGTACGCTGTGAATCTGCACTAAATTAATTAAATATGTAGTAATCGTTTAATGTTTAATTTTTTTTTTGTTAATAAATTTCCTTTTTAAGTTTCTGTTTAAAGAATTGATCTTTCATTAAAATTAGGACTCAGTCTTTCTTGACCATGCATTCAGTAATAGTAATTTTAAAACAAGCCTCAGAGAATTACCTTAACAACCTATCGTGATGCCACAGCATACTTTGCTTAGTGATAAAACACTTTGATATGAAAGAAATCTGTGCCTTGAAGAAATAGTTTTGTTTTAGAATTGCTTTAATGTCATTTTTGTTCATTCTTGCCAGTGTAGCACCTGAAAAATTTTATAGCTGGTTATATTAGTTAGTTGTTTAAGTTGTTGTTGTTCTCTGGTCCAGAAATAGTGCAGAAGAAAAAATAAAAATTATTGCACTATCCGGTTATAAAATTTATATCACGAGAAAGATTATAAAAATTCCTTTAAAATGAAATCTTTTTCGAATCTTTAGCTTCCTTTTCTGATTTTGGGGGAATTTTTAAAGATTAATTTTTAGAACTTAATTTATTAAATGCCGATCACGTGATTTCTTTTTCTGATACTTTAAATAAATTTATCGTCACGTGCATAAAAACTAAATAGACAAAAAAATGTTTTTCTTAATAATGCGGCAGACGATTGGACATTATCCAAAAAAATATTAAAATTCAGTAAAAGAAACGGTCTACAAACTGTGCTATATTAACTGTATTATATTCTTTAGTATTCTTTATATTATATTTAATTTGAATATTTTCTTCTACATTATTTTGTCTATAAAATTATCCTTTACTATTTTCTTATATATATATATGTAAATATATATATATATATATATATATATATATATATATATATATATATATATATATATACAGTGATTTCCGCTTATAAGAATCACGTTTGTTGTTACTGTTTTTGATTCTTATAAGCGGTTGATTCTTATAGCCGAAATTTAGGTTTTTGGACAGGCACACACACACCCATATACACATATTGGATAATTTACCATAAAATACTCTTTAATTTACGTTAATTATCTTTTATTAAAATTATTTTTTTATAATTTTTAAAATACAACTTAATTTCTAGACCTATAAGTAGATACACATGATTATAGTAAGAGAAGAAAAAAAATCCAATATTTGTTACCACATACCTACTTAACAGTTTTAACATTTTAACTACAGGAAGGGGGCAAGAAAAAGTTTTCTACGGTAGTTTGACGTAATGAAGATTTCAGGAGGCTGTTTATACCTCTATCAATACTAATAGTCTCAGACGAAGATTCACCTTCTAGCTTACGTTTCGCGGTTTGATAACGTGCTGAATCTACTAATGTCACGTTTGCCTAAGTGATAGTGGACACTTCGCAGAAGATTTATGTGTTTCAGGGTCCAGGAAGTCGCAACCTGGATGTGGGAGGTGGGAAAAAAAAGAGTCCCTATTTTTGTTTGGCAGTGGAGAAAAGTGAGATCGGACCCGGACGGGTAGAGATGCCCCTGGGTCAAGCTAATAGGACAGTATTGTGCTAAAGCGTTTAAGGGGAAACTATTATGTTATGTCTAACAAAGAAAGGGATGAATTTTACGACTTTATTCCATCCCAGCTTATCAATCTTTCTTTTAAAAAATGAAGAAAGAACTTCGTGCCTTTTGAGTGTTTTTGTTGCCTTTTTGGAAAAATGAAAGGAAAGCGATGAGTGTAAACTGATTCTTAAAACCGGTGGATTGATTCTTTAAAGCGAAAATTTGTACATGGAAATAATGCATTTGTTTTTGTTCTCGCGATATTGATTCTTATAAACGGTTGATTCCTATAACCACTGATCACTATAAGCGGTGGTTACTGTATATGTAAATATATATATATATATATATATATATATATATATATATATATATATATATATATATATATATATATATATATATATATATACATATATATATACATATATATATATATATATATACATATATATATATATATACATATATATATATATATATATATATATATATATATACATATATATATATATATACATATATATATATGTAAATATATATATATATATATATATATATATATATATATATATATATATATATATATATATATATATATGTAATATATATATATATATATATATATATATATATATATATATATATATATATATATATATATATATATATATATATATATATATATATGTAAATATATATATATATATATATATATGTTTGGCATTAATTGCAAACATTGACCGTTTTATTTAATTTGAATGTACTCCGTAGAGAAGTACGGGTTTTCAGCTAGTATATATATATATAAACTAAGAAAATTTGTAAGTACATCTAATAGACATAATAATTTATAGGTCGCTTCATGAATTTAAATAAAATTGGGAGCGGAAATTTTTTTTTGCTTTAAAGCATTACTTTGTCTATAAAAATATCTCTTACGATTTTTTTATAAATACACTCATGGACAAAAAAATTAGCCCACCAAGAAATAATTGCGGGACCATACGAAGGCACCTGGCTGAAGGACAGTTGGTATCGCGGCGCCCATTACGTGTGCTGCCCTTGACGCCCACCCATCGACGCCTCCGTTTGGAGTTTTGCCGCGCACGAGGAAACTGGACTGCAGCGGAATGGAACCAGGTCGTCTTTAGCGACGAATCCAGATTCAATCTCGGCAGTGATGACAATCGTGTTCGTGTGTGTAGAGCCCGTGTTGAACGCTTCAATCCTGCCTTTGCTGTACAGCGACACATCGCTCCCACAGCTGGTGTGATTGTATGGGGTGCCATTGCCTACAATACACGGTCACCCCTAGTATTGTTCCGTGGCACCATGACAGCCCAGCTGTATGTTCATGAAATCCTGCAACCACATGTGTTGCCACTCATGCAACGGCTACCAGGAGCCATTTTTCAACAAGACAATGCTCGGCCTCATACGGCAAGGGTGTCACAAGACTGTCTCCGCACTGTTACTACCCTTCCTTGGCCTGCCCGATCCCCAGATTTGTCTCCAATCGAGCATATCTGGGATCATTTGGGACGACGAGTTGGGCATCCCACGAGTTTGAACGAACTAGAGGCAAGGTTACAGCAAATATGGAACGAAATGTCTCAAGACATCATACAGAACTTGTATGACTCAATGCCCGATCGTATCGCATCGTGCATTCGCGCTAGAGGGGGTCCAACGGAGTATTAACTTCTCCGTTCTTTTGCCTTTTTCTCTGAAATAAATTATCCTTTTTCTTTGATTTTCTTATCATTTACTTATATCAAAGTAGTCATTACGTATGTAAAATTTCGTTTCATTTTGACGACTCCTTCTTGGTGCGCTAATTTTTTTGTCCATGAGTGTATATATACAAGGTGCGCCCATAAAGTAACCGGACATTTTTTTTATAAATAAGAAAAATATTACTCACCTTCAAATTAATTTAACTCCTTCAAAATAATCACGAAAGGAGTCTATACAATTTTTCCAACGTTTCTCCAAGCCATCGAAATACTGTTTATAGGCGTTGGAACTAACCGTTCGCAAAATACGCGTAACATTTAATTTAATGTCCGAGACGGTTTCAAATATCTCTCTATCCTTTCATGGTCATCTTCAGCTTCGGTCAAAGGAAAAATATCAGCTGACGATAAGTCGGGAGAATATGGTGGGTGATTCATCACTGTAATTGAATGCCTAGCAAGATATTGTTGTACAGAAATTGCTGTACGGGGCCTATCATTATCGTGTAAAAGAAACATTGCCGAGAATCAAACAGTTCCTTCCTAACTCGCCTTATCCCGTTTCTTAATCGAAAAAGCACCTCCTTGTAAAAATCCTGACTAATTGTTTAATTTTCAGGAAAAAATTCGTGGTGAAAAAGTCCTTTGTAACCAAAAAATGCAATCAGCATCGCCTAAGTCTTTGATTTTAAGAACGAATTTTCTCCACATTTTCCTCATACTTTGAAGTTTAAGGGCGTCCTGTCTTTGGTTCATCTTCAATGCTTTCCCGCCCACATTTAAAGCGGTTGTACCACTCATACACTTCTGTTTTTGATAACGATGCATCACTATATACTGTTCGGTAGCAGATTTACCTAATTTGTAACAAAATTTAATGTCTCAACGTTGTTCCATTCCGAAGCAAATGTTTTTGTACAATGCCTTCTCAGTAAATGGAAATTACTACGGCGTTTTGATATGCAGACGACTAAATAACCAGTTTAAACTGGCTTTAACAAGAGTTGAGATGTCACTCTTTCTAGCCAGGTGATTATTCTTTCACCTTTTTAATTTTATTGTTTGATCTTTTAATTTGTCCGGTTACTTTATGGGCGCTTCTTGTATATATTTTTTTACATCAATTGTATACATTGATCGTCGTATTTATTATAAATATATATATTTAATTCTTTTGGCATTAATTGCATACATTGACCGTTGTATTTACTTTAAACGTACTCCGTAGCGAAGTGCAGGTTTTCAGCTAGTTGCAGTATAATAAAAAAATGGAAAGGTTATTGATAGAACCACATTCTTTAGCGTTGTTCGCGGGGTCATTTTATCAGCATTCGAATTCTTTTTGATTGAAGAAAAATGCTTCAGCCTTTAGGTTGCTAAATCTTCAAATACGAATTAAAAGATACGTTTGGCAACTCAAATATGTCATAACGTTTTTTACGCAGTCGTAAAACTAAATTTTAGAGCATCTGACATGCGTTTCATGCAATAAAAAAAAAAACTCCGTTTTCCAGATTTAGCACCTCTAAAACCCTTTTCTCCTGCAAGTGAACAGCAGAAAAAAGTATTTTCCGAAGTGCCTTAAAATGTGTTATAAATCTATTTTCCTTTTTTTAATGGAAAAATTCATGACGCCACTTTAAAAGAATTTTCGGTTTGAAAAGAAACCGTACAAATGCAAGAAAAAAAAATGAAAGGAAAAAAGTATATATCTTCATGACAAAGCTATCGGATATTTTATGAATATTTCACTTTATCTTTTTTTCGAAATAAATTACAGAGTATTAGAAGAAATGCAGTTTTGTTTGAACAGTCTTTTTTTCTTATTTTGAGGGCAAATGGAATATGTCATTTGATAACGCACTGCATCATGCAAAACGCAGATAATTTGTTTTGCTCTCAATGTATTAGGAACATTTTCAAATACTGTTAAAAATGCAAATTTTAAACTATGTAATTGTGTTATTAATGCTGCGGTTTTTTTTACTGATACTTTTTAAAAATTGCGAAAACAGGGCTCATTTATTGGAAAGCTTCCAGAGTAATGAGCTAGGATATAAACTTAGCGTCACACATTTTGATATCATTCGAAATTAACCAACTACTGACCATTAATGGATATTAAATTCTAATTTTAGTTCGAATATAACCCTCCTAGAGCTTTATCTGAACTGTTATTTATAAGTTACTGATTAATACTCGATTGAAAATCAATAAGTGGATTTGTAAAAGACCTTCAACTGACTTTTGGTTTAAGATTATTAACACATGAGTCAAATTTACATAGAAAGATATAAAATGCCTCATAATTGCTTTTTAAGTCTACCATCCAGTATGAATCGAAGATCTCCCCTGCAGTGACTAGAAGAGGGTCAACAGAAGTTAATGCACTAAACTGAAGTATTACAAATACTTTTCAATTAATATATTTCAAATTGAAACATAATATATAATATTCATATAAATTTAAAATCAAATTCCTCAGACCTAACGTAAGAAAACTTGTCGCTATAAAAAAAAATGAATTGATTTAAAAGATTTCACCACACTTAACGATAATAAAGTCTAGAGATTCTAAAGGAAATGAAACAGCACTTCAATTTACGCTAAAAAAATAATTCTTAAAAATACGTAATATTGATTGAATTTTCCCTTTCAACCTTGACTTCAAGTTGTCTTAATGAATCAATGTTCATTTTTCAGTCTGAAAATTTTGAAACAAGTACTTTTTATTCGAATCTGCATGAAATTTGATTTCATGCGGCTAACATTGAAGGGCGAGGAAAACATTAAAATTCAATGTAATCTGCACAAAACTTACTCTAAAATTAATTTAAGAATTATATTGTTACATCAGATTTCACATAATCTTAAATTTAACTTGGAAATTAAAAGTTATACATTTTTAAGAAAGAAAAAATTTAATAATAATAATAATAATAATATATATATATATATATACAGTGGAATATCGATCGATCGTTTTCGGATCCATCGTTTTTCCGTATGTGTCGTTCATTTTATCCAGTCCCAACGATCATATTGCTTTGTTATGTTTCCGCATCTATCGTTTTCCCGCATTTATCGTTCATTTCAATCGGTCCCTTGAAAAACGATAGATCGAGATTCCACTGTATATATATATAAAGAAAGAAATTTTAGAGACATTTAATAAGAGAGGAAGCTAAAAATGTATTTGTATAAAATACTGAAGGAAAGTTGAATTACCACCATTCGAGGGTTGGGAATATAGAAAAATGAGGTATGGTTAATGCCACTTACAGGCTATTGCAGAGGAGTCGTTTCCTAAATGTTTTCCTAAAAATACAATTTTACTCGGAATAGAGATGGGGATATAACCGGCACTGCAATATTGGGAAACTTAGCAATGTCTCGCGATAATTCATCTACTGCGAGGAAGTAGTGGAGAAAGCCGTAAGAGGGATTTTACTTCTCAGGTGAACCTCAGTGGCAATGACTTGGCGAGATAACCTGGCGAAGGATGGCTTTGCGAAACACCCGATGTCTAATGTCAGAGGACGTAGTGGAAAAAGACGTAAGAGTGACTTTGCTTCTCAGGTGGACCTCAGTGGCGATGACTTGGCGACATAACCTGGAGAAGGATTTCTTTGCGAAACACCTGATTTCTAAAGCTTCTCTGACTTATCTTGAGATCATCTCCGTTAGGAAAACTCCATGGCATAAACTCTCGGAGAATGCCACCCGACCATAACTAGTATCATGGAGTTTATCCTGAAGGCTCTTTGACCTTTGGGACTGCTGATAGAGCTTTGCAGACTGCCACTCCTAGGTCTGTCAGTGGATACTTGAACTGCCTTACCTATATATATACATATATATATATACTATGATCGAGACCGCAATGGCTTCCTGGTGCGCAGCAAGCACAATATAGAGCAGGCCTCTCCCTTCCATCTTTTTGCCTGTGAGAGGTTCACTGTGGAACATTTTTATGCTGATACTGAGCTGCATCTGCATTCTACGAGGTTGCATGGGATCATGGACTTGGTCTAACTAGTCATTTTGACACATTTTAATCTATCGTACTAACTAGGCCTTGTCCAAGTACAGATTAGAAACAGCACAAAAAGAATTTTTCCTGGGTTTTCTTTCTTCCTTCATTTTGACACATTTTAATCTATCGTACTAGCTAGGCCTTGTCCAAGTACAGATTAGAAACAGCACAAAAAGAATTTTTCCTGGGTTTTCTTTCTTCCTTCATTTTGACACATTTTAATCTATCGTACTAGATAGGCCTTGACCAAGTACAGATTAGAAACAGCACAAAAATAATTTTTCACGGGTTTTCTTTCTTCCTTCATTTTGACACATTTTAATCTATCGTTGTTTATATTAAATTTTTATTGCTTTAAGATCACTAACTAAAATTAAAACTATCAGTATTTATGCCAATAAGCATCAAACATTTTTCTTCATATTTAGATTAACGAGCCTGAGAAAAGTCAAATTCAAAAATTATTTTTTCTCAGGCAACAGCATTTCAGCCGTAAGTGGCGTATCGACATTATCCTTTGAAACATCCCTCCTGCATAAACGTATGCACCTCTACTGCAGCCAATAGACGTCGTATTCAACGTCAGTGGCTCACTCATATAAAAGTTCAGTTTCTCAAATAACATCAATCCGTTCCTGGTTTTTAGACTTTAGACTACATTTAATTTGAGCATGGACTCTTTGTCCGAAAGTCTAATCCCTTTTTGAGTAGTTTTTAAAGAATTATTTTCTGATGGTGAACTATACAGGCATCCATTCGACTTTGACGTTTTTAACAGTGGACATATGCATTTGTTCGCTGTATATAAATATGTTAATTTCTTGGATGACTCTACTCTTAGTTTAAATTGTCAGCGTTGCAGTTTAAGGTTCGTTTTTTTCCTTTATTGTCATTAAGTTTTGAAATAGGAGCTTTAAAACACATTTCCAGAATATTTCTCAAAAAATATGCAAAACTTTGAAAGACTTTTCTTATGAATTTTCAGAGAAGTACTTGATTCCGATTCAAAAATGTCAGCATTTCTAAAAGATTGCAACCGGTCATCTGTGTTTAATTTTTTTTCTCTCCGAATTTCATTCTGGAAGACTGAATTTAAGTTAAGTAACATGAACGTAAGATTTTTAATGTTAAAAGTTTCTAAACCATACATTAATATTGAAAATATAAAAGTATTTTAAGGGAACGGTGGGCATTAAAATTTGCTTTTTTTACTTTTCAACATAGAGATACGAAATTTTGTACATATACACATTTCACTATAAATAAATAGAATACCTTAAAAGAAATTTCCAATCTCATTATAATTATAAGATTTTAAAAAAAAATTGAAATTTATAAACAAAATTTTGAAATGCTCCTTGCTACTTAATTTTTGAGATATTTCCTCGATTTTGCATTTTATTCTCTTTAAACTGTATAACAAACAAATCTGGGTATCAATCATTTAATCTCTTGAATAGTTAATTTTTGAGAGATTTTTTTCTGTATTCCATCCCGATTTTCAACAAAATTTTGGTTTTTGAAAAGTTATAAATCAAATTTAATTACCTTAATGAAGTCGAATTATAAAATGCATACCCAGTTTTTTTGTAAACAGCATCAGGATTCTTCCTTATCAATTTCATGAATTTTGAAGAAAAATTAAGTAGCATGAAGCGTTTAAAAAATCTAAAAACCTTGAAAAACTCTGTTTTGAGAAAAACAGATTTAAAATTTATTACTACACTTACCTATTATAAATTACTTTGTAGAAGCTTCATAAATGATTTTACTTTTTCTTACAAAAAAAATTATTTTGGTACTAATAATCTACAGAAATATATATATTGTTTACAATAACACAACTTATTGTTTCTTACCAAAAAAAATTATTTGGTACTAATAATCTACAGAAATATATATATTGTTTACAATAACACAACTTATTGTTTCTTACCAAAAAAAATTATTTTGGTACTAATAATCTACAGAAATATATATATTGTTTACAATAACACAACTTACTGTTTCTTACAAAAAAATTTTTTTTGTTACTAATAATCTCGAGAAATATATATATTGTTTACAATAACACAACTTACTTTTTCTTACAAAAAAAATTATTTTGGTACTAATAATCTACAGAAATTTATATATTGTTTACAATAACACAACTTACTGTTTTT
>OU015493.1:214745953-215011153 GCA_907164885.2 Dolomedes plantarius
GCTCTCTCTTTATATATAAGTATAGATAATAAATGCGACGATCAACGTATACAATTGATGGAAAATATATATATATATATATATACATATATATTCATAAAAAATCGTAAGGGTTATTTATATTTTTTGGATAATATCCAATCGTCTGCTACATTAGAAAGAAAAATAATATTTTTTTTGTCGATTTAGTTGTTATGCACGTGACGATAAATTTATTTAAAGTACCAGAAAAAGAAATCACGTGATCGGCATTTAATAAATTGAATTCTAAAAATCAATCTTTAAAAATTTACCAAAAATCAGAATATCGAGGTAAAGATTGCAAAAAGATTTCATTTTAAAGGACATTTTATGATCTTTCTCATGATATAAATTTTATAACCCTGAAATTATTATTTTAAATGCAAACTTTAAAAAAGTTACAAAAACAGCTTAAAAATTTAATTTAAAAAATCTAAGGAGACTTTTTCAAAAATCTTTCTTAGTGCACCCCTACACCATAAGAAGAATCGCCGTGCAAATTTCAGCCCTTTAGATCCAGCGGTTTGGTCTGTGCGTTGTATGTCAGTGAGTCAGTGAGTCAGTTTCAGAACTGTTTCATATATATAGATTAATAAGTGCATAATCATTAATAAGTGCATATTACTGGAGTCATACAACTGGAGTCAATGACTCAGTGAAACTCTCTCAATATATCTTCGTCAAAAATCATCTCACAAGACAACTCGACCTCCATATGTCTCGGAATGAGGTCTTTTCCTCATTTTAATAGACTGTTGAGTAGCGATCTTCCTTTGGTGCTGATATTGTTGACATGACCTGTGATTGGTTTGACATATCACGTAGTCATGGCGCCCGACTTAATCAGTAGATTTCCCCTAGCGAAAATGTTGTGACGTCGTATGACGCACTTCCGTGAACCAGCAGGTGGCGCGCCGGGCACCGGGTGGAATAAAGAAGAAGAGAGATGGATGGAAAATGGTAGACGATGTGCGCGCAACAAAGGTTGTAGCAAATATATATACATGTTCTTTTTTTGTTTGTATTTAATTGTAAAAATTTCTCGTTTTTGTTAGTAAAGTCGTGTTTTTTCAAGAGAAAAGGAGTGTGATTCTTCGACTTAAGGTGACTGCCTACGTTCGGAGGCAATTTTTAAAAAAAAATCATTTTGTTAAAGGATTTTTTGATCTTTTATGGTAAAATAGCACTTAAAAATTAAAGAAATAAACAAAAACTTACGTGTAAATACCATACTTTTTATAAATTAGGACAATTGGAAGTAATTTTTAATGAAATTTATCTAAAACGCCTATCCCTCTGCACAAAATTCGAATGCTACTATTTTAATTTCCTTCTCACACATGATACATATGACAGTTATCTTCAAAATGACCTACAATCTAAGAGAAATTTTAAAATGCAAAAATAATACAGACAATTTCATGCTCCAATAGGAAAATTTTCCCCGTTTCGTCATTCCTTTCCTTATAAAAATAGCCCCAAATAAAAACTATTTATTATACATCAATTATTGTATGTCATTTCATCAACAATAGAATCTAAAACATTTCCTGAAAATTTTATGAAATTATATGCATTATTATGGGAAATATGATGATAACGGTAGAGATTTGTGCTAAAAAACATAATTCTGAGAAAAACGCATTTATAAAGTCGTTTGTCACTTCAAATTTGTAGCAGACGATGTTTTTAAAATAGCTATAACTCGGCTTCTAATTGATGTAGAATGACATTCAAAGCGGTTTTGAAAAAAGAAAAGATTGAATCCCACGATTCTTGCAAAAAATAAAATTGAACAAATTAGTCAAAAAGGACATTTTCAAGGTAGGCAGCCTTGAAAATGTCACCTTAACACTAACGACTAGTGTTGTCATTCTTCCTTTAACGAAGAAGCAATGAAGAGGGATGACGAAGAAGGATGATATTCAAGATAGTAAGAATTGACACCTTACAAATGTTATCATATTTGTTTTCCTTATAAAATTGTCTTTATCATTTTGAGGGCTGAACTCTTCTTCGGTGAATGAACCGACTAAAGTCTTATTCCCCACCCTCTGCTGCTCCACCTTACTGAATTAGTTTTGCATAAAAATTTTACGTATAACCCAGTATTCCATTATACAAAATACTTATCTTCTTTGATATGGGAGAGGCCTTGTATATCTACTTTACGCTATGTATTTCTAGCTACTTATATTCAATACCAGTCAGGAATTTAAATAAGTAAAATTATACTTTCACTACAGGAATGAATGATAAAAATCTATGATAACGAAAAATGATCGGAGTAAAACATAATGCTTTAATATATTGCAAAACGATAGCTAACTGCCTACTATATAATTTCCCATAAAAAGTCATAAAATGTTCATAATCACTTTCATTTAATACCGTGGGGGATATAATCAGCTTACAAGCATCGAAACAACGAATTAAGCTGCTTTGAAGATTTATGAAAATCCTACATCAAACGGACTGTAATGCTACGGACATGATATATTCTTGACTACGCAAAATACGTTTAAGGAATTTTTAAACTACGTATGTGGCCTAATGTCTTTTATACAAGAAACGAGTTACGAAATCATTAGTGTATTTAAAGTAGAGTCCTTGAAGTAAAGACTTTAAAATATTTTGCTTGCGTAAGGAAATATCAGCTAGAGTAGAAAATGATTTCCTGCTAGACCGAAGAGCTTTTATTTCAGAGAAACATTTGAATTTTGTATTTGAATAAAACATCAAATAAGTTTTTAGAGGTCTATGTATGTTTGAAATTATTCTGTTCTTTGTTTTGTCGCGTTAGAAATTTAAAACAGAAAACTATTGTCAATTTTAAGAGTTTTATTTTCAAAACAAAGTTTGCAGAAAATCCGATACTATATCCTTTTTAATGACAAGCTGGGAAGAAAATCAGCTTTGGGAAAAACTATAACTTTATTTAATTTTATCGCATATATAGTACAGAATCTAAACTTATTTGGTTATCACAGTCTGCAGAGGTTGTTCACGTGAAATGTTTCCATAATTGTCTCTTCTGTTGTAGCATTGTAATGGATATCATACAAGAAAATCTTTTTTGAGATGTCTGTTAGATTTATTTTTAGTTCAAATAAAATACATTTTGCCCATTTAAGGAAAAGGATTCAAGGGGTGTCTTATTCATAATATTAGAATATTTTATTGTCTCTTCTGTTGTAGCATTGTAATGGATATTATACAAGAAAATCTTTTTTGAGATGTCTGTTAGTTTTATTTTTAGTTCAAATAAAATACATTTTGCCCATTTAAGGAAAAGGATTCAAGGGGTGTCTTATTCATAACATTAGAATATTTTATTGTCTTTTCAATTCGTAAAAAAAATTAGTTAATTCATAAATATATACATATATGTATATATATATATATATATATATATATATATATATATATATATATATATATATATATATATATATATATATATATATATACACTGCTGGCCACTGTAAATGCAACACCCTGAAGGAAACATGCAAATAACATGAAATTTACAACGTGCATTAGCGGAGGTGAGATATGCAAATGATTAGAATTTCAGCGCAGACGCACATCACGCGCCACTTCAAAGCGCTATTTAAGGCTTGGAGATTTCGACGATTTCAAGTTCAGCAATTGTGTTTTCTTGTGGTTTTTTCAAAAAAACGATCAATTATGCCTCGTTGAAAACAGCGATCATCTTTTCATCAAGTATCCGAGTTCGACAGAGGAAGGATAGTGGCCTACCGAGATTGTGGATTATCTTTCAGGAAAATCGGTAGTCGTGTTGGACGAAACCAAACAACTGTAATGCGGATATGTGATCGTTGGATGCAGGAGGGTACGACCGACCGACGTGTTCGATCGCATCCACCTCAGCGCACCACTTCACGTGATGACAGGCAAATTGTGCGCATGGCAGTGACTGATCGCTCAGTCACATCACGAATTATAGCACAGCACATGCAGTCTGTAACGCATCATCCAGTGTCTGCGCGTACCATTCGACGCCGTTTACAGCAGAGTGGTCTGTCCGCAAGACGTCCATTGCTATGTCTACCCTTGACGCAGAACCACAGACGTCTCCGCCGCCAATGGTGCGATGACAGAAGGATGTGGACGGCAGAATGGAATGAAATTGTCTTTACTGGTGAATCACGCTTCTGTCTGCAACACCACGATGGTCGCATTCGAGTCTGGAGACACCGTGAAGAGAGGATGCTGAACAGCTGCGTTATGCACCGCCACACTGGTCCTGCACCGGGTATTATGGTATGGGGCGGTATTTGATATCACTCGCACACCTCTAGTACGCATTGCCGGTACTTTAAACAGTCAGCGCTACATCTCCGAGGTGTTTTAGCCAGTTGTCCTTCCTTACCTTCAGGGCTTGCCCATAGCCATATTTCAACAGGATAATGCGCGACCACACGTGGCACGCATTGTCCAACGATTCTTCGTCAATCGCCAGATTCAATTGCTTCCCTGCCCGCCTCGCTATCCGGATCTTTCGCCTATAGAAAACATGTGGTCCATGGTTGCTCTACGATTGTCCCAGATTCCATCCCCAGCTGCCACAGCAGATCAACTTTGGCAACGTGTGGAAGCTGCTTGGTCTGCTGTACCCCAAGAACTCATCCAAAGTCTCTTTGAATCCATGCCGAGGCGTGTGGCAGCGGTGATCTCCAACAATGGCGGCTATTCTGGCTACTGATTTTGGCAGGAACCACCCTTCACAGAAGTCTATAAATTTAATCATTTCATACTTGGTCAACATGTTATCTACTAAATAAATTTTGTTGTGATATCTCTTGTCTTTCTTGGTGTTGCAATTTGGGTGGCCAGCAGTGTATATATAGATAGATAGATATATATATATCTATATATATATATATAAAACAGTTCCGTAACTGACTCATTCACTGACTGACTGACTGACATACAACGCACAGACCAAACCGCTGGACCTAAAGGGCTGAAATTTTGCATGGGGATACTTCTTATGGTGTATGGGTGCACTAAAAAAGATTTTTGAAAATTTCTTCTTAGATTTTTTTAAATTAAATTTTTAATCTGTTTTAGTAACTTTTTTTAAGTTTGAATTTCAAATAATAAATTCAGCGTTATAAAATTCATACCACGAGAAAGATCATAAAAATTTCTTTAAAATAAGATCTTTTTCGAATCTTTACCTCTATTTTTTGATTTTTGGTGAATTTTTAAAGATTAATTTTTAGAATTTAATTTATTAAATGCTGATCACGTGATTTCTTTTTCTGGTACTTTAAATAAACTTATCGACACGTGCATAACAACTAAATAGACAAAAAAATATTTTTTTCTTGGTAATGCGGCAGATGATTGGACATTATTTTGTCTATAAAAATATCCTTTACGATTTTTTATAAATATATATTTTTTTTTTGTACATCAATTGTATATATTGATCGTCGTATTTATTATAAATATATATATATATATATATATATATATATATTCGGCATGAATTTCATACTTTGACCGTTGTATTTAATTTTAATGTACTCCGTAATGAAGTGCGGGTTTTCAGCTAGTATACATATATATATACACTCAAGAGCCAAAACATTATGACCACCTGTCAATAGCGAGTTGGCCCACCTTTGGCGCGCAACACAGCTTCAACCCGCCTTGGCATGGATGCCACAAGGCCTTGGTAGATGGCCGGAGACAGATTGTACGAGATGTTTAAGGACGGTCACGCAAATCCGAGATATTGCGAATTGGTGGTCTTGAAACTCTGAGCTGCCGTCCCATGACATCCCAAATGTGTTCTATCGGATTGAGATCCGGTGAGTTAGGCGGCCAGGACATTAATTGGAATTCAGCATCATGTTCCTGGAACCACTCCAACACAATTTTAGCCTTGTGACACGGGGCGTTGTCCTGTTGGAACATTCCATTTCCAGCTGGAGAAACAGAGGCCATGTAAGGGTGCAACTGCTCTGCAATGATGTTCAGATACCATGTAGCATTCATGGTCTGCTCTACCACAACCACTGGTCCCAGAGACGCCCAAGAGAACGTCCCCCGAAGCATAATACCGCCACCACCGGTCTGTGTATGACCTACTGTACATTGAGGGAGCAGGAACCTGGACCTAGTTCGCCTGGAAGACGGCGTATCTCGACACGGCCATCGGCGTGATGAATGACAAACCGTGATTCATCTGACCAGGCAACTCTCTCCCACTGATCCATGGACCAGTCGCGATGTTCCCGGGCCCAGCGCAGGCGCAGTTGGCGATGACGCTTGGTCAGCAAAGGCACACGAGTGGGACGTTTGCTGCGTAGCCCCATATCCAACAGTGTCCGCTGAACAGTGTGCAGCGATACTATTCTACTTGGCCCTGCATTGTATTGGGCTGTCAGCTGAGCCACTGTCTGGCTCCGGTTTTGCTTCACCATGCGAGACAGTCTCCGACGACCTTTTTCTTTGATAGCGTGTGGACGTCCAACACCATGTAGTCTACTGCTGGTTTCACCGTCATTCATCCACTTTGCATAAGTACTAACAACTGTAGATCGCGAACAACCCACGAGTCGTGCAGTTTCGGAAATACTTGTTCCGAGCCTTCGAGCCATTACAATCTGCCCTCTATCAAAGTCACTTAGATCCGCAGCCTTTCCTATCACACACAGAAGTAAGTGAAAGAATGATTCTTCAGACTCTCCAGCAGCAGTTAAATACCACTTCCACCTGATCACGTGCCTTCCACCACGTCATCCAGGCGAATTCATTGCAAAATGTAGTGGTGGTCATAATGTTTTGGCTCTTGAGTGTATATATGTAACATACTGGACAACCCAAGGAAAAAATGGGCGTCCAGCACATCACAGGGAATGAAGATGTAGTCGTGGCTCGAAAAAACGACGCGGCAAGTTACAGCATTATACTAGTTTTTATTTCGTCGGTGAATACGTCTTCTCAATACAGCTACAAAATCCGAAAAGCGTACAGGTTTCCGTTCATGTGGTTTATATAAACTTTGTCATGTGATCAGGATAGCGAATAGGGATTTTCTGTTGTCGATAAGTCACATGTGGTTTTATATAATCTGCGCAGAGCTTATCTAAAATATTGGGGACGCCGCGCCTATTTGAAAAAGGAAGCCATTTAATATTTTCTCTCGAGGTTATTAGAACTTAGAATCAAAAGCGAAATTTAGCTCGTACGCCCAAGGGAATTTAGAATAATGTTAGATTTTAAAATGGTATGGGGTTTTTAATGTTATAGAATATCCCCCCCGTCCGAGAAGAGGCTGACCAACAATGCCTGCATTGGAGGACAGACTCACCCGACCATGTGAGGAAAATGGGCGTCGACCACAAATTTGGAAAAGTGACAGCGAATAGGGATTTGCTGTTGTCGATAAGTCACATGTGGTTTTATATAATCTGCGCAGAGCTTATCTAAAATATTGGGGACGCCGCGCCTATTTGAAAAAGGAAGCCATTTAATATTTTCTCTCGAGGTTATTAGAACTTAGAATCAAAAGCGAAATTTAGCTCGTACGCCCAAGGGAATTTAGAATAATGTTAGATTTTAAAATGGTATGGGGTTTTTAATGTTATAGAATATCCCCCCCGTCCGAGAAGAGGCTGACCAACAATGCCTGCATTGGAGGACAGACTCACCCGACCATGTGAGGAAAATGGGCGTCGACCACAAATTTGGAAAAGTTTGAAAAGGAACATATGTTTTAAGTTAATTTAGTATGATGATCACATGACAAGACATTGCACATTTCAATATTGAATACACAACAATACACTAATGATTTACTAATTTATGAACACAATAAAAGAAAAAAAAAATTATAGTAACTAATGATCAATTATGGAAAATTGTAAATTATGTAAATTTCTTCTTATATTGTTGCTTTGAAAAAAAAAATTAAATTTAAAAATGTACCCATCATCAACTGAAAATTGCTGAACAGGGCGTTAAAAAATTTGGAATAAGTTAACGAATAATTTTCAATTAAAGTTAAATTGCCAAAAAAATTTTTTTAAAGATCACGTGATGAGCTGACATAGCAACATTATCAAATTTACTGAAAAATATATATAAAATCACTAAAAAGAAGGACACATAATATTAAATTGAAGATTCTACATAAGTATGTATTTGAAACCTGTTGAATAGGGACGTCTCCCCACACAACAAAATCTCAGAAAAAAAATCAATTAAATTTAACTAAATACAAAAAAACTAACTTGAGTCGACTCACACAAATAATAGAATATAACAATGAAAATATCAAAATCAACAAACAAACATGTTAAGTAAATGGAATAGAACATGACAATAATAATTTGAAGTTATTGTACTTTCCTCCTCAACTTTCACAACATTGGGGTGAGTCCAAAAAGTTTGTAAGGTACACATGGTAGCTTATAGTTCACTGTCCTTGTTATCTGCAGTATGTTGCTTGAGAAAAGTACAAAAAAAAAAAATCACAGTTCGGTAGGTTCTGTGACCCATCATCTCGCAAGTGCAGAATACCCAAAAAAATTTACAATATCTTGGCTTAAATAAAAAAAAAGTCCTTTGTAGTTGGGTACAAAAAAATCACAGTCTTTTTAGTGCTGTGTTATTTCTGCTTCACAAACGTAGAATACATAAACATCACATTATCTCGACTTGTTTACATATAAAGAAAATTAGTTCTTTAGTTATATAATAAAAATCACAGTTTATAATAAAAATCACACTTTAAATAAAATTCACAAGTTTTAATAACACCACACTTCAAATATATCAATTGTATATAAAAATTACAAAACATATCACTCATTATCTAGTTTTCGTATCTTTATCTCATTATTTTTTCTTAATATCTCTTATCTCCTTTATTTCAATATTACTTATCAAAAAAAATCTCTTTTCAATATCATTTTTATTTCTTATTATTCTCATTTCATCATTTCTTATATTCATTTTATTTCGACAACATTTATTCATTCCAAAATTCTATTCAATATTCTTTAATTATACTTATTCATATTTATTCTAACTTTATTTATTTATTCTCAATACTTTTCACTTTATTTTCAAATTATTTATCTACTATTCATTTTTGTACATTTATTATAAGTTTATGTGGATCCATTTCCTTGTTTTGAAGGTACCTTGTTGTATGTGTGTTACCCAAACTCTTAGTTTCAATTTTTTTTAATTCTACCTCTAAGCAGTGAGGGTTGTGTTTATGTTTGTGTAACAAGTGGGTTTTCTTTCTCCATATTGTTCTCTGACTAATAAGGAGGAAGAGTCTTTTAGCCGTACAGTGGACTAACCGTAAATCTCCGACAGAATATGACTGCGTTGAAAAACAGTATCTTGTATAGTACACAGATGGAGAAAAAGGAAAAGGTGCAGTTGTCATACCTGTGGGAGTATAATATATAGAAATGGGAGGACAAAAGGAGTGGCCATCCCAGCCCTGTTTTATTCATTACTCAAGCATATGATCTTCAGCACTTTAAGTGACTGAGTTGATGAATTAAAAACAAATAGCAAAAAAATTAATAAGATCTTAAACAGTTGGGACGACATCCAACGCGCTTCTAGAGGTGGGTGATAGGAAAGTGTTTTTCAAGAAATAGGAAATTTACTGAAAGGTTAAAGAAGTAGAGTTGTCATAGTCGGTGTTTAAATTGAGATCCAAAAAAAAATTCACATATAATAGTATTCTTAAGAAGAAAGTTTAAGTTAGACAGTTTTTTTTTTTTTTATATCTTTAGTAGGACAACACATAATTAATTATATCAATTAAAAAAAATATATAATGATGTTAAGCATCACATAGAAAAGAAAGAAAAATGGATCTAATGTTTGTCATTATTCGTGGTGTAGTTTTAAGTTCTCTGGTGCATTATAATATCTCAATCTGCAAGCATGGACAATTTCAGAATCTCGTTTAGTGTGAAAGTTTGGTCTATCAATTTTATATTCAATAGAATCAAAAATATACAACATATGAAAGTATTAAACACACACTAATAAAATATTTCTAATACCAATAATAATAATAATACCTTAATATTCTCTATCAATTGCCATAATTTAATGTTAATGTTCAAATTTCAAACTATTATTCTATCAGTTGACACAAATAATCAAAATTCTTTTACCAATACCCATCTCAGTTTTATTAAGTTAATCATGAAATCGATAAACCAAAATGAATTTTTCTTTTCTTATATCACATTTTGGTATGAATCCTCGCTGTAAAGTTCCCAAATATTCATCATTTGTATTTAATCTCTCAAAAAATATCTCTCATTATAATATTCTCTTTTCTATTTATTTATTTTTCTTCATTATTTCTATTTCGAGAATTTTCTGGGGCGGATGAACCAAATATAACATACAATGGTTTTTCAATTCTCCAATTGTGGTTTTTTGGCACCCTAAGTCATGTTATAAAGACGCTCCGTTTATGAAAATCGTAACACGATTTTAACGTCGACTGAACCTCCAGAAATCTCCTTTACTTAAATTCGTAGAACAATTTACGAGGTCTCAACATCAAATGTAATATGTCAAAGTACTTAAATTATAAAATTTTCTTGATGTCTGAAAATTACTATGTTATCCCTGCAGATATTTTCCAAAATCAAAACCACAAGCATCTGATGTTAGTTTTAGAAAAGCTCAATTTGAAAACCGTAATATTTATAGGTTAAATGAATCAAAACAAGTTTGGCTCTTTTCATGATTGTGTTTACAAAACTAATGCTGAGCATTTAAATTTATTGCGGAGGCGACCTTCGAAATGTAATACAACGGCGCTCGAAAACGGAAATGATTTACGTTATTTTTTTTTTCTTTTCTTCCGCGACGATTCAGAACTGCGTGCAAAATTAGATACTCATAACATTACTTTATTCATTTAATATTTCAGTTTAACGTAACCAAGGATCATTAATTATCTTAAAACACTAAAATATTCATTATCAGAAAAAGAACATGGAAATATTATAAAATTACACTAAAAACACACACTTATAATAAATTTATCACATATAAAACTCAAAAATTTCTTTAAATTCAAATATCTTATAATATGAAACAATATACTCTTAAAATTCCATCAAAATGCAAATCAAAATGAAACATTTTAAAATCAAAAACAAAATACACGTTTTAAACCAATGATTCTTACTTTCGTTTTACTTTTTATCGATTTATTTTTTATCATAGGTACTTAATTAAATCAATAATTTGAAAATACTTTCACCGAAACACATTTATAATAAATTTTTATCAGTATCTATTAATATTAAATTTTTTCACAATAATTTCTAAATTTTAGCTTACCAATTGAAGTGTTATTCACACTTTTTACCATTATCCTTATTTTCACTATTACATATCTTCATAATTTTAACATTTGTAGCTCGGTTCTGAATTTATCTTGGTGAAGTTCTTGGCTTAGTTAGTCCCAGTACACAGTATCCCAACTGGAACACTATGAAAGAGCACTTTAAAAGAAATTTTTTTTTTCTTTTTCGGAAGTTGTAGAACCTTTCCTTTAGGTAACATTTTAAGAAGGCACTATTGCGTTGAACTGCTGGAACGAAGTTGTATCGCGAACACATTTTTCTGTTATGCACACAATTTCGATGACCTAATACTTTCACTGATGATTTTTAAATGGTGGGATTACGCACTTTTTACATGATGACACTCGCGAAGAATTTAAATGGTGATCACACGAAGCAATGGGGAACACAAATCGTAAGTATACACAATCCGGCACAAGATTTCTGAAAAGGAAAATGCACAATTTTTGAAGAAACACCGGACTTGGACGCCCACACGTTGAAACTGATCCAGGATGAATCTCACAGCAAGCCGAAGCACTTATTGACAATCACACTAGCACCGAAATGGAGCCGTTCACGCTGGCCTCCAATCGAAGGTCGCACATGGAGCTGATTCACCATCGTAAGGCAGAAATGCGCACTAATGCACCCAGCGAAAGCGAAAATTAAACACGCGGTGACGCTGAAACGAAAACGCCGAAATGCCTTGGAAAATCCAGTGGGATGTGGTCGCAGCAGGTGAGAATCCTATCGTCTCTTTGTAACATACTGGACAACCCAAGGAAAAAATGGGCGTCCAGCACATCACAGGGAATGAAGATGTAGCCGTGGCTCGAAAAAACGACGCGGCAAGTTACAGCATTTTACTAGTTTTTATTTCGTCGGCGAATACGTCTTCTCAATACAGCTACAATATCCGAAAAGCGTACAGGTTTCCGTTCATGTGGTTTATATAAACTTTGTCATGTGATCAGGATAGCGAATAGGGATTTGCTGTTGTCGATAAGTCACATGTGGTTTTATATATTCTGCGCAGAGCTTATCTAAAATATTGGGGACGCCGCGCCTATTTGAAAAAGGAAGCCATTTAATATTTTCTCTCGAGGTTATTAGAACTTAGAATCAAAAGCGAAATTTAGCTCGTACGCCCAAGGGAATTTAGAATAATGTTAGATTTTAAAATGGTATGGGGTTTTTAATGTTATATATATATATTTATATATATATGCAAATATATATATATATATATATATATAGTTAAATGGCGTAATCACACCTATACCATTACACACCTACTGAATTTAAAACTTAAAACACTTTCTTGGTAATCATCATTTTCAAAAATAAAATATGAAACCGATATTCTGAGATAACGAAGTTGTTAATATTGTTGTTGCCTTCCGATAAATAAGGATGATACTAATGAATAAATAATGAAGAGAGGTTCTTTAATATTCGTGGTCCATGGCCTCGTGTTGCTGTTTCATTGTCGTATGTTAGAAGACTACACTTTTTGAACATGAACTATGGGTGACTTTATTTTGTTTTTTGTGTGAGTAAGGAACGAGTGTCTTGTCTAATCGGGGAGTTATAAGCTTATAAGACGCGGTTGTTTTTATAAAAAGCAATTTAGCGATGGCAGTGTCTGAAATGGACAACTTTAAAATAAAGAAACTTTAAAATACAACTTTAAAATAAAGAATAGGAGAGAAAAAGAAGTCCTCTATAAATTGGAGAGATTGTTCGCAGGTCCTATAAACAAATAAGAGTCATTAGTAGAGATATGTAATTTTCGTATTTACGAAATAGAAGCGAATAAACGCGAAATTTGCCGATATAAGCGAATAAATGCAAAAACTGTTTTTTTTCGGCGATTACTTTTCGACTTTTACTTTTCGACAAAAACTCGGTGATAAACGGCTTTTTAAGCGAAATTAGGTGACAATAGTAATAATTTCTTATTATAATTGCTTATTTAAGACCAAACACGGTCTTTAACTGAGTGATCCCTCCCTCGAAATTTGCTTATTACTTATTGCTAAAAACTTAATGAAGAAAATGGGAGACTACTACAATGTTAGCTTTCAACTAAGCATTTTCATACTTACTTACCTAACCAAGTAAGTAAAATTATGATTTTTTTAATAAATGCGAAATTTTATATACACTCATGGACAAAAAAATTAGCGCACCAAGAAGGAGTCGTCAAAATGAAACGAAATTTTACATACGTAATGACTACTTTGATATAAGTAAATGATAAGAAAATCAAAGAAAAAGGATAATTTATTTCAGAGAAAAAGGCAAAAGAACGGAGGAGTTAATACTCCGTTGGACCCCCTCTAGCGCGAATGCACGATGCGATACGATCGGGCATTGAGTCATACAATTTCTGTATGATGTCTTGAGACATTTCGTTCCATATTTGCTGTAACCTTGCCTCTAGTTCGTTCAAACTCTTGGGATGCCCAACTCGTCGTCCCAAATGATCCCAGATATGCTCGATTGGAGACAAATCTAGGGATCGGGCAGGCCAAGGAAGGGTAGTAATAGTGCGGAGACAGTCTTGTGACACCCTTGCCGTATGAGGCCGAGCATTGTCTTGTTGAAAAATGGCTCCTGGGAGCCGTTGCATGAGTGGAAACACACGTGCTTGCAGGATTTCATGAACATACCGCTGGGCTGTCATAGTGCCACGGAACAATACTAGGGGTGACCGTGTATTGTAGGCAATGGCACCCCATACCATCACACCAGCTGTGGGAGCGATGTGTCGCTGTACAGCAAAGGCAGGATTGAAGCGTTCACCACGGGCTCTCCACACACGAACACGATTGTCATCACTGCCAAAATTGAATCTGGATTCGTCGCTAAAGACGACCTGGTTCCATTCCGCTGCAGTCCAGTTTCCTCGTGCGCGGCAAAACTCCAAACGGAGGCGTCGATGGGTGGGCGTCAAGGGCAGCACACGTAATGGGCGCCGCGATACCAACTGTCCTTCAGCCAGGTGCCTTCGTATGGTTCGAGAAGACACAGAGGCCCCTAGTGAAGGTGCTACCTGTGCCTGGATGGCGGCCGATGAAGCAGTTGGCTGTTCCGCGTGCATTTCTTACCTTGTGGCGGTCTTCTCCACGACTGGTCTGTCGAGGGCGTCCTGAGCCTGGTCTTCGTGTACATGACATCTCTCGGGTCCACTGGTCCCAACACCTCCTCACAACACAATCAGAGCGGCCTAATTGACGAGCTACTCGCCTAGCTGACCACCCAGCTTCCATCATCCCGACGATTCTCCCCCTCTCAAACTGCGACAACTGCTTATATTGTCTTCGAACACGGCGTAATGGCATGTCTATTTCAGCTCTTCCTTTGTAAATGATTCAGCACACTCAAACAAGCTTTGGTTACCTGTTTTATACTCCACAGAGTACGATGTTCAACGCCCTCTACCGGCTATACGTAATGCGCAATCACGCTGGATTTCTAATCATTTGCATATCTCCCCGACATGTACCTTCATTGCAAGTTTCGTTACGATCCCGCAATTATTTCATCGTGCGATAATTTTTTTGTCCATGAGTGTATATATATATATATATATATATATATATATATATATATATATATATATGTGTGTGTGTGTGTGTGTGTGTGTGTGTGTGTGTGTGTGTGTGTGTGTGTGTGTGTGTGTGTGTGTGTGTATAACTAGCTGAAAACCCGCACTTCGCTACGGAGTACATTCAAATTAAATACAATGGTCAATGTATGCAGTTAAGGCCAAATATATATATATATATATATATATATATATATATATATATATATGTGTGTGTAACAAGAAAACAAGTCTTCCTAAATTAATTTAAAGCATATTCTCTTTATAATAAAGCACGACCCCTTTTCCAAAATTGCATCCTAAAAGTAAAATAAGATAATTTATACTTCCCTGCAGATCATTAAGCAGGCATGTTAAATATCTGAACTCAATAACATCCCCAGATATCTCTGGTCCGAGTGTAAGAAGTTTATGGGATTCCGAACGTCAGTGTAATGTCAAAATTCTTGAAGAGCTCTCGAACCACTCTGGATTTATGGGTTCTGTAACCTCGAAATCGCACTTTACAAGAACTTTATGGCCGCTTATCCTGCACCCAGGTCAATAGGTCGCAGCTCTAACAAGCGCGGGATCTAGCAATAGTAATCCCCGGGATAACTGAAGTGGAGACGTGAACTTCACGAACCTAAAGACGCCGAATTAAAAATTAATTAGTTTAGGCCCTCTGGCGTCAATATCGCAAAAACGCATTTAATATTGCATGAACGGAAGACTTTTCGCTCTTCGCTCCTAATTCTCGTTGCTGTCGGACCTGCTGTCCACAGATGCCACAGTCCGGTGGAGACAACACTTTTCTTAGTTAACTCTGGCAAGTAAACACTGCTGTTAACACGTGACGTCCTGGCATGGACGCCGGACAAGTCATGTGGCCACTGCATCTAAAATCTTCGTAATGTCTACTGTTTGAATAAAGGATTTCCTGGATAGTAACTGCAACCTTTGTTTCTCTTCTATGGTTCCATGTGTGTATCTCTCTCCGAAATATCCTAAGTTTTCCTGGATGAACACTTCGCCCGACTGCATCACTCCCTAATGCCGACTGCATCTCCCATAAGTTCTACGCATCAATTCCCTTGTGCTAAATTTTCCAAATATGATTATTATCACACACATATACATATATGTATGTATATATATATATATATATATATATATATATATATATATATATATAAGGGATATTATTATTGACAAAATAATGTACAAGAAAATATTCAAATTAAATCTAATAGAACATACTAAAGAATATAGTACAGTTAATATAGCAGAGTTTGAGGAACGTATCTTTTACTGTATTTTAATATTTTTTTGGATAATGTCCAATCGTCTGCCGCATTAGCAAGAAAATAAAATATTTTTTTGTCTATTTCGTTATGCACGTGATGATAAATTAATTTAAAGTACCAGAAAAAGAAATCACGTGATCAGCATTTAATAAATTAAATTCTAAAATTTAATCTTTAAAACGTCACCAAAAATCAGAAAATGGAGGTAAAGATTCGAAAAAGACTTCATTTTAAAGGAATTTTTAGGATCTTTCTCGTGATATAAATTTCATAAACTTCCAACCATTATTTTAAATGCAAACTTAAAAAAAGTTACTAAAACAGCTTAAAAATTCATTTTAAAAACCTAAGAAGAATTTTTTCAAAAAATTTTCTTAGTGCATCTCTACATTATAAGAAGAATCGCCATGCAAAATTTCAGCCCTTTTGGTCCAGCGGTTATGTCTGTGCATTGTATGTCAGTGAGTCAGTCAGTTACGGAACTGTTTTATATATATAGATGTAAAACAATTTTGCGAATAATTGCGAAATTTTATATATTGTAATTATTTTGCAAAAATTTACGTACCCCTAGTCATTAGACGAGAAACTTGAGATCTCACCCTGTGAGGACATGAAGCTAGTGGGTACATGACAGAAACAGAAATCGAACTTAAGGCTGCCCCGTTGGATTCGCTCAGGTCTATACTCATTTATATTAATAAATATCTATTTAAAAAATTGTACTCCGCAATTGAGTGAGACACTTTTGACTCGGGAGATGTTTTACAATTTAGAAATGGCTTCCACCAAAGGTAATGAATCATGTGCGTATAAAATAGAGTATTCAGCATTGCTTCACCTTTCTGTCAAAAGATGGCAGCACCTGTAAAATTGTTTTGCTTGTTTGTTTAAAAATTATATTTATTATTTTTTTAGAATTAATAGGTTCAAATTAATGTTTAAATAGGTAAATTTCTATCTTTATTTTTAAGAATTTTTGGAATAATTTGTTTGTACATTTATTGCTTTAAACTTAATAGAATTTTTATTATTTTATTCTCTTCATTGTAAAAAAAGACTGATGCATTTTGGGAAATTTTCAAGCTGATTGTTTGATTAGTTGTTCTATGATTATGGTGGAATTTCTCTTGAAAACGCTTTTTGCTACTATTCTATGTTATCCTATTCTTTCATTCTTTTGAGAAATTCCAATCATTTTTTAAAAACTGGAACAACCAGGTTTTTCTGTAAAATCACATTTTTTCATTTTATTTAAAACGTATTTATGGGAAATAACTAATGGATTTCCTTAAACTATTCAACCACCATTTTTGGTAAGTAAATTCTAGCTTATTATTGAAAATTAATTCCCATTGCATCGCAGTTGTATTATTTATAAATCTCATTAACAAAATAAATCTTATTTAACTAATTGGAAAGTTTTGTGTATTGTTCTTTTTATTATTCTTTATGTCAGCTATCAATTTTTCTCTATTCTTAAATATTCTTAATGATCATACATACAATACACCCCGAATTAATCCCCGGACAAGTTTAAAAATATTATTAGCCATCTTTTGAAGAATATGAAAGGTAGTCGAGTCAAAAATGTCTTTCTTAATGGCGGAGTACAATATTTAAAAAAATATATTTTAAAAACCTCTCCATCCGAGTCGACCATCGGTGGCAACATGGAAGTGAACGAATCTGGTATGGCATCAACCGCGCAGCCCTAAAAGAGGGAGTGGTACAAACATATTTACGTTGTCGTTAAAGGGCTGTACGTTTCCTGAGCTCGCTAAAGTTGTCTGCGGATGAAACTTGTGATAACCTGCATGATATTACCGAGAAAAAACTGCGATTTCAATGAAGTCGAATTAGAGTCTTTGTGTAATGAATGTCGCACGTTGTGGGATCTCGACAAGTGAATAAATCTGCATCATATTTGTTGTTGCTGATTCTGATGTCCCATGGCCGGACCAAGGTCCCTATAGGTCCCTGAGGGTTGTGGCTCCGTTTAGAATAGTACCAGAAAGGTCGGAGTCTGATTGAGCAGGTACCATCTCCATTTTGACCGAGCACCCCCTAGGGAAGACATCTGGGGGGTTCGTACCCGCTCCCACTCTCTCTGACCTCATAGATTGACTTTCAGGTCTGCATATTTAGCGTACTTTTATCTGGCCTAGATACAGAGGTATTCAGTGACGCTTGTAGGGATTCAATCCGAGCCCACTCAGCGCCATAAGTCGACGCGCTACCACTAAACTTCCTCGTGCCCTGCATGATATTTTGGTCACTGGAACTTTAAAGTTATCTTTCGCAACACAAGGTCCACGATAGTCTCTCTTGCTGGACAAGTTAATTAAGTTTGCATGAGATATAGGACACCGGAAGATACGTTGGTTAATTTTGGAGCGGACGTTCACCCATTACCACTACATAGAGGTTTAACTCTACACTCTAACACGAAAGCTACAAGCACACACCCCAATCTTCGAGCCCACAGAGCTCTAATTCTGAAGACAATGGCTGTGACCTAGAAAAGTAGTGCGATCTGTTCAACGCAACTCAAAAGTTAGGATTTGAGGTTTTTATTTCAATTGTTCACTAAAGTGGAATGGTGAATAAATCCCCCAATTCTTAGTGCGAGTTTATTTTTCAATAGCACGCTTAAACATTGGAAGTTATTAGGTAGGTACAGAAAAGCGGTTCTTTTCAACCAAAGGCAGATGCTAATCTTAAAAAAAAATTCCATAGCGAAAATCTTGGAAAAATGTTTAATAAAATGTGCTCTATAGTATCACAAGAATTTTTAACGAGGAGTAAAAAAAGAAAAAGGTAAAAAAGTGCTAATAGCTGCTAGTTGTTTCTAAAGGTAGTATCGCATATAAGCAACTAAAAATGGAAATATATGATAAAAGTCTTTCAAAAATAATCGAAACTTGGTTACTTAAAAAAAGACCCAAAATAAGATGGCAAAAGAGTTGAAAAAACTAACAACATTTCAACCCCGCAGAAAAGAATATTATATAAAAACTACACTTTTACTTCCCGAACGTTTAACTGAGACCAACAATATTAATATTTTTCTTTTATTTTCATGTGATGGTTTTTATTTCAGTCCTCGAGAGGAAAGCAATCATAGAATTCGGAATAGCGGACTATAACTTGAAACTCAAAAAAATATTATAAAATTTCAACAACCTGAGTAATGTTTATTTCTTCTTTTTAAAATACAAGTTATTGGTATATCCGTCGTGATAAGAAATATTTCATTTTGAGTTTCATGAAAACGATGCAAATTTTCGAATGAGGTCTCGGTTTAGTTCAAATGATATCAATGCCCGTACATTCAGCTGCAAGTACAGAAGCGGGGATCTTACGCATTGTAATGTTTGATATATAGGGTGGTTATAATTAAAGTTCCACTTTGAAATGGTCATAAAATTAAAACTACTGGACCAAACGTTATCAAACTTGTTAATAGTTTAAAGGAAGTCATGGCAATTTCTTGTCCACCAAAAAAAATAATAATAAATGTTCAAAACTCACCACCAGGGAGGAAATGGCGCTGTATGCAATATTGTTAAACGAAATAATGGTTGGAATCTAACTTAACCTTTTGTTACACGGGTTTAACATTTTGTATACCCTTAAGAAACACTGACCACGTAACAATGAGTACTCCGACAAACAGGCTCACTTTTATCTAGAAAATCAAATGACGGGTAAAGCGCATCTTCATAAATCATTTTCTCCTTCCTGCCGTAAGCCAATCACAATCCATTGCAGTTTTCCATAACCCCACAGACAGTTTCGTTTTATAAACGATTAAAAACGTTTTAAACCGATATCTTCATGTCTTACAGTGATTCATGCCAACAGTGAGTTGCCGTGAGCGCAACACATCTGACAGGCCTGCGAGAATATAGACCAATATTTCCCAATCATCTGTACACGGTTTGCCTTGAAACTGTGGTACCCGGGGCTGCAGATAGCTGACGAGACAGGTCGGATGCTGTGCTCCGTCTGCTTCTTTTGGCGGTTACTGCCAAATACCGGTCTTCATTCGGCGTTGTAACTCGGCGGCGACCTGTACTGTAGCGTCTTTTGACATTTCCATCATCTTGGAATCTCTGCCAAAGCCTAGAGATGACACTTTGGACAATTCCAAGTTGCTCGGATACTTCCATCTGAGTACGCCCACATTCAAGGCGGCCGATAATTCTACCACGTAAAAAAATCCTCCACATGCGCCCTCTGGATCATAACTATTCAGTTATGGCACTGAGTGACTTACAGAACGCTTGTGAACAATTTTACTTCTTTGCCACCATTCCTTATATACCCCTCTTTTACAATCTCGTCGTTGTAACGTACTATCGGCGTCATCTGGTGGCTTCGTGTAATTTGCAAATTATTCTTGAAGATGTGTGTGATAATTCTACAGGTGAAATTTTTACTTTAGAGTTTAATTTCCATGTGATTCTGAATTATCCGTAATTTATGGACATGAGTGTTTATAAAACAGTTCCGTAACTGACTGATAACGCACAGACCAAACTGCTGGACCTAAAGAGTTGGAATTTTGCAGGGCGATTCTTCTTATAGTGTAGGGGTGCACTAAGAAAGATTTTTGAAAAATTCTTCTTAGATTTTTTTAAATTAAATTTTTAAGCTGTTTTTGTAACATTCTTTAAAGTTTGCATTTAAAATAATAATCTGAGGGTTACAAAATTTATATCACGAGAAAGATCATAAATCTTCCTTCAAAATGAAATCTTTTTCGAATCTTTACCTCCCTTTTCTGATTTATGGGGAATTTTTAAATATTATAAATCACGTGGTTTCTTTTCTTTTTGTGATACTTTAAATCAATTTATCGTCACGTGCATAGCAACGAAATTAATCGACAAAAAATATTTTTTTACTTGCAAATGCGGCAGACGATTGGACATTATCCGAAAAAATATTAAAATTCAGTGAAAGAAATGTTACTCAAACTGTACTATATTAACTGTACTGCATTCTTTAGTATGTTCTATTAGATTTAATTTGAATATTTTCTTCTACAATCTTTTGTCTATAAAAATATCCGTTATGATGTTTTTGTAAATATATTTTTGGGTTTTTTTGGATTAATAGAATACATTGACCGTTGTATGTATTATAAATATACTTTCCTGGCATTAACTGCATACATTGGCCGTTGTATTTAATATGAATGTACTCCGTAGCGAAGCACGGGTATTCAGCTAGTAGACTCATATCCATTTTGTAAACATGTCATAAAAATAATAATTTACAAAGAAAACCTTTCATTTTTGCAGATTACATAATTCAAAATGTCTTAATTTAAATACCAATTGAAAGCGACCTTTCTCTTTAAATTTTATTATTGTTTATTAAACCACTCGAAAGATGCTCGTGTAAGACCGATCGGCTAATGAGTGCTTGTGTCTACTTCCGTCCATTGTAAGTGTCTAAAACGCTACTATTGGCAGTTGGCGTCAGGAGCAATCTATGACACGGATGATGATGCCGTTTATCTATATAAAACAGTTCTGTAACTAACTGACTGACTGACTGACAGATAACGCGCAAACCAAACCGCTGGACCTAAAGGGCTGACATTTTGCATGGCGATTCTTCTTATAGTGTAGGGGTGTACAAAGAAAGATTTTTGAAAAATTCTTCTTAGATTTTTTAAAATTAAATTTTTAATATGTTTTTGTAATTTTTTTTAAGTTTGCACTTAAAATAATGATCTGAAGGTTATTAAATTTATATCACGAGAAAGATAATAAAAATTCCTTGAAAATGAAATCTTTTTTGAATCTTTACCTCCCTTTTCTGATTTTTGATGAATTTTTAAAGATTCATTTTTAGAATTTAATTTATTAAAGGCTGATGACGTGGTTTCTTTTCTTTTTGGGGTACTTCAAATTAATTTTGCGTCACGTGCATAAGAAAGAAATAAATTGACCAAAATAATAGTAAAATACGGAAAAGAATAAAATTTAACCTCTAAATTGAGATGGAAGATTTTTAATTCAAATTAGTATATTTTATGGATATTACACATACAAATTAATTGCATACATTGACAGTTGTGTTTTATTTCAATATTTTATACTACATTATTTTGTCTATAAAAATATCCAATACGATTTTTTTATAAACATATTTTTTTGATTTTTTTAAGCATTCATTGTTTACATTAACCTTTCTATTTAATTCGAATGTACTCCGTAGCGAAGCACGGGTATTCATCTAGTACTTCATAACTGTAAAGAATGCCCGCATCTTTTATTTTTTTTCAAAAATCCAAAGTTTCTATCAGCCTCTATTCTCGAGCAAAAATAATAGGAGACATTAGAACTAGAATACACCTCATACTTGAAAATATATGTAACTAACATCGATTCTACAGCCTTCCTGGATGGTTGGAAACTTGCCTTGGCTCACTGGCCATAGACGTATATTACTGAAGATTATTAATGTAGCATCGACACATGGTTAACCCTTTGCTCCCCGGTGTTCCAGATAGTGGAAAACACCAATCTTTACTCTCTTCTAAAACCGTCAAAATTCGGCGAAAAACTAAGCAATTAGCTTCATTTTTTACTTTGATCTACTCTTCTTGATAATACATGGCAGCGTGTCACAAGCCGATACATACCCTTGTTCCAGGGGCGTTATAAAAAAGAGCCATATTTCAGAGCCATAATTTAAAAATCATTTTTAAATACAAAAAAAATTGCTAGGAAAAAAATTCCTATGTTATTTTATTGGCTATACTCAAAACTATTTATTCTATATTATTTTAAATTTTTTATACCGAAACCATAGCAATAACGAAAGATTTTCAAAAGGTGTTCCATGATATGGAACACTGGGAAACTAGAGCGGTTTGCGCAGTAGAACACGTGTCTCTCTGTCCAGCTCAGCCAGTCCAAACCGGTTCAACTTCGACCGCATACCTCGAACAAAAGCCTTATGTCCAAAATCCTGTGCAGTACTAGTCCTTCGGGCTCCTCGTTGTTCGTCGATTGCCTAAGCAGCATCCTCTCATCCTCGAGTTTACTGTTCGTAAACTCGAGGAACTGCAATGTTGCAAAACTTGCAATGTTGGTTTTTGCTTTTTTCAGAAGGGACTGACGTGCTTCCAAAAATATCACGAAACAAAAAAATAGGTTAGTGAATATTTTTATGTGTAGGAACTGCTTTTGTATATAGGAACTGTAAATATTTATTTAAAATCATATATAATCAAGTTTTTTTAATTTTGTTTTTATTTGTGTTTTTTTTTTGTATATAAGAACTACTTTTGTATAAATAGGAACTGCTTTTGTATATAGGAACTGTAAATATTTATTTAAAACCATATATAATCAAGTTTTTTTGTTGTGCTTTAATATGTATGTGTGCGTTTTTTCTTTTGTTCGCTTCACCGCAATGCTCGCTCAGCCTCACTTTTCAAAGTCCTAGTTTCCCAGTGTTCCAGGTCATGGAACACCCTCGAAATCGAAACCGGAAGTGCAATCTTTATGAAATTTTAACTGTGTACTCCTTTAAGCCTAAACAGAGTGCCTACAAATGTTTAGATCAGAATTTCAACTTTAAAGGGTACTGGGAAGTAAAGGGTTAAAAACTGCCAAGCCAACACGTGCTGACTTTTATCTAGAAATATCTTAAGCTTGCCAAATTAAATTCAACTTTTAGACCTTTTTTATTAGCCCTTCCATGCCAAACACAGTCTGTACCGCTTGGGCAAACAGTAAACAGTTAAACAGAAAAGTACGAAAGTGCCTCAGAATTTCGACATATATATACACTGCTGGCCACTGTAAATGCAACACCCTGAAGGAAACATGCAAATAACATGAAATTTACAACATACATTAGCGGAGGTGAGATATGCAAATGATTAGAATTTCAGCGCAGACGCACATCACGCGCGCCTGTGACGCCACTTCAAAGCGCTATTTAAGGCTTGGAGATTTCGACGATTTCAAGTTCGGCAATTGTGTTTTTCTTGTGGTTTTTTCAAAAAAACGATCAATTATGCCTCGTCGAAAACAGTGATCATCTTTTGATCAGGTATCCGAGTTCGACAGAGGAAGGATAGTGGCCTACCGAGATTGTGGATTATCTTTCAGGGAAATCGGTAGTCGTGTTGGACGAAACCAAACAACTGTAATGCGGATATGTGATCGTTGGATGCAGGAGGGTACGACGGACCGGCGTGTTCGATCGCATCCACCTCAGCGCACCACTTCACGTGATGACAGGCAAATTGTGCGCATGGCAGTGACATAGCACAGCACATGCAGTCTGTAACGCATCATCCAGTGTCTGCGCGTACCATTCGACGCCGTTTACAGCAGAGTGGTCTGTCCGCAAGACGTCCATTGCTTTGTCTACCCTTGACGCAGAACCACACACGTCTCCGCCACCAATGGTGCGATGACAGAAGGATGTGGACGGCAGAATGGAATGAAATTGTCTTTACTGACGAGTCACGCTTCTGTCTGCAACACCACGATGGTCGCATTCGAGTCTGGAGACACCGTGAAGAGAGGATGCTGAACAGTTGCTTTATGCACCGCCACACTGGTCCTGCACCGGGTATTATGGTATGGGGCGGTATTGGATATCACTCTCGCACACCTCTAGTACGCATTGCCGGTACTTTAAACAGCCAGCGCTACATCTCCGAGGTGTTGGAGCCAGTTGTCCTTCCTTACCTTCAGGGCTTGCCCACAGCCATATTTCAACAGGATAATGCGCGACCACACGTGGCACGCATTGTCCAACGGTTCTTCGTCAATCGCCAGATTGAATTGCTTCCCTGGCCGCCTCGCTCTCCGGATCTTTCGCCGATAGAAAACATGTGGTCCATGGTTGCTCTACGATTGACCCAGATTCCATCCCCAGCTGCCCCAGCAGATCAACTTTGGCAACGTGTGGAAGCTGCTTGGTTTGCTGTACCCCAAGAACTCATCCAAAGTCTCTTTGAATCAATGCCGAAGCGTGTGGTAGCGGTGATCTCCAACAATGGCGGCTACTCTGGCGACTGATTTTGGCAGGAGCCACACTTCACAGAAGTCTATAAATTTAATCATTTGATACTTGGTCGACATGTTATCTACAAAATAAATTTTGTTATGATATCTCTTGTCTTTCTTGGTGTTGCAATTTGGATGGCCAGCAGTGTATATATATATATATATATATATATATATATATATATATATATATATATATATATATATATATGTCACGGCCCTTTCACCGCGCACCCTTTAAAACACTAATTACTCTAAATGCAGTCATAAAACAGTAGGCCAGTGAAGAACTAATACTTAATTAACATTTAAACACCTTTATTAATTAACAATTAATCGAATACCCAATTAACCCAGCTACATCGCCATTTTACCCCCTCTAGTCCTACAGACTGCCTCATCGTGGCGAGGGGGTGACCCTAGGCGGAGTGGGTGAAGTACGTCGGGAGTGTATTCTCCTGGTAGGGCCACCCAAGGCGTGAAGGCCACTCCATTATGTCCAGCTAAAGTCTATAGGCACCGAAGCTAAGTCAGTCTTCTGCTGCTGGTGCTCCAGGTCTCTGACCATAGAAGCTGCCCCTTACCCCATCCATGAATAGTTCACTCAGAGATTCTCATGCTGCCTCGATCGTTGCGCAGTCTAAAAAGGATCGCGCTCCAGGCTTAGGCAGAGGGCTTGGTTCGAAAAGTGATTTACAGTCTCCAAAGTATAACTCGTTGAAACTTCTCCAGATCAATATAAACGGTATCACTTCTAACGCCGCCAGAATTAAATTAGATCAAGTGTTCGATCTGGCCGAGATATATGGTGTGCAAATTATTGTTCTGCAAGAAAAAAAGTTGAAGTGTGACACTTACCTCAAGATTAAGGGTTATGATATTTATCGGACAGATAGACAAAATAGGAGAGGTGGAGGCTTAATGTTCCTCATCAGAGATATAAAATATCAAGGTATAAATATTAGCAACGAAATCACCGGTAACTCTAATTTAGAGATACAGGGTATAAAGATCAACTGGAGAGGAAACTACCTTAATATAGTTAACATGTATCAACCTCCTGATCTCAATAATATACCCCTTGACCTACAAAATCTTTTCCTGCCTAGAACTATTTGTCTGGGAGATCTTAATGCCAAGCATCATGTGTGGGGATCCTCTAGTGCTAATTCTAGAGGAAACGATTTGCTAAATATGGTCGATGATAAGGGTTTTGTGTTTCTTAATGATGGTTCTCCCACTCATTTTTCTTATAGCTACAATACGAAAGAGGCCCTGGATGTAACCATTGTTAGTCCTGACCTTAGCCCTGCCTGTAAATGGAGAGTGCTTGAGAACATTGGAAGTGATCACCTCCCAATCCTGTTTGAACTGAACAAGAGGCAACCTGCGTATTTGTTTAGCAATAGACGTTGGAACTTCAAGCGTGCTAATTGGCAGGCTTTCACTGATCAAACTGAAAGTTTGGTTTGTGCGAAACTTCTTACTATTTACCTAGAGACTGACTGGCTATCATTCAAGCGAATCATTTACAACGCTGCTGGTCAGTCCATTCCTAGGGGCAAATTCAAAAAGAAAAGACCTTACTTAACCAGAAAAATGCCTGCCCTGCAGCCTTTAATTGCAGAGAGAAGACAAATACTAAATGATCTGGATTCTGTCCATAGTGACGCCAATAGAATCAGACTAAATAGAGTGAATGCACAATTAAAAAAGATGTACGCCCAGATCAAGAGAGACAAGTGGAATGAACTTTGTGCTGGTCTGGACTCAAGATCTTCCAATAGTAAATTATGGAAGCTGGTGAAGGGTATTAGTAAACACCAGCCCCAATTCGAAAGGTGCAATACTATTCAATCTAAAGATGGCATCTTGGCTCAGAATGATGAACAGGCAGCTAATACTTTAGGAGAGCATTACCAATTAACGAGTAGTCTGAAATTTTCTGGTAACGACAGGTATGTTAAAACTAGGGCAAGCAATGTTGTTCATGGCTGCCGTAGTAATCATCATGACGGCCCGGTTATTTTCAGCAAACCCTTCTCGGCTCTGGAGCTTGACACTGCGATTTCGGGCTCGAATTTAAATACCTCGCCTGGGCCAGATGGTGTTCATGGCCAAATGATTTGTCATTTGGGACCACATGGAAAACAGAGACTTTTAGACATCATAAATGACTCCTGGAGACTGGGTAGTCTTCCACGAGATTGGAAAAAAGCAGTTGTGGTCCCTATTAGAAAACCTCACAAAGATATTACTTCTGCTGAGAGTTTTAGACCCATAGCCTTGACTTCCATTACCTGTAAAATTATGGAGAAAATGATTATAAAGAGACTTACGTTTTATCTAAATTCCCACAACCTTCTACCGATGGAACAATATGGTTTTAGAGAAGGCCACAGCACAACTGACCAGGTGCTTTATTTTAGCCAAAGAGTCAGAGACGCTCATAACATGAAACCTACAAATCATACCATAGCTGCTTTTCTTGACCTTTCTAGGGCTTTTGACAGAGTTTGGACTCAGAAACTGATTGCTAAATTGTATGATAATTTCGGTATACGAGGTAGAGCTCTGCCTTGGATTTATAATTTTTTGAGAGATAGACACATTAGGGTGAAGTTCAATGGTTCGACCTCAAATGGTTTTAAACTAACTCAAGGTGTTCCTCAGGGCTCGGTTTTGAGCCCTATCTTGTTCACACTCTTTACTGCAGGAATTGAAAAAGTCATTCCTGGGAAATGTGAAGTTGGACTATTTGCAGATGACATTGTTCTCTGGAGTTCCGGCTCTGATATTGGAAAGATTGAGGAGACTGTGAATCTGGCTCTGGCTGACATGTGGGGCTTTGCTGTTGAGCATAAATTATGTTTTAACCCCTCAAAGTCTACCGTGGGTTTCTTTACAACTAATAGAAAATTATATAATTTTCGACCTAGAATCCTGTTACATGGTCAGCCCCTAGAGGTGGAGAAACACCCAAAATATTTGGGCTTCATTTTGGATCCTGAGATTCTGGGTAATGGTCATCTGGATTATCTTACTATGAGAGCTAGGAAACGCATTAATATCCTTAAATACATCTCGGGTCGTGATTGGGGTGCAGATGCTAGTACCCTTAGAAACACATATGTTTCTCTTATTCGAACCATTTTGGAATACGGCTTTCCCATATTTTGTAGTGCTTCTGACTCAAACCTGCAGAGGCTTGAACGTGTACAACTCAGTGCTGCAAGGATCATCACAGGTCTTCGCAGTTCCTGCCCGAATGATATTGTACTTTATGAAGCTAATCTACAGTCTTTGAAACTTAGGAGAAATGCTTGTTTGGTGAAGTATTACAGTAAGCTCTCCAGTCTAGGCTTTCAGAACCGCACTTCGAAATTCCTGGGATCATGGAGCAGTAACCAGAGGCTCAAACGTGATAGTCCCTTTGGACAGGTTGTCTCTGGCAACCTTTTCGCCAGCTCTATAGAGCATCACAGCTTATCACAGATTATCGACCCTTCTGAGGGTCTCGATGGGGTTCACTTTCATGTTAACCTTCTTGTCCGGGTTAGCAAACAAATGGAATTGCCGTGCTACCTGAAACAGTTAGCTCTCGAAAGAATTAATAATGTCCCAATGGACACTGTTCAGTTGTATACGGACAGCAGTAAACTTGATGATGACAGATCGGGCAGTGGCATTTACATTAAATTTCGGGATCAGGAGTTAAAGATCAAGAGAAGAAATCCGGACTTCTGCTCGGTATTCCGAAGCGAGCTCATTGCAATTCTTGAAGGTCTGGACTCCATCATATCGCTTCCACGGTTTAATGATATCTGGATCTTTTCGGATAGTAGAAGTGCCATTCAGCATCTGGCTGACTGGCATAGTGTCAGGGACAGTGCTAGTGCAGACATCCTAAGGAAACTAAAACAACTCTCCCTTTCCCATCGGATCCACTTTCAGTGGATTCCGTCCCATGTCGATGTTGCTGGAAATGAGATTGCGGACAGTTTGACCAAAGCAGGTGCTGAAGAGGCCTTAACGACTGTCGCTTCTCTTACTTATTCGGAGCTTTTTTCTAAATGTAAGGCAAATAACAAGGCCATTTGGACGGTACCACCAGTACACACATGGTACCAGAGTAGGAGCCCAGGCGGCTCTTTGGTTCGGGGCAGCAGTAGACGAGATCAAACCACACTTCCTCAGTGGTCATCTGTCATCAATGAGTTTTATTGGTGGTAGTAAGCATTTCGAAATCTGCACTAAGTGTTCTACTGCTCAAACCTCCTCTGACCACATTTTATCCTGTCTGGGGCTCACCAGGCAGGACCTGGCTCAAGATCCTCTTTTGGTGCTGGACTTTCTCAGAGTGAACGAGCTTATGGACCTGATCTAGCTCTGCTGGTCATGGGGATGAAAAACAACAACAACAAACAAATCGCCATTTTCAACATCTCCCAGCTCACGCGACAGACGCACGTTCTGACTCTATCAAAGATTTCCCCAAACTGCGTAATTTCTTTCTCTCACGCTATATAAGGCGTAGGCTATCATCTAGAGCCCCTTCTCGAACATCCGATGGATTACGTAAGACAACGCGCGCTAGCAATTCGGTGACCCTGAACTCTCCGCTGCGAAAAACAGTCTACTTCCTGAATTGGAAAACACGCTAGGACTTTAATAGAAAATTACCGTTTAACGCACATTACTGTAATTAAATATAGCTTATGCTTCTATCATCATATATATATACATATATATATATATATATATATATATATATATATATATATGATAGAAGCATAAGCTGTTTTTCGAATATGGAATTCCGATGGATATCGATTCCATATATGGTTATCGATTCCATATTCGAATATTCATTCGAATATGGAATCGATGGATTTAGGAGGGTCGTACAGAACGCCATGCAGGATCTCAACGGCCTCCTGCCACTAACGCCCGAGAGAACAGACATGTTGTCAGGTCGGCCTTGCAGGATCGCACAGCCACATCACTGACCTTGAGTCACTAAATGGGCTTGTTTGCAGCACGAAAAGTAACCGCACGGACAGTGCGACGGCTGGAGCAGTTACGGACTGTCTGCACGGCGACCATTATTGTGGTTTCCCTTGACACCGCAGCATAGAGACACGCGGCGACAGTGGTGTGCCCAAAGACAAATCTGAATACAGGAGTGGCACCACGTCGCCTTTTCAAACGAGTCCGAGGAGATACATACCGAGTACCGAGGTGAACGCACGTGGACTGCTGGCATTCGATATCGTCCTACGGTCCCTGCACCTGCTGTGATGGAATGTGCAACCATTGGGTACACGACACGAACACCTCTTGTTCGCGTCGTCGGAAATCTGAACAGCCAGATTTACATTTCTCAAATCTCAAGGCCGGTGGCTGTGTCCTATCTTCGAGGCCTCGGAGACGTCATCTTTCAACAAGATAACGCAAGACCGCATGTTACCTTTCATGTCCTGACCTACCTCGACACAGAGGGTGTTCTCCAGATCTCTCACCCATTGAAAACATCTGGTCATGGGTTGCTGAGAGACTGCACTGCCACCGTTCTCCAGCCACTACGATTGATGAACTGTAACATAGACTTAGAACAACATGGAATGACTTGCTCGTATCTGTCGTCCAAGCCCAAGTTCGTTTCGATGCCTAACCGTGTTAGAGCCGCTTTAGCGGCCAGAGGCGGCAGCTGTCTGCACTAATTTTGGACCCTGTATACCCCCAAATTGCCTACAAATTTAATCATATTTTCTTCCTACTATGCTGTATGTGTACAATAACTAAACTTTTGTTCTTTGCGTTCCTCCCTGGTGTTGCAATTTTAATGGCATCAGTGTATATATATATATATATATATATATAAATAAAATTTAGAACGTTGCAACTTTAAATTACAAGTTTAGTTGTACTCAATTCAATTCATTGTTGAAATTAAAGATATCCAACGTTTTGGTATTTTTAATTTTTTTAGTATGATTTTCTATCATCTTCTAAAAATAAAGTGCAGTTTGCTCAATCAATATATATATATATATATATATATATATATATATATATATATATATATGTAATATAATCATTACATCTCGTTCTTAAAACGCAACCTGAAAAGGAAAACTAGCTCAAATTTACATGGCTGGAGCTAGACTCAGCCTGAAAGAATTTAAATTTTGAAGCAGTCGGGTCGAATCATTTTATTAGGAGCGATAGTAACATACGTCCTTTCATTTCAGATGCTCGGAGCGAAGTGTAACATCACCTTTCAACCTTACGCGCTAGAAGCGAGGTACATGTGGCTGTTGTTTTGACTTGTCAGCGGAATTTCGGGCTGGCGATGCGAACTCACGCCTTTCTCGGGACGTATACACGTGTAGAAATGCAACGTTTGCTATTTTATGGGAAGTTCTGTTGCTATGGGTTTTTAAAGCGTTAAAGTAATGTTACTGGGGATTGGATTTAGGAAAGGGAATTTAACTGATAGAATGGAGGGCCTAGTATTTAATTTATTACAAATCCCCCCCGAAAAAGGGAAAATCGTCACGTTGAAAGGTGACATTTTCACAACATAATACAGATGAACTATTATATAATGAAGTGAGTACAATTACAATCAAATATAATCAAAATTAACTACATTATACAATTACATGTCTCTGAATGCAACATTGGTGGAAAGAAGTCACGACAAACAGCAAGGTGGGTGAGAATTAAAACACATCAAGGTTACAGAGTCAAGAGCTTTGCCCATAACCCATCATAAATTAACTTAACCGAAACAAAACCAAAGTTAAATCTCTTGAATCTTTACTATAATACTAAACTCACTCTTATGACTTCGTTGCACCATCACACAAAATATATGAAATTAAAGGAATATACAATGAAATTTATAATGAACATTCAAAATATATGGAATTAACATAGTATGCAATAAGTTTATAATTATTATACAATGTGCAATGAAATTCAAATAACTGAAATATTATTGGCTAATATAATCTAAATAACTTTTTAATTAAATCAAAGTTCTTCATTCAATAATGAGTCCTAAAATAACGTATAATTCTTGGAGTCCTTAAGCTCAGTTCAAATTCAAGTTGTTATACATTGTTTATCAAATAAGTCCTTATTGTATGTGGTTTATATTCAGTGTTTACATTTTACACATGATTTCAAAACTTCATCGTTTACACCAATTATACATCGATCTCCATTTTTCGTATTCCTAATCTCGAATACTTACATAAATTTTAAAATAATTCACAATATATAATTCAGAAGATATTTCAATAAGTTCAAGTTCAAAACAACATTACTTTAGACAATATTATTACAAAATTGATTTCTTATATTATTCTGAAAGTTTCACTTCAATTCAGCATAGATTTAGATACCTGTCAAGTTTTTTAACAATACATAAGATCATAAATTAAACAATTCAAAACAACTTGTTATAAATCCTTAATTAAGTAAATGGGCATCATTTTCACATTAGGTAATTTTCAAAAATATTATGTGCTTTAACATCGTCACTTGTTTCACTTCAAAATATTCATATTCTAAAATCATTGGTTCCAATCATGACATAAGTGACAAACCTGGAGTTGAAATGGGCTATCCTCTGTGATGTCCAACGTGAAAGATTGTTAGTGATCACGAGGGTGCTGTGATGCAAAGACAGCAAGAGGCTCATCCCTCTGCGGGAGGAACTACCCCTTGTGCTGGCAAAAGGTTTCTCCGGTGTCAACAAAAATAACAACTCAGATCATCAACATACTTGGCAAAATTAGGGGTAACCTGTGACATGTCATGTTAGCCCTAACATTGACAAAATTTTTCTTTAACTTAGCACATCAACATTTTCTTTTTAATAAATATTCTTTTAATATAATTCAGATGGTAATTTGTGGAAGGCAAACTAGCATCAAAATTTCTCTAAATATGATTATCTACGAAATTTAGGTAGGTATCCGAATCCATCAAAGTTAGGTTATCTACATCATGCGTCAACAGCAATCTTCATTGGGTTATCGAAATATTGTAAGATTATCGGAGTCATAGTCAGGTAGTTATTTGAGTCACAGTTGGGTAGTCTTAATCATCACAGATAGGTTTTTTTTCTAACACTATTAATTTCTACTTGGGATCTTGGGCGTTTTGGGGTTTACTGTTATTAAAATAGGAATTTTACTTTTTCTAGTTGCTGATCGAAAATTATCTGCAGGGTTGAAAGGTCTTCATCTGGTACAGTGTACAATTTCCGAGGTTTTCTTAGTGAGGGAATTGGGTCTGTTAATTTCAAAATTTACTCTAGAAATTTCTTTCAAAATTTTATATGGACCAGAATAAGGGGGAGTAAGTTTAGGAGTATTTGGGTAACGAAACTCTTCGTACATTACTATATCAACTACCTTAAATTTAGATTCCTCAAAACGAGTGTCATATCTCTCTTTATTTACTTCATGATTTTTTATACTTCTCTGTTTAGCAATCTTCCTCGCTTCTTCAATTGGTGGGTACATGTCTTGATCATCAAGTAAATTTTTGTAGGGTGGTTTTCCATGCATTAAATAAGAAGGGGGAAATTTTGTTACGGTATGGGGTGTGTCGTTATATTTATTCGTTATTTCACGTAATAATTTTGTCCAGGAGACTTTACCAGGGTGTGAATTTAATTTACATTTAAGCCTAGTAATCAGGGTCTGATTTACTCTTTCATTTTTTCCGTTTGTTTGTGGTCTATGCGAAGTAGTTAGCAATTGTGTAATATTATTGTTTCTCAAAAAATGTTTAAATTTGGAGGAAGTAAAAGCACTATTTCTATCACTTAAAATTTTCTTAGGTACTTGGTGTTGAAAAATTTGTGTTAAACAATTAATATAAGTATCTGTATTTTCATTTTTAGAAGCAAAGGTCCATATATACCTCGTGGCATGATCTATAACTATGTGTAAATATTTCTTTGTGGACTCATAATAATTTAAGCCACTAACAGTGTCTATGGCAAGAATTTCAAAGGGTTCACTGGTAGGGGGTAACATTTGTAAGAGACCAAATCTTTTTTGTCTAGACTTCTTATTTAATTGACATACTTCACAATGTTTCACATAGTTACTCACATCTTTAGTTATGCCAATCCAATAATATTGAGGGGATATCAGATTTAACATTGCCGAAACTCCTAAATGTCCATAATTAACATGGGCTTTTTCTAATAACTTTAAACGTAAAGAGAAGGGCACAACAATTTTCATTAAACCTTGTTTTTTAATTGTCCATACATTATTAACTTTTTTAAACTTCTTACCGTTTATATTATCTAAATTTTGATGATGCTCGATTTCTTGCAATGTCAACAATGGGTCACGTTCACGTAAAGTTACATGGTGAGAAATTGGGTTTCTAGTTAACATATCGGCTTCATAATTTGTAGAACCTTTTTTCTATTTAATGTCAAAATCGTACATGGAAAGTTTAAGTGACCATCGGAATAATCGGCCAGTTGGGTGTTTAATACTTTTTAACCAGACAAGTGCAGCATGATCCGTATGAACGGTAAAATGAGTCCCATGTAAATAACAATAATATCTATCAACAGCATCAATAATTGACAAGCATTCCAGCTCGGTAATGGCATAATTTTGTTCATAGGTTCTAAGTTTTCGAGAATGATAGGCTATGGGATGCAAACTTCCATCAGGGTGCTGTTGTTTTAAAATTGCGCCTACCGCTTGTCCAGACGCATCCACGAAAATATGGCATGGGTAATTTGGGTTATAAATAGATAAAACAGGTTTAGATATTAGAGCGTCTTTTAAATCCTGAAAAGCTTTCTGGCAATCATCTGTCCATTCAAATTCAGTGTCTTTCTTCAATAATTTATTCAATGGTACTCTTAATTTAGCATAGTTGGGAATGAATTTATTATAAACATTTACGCTACCTAAAAATCTTTGTAAGTCTTTAACATTCCTGGGAGGTTGAAGTTTCTTAATAATTTCTATATTAGCGTTACTCGGGTGATAACATCCCTTTTCCACTTCATATCCCAAAAATTTTATTTTCGTTTGGGCAAATTGGCATTTTGAAAATTTTAATTTTATGTTTTCTTTTTTCACAAATAGAGAAAATAGTTTTTTAAATGCTCTAAGTGTTCTTCGAAAGAGTCTGAAAATATAATTATATCGTCAAAATAGTTGAGCGCAAATTTAATTTGGTATTTATTTAAAATTTGTCTGAGTGTTCTTTGGAATATGGCAGGAGCGTTTTTCCAACCAAAAGGTAATCTTTTCCATTCATATAAGCCAAAGTTTGAGGTGAAAGCTAATTTTTCGGTATCTTTTTCATTTAATTTAATATGCCAGTAGCCACTCGCGAGATCAAGGGTGGAGAAAATCTTAGCATTGGTTAGTTGATCTAAAACTGCGTCGATTCGGGGAATTGGTTCCGAGTCCGTTTTTGTAATACTATTTAGTTTTCGGTAATCGATACACATTCTGGATTTAGAATTTTCATCTTTCTTGTAAGCCAAGGTAATTGGGGAAGCATAGGGTGAATGAGATGTTTTTATTAAACCTGCAGCTAAAAGCTCGTCTATTTGCTTCTTAATTTCGGCATTATCTTTTGGGGACGCCCTGTATGGACGAAGGGAAATTGGTAGTTCAGAATTCAAAATTACTCTTTGTGGTTCAAGACGTATACATCCAATATCATATTTCTTTTTTGCGAAAATATTATTATACTCATTCAATATTTTGTTCAATTGAACACTTTCATCATCAGTAACATTATTTTCATTTTCAATTTTATAAAAACGAGTATCACAATTTCTATTATATTTAGTATCAAGATTTATAGTATTATGAGAACAAGTATGTGGCACATTAGGATTATCATATGTTAAAAATATATAGCAATTATTAGTAACATTTTCCAAAGACAAAGTAGATGAAATATTATTTTTTCCTTGGTAAACACAAAAATTTTTAAAATCCAAATTAATTTTAAATAGATTAATAATTTCCGACGATAAAATTGCATACTTTAAATTTGTTTCAATAACATAAAAATTAACAAATCTGTTCAACTTACCGATTCGGCACTTTGTAGAAATTATTTTATCAGTTTTTATTTTACCTGCGAGGGTACTGACCTGTGAATTGTCCGATGGAAGAATTTTCACATAATATTTAATTTTATCATATACAGTTCGAGAAATAATGTTAATGGTGCTATCTGTATCTATCAGGCCGATAATCAGTTCAGTACCGATTTTTAGGTGTACGGTGAACATCCGTCATTGTCGCTGTTCTGTCACGTTGCTGTTATAGTTGTTTGCATGTTGTGGAGACTGGAACCGAGTCCTAGGACGTTCCTCTTCTCGAAAATTCTGGGGCCATCTATGCCATGGTCGCGGTTGTTGGTGCCGGAATCTAGGTGACTCGTGTTGTGGGAATCTGTCATAGTCATCTCGCCGATCGAACGGTCTGCGAAAACCGGACTGTTGGTTACGCAAGTCTCTATTATGTTGTTCTTTCCTCTTATCTTCGTAGCTGTTGATCATTTTCCTCGCAAGGGAAATCCACTCAGTAGTTGTACCAACGTTACTTATTAAAAATAAATCCCTGTATCTTGTCGGCAATCCGTCTGTGAGACCTTGAATTATAATTTCTTCTTCAAGTTTTAATGCTTTACCGATATTAATTTTCTTTTTAAAATAATCATTTATATTTTGACTTCCAGAAAGGCTCAACCTGCTGAAATCTTCGAATGAAAACTGTTTTTCTTCTGAGAAATAATCACTGATTTTTATTTTAACTTCATCCCACTTTTGTGATTCTATTAGGTTTTCGATGTAAAATTCCAAAGCCTCATCCGATAGAAAATCCGGAAATATTTGTAGTTTTTCTTCTTCCGTCAATTCAATAGTCTTTTTCTCGAAGAATTTCAACCAGTTATTAATTTTGACCAAACCATTAGGGTTATATTTCGGAAGATTACTTAATAGATTTGGCGAAGATATAGCACTGTTTTCCAATAATTGTTTGTCGTAAACTCCAGAATTATCCCCTTGTTTTTCTTCAGGTTGGTCAGAGTCACGATGATCAGCCAATTTTTTATTTAAATCTTTCGTTGTCATTTTCGAAAAGGGAAATCAAAACTAGGTCATTTCATTTTCAAGTGCTACGCTGGCGAACTCCTATTGCGCTTCTCTCAAGGTCGGTATTTCACGCGCACACACATAGTCCAAGGCAATGGATTCGAAGTCCGTTGAGGTTGATACGCACATGAAGAATCGCTTTCGGCTCTATGTAATATAATCATTACATCTCGTTTCTTAAAACGCAACCTGAAAGGAAAACTAGCTCAAATTTACATGGCTGGAGCTAGACTCAGCCTGAAAGAATTTAAATTTTGAAGCAGTCGGGTCGAATCATTTTATTAGGAGCGATAGTAACATACGTCCTTTCATTTCAGATGCTCGGAGCGAAGTGTAACATCACCTTTCAACCTTACGCGCTAGAAGCGAGGTACATGTGGCTGTTGTTTTGACTTGTCAGCGGAATTTCGGGCTGGCGATGCGAACTCACGCCTTTCTCGGGACGTATACACGTGTAGAAATGCAACTTTTGCTATTTTATGGGAAGTTCTGTTGCTATGGGTTTTTAAAGCGTTAAAGTAATGTTACTGGGGATTGGATTTAGGAAAGGGAATTTAACTGATAGAATGGAGGGCCTAGTATTTAATTTATTACATATATATATATATATATATATATATATATATATACAGTTAGCTCTCTGTTTAACGACTTTCAAGGGACCGTGAAAATTCATCCTTAAGTAGAGATCGCCCTTAAATAGAATTTATGAAAAATAACATTTCCTATAACGTCGGAGGAGCCGGGACTGAGAAATATCGTCTTTAAATAGAGATCGTCGTTATGTAGAGCGTCGTTAAACAGAGAGCTAACTGTATATATATATATATATATATATATATATATATATATATATATATTATATATATATATATATATATATAGTAGAATCTCGATCTATCGTTTTTCAAGGGACCGATTGAAATGAACGATAAATGCGGAAACATAACAAAGCAATATGATCGTAGGGACCGAATAAAATGAACGACACATACGGAAAAACGATGGATCCGAAAACGATCGATCGAGATTCCACATTATATATATAATCATCAAAATAAAGCTCAAAAAGGAAATGCATAAAAGTATAAATATAAAATCCCACACAAATACCCTATTTAATTCAACTCTTGTAAAACATGAGTAAAATAATTTTCCTCGATGTTTTAAACTGTTAGTTTTTCGATGCAAACTTGATTGTGATTGTAACGGAGAATCGGCTCGTAAGAATACAAAGTTTCTCTTGAAAGGGAATAGAACACAGATATAACATGCAAATTTTCCCTAGGAGTATCAACCAAAAACGGAATTAAGCAGCTGAACTCTCTTGTCCAAAACACTTAAAGAGTAAAACGAAATAACCCAGACATGCATAAACTTTGTATATTTTTTTCAGACATGTTTTATATGTAATCAAGTTTGATTTCCACAAAACTCATTGAGGATTTTTGGACGTTTTCCAGATGTTGGTATTATAAGTTGCATCGGAAATGCAGAGATAGTTTTAAGACCCAATATTTGTTACGTTAATATTTTAATGTTGAACTTTTTTTTTCAAAGTTAATCTATATATATATAAAAATGGATGTTTGTTTGTTCGTATTTTATGCGCTGCCGTACCGTTCATCCGATTGCGATGAAACTTGGTCAACTTATTGCTTGAACTTCCGAGAAGGTTATAGACTATTTTCATCCCGCTACGACGTTCCATGCCCGAATTATGTTAGAACACGTTTGCGCGGTATCAACGGATATTTTTGTTCAAAGCCATTGTAACATTTCAATGTTGCCAATTAAATTATATCATTTCCGTAACAGTAAATAGACATGAATTAAAAGCGTGATTTATTCATATATTGGCGCATGCAAGAATGAGTTTGATATATTATTTTCATATATGTGGCAACGCCGGAATATTTCTTTTTAAAAATGAAAATATAAGGATGGAAAGTCATTCATTTTTAATGAATGTGTTATCTATCCATTTCATGAATTGAAACTATCCCAAGCTACCTGTATAAACTCAAATATACTAAAGGGCATGTTCACTTATCTAGAAACACGTGCGTTTAGCCTTGACGCGAAAGTTTATATAACTGAAGTGACATTGAAACATACCAGATAATTTAGTTTTTAGAAAGAATTACAATCATGAAATACGTGTATATTATGATTAAGAAAGTCTTAAAGTGGCATTGAAACGATTTAGTTTTGAGAAAGAATTCCGAGCATGAAATACGTGTATATACTTTTTCTATAATAATTTTCAGAGTCACTGTGTTTTAATATTGAATCTGATCTCAATCCACTCAAACATTATTGATTATTTTTCTATAACAATATATCCATTCAAACGTTATTGACTAGCTGTAAATTAATGCTTTAAAATGCCCCAAAAGAGGATAGCAACTTTTAATCCTGCAGAAGTAAGGGCAAAATGTAAAAGATTGTTGAGAAATGAGCAATGTGATGAAAAAAAATCAGAAGAGCGCGAAGGCAGCAGAATTCGAAATGTAGTGATCCGAATCAGTGAGACTGATGAAGAAACTTATAACGCGTCGAACATACGATCGTTTTGGAGCATCGACATGGAAAGGAGAGGAAAGTGATAAACATTGACAGCACCGACAACAAACTAATGCTATTTGCTACCGCAAAAGAATTTTAGCGAAAACTTTAGAACATCATAACACGAGGCTAATCATTGAAAAAAAATAATAACAGAAACTGAATCCCGAGTGAAGCCGGGTAATACATCTAGTATGTTATAATATTTTTTTTTTATGTTAAATCAATCATTTTTTATGTTAAATTTTATGAGCAATATGCTTAGACTTTATCAAGTTTCAGATCTTTATCTTGCATCACTTTTTGGAAAATATGCTAAAAAATACTAGTTTTTAGTTAGCTTTTAGTTACTCGTTTTTAGTTACTGTCCTAAAGTACATTACTTTAAAAAGGATTCATTAATAATACGAAATCCTTTTACAAAGGGATTTTAGTTGCAGTTCGTTTACAGATTTAAAGTATTTTTCTCATTATCATTTGTAAAAGTATTTAAACTTGATATAAACTTTGCTTATTTCCGAAGAACTTTCATGAGTTAGAGCTTTTTAAAATATCCCATTACTTACAAACAACTAAGATGTACTGTACCTTCACAATACAAATTATAGCCCTCCATTCTTAAACATTACTGTTCATAAATTTCAGGCAAAACTCGAGTAATTAATGGCATCATTAATGCTAGACGTGTAAATTGATCATAATTAGTTCCTCTTTCAAAAATGTATACAAATTTCTTGAATAGTATATTGTACTGAATTAATAACTCCGAAAATGTATAAAATTCCGGTTTGTAAACTTAAGTAAATAAGCGAAAATTTGTTTCATTGTAACAGTCAGATTAATAAAGTGTATGAAAAGTGTTTCCCTCCTTCTTGTAATGCGGCTTTGGAATATAACTTTGATTCCTATTAAAATAAATTAAATCAAACAGTATTTTACGTGTAAACATGTTTATGACCTTTTATAGAGCTTAAACCAAAATTTTTAATCTTATTTAAAGGTTTAAAAATGCAGCGCGAAAGTGCATTTCGAAATATATAATTTTTGTCAAAGAAAATTACATTAATTATTTGTTCATACGTTAAACACACAGAGGAACACATCGGAAAATTTCACTTGATATAAAGTATTTAGAATGCATAGGCGACAGAATAAAAATAATTAAATCCCAAACAACAGTTGAATTTAAAAGCTATAACAATATCTGTGACGTATGCTTGCGTAGAAAAGCAGAAAACGACAGTATGGTAAACATTAGAGTCGGTTCTGATTCACTGCAAAATTTCCGTTATACAGTAAAACCTCGTTTATACGGCCCTCGTTTTCCGGATCTCCGGATTATCCGGATCATACTTGTACACTTTTTTTTAATGTTCCCATTAGATAATAACTTTTAATTATGATAGCAGGAATGTAACTATGAGTACGCTAAATATTGTTTTTGGAACGAAGTTCTTTTACGCGGCTTACAGTAGAGTGAACTGGCAGGAATCGTCACGTAACGAAAAAGAGTTATGCCTCCTTCATAAGAGCTTTTTCTCAAGGACTCTCTAGCTGAATGGTTATCGCATCGGACTATCGCACTACGGAGCGAGAGGTTCCTGGTTCAAATCCCCGCACAAGCGCTGGCCGTTTCTATTCCCACTCATTCTTGGAATAGCGCAGTCTATATATATATATATATATATATATTATGTATAAATATATAAATATGTATATATATTATATATATATGTATAAATATATATATATATATATATATTATATATATTTTCTTGTTTCTTTATGCTCTGTATTTGTTTTGCATCCCGGTATTTCTGTTTTCCCTATTACCTGCTGTAATTGTTCATAATCTGCCATTAGAAATAAAGAAAAATATATTATATATATATATATAAATATACATATATATATATATATATATATATATATATATATATATTATGTATAAATATATAAATATGTATATATATTATATATATATGTATAAATATATATATATATATTATATATTTTCTTGTTTCTTTATGCTCTGTATTTGTTTTGCATCCCGGTATTTCTGTTTTCCCTAGTACCTGCTGTAATTGTTCATAATCTGCCATTAGAAATAAAAAAAAATATATTATATATATATATAAATATACATATATATATATATATATATATATATATATATATATATATATATGTATATTATGTATAAATATACATATATATAAATATACATATATATATATATATATATATATATATATATATATATATATATATATATATATATATATATATATATATATATATATATATATATATATATATATATATATATATACTAGCTGAAACCCGTACTTCGCTACGGAGTACATTCAAATTAAATACAACGGTCAATGTATGCAATTTATACCAAATATAAATATATATTATATGATAAATACGACGATCAATGTATACAATTGATGCAAAATATATATATATATATATATATATATATATATATATATTTAAAAGAAAATCGTAAAGGATAATTTTATAGACAAATAATGTAGAAGAAAATATTAAAATTAAATCTAATATAAAGAATACTAAAGATATAGTACAGTTAATATAGTACAGTTTTTAGAACATTTCTTTTACTGTATTTTAATATTTTTTTGGATAATGTCCAATCGTCTGCCGCATTAGCAAGGAAAAAAAATATTTTTTGTTTATTTAGTTGTTATGCACGTGACGATAAATTTATTTAAAGTACCAGAAAAAGAAATCACGTGATCGGCATTTAATAAATTAAATTCTAAAAATTAATCTTTAAAAATTCACCAAAAATCAGGAAATAGAGGTAAAGATTCGAAAAAGATTTCATTTTAAAGGAAATTATATGATCTTTCTTTTATAACCCTCAAAGTATTATTTTAAATGCAAACGTAAAAAAAGTTTAAAAAACAGCTTAAAAATTTAATTTAAAAAAATCTAAGAAGAATTTTTGAAAAATCTTTCTTAGTGCACCCCTACACTATTAGAAGAATCGCCATGCAAAATTTCAGCCCTTTAGGTCCAGCGGTTTGGTCTGTGCGTTGTATGTCAGTCAGTCAGTGAATGAATGAATGAATGAATGAATGAATGAGTCAGTTACGGAACTGTTTTATATATATAGATATATATATGAATGAATGAATGAATGAATGAGTCAGTTACGGAACTGTTTTATATATATAGATATATATATATATATATATCTATATATATAAAACAGTTCCGTAACTGACTCATTCATTCATTCATTCATTCATTCATTCACTGACTGACTGACATACAACGCACAGACCAAACCGCTGGACCTAAAGGGCTGAAATTTTGCATGGCGATTCTTCTTATAGTGTAGGGGTGCACTAAGAGAGATTTTTGAAAAATTTTCTTAGATTTTTTTAAATTAAATTTTTAAGCTGTTTTTTTTACTTTTTTTAAGTTTGCATTTAAAATAATAATTTGAGGGTTATAAAATTTATATCACGAGAAAGATCATAAAAATTCCTTTAAAATGAAATCTTTTTCGAATCTTTACCTTCATTTCCTGATTTTTGGTGAATTTTAAAGATTAATTTTTAGAATTTAATTTATTAAATGCTGATCACGTGACTTCTTTTCTGGTACTTTAAATAAATTTATCGTCACGTGCATAAAACTAAATAGACAAAAAATAATTTTTTTTTTCTTGCTAATGCGGCAGACGATTGGACATTATCCAAAAAAATATTAAATACAGTAAAAGAAATGTTCTAGAAACTGTACTATATTAACTGTACTATATTCTTTAGTATTCTTTACATTAGATTTAATTTGAATATCTTCTTCTACATTATTTTGTCTATAAAATATCCCTTACGATTTTTTTATAAATATATATATATTTTACATCAATTATATACATTGATCGTCGTATTTATTATATACTAGCTGAAGTACCCGACGATGCCCGGGATTTTAAGAATGTTTGTTGTTAACCAAATCAATTTAAAAATTAACACAGTATAAATAACATAAAAAATATATGTGAAATGTTATACACGTCTCAGATTTTCAGCCTTTCATCATTGTAATACTAAAATCTGAAAAGTAAAAATGTCAAATTCTCTAATGTTTGTTAACCAAAATTAATTTAAAACTAAGCACAGTATAAATAACAGAAAAAATCCTTGTGAAATCTATAAATATATAAATTTATAATAAAACTCCTCAGAATTCAGCTAGAATCAGCCTTTCATCATTGGGGTAAAAAAAAGAAGCTGCAATTACAGGTTCAGCAGAAATTTCCAATAGAACAATGATATGACTGCAGCGTTGCCTCTTAAAAAATGAAGTGTTTGATTGAGGGCTGCAAACCATTCAACTCCTCTCCACATTTAACTCCTATAAACATCCTCTACATATTAAATTCCTTTTCTCTCCATAATAAACTCCTCAGAATTTTGGTATATTCAGCCTTTCATCATAGTACCACTAAAAACTGAAACATCCTCTCCAGAAATATAAATTTATTAATTTCAATAATTAAACACACACAAATATATAAATTACGTAAAAGTTTTTTAACCAACATTTGAATAATTCCGTAAATGAAAAAGCATATGAAAATAAAGATAAGAACTTCCGGAATCGAAATTAATTACCCTTAATTTTTAATTAATAAAAAACCAACATAATATGAATAAAAACGATAGTTGTTTAAAACCATATGAAAATAAAGCTATTATAAAGATAATAATAAAAAAAGCATAAAAAAATAATGCTCGCGCATGAAGTTAACGTTACGATATAAAGATAGTAATAATAATATAAACCGCGTGCATAAAATATTTAGCTTTTCAAGCGAAATAATTAATTTTTAGAAAAAAACTACTTTTAATCGAGAAATTAAATACATTGCACAAAATTTTGATTTTACCAACTTTCCACCCTACAATTTACACCCTACTTCTTTTAAATAGGGTGTAAATATAAAGTTTTAACAGCCAATTGAATGCCAGTTAAAAACGATTGTTGTTTAAAATCATAAAAATTACGCTTATTATAAAGATAATAAAAATAAGCATAGGAAAATAATGTGTGCACATGAAGTAAACGTTACGATATAAAAATAGTAATAAAAATCTATATATATAAAACAGTTCCGTAACTGACTAACTGACTGATTGACTGACTGACATACAAAGTACAGACCAAACCGCTGAACCTAAAGGACTGAAATTTTGCATGGCGATTCTTCTTATAATGTAGGGGTGCCTTATAAAGATTTTTGAAAAAAATTTCTTAGATTTTTTAAAATTAAATTTTTAATCTGTTTTTGTAACTTTTTTCAAGTTTGCATTTAAAATAATAATTTGACGGTTGTAAAATTTATATCACGAAAAAGATCATAAAAATTCCTTTAAAATGAAATTCTTTTCGAATCTTTACCTCCATTTTCTAATTTTGGTGAAATTTTAAAGATTAATCTTTACAATTTAATTTATTAAACGCTGATCATGTGATCTTTATCTGGTACTTTAAATAAATTTATCGTCACGTAACAACGAAATAGACAAAAAAAATTTTTTTTTTCTTGCTAATGCGGCAAACGATTGGACATTATCCAAAAAATATTAAAATACAGTAAAAGATATGTTCCTCAAACTGTACTATATTCTTTAGTATGTCCTATTAGATTTAATTTCAATATTTTCTTCTACATTATTTTGTCTATAAAAATATCCCTTACGATTTTTAAAAAAATATATTTTTTGTCTTATGGTTAGAATACTAAAAGTTTAAAATAGTGGCGCCATCTACTGAACACCTGTGAATCGAGAAAAAGTTGTTGGTTATTTATTAATTAAAAATATTGGAAAGTTCTTGTGGATCTGTAAATATACATGTGGTAACAGTTTTAAAATTTATAAATTATCAACCTACACAGGTGATAATTTATCCGGCGTTGCCCGGGATTTTAAGAATGTTTGTTAACCAAAATCAATTTAAAAACTAAGTACAGTATAAATAACATTGAATAAAAAGCATGTCAAATGTTATACGCATGAATAATAAGAAAACCCAACATAAAAAACCATAAATTTACAATAATTTCTTCAGAATTCAGCTAGATTTAGCGTTTCATCATTGGAGCAAAAAAACCCTGAAAAGTAAAGCATAAAATATATACATTATAATAACCACTAAAAGCTGAAAAGGAAAATGTCAAATTGTCTTTAGGAAAGTAAAGAATTTTGAAAAGTAAAGCTGAAAAGTAAAAATGTCAAATTGTCGAATGTTTGTTAACCAAATCAAATTAAAAACTAAATACAGTATAAATAACATAGAAAAGATTTAGCCTTTATCATTGGACAAAAAAGCCTGAAAAGTAAAACATAAAATATATAAATTTATAATAAACCTACCAAAATCCATTAAAAACTAAACACAGTATAAATAACATAGAAAAAAAAGTATACGAAATGTTATACACATTAATAATATGAAAAATAAAATAAAATAAAAATAATAATTTTTAAAATAATAAAATAAAATAAAAATAATTAAAAAAATAATAAATAAATAATAATAATAATAATAATAATTTAAAAAATAATAAAATAAAAGCTGAAATAAAAAAGCCTCTATAAAAAGCTGAAAATACAGGTTTAGCAAAATGTGAACGATCCGTATTTGAACCCGCGGCGTGTAGCGTGGTAAATGAACGCTTTTACTGAATGCGCCACAATGACATGCTACTTTGTTGCGTAAAGAGGAAAATATTTGACGAAGTTCACTGGAAAGTTGCTATAGGTTGGTGAATATACATGTATTTATGGAGTGAGAGGAGTTTTAAGTCAGAAATAAGTTAGCAGGATAGAAGCTTAGTCTTCAACTCTTCAATAGACACAAAGACATAAGCGAGGGGGGTTGTAGTAGCGATTAAAAAGATCTCGTGACACTTAGCGTGGTTGATTCGAATTTTCCATCGCGTGTGGTAGTGTCAATATGCCGTTGGATCCGATTTATTCTAGAGTATAAAATCTGACTTGAAAGATTATTATTTTCATTTATTATTCTGGTTTAATATATAACTTGAAACTTTTGATTTTATTTATTTTATCTTTTCGCTCGCTATTTGCCAGCTAACCCTAACGCGGACGCCATATTCAGAGGGGTGATTCCACAAAGTGTAACAGCTTACATTTAGTTTCAAAATTCTTGGTTTTTTATTAATTAAAAATCAACGGTAATTAATTTCGATTTTGAAGTTCTTCAGACCCTCGGCTGTTTTAAAGACGCCTGTATGTAAAATTTCACGATCGTTGCTCCTAAACTGTGGATTTCTATACAATTACAGAGATACAAACATTCATTTTTATATATTAGATATATTGGCATTAATTGCATACATTCACCGATGTTTTTACTTTGAATGTACTCCGTAGCGAAGTGCGGGTTTTCAGCTAGTATATATATATATATATATATATATATTTTCTTGTTTCTTTATGCTCTGTATTTGTTTTGCATCCCCGTATTTCTGTTTTCCCTAGTACCTGCTGTAAGTGTTCATAACCTGCCATTAGAAATAAAAAAATATATTATACATATTTAAATATACATATATATATATATATATATATATATATATATATATATATATATATATATATATATATATATATATATATATATATAAATATAACCAATAGAAATCTACATATTAAATCACGTTTAGAGTTGAAAAAATAACGCAAGGAACTTTGTTCCTAACGGGGGTTCCCCGACCGCGCAATTTTTTTATTTCGATTAAATGTACAGTACCTGCAAAGATTGTATAATAAATTATGCTGATAAAAGGCATTTTGTTGAGTTTAATAAAACTTTATTAGAATGTCACAGCGCGTTGACGGGGATTCACATGTGGCGTGACCGTGTTCATTTAAACACCACACGTGTTTGAAACAGACGACAGTGGACCAATTTTTTTGTTAAGAAATGATGTGAAAAGTTATTTTTACCACGTTCTTATTAACTAGCTTTCTTGTTTGAATGCTTGTCCAGTAAAAATCTTGCAATCAATTTTTAACTGACTTCCAGACTAGCTACACATTTGAAACTTTTAGGTTCTACTTTGAACTGGTCGTGGGGAAATGTTCCGACGAAGGATAAAACATTTAGAGAGAAATTTGGTAGGATTGCAGTTTAGGCTTTTTGCCCCTTGATTTTTTGGCGCCAATAGTGCCCCGGAATTTGGTCGCCAAGAATGCGAGTTTTCTCATTCGTTCGCCAATCTTGTTACTCCTGCAGATTTCTGATGTGTTTGTATGTGATTATTTTGCGACGCATATATCACGATGGATGTTTATCGCCGCAATCTTAAGGCTGTGATGTACTAAGAAAAAAAATCGTATTTCCCCTTTTCCTCTTCTTGCAGACTCTTGTGGTGGGAAGAGTCCAGTTGACAGTTCGAGAATTCCACCCCCTTTAGGATTGACATTTTGAGGGATTGTAATGGCTCTCTCTCTATAGGGGGGATTAAGCGCTGCCCCCAAATTTTATTTAAAATATATTTTTGTCAACTATTTACAGGTACATAAATGCTGATAATCCAATAAAATTGGTATTGTCAGATAGCCTGAACTTTTCTACAAAGTGATATAGGATTCATTTTATAAATTTCGTCCACCGAAGGAATTTATGAGCGTTTAAACACACTATACCAGATTTTCCCCCGAATAATTTAAATTTTAAATTATTAATTGCATTTTAAGGGGATAGTGGACCTTTCAAAACGATTTTTGAAATTTTTACCACAGAGATATGAAATTTTGTATATATATTCATTAAAGTATAACAATATTAAACACCTTATAAAATTTTATAAATATTTTTAAAAAAATATTTTATAATTAAAAAAATTAAATTAAATTACCCTTCTTTAAAATGCTCCTTACGACTCAATTTTAAACTTTTCCCCTTAATTTTGCATTTATATTGCTTATAAATACTTTCTGAACAAAGTTATGTATTTTTTTGTACTTTCGTTGAATATTTAATTTTTAGAAAATATTTTTATGCTTGTACTCTGAATTTTCGCGAAATTTTTGTACTTTTCTACACTAAAGTTAAACTTTTAAAACCTAAATGACCTCGAATCCTAAAATGGATACATAACTTTATTTTGATGTATTACAGGTATCTTTATTATAAATTTCATAAAATTTCATCAAAAAATTATGACGCGAGGAGCATTTTAAAGACTTGCAAATCTGGAAATTTCTCATTTTGAGAAAAAGTCATTTAAAAGATAATTTTTTATCTACCTTTAATACTTACTACTCTAAAGCCACCAATTTTTCATTTTTCTTTTCACTACACATTTTAAATGCATTCATTCCAATATTTACATGTTTTTAAAATATTAATACACCCCCCAAAAAAATTCCAATTTTGCTCGATTTTTGGTAATTTGAAAGTCCACCATCCCCTTAAAAAAAAAGCGAAAAATGTACACAAATGTAAAATTTCTTTCTCTATGACGGAGTATAATTTTAAAAAAAGAAACTCTTTGAATCCAAGTCGGCAATCCGTGGACAAATTTTCTCCATAGGCTAACATTGAGGTGAGCGAATCCAATGGGGTTAGTACATAGCAGCCCTATATGGCGCGTTGCACTATTGGCGCAAAAAAAGGGGGGGAACCCCAAATCTCATTTTTACAAAACTCTACCAAGCTCTGTATGGAAAGCTTCTAATTTGTCTCTTCTAATTTATTTAATTTTTGCTTCTTCTAATTTATTGACTTCATACATTGTGTCAAAGATTTATTTATACCGCTGTCTTCGGACAAAGCTAGTTCTGCCTAAAGTAAGTACCTATATTTTCTGTCTTAAGTTTCAGAATTCCTTTGATAATTTAAAAAATTGTACTCCATACGTATGCAAATGTAAAAATTTGGTACAATACAATTGTGTATAAAATTTTTCTATATTGTGTTTTTCACTATTTTAATACTTATAATTTATGCTTTTTATTGCATTTGCATTAGTTTTATGGGTGTTTATCGTCAAAAAAAGGGGCACCTTGAAGTGCCTTTTTACTGCACTTTAGGGTGCCTCCGGAATTTGGTCGCCAAGTGTGCGAGTTTTCTCCTACGGGCGACAATGCTGTTACTCCTGCAACTTTCTGACGTGTTTGTCATGCGATTATTTCGTGACGCATATATCACGATGGATGTTTATCGCCGTCAACTTATACGGCACGTTGGCACTATTGGCGCAAAAAAAAACAAGATTCACCCTAAACTGCAGTCCTACCGGAAATTTATTTTTTTAGACTATAGCTGAACGGTTACCAGTTCACCAACGTCTTGCTGCCTACATTCTTTTAAAATATGTCTTTCAGGCTAACTTCAAAACTTGGGAAGAGTAAGAGTACAAGCATATAATGGTGTCCTAACACATGTCTGTACCTCGTTCTCTCGCATTTCCATAATAGGCATATTTTGGGCGTTCATAAATGGACTGGGCATGTAGATGCTTTCATACTTCGTAGTTTCGAGTTGGAATACTCACGAAGCATCGTAGAATTTTTAATCGGTGAAATACTTTTTTTGTATACCAGTGTATATGTATGATTAGACATATTATCCCAGTAACGAAAGGGTAAATCCGAATGCACTGAACAAGACAAAGTAAAGTCCATTTTTTTCTCAGGTGATCTTTGACGCAGTTCTAGACACACTACGTTAACACATTAATGGTGGCGACATGAATGGATATCTCTGCACAGCCAGCTTTCGTGAACCGGAGATATGGATGAATTTCCCACCCCATCATCAAAGCATGTACTCGTATTTACTCAATGCATGCAAATTTTAGCGAGATACATAGGGGTGATTCTCGGGCAATGTAACAGCTTCCATCCATTTACTGTTGTCACCCTTAATGCGAAGGGCGTTTCATCACTGTTGAATTATCAGCTTTAAAATTCAATTAAAAATCGAAAATTTTAGATATAGACTTGAAATGAGGTTTATATGAATAAGAAAGCTTTCAGCTTCCAGATGATGTAAATATTTTCTTTGTAAGATAAAAACTCGAGGAGCATCGATATTACATCAACATAGGGAACGATATTTCTTGAAAAAACTGTGATTCCTTTTTTGATGAAAATATTAGTCTGTTTTAAAATATTTTTAAACAAATGAGGTCTAGTTTGAAAGAAAAATGTCTGTAGTCTTAGATTGTAAAAAGATCAAAATTCTACGATCGTATTTTGGCGAGTTATGGTAATCTGAAGATGAAAAAGTCAATATTTTCCCATAAAACATAAAATTTAAAAAAGCTTAAAGTCCGACGAAGATGAGACGTGTCTTACTTTGGTCCCCTCATTTTTTTGCATCCATTGGTATTGCTGTCGACACCATACCCCCAGCGGTTTCGGAGGAGATAGCGTGACAAGCTTTTAACAGCGGCAGCGGGAGGTACTTTTTTTTAGAAAGAGAGATTTTAGCAACGCACGTATTTTCCTACAAAGATAAAGTTTTGTTCCAATATACGACAGGAACAACGGTTAGATCTGTATAAAGGACATCCTATCTGTGTTGAAAGTTATTAAATATTCGGGGGATTTCCTCCAAATTTGTGATATTGTCAGAACGGATTGGAATAATTAATTTGTGAAGAAGGTTTTTTTTTAAATATATAGCTTCTTGTTTATTAATGCCATCGTAATCTAAATTTCGACCATCGATATTTGAACGAGAAAAGAGACTTACGTTTACATTTTTCTATAGAGAAATGAACGGTACTTCCGTCATTATCGGCTATCGCATTAAAAAACCAGATAATACTTCGAGAACGGGCATGCAGTCTTTTTGCATGCAATTACACGTGCCTCCATTCACCATTACACTTGTCTAAAAAAATCGATTTTTCATTAGAAAACCATTTGCTGATGAATAGTTGTTATTCCTTAATTGCAGATATCATCTGATCACAACCATTAACTTTTCTATTTCTCAGTAGCCGGTCTTACGCCATTAGCTCGTCCGCGATGAAAATTTAGACACGACAAAGAAGTTTCGGGAAATTAAATAAGTAAAAGCTTTAAATATCCCTCTCAAAGCAGTCGCTGAAAGTTCGGCCAAAAATAAAGGGAGATTTTACGGCTTTAATTGATTTGTAATGATGGGATGAAACAGAACTTTCGCTTTCATTGTGAAATATTCGGATGTGTCAGGAGAAACATGCTTGAGTGATAGCAGTCATTTACATCCTATTAAGTCTGCAACAGCGATGGAAACTGCCTTCGAGAAACTTCGCCGCTGAAAAAAGGGCCGAGTGCATGTTACATGCGTGAGTAAGAATGGATGTGTCACGGATTAGAATTGGGAGGAATTCAATGACATCATATTTGTGCTGTTCGCTAACGAGTTTTTGCTTTAGTGTTTTGTACTCAGATCGATAATTGATGCAAAAGTTCTGTTTATCATGTCATCTTATATGTAAACTAGCTGAAAACCCGCGCTTCGCTACGGAGTACATTCAAATTAAATACAAAGGTCAGTGTATGCAATTGATACCTAAAAATAAATATTTATAATGAATGCGATGATCAATGTATACAATTGATGTAAAATATATATCTATCTATATATATATATATATATTTATAAAAAAAAATCGTAAGGGATATGCATTTTTTTTGGATAATATCCAATCGTCTTCTGCATTAGAAAGAGAAAAAAATATTTTTTTGTCTATTTAGTTGTTACGCACGTGACGATAAATTTATTGAAAGTACCAGAAAAAGAAATCACGTGATCGGCATTTAATAAATTAAATTCTAAAAATGAATCTTTAAAAATTCACCAAAAATCAGGAAATGGAGGTAAAAATTCGAAAAAAATTTCATTTTGAAGGTATTTTTATGATCTTTCTCGTGATATAAATTTTATAACCCTCAACGTATTATTTTAAATGCAAACGCAAAAAAAGTTTAAAAAACACCTTAAAAATTTAATTTTACAAAATCTAAGAAGAATTTTTGAAAAATCTTTCTTAGTGCACCCCTACACTATTAGAAGAATCGCCCTGCAAATTTCAGCCCTTTAGGTCCAGCGGTTTGGTCTGTGCGTTCTATGTCAGTCAGTCAGTCAGTCAGTGAATGAATGAGTCAGTTACGGAACTGTTTTATATATATAGACCAGAAACGGGAAATGGGTCATGTATGTATATGTGTGTGTGACAACTCAAGAACAGTGAACCCTACCTTTATGAAATTTACACGGTTTAATATGCTTGAAAAATCAGTATGAATGTTGTTATAAAGACTCATGGAGTATATCCATTAATATTCAGGTCTTTATAACTGTCTCTCATAACCGTCATATATTGGCTGAAAAGAAAAATGATTCATTGCCAAAAAAGGCGATGCACGCCAAATCTGGTGTATTGAGCCTGTATTGCGCAGGCGCGAAGTAGAGATTGGCGCATGTCAGGCTAGCTTCGAAAAGTAGCGGGAGACAGCCCTTGGACGTGTAGGAGGTTGGTGACCTTTGGGAGCGTGTGTTGATAATCGAGAGTGGGGTGCGTGGCATGGCCTAGTATAAGTATTTATCTTTTTATTATGTTTAGTTAAAATAAACTTCTTATTTGCTCCTTAAACCCCTTGTCTGTAATTTAATTTACTGTAGTGGATAATGTTTCTTTGGGTAGAGCTTAAGTTATTGAGTATTGTAATCTGCTTAGCACGTGGGTCAGGCTGTATGTAGGGTTAAATATTTTCTTGCTAAGCTAAGTGCTGTTAACCTATAGTAACTACTCTACTTAATCTATGTTACCTGAGACAACCTATCTGGGTTATCTTTCATGTCGCTTTGTTACTTGAAATTAATTCTGTAACTTAATTTAATTCACAACGCATTTCATGTTTCACCTTTTTGACTGGCTTAACTATTCGCTAAGTTGCTACCACTTGTTCCGATACGGCTTCCCATTTTGGTGTCGTAATTTCTCGGCTTCACAACAAATGTGACTATTTTCACCCCGCTACGACGTTCCATTCCCGAATTATGTTCGATCAAGTTTTCCCGGTATCAACGGATATTTTTGTTCAAAGACATTGTAACATTTCATTGTTGCCAATTAAATTATAACGTTTGCGTAATAATAAATAGACATGAATTTAAAACGTGATTTATTCATATATTGGCGCATGCAAGAATGAATTTGATATATTATTTTCATATATGTTGCAACGCCGGAATATTTCTTTTTAAAAATGAAATTATAAAGATGGAAAGTCATTCATTTTCAATGAATGTGTTCTTGTCAATGAATCCCTTGCATGCATTACAACTATCACAAGCTACCTGTTCAAACTCAAATATACTGAAGGACACGTTCTCTTAGCTAGAAACACGTGCGTTTAGCCTTAACGCGATGATTTATATAACTGAAGTGACATCGAAACATAGCAGACGATTTAGTTCTGAGAAAGAATTACAATCATGAAATACGTGTATATTCTAATTAAGAAATTCTGAAAGTGGCATTGAAACGTAGCAGACGATTTAATTTTGAGAAAGAATTCCGAGCATGAAATAGGTGTATGTACATTTTCTATAATAATTATCATTTTTGCTGTGTTTTAATATTGAATGTGTTCCCCATCCATTCAAACATTATTGATTCTTTTTCTATAATAATAAATCCATTCAAACAGTATTGACTAGCTGTAAAATAATGCTTTAAAATATCCAAGAAGAAGAGAGCAACTTTTAATCCTGCAGAAGTAAAAAATGAAATTAATTTGTTTAAAAGTTGTTATAAGTTTAGAACATCATAACATGATGCTAATCGTTGAAAAAAATAACAGAAACTTAATCCTGAGCGAAGCCGGGTAATTATTCTAATAACAAATAAATTAAAGCCATATTTTTGCCGCTCAATTTTTTTTTTACTGTTTTGAGAGATATTTAAAGCTCTCGCATACAGTTCCTGATTTGTTTATGGAACATTAATTTCTCCCTACAAACCTCCTACATTTAAATGAGTTTTTTTCAAAAGGGAAAAAACTTGCGTTTAGCTTTTCCAATAGCTAATTTGAGGTACAGTAGAAACTCGACTATCCGGATTCATCGGGGTGGGAATAGTTTGGTTAACGAAAACTCACAATAATCGAATTTAGAAAGTATACAGGGGGGTTATAATTAAAGTTTCACCTTGAAATGGCCATAAAAGGAAAACTACTGGACCAAATGTCATCAAACTTAGTAATAGTTTAAAGGAGGTCATGGGAATTTCTTTTCCACCAAAACAAAAGTTCAAAACCTCACCACCAGGGAGGAAATGGCGCTGTATGCAATATTGTTAAATTTGCATAAACCCACAAACAGTTTCGTTTTAGAAACGATTAAAAACGTTTTAAACCAATATCTTCATGTCTTAGGGCTGAATTCAGGCTTCGAAATTCGCAAATTAGCGATCTGTTTGAAAACGATTTCCGGAATGCGCATACTTTAGATGATAATTTTGCTTAGGTCAATGTTTCTTAAAGGTGTACAAAATGTTAAACCCGTGTAAGAAAAAGGTCAAGTTAGATTCAGAACCTTATTTCGTTTAACAATATAGCATATAGCGCCATTTTCCCCCTGGTGGTGAGTTTTGAACTTTTTTTTTTTTATGGAAAAGAATTTCCCATGACCTTTTCTTAACTATTACCAAGTTTGATAACATTTGGTCCAGTAATTTTCCATTCTCTAAAGTTTTCCATCACTCTGTTGGTAATCTGTGGGGGAATTGCGTCAACTTCCTCACGCATCGAGATCTCATATACTCGTTGCATAATTTTAGGTGTTTTAATGTTCCGAAGATGACCACTCGGTTTCCTTGGTCATGCAGACCCGCTAGCTCTAACGTTTGAATTCCATGAAATGCCGTATTTACACCTTAGAGATCGCGCCACCTGCAAGACATTAGTCACGCCCCTGCATCGACGCGAATGACCGTTCTCACATTCGCGCCTCTTGCTGTCATTTGTGCTTGCGTCAGCCAGTCGTCTGACATCTGGCGCCATTCGTCCGTTTCAGTCGTGCCAGAAAACCGCTCCCGAAGCGAGCGCCACGATTGACGATGAGAAACGGCGAGAACACCGTTTACACATTCGCCCCCCCCCCCGCAATTCGACTCGCCGCAATCGTGGCTGTGTAAATGCGGTGGCAGGATTGTTTTTCGATCAGGAACGCGATCAGTTGCATAGAATCTGAAATGCGTTCTAAATGTCCTATGTGTTGCGGTTACAGATTCGTTGTTTTTAAAGAACGCCTCGATAATGAAACCGCGATGTTCACCGGACCCACTCATGGTGTCTACTAACGACTAGACAACCCACCCGCACTATTACCACCTCCCAAGTGACCTTCAGAAAAGTGTCGTATTGCTCGTCCAAAGTTATTTTAATGGGCGTGAAATAGTTAGTTAGTACATTAAATTATTTATAAAGGGGTAGTTGGGTGCGTTGTGTTTTTAAAATTTATTTTGTTAATAACCCGTAGTTCAGGACGTAACTAGCAATTGACGAACAAGGGAACTAAAAAATTGAGAAACCAATAAAACAGAGAGATTTAAAATTAACTTAAACTTAATTTTATTTACAAATTATTATACATTGTTTGTACACATTATTTTAATCATATTTTTTTATAGGCACACTTATCCATATACCAAAATTAGTTTATCATTATATCGAAATTTAACATTCAAAAATTTACTTGACGAGGAAAATAGGGAGCGCACGACAAAATACCAAAACTCAAAATACTTATTCAACTCTAACTCTTATAGCAACTACTCCTACTCTGACAACCTATTTAAAAAACAACCTATTTAAAAAAACCAAAACAAAAGGGGACTGATCTAAACAATAAAATTGTGCCACTCACTCAGTTCCGTTGATATTTATCTAATTGTTGAATCCGCTGACTCGTCTAGCTGGGGTCCTTTGGATCCTTCTGTACGTAGGCAGGGCACACACACACCTCTTGATTCTCCGTCTCTTGATGATTCTTGTGACCGCTACACCACTCGCTCCACTATTATTTTATATGCAGGGAATTCTATTTTATCATTAATATTTGTGGGGAACTCCAAGTTCGACTGAACGCAGTATTAACACCAGGAGAACCGCAGCTCTACTCGAATACGCAAATTCTCAGGATAAAAGCGGGGAACCGAAGCTCGACCCGACACGCCAGAAGTCTGAGTCTGAGACTCGAGAGAGAGATCTGAGAGAGCCCCCTTTTTTTTTTAAACTCCCTAATTTATACATTTCAAACTCCTTTCTTCTTTCGTGTCTCCTCCTCCTCAAAATTTTCTCATCCATACAAGATTCAGCAAAAAAACTCATTCGCTTGCTCATTTCAAACTTTATTTTATTCGCCGCCCTCAGCTAAGCCGCACACGCCCCCACGGAAAACATGCTTGCATAAACCTCACACGACGCCCTTGGTTCTTACATGCCGCCGTTGTAAATCTGAAAACACAGTCCATTGTCGTGTAGTGTCAAATCCTGGCGACAACTCTCTTAAATCTTGTCTGGCGATCTACCTCCCAAGTTGACCGCCGCCGCAGGACTATTCACTACCTTACGTCACACAGGACCTCTCCGCTCTATAATTATCGTCCCGCTCAGCCGGAGTTCCCAATTTCATCAAAACAATGTAATGATAAAAGCCTTCGATCAACTTCACCTCTTAATATTTCTATGAAATTTTCATACATCCGAAGGCGCTTCATTACATACGCTCCCTTCCTCGAAGCCTCAAGCCACACTCCATCATCTCAAAAATTTTTACAACACCACTACACTCAAATTCGAAACCAAGTCTTCCTCGAAACCTCACACAACACTCCATCATCTCCAAAAAAATCTCTTAACATCACTACGCTCAATTCCTAAACAAAGTTTCGTCAACCGTTCCTAAAGCAAACCCTATATACGCTCCCTTCCTCGAAAAGTTTACAATACACTACATAAACATATATATATACAATTTTTAACATTGAAACCAATTACAGATTTATATTATATTTCTTACCGTCCATATATATACAATCTGTGTTAACATCAAATACCTGAAAAGCAATATTTTAAACATCATCATGATGAGAGAGTCTTTGTGACATGTATTCTTTATTCTGACGATGAAATTGTCTCTTTCACAAAGGTTAGCTTAGCATCTACAAGTACGACAGTCATCGAGTCCATAATGTCCTGCTCGAAACACAATGGAAAACTTTACATGCTGCAAACACCAATCTTTAAACAAAATCGCCGACGAAATGTCCTTTGCCGTCTCCGTCGCACTTGTCCTCACATTTTATAATATTCAATCTGTTTAGAACACAATCACAGCTTTCATCATGAAAAATTTTTTATCATATATTGAAAAGATCAGTCCCAAAACACTATCAACAATGCACTAGATTTTCTTTTCTATTATTATTATATTACATTCAAAATCATTAATTAATCTATGTATATTTGCCATAATTAACATTTCTATCTAAAACTATATATTTCAATACATTTTTCAAAACACTTTTGCACATAAATACTGACTTTATACTTTCAATCTAATTTTCACATGATTCACTATAAAAAATTTTCAACACTTTGCAAATGACATTATATACACAAAATACATGTTACTATTCATAGTTCCTAACTCCCACGATATTTACACTCTACAAATCTCTACGCATTTTATTTATTTATTTTTTTTTCTATTTATTTATCTCTTTTTTTCTTTTTATTTATTTTGGCAAAACACTTTCATTCAATACCATCAAGTGGTCAAAATATTTATTTATTGTAATCTATGTACATCCTATGCATCCTATTTTATCCACCTTCTACCCTTAGAAACTGGTTTCGTCCACGAACACCTGTTGCTAATTATTTTTGAACGTGGTCCCCCTGCAACTCCCCACACATAACCAGTCAAGACATTTGTAAGGTATAAATCTTTCACCTCGTGCGTTCCACGATTTTGTACTGCAACTTTCTAGATTTAAATCACAACTCATCCAGGATTAAACTTATGTCTAAGTATCATTTTTCTTTTTCTTTCATACTATTCAACTGATTGCTTGCATATTCCGAGATTATTTTCAAATTTTGTAGTGACATATCTTCTTATTTTGTTTAAATTTTGTTTGAGTACTCGCCGCTCACGTGGTTGCGTTTAAATGTATTAATTTACTCACAACTTTGTATCATTACAATCTTTTTGTGATTTTTTTATTTTTTTATTTTTCATTTTTATTTTATTTTCTATTTTATTTATCTCGTATTAAACCATATCTAATATATTTATTCCAGTTTCTACATTTTGCGCCCTCAGCTTGCTTTGTTCGCTATCTGAGAATACTACATTCTCAAAACCAAACTATCAATCACTTGTTACATTTTTTTTTATTTATTTATTATTATTATTATTTTTTTTTTCATGTGACTGAAATCCACTTATTGCTACCGATAATCTCCCTTCGCCGAACTTCCCATAACTGTGTGCCATTCCCGATGGATTTCATATTTTTTCTACTTTCCAACTCCGCTGCTGTACTCCACATATCTCTCTATTACTCAGGTAAGTTACATTTTTTAATCCGTTTTTCTTTGTATCCATTGATCATTAATCCCGTTGTCGACGAATTTTCATAACTGACATCATATTCATTTAATTTATTCATATTTTTTTTTTCAATTGCATGTTTTATAGGTACTTTATTTCTTTCTTATTTTTCTCAATTATGCTACACTCTCATACTATCCACGGATCCCCTTATTTATTGCTCCCTTATTCTGTATCTTCCCATCTCCTTAAATAAATGAATACAAATCTGGCCAGGATTCCCATTCATTTTCTAAAGGCCCTATTCACTTCTATTAATTTTTAATTAGACCTACGCATTATTTATGGCTCACCTTGTGTTGTATCTATTTTGTATATCCTATTTTTAATGTATCTCCTCGCGAATGTTGTTTCAATCACTAACTCTCGTGAAACTATATTATCTTTGCGTCTGCAAATCTGCAGCTTTGCAACGCAAAGTAAACTCAAATTTCTTATTTATTTTGACTCGCAATTTATTTATTTATTTATTTATTTATTTTTTTAACAACCTCACGTTTTCTAACGAAAACTACCCTGGTGAAAGACCCCAGCGAAACCAGTTTTTTTTTTTTAAACCAATCTCCCCTTTTTCCTCTCTCGAAGTGGGAACGCCCGCTCAGAATTGAGCTGTCTCTGCACGAGGGAACCTACCCCTATTGTTCAAAACGTAAACAAACCCACAGTCCTTTCCGCTTGCTATAATCGAGCCTGCCTGAACGCATCTGTTTTAATTTTTTCGTGGTCTTAGAAAATACCCATGATTCGGCTTCTCTGACGCTTTTTTACTAGCTCCAACACATTTTTTTATCTCCTTAACATTCTCAACTGCTGCTATTTCGCTTTGTTCTTCCGTACCAGAAATAACATCACTGACAACCCTATTTTCCCGAATTTCCGTCTCTCGTTGTTCCGTCTCCCGCAGTTCCGTCTCGATATTCTGTAACTTACTTAGGCAAACGATAGTAGTTATTTTTCTCACTTGCGACGGCTGCCAAGAAAATCCCTTCGGGCTAAGCTACTGTTTTTCGAGTGGCATCGTTCAACTACCATCTTGAGTCATCGTTAATTCTTCACAGACGATGTTTTATAACGGTGTAAGTAATTTGTGAGCGTTAATTGTATTCTATTCCATTGATGAGGGTCGACCATGAACAGAAAGTAAAAACTCGGTTGGGTTTGGAGCGCTACGGTCAAATTTTTGCTACACGGGGGCTACATATTAAAGCCCATTCGAAACGGCTACAAACATCTATGCCAAAAGTGGGACTCGAACCCAAAAGATCTGATCCGAAATCCAGTACCCTAGTCATTAACTCGGAGCTAGCCCTTTAGTGAAAGAGTTAACTCTCGCTTAATCTATATATATATAATAGTTCCGTAACTGACTGACATACAACGCACAGACCAAACCGCTGGACCTAAAGGGCTGAAATTTTGCATGGCTATTCTTCTTATAGTGTAGGGGTACACTAAGAAAGATTTTTGAAACATTTTTCTTAGACTTTTTTAAATTAAACTTTTATGCTGTTTTAGTAACTGCTTTTAAATTTCCATTTAAAATAGTAATTTGAGGTTTATAAAATTTACATCACGAGAAAGAGCATAAAAATTTCTTTAAAATGAAGTCTTTTTCGAATCTTTACCTCCCTTTTCTGATTTTTAGTGAATTTTTAAAGATTAATATTTGGAATTTAATTTATTAAATGCTGATCACGTGATTTCTTTTTCTGGTACTTTAAATTAATTTATCGTCACGTGCATGACAACGAAATAGAGAAACAAATTGTCTTACTAATGCGGCAGACGATTGGACATTATCCAAAACAATGTTAAAATACAGTAACAGATAACGTCCTCAAACTGTACTGCATTAACATTAATTATATATTCTTCAGTATGTTATATTAGATTTAATTTTAATATTTTCTTCTATATTATTTTGTCTATAAAAATTAACTTTACGATTTTTTAATAAATAGATTTTTTTGTTTACATCAATTGCATACATTGATCGTCGTATTTATTATATATATATATATATATATATATGAAAGATATAAAATTTAAGTTGACCCCTGTAAATTTTCTTTCCTTCCATGCTTAAGATGGTATTACCAAATTCTGTTTTCAAGAACCCAGGGATATTTTTCATAGCGTCAGCAATTCCTGGACAAGCCACGAAACTGTACGACTACTTTTCTATGCCCAAATAAGGCAATCGTCCTGCACAACTGATACAGCTTGCAAGAAACATCTTTGCTCAGCAAATTCTTCAACCGCAGATACCTCTATACGCAAACCCCGGGAATCACTCGGGTGTTGGCTTTCCATCAGATAAGATGTCTGTATAGCCACTCGGAAATAAATTTCTTATTCTAAAAGTTCTGTAATTTGATCTTATTTCATTACAGAATTTATAGCCGGCAGGATGTTCTGCAGTGAGGATACCAGTTTTAAATTTTTAATTTCAATATGTAAACGGAGTTTTAATTAATTTTACCAGCACCCGTCGTAAAACTTCATTCGCCCTTTCGTGCGTCGAAAATATCAGCGAGCAGATGTGGATTATAACTGACCTTGGTGGATTTACGCTGTTCGGTGACCTAGTTTTGAAGAAGCAATGCAGAAAGGTGAAAACCCCAATTTGAATCAAACCGTGGACTTAACCGGTGAAAATAACGAGCCATCTCACGTCCGATTTTCAGACGTAAATGTGTTTATAAAGCCCTATTCAAATGAAGTGCCAATCGAAAATTACATTGCAGAATATGAGCAGGTTTGTGAACTGTTGACATTAAATCCTATACAAAAAATTATATTCTTTCGCAAGATGTGTACCGGAAATGTGGACCTATTTCTTCAATCCAAACCCCGCTGGATTTCAAGTGTTTAATTCCATACAAGAATTTCAAAAGCTTTTTTAGAATCTTCAAATGGTAATATTACGTACAAGAAATTTATGCGATGTCTACGTTTTCACCTCAACGGATCATCCTTTTTTCAATATGAGTGCTCAAGTCTCTGTTTACGCGGCTCTCCTTTTTTCTATGTGTCACTTATTACAGCATAAAATTGTTCCGCTTTCTTCACCTGCCCACAACGCCTCACTTTGTTTTGAATTACTCCAATCGTGAAATGCTGCCACTAAATTATGTTGTGCTGCAACCAGAAGAAAAATGTTTGCTCCTGCGTCAACAACTTGTTCCGGATCAGACTTTTTCCCACTCCTTCCCCTACGAACGATTTGATTTGAAGTTATGTAACCATTGGTGGCATATTTCCATAAAATTGAATGTTATGCCGAAGAAAAATATTATTAAAATAAATAAATAAAAAATAAATATTTAAATTGGGACTCTTAAAGGTAAGACGAATTGTCTATAAAATTGCATAACTTTTCACACATCTGTTTTTATGATTAATTGATTATCCTTAAGTAAAAGTTATAATGATAAATTTTATGAAAGTGTGTAAGTTATGTATGTGTAATTATAATTAATGTTTTGAAATATGTTGATACTAAAAAGGGTTAGCTAAATCAATTACAAACGAAAATTTAATCATACTTTTGTTCAGAAATTTAATATTATTTTTATTCTTTTTAAACTAGCCAAGAGCAGATCGCTCTTTTAAGTATCTGTTTCTCACACGCAGTTTTAAATGCCTAGTAAAATGCGGAGTAAAGTAGGTCATTCCTACTATAAACATGGGTCGAGAGCCAGCGTGCGCGTTATTGTATACAAATAGTTGAAGGTTATGTTCCACAGCAATAAATATCGTTTAGCCATCCGCCGCTCAGACGAATCGGGTGTTTACGGAATTATACTTGTTTTTCAATTTTATAATGTTTTCCTTTTTCCTTTCTCGCCTCAATAATGAGTGATTAATAAATATAATTTGTCAGCCTCTGTAAAAATAAGTCGCGTTAAAGTTAAATTTGCTTTCTTTCATTTTGTATGATGTATGTTCATTCTTCGTTTCTCTTCCATGTTTTAATCAATGTTTTTTGCATTTGAGTCTTTAAATTATCCACATGAATATTTTCTCATCTTTATAAAATATTTTACAAATTATAAGAGTTAAGAATTTGTTTTATTATACTGAAGTATTAAAGTATGGTTTTGAATCTTCGTGAATATATTATGTTGAAGGTTAGTCATGAGAATAAGTACTGTATGAGATTTTCTGGTGTAAATGTAGAAATTCAAGGCGTTGTTTGTCATATATACGGAGCGTCCCTATAATAGCTGCTAGGGTACCATAATAAGCCACGGATGATTTTTCACACCCGTCTGCTAATAAATGTTCGACTACTCCAGAAATTTCTGAAAATAGAAAGAATGGAGAATAAATAAATAGAAAAAAAAAGTAAAAAGAGAGATATGTTTGAATATATTGAATAAAGTGTGAGGAATATTACATATTTTATCAATTAAGAGAAGGATTTATAAGTTTTGAACAAGCATGAGCAGTTTTACATGTTTCTTTCAATTCACATATTGGTTAGAGTTTTTAGTTGATTATTGAATGATTATGAAAAGTACATGAATAATAATGAGAAGGAAAGGAAGTTGTTTGGAAGATTGTAAAGAAATTTGAAGGGTGATAAATTTTGATTCCATACATTTAAAAACAAATACTTTTTCTCTTGTATTTTATGATGTCGTTTTTGATTTAAAGGATAATAGTAATGGTGATAATAATGTGAATGTCAGAGATCCCTTTTCCTTTTTGTTTTGTTGGGTGCCTAACGCCCCCTTGACTCCACTTATGTGGTTAAACTTTGTGTGTTGTTAAAAAAAAAAAAGCTATCTTGTTTAAACTCTCTGTTTGAGCTACTTCTGTGTGTACTTATTAATGTGGATCTCATAAGCAATTGTATAGTTGTAGTATTATTTTGAGAAAAATTTCTGAAACAGATGTGGACTTCTACATTACATTTGATTATTATAGGTGTTTATTATATTTTTGATATGTTAATAACTGATATTGTAATGAAGATGGTTGACACATGATGAAGATAACCTAACTTTGATGGATTTAGATACCTACCTAAATTTCGTAGTTAATTATATTTATTTAGAGAACTTTTGATGCTAGTTGGCCTTCCACAAATTACCATCTGAATTATTTTAAAGAATATTTATTAAAAGGAATGTTGATGTGCTTAAGTTAAAGAAAAATTTTGTCAATGTAGGGCTAACATGACATGTCACAGGTACCCCTAATTTTGTCAAGTGTGTTGATGATCTGAGTTATATTATTTTTGTTGACACCGGAGAACCCTTTTGCTAGCACAAGTGGTAGTTCCTCCCCCAGAGGGATGAGCCTCTTGCTGTCTTTGCACCAAGGCACCCCCGTGATCACTGACAATCTTTCACGTTAGACATCACAGAGGATAGCCCATTTCACCTCCAGGTTTGTCACTTATGTCATGGTAGGTACCAATGCTTTTAGAATTTGACTATTTTGAAGTGAAACTAGTGACGATGTTAAAGCACATAATGTTTTTGAATATTACCTAATATGAAGCTGATGCCCATTTACTTAATTAAGAAGTTATAACAAGTAATTTTGAGTTGTTTAATTTATGATTTTATATATTGTTAAAAAACTTGACAGGTATCTAAATTCTATGCTGTAATTGAAGTAACACTTTCAGAATAATATAACAAATCAATTTTATAATTATTAAGGTGAATTTTGAATTTTATAATATTTAATTTAATGTCATGATGAATTCTTTTCCTCAGTTGAGTTGTTCTTGTTTTGTTTTATTTTTCTATTTTTTTAAATAAAATTGTCGGGTTGTGATGGCCACACAACTCGAAACATTTTTTTCATTCGGCAAAATTTATTTTTGGTTTGGGGGTTTTTATTTGAGAGCAACTACGGTTGAGAAACTGAATCCATCTACCTACATTTGATCATCCACAAAAATTTTTTGAAGTGGTGGGAGTAATCTGTTTTAACCTCCCTCCAACTTCAGAGTCAGCATTCCTCAGCAAACGTGGGGATACACGGTTGTTTGAGAGAAATGTGATTTGTTTGTCAGAAGTAAGGTATGTTTAAGGTATAAAATGTGTCTTGCTATTGAAACGAATTTTGATGTAATGAAGTTGTTTTTAATGTAACAGTACTTTGAAGAAAAAGAAAAGATATTGATATGAAATGAATGTAAAAATTTATAATATTGTAATTTTGCACGAATAGAGAATTGTAATGAATATAAGAGTACCCAAGGAAGTTAAATATATAATAGAGTAAATTTGATTGTGATATAAACAATGTCAGTATTAATAGAATATAAGGTGAGAACTAATAATACAATATGTGGACAATGTTAAGAGATAGTTTCAAGTAGTGTAAATGTTTATATTATGTTTTATTCATATCAAATATATCAAGATAATATGTCATGTAGCCCTAGAATTTATGTATCGTCTTATATTTGAATACAAGTCTTATAGTTTGAACTTATACTGTAATTATGGTTAAGTGCATACGAAGCAAATAAGATGAAGGATAGTAGGGAAACCGCGTGGACGTGCTATCTGGAGGAACCATTGTGGAGTTTGCCAGATATTTTTGTAATCTTCTGTTATATTCTGTATAATTGTAAACTTTTGTAGTTTATTTTTTTATGTTATGTATGTGAGAGTGAGTTTGGCAACACAACTGAACTATTACTACAACTTCCACTCCTACTACTTCGGCACGAAGGACTTTAAGCGGATGTGTTGTTCTGCAAGCTCCCGATGTTTAGCTCTTTTGATGCTTCTGTGTTTATTTTTTTAATTTCATACTAAGTGTTAGTCCTGTCTTGTAAACATCGTCTAGTTTAATTAAATGTTCAAAATAATTAAGTCTAATGATTCACTTCTAAAGGAAGGAGTACTAACTCCTTCCTACATGGGTGCTCGGCCCTCGGACTCGAAAAATACCCCTAGCATGCTGAACTTAAAAAAAAAAACTTTATTTTCTTTCGATGATACGACTTGATTTCGACTTGATTTCGACTGGATTACTGTTGTCTGTCATTTTGGATTTGGATATCGAAAGCGAAAGCCAAAGTGATGTGCCACGGTCTCTGATGATACTCTGATGGGATGATGAGAACCAAAACCAGAATTGTAAGTACTTGGATCATATAAAATTATTTGATGCATACGTGACGCTTGTTCAAGAAAATTTTGATGATTAAGGGAATTCTCAACTTATTGATGATTTAAGAAAACTGAAAGATATTTCAACGTTCTTTTGATGCAAGAATTTAATTGATGCTAAATTCATTTTGATGGTCTTTGACGTTGAATTTATCACTTCTGTTTTCTTGAAGAGAATTCTATTTCGATGAAATTATTTGATGATTTGATGAAAATTTCGACATTTAACTTGAAGAATCTTGTTTCCTTGAACAAACCACAACATAACATATATTTTGAATGATTGCAATTTGAATACAGTTTGAAGAATATTATATTATTTCCTTGATGCATATTTTGAGAATCAATATTTTATTATTGAATTGGTATTTGAGGAAATTTCGATTTGAAATTTTATTTTTGAATTTGAGTACCTACGTATTATAAGTATTGATTTTGGTTTTGAATATTTGTATATTTGTGTACTATAATTGTTTGAACCTAGTATATAGTTATGGCTACTCTCAACGATTACCCCAATATTGCAAAATCATTAAAAATTGGTAGCACGAATCAAATAAAGGTTCTACATCGTTTAATTTTTGGTACAGACGGCGACAGACAAAATCGTACCAGATTACGTAAATTTACAGGTTTTAAACAGCCATTCATGTTAGAAGCAACGAAACAGAAAGTACTTAAAGAGTTTTCACTTAAAGACTTGATTTCTATTTGTAATCTACTTCATTTAGAATTTTCAACTGACCCAGACAAATGTGCCAATACCATTCTTATGAGTCTTAGTGATTTATCGTTATTAAAAGCAGAATTTTCTGATCTTTCGGAATGCGAAGTGAATGATGACTCACTTCCGGGTGCACGTTCATCCCAAACTAACAGCGTTATAGAGGAAAATAGATCTCCCTTTTCCCCCACCATTGACGCAAAAGAATCTTCGAATAAGCAAAATACACACATTTCCGTTGGTGAATCAGATCAAAATTCATTGCCTTCAGTTGAAACTGCGAATCTCTCTTTCCAGTTGTTTAGTCTGAAAGACGTTGTTGATTTAATAAAACCTTTCTCGTCTCGTGATAATTACAGTGTTGAGAATTTTATATCTGACGTTGAGAACTTTTTTGTTTATATCAGATAAACAATCCAATTCACCAAATTACTTTTGTTAGAAAATGTTTAACTGGTCCCGCTCAAACTTTAATTAGGTCTATTCGTGGAATTACAAATTGGGAACAATTGAAGCACCATTTATTAGACTAATTTCGGACAAAATTAACGGTATTCAGTTACATAAATTAATGGAATCTCGACGTATGAAACCGTTTGAAACCCTACAAGAATATTCTTAGCTATGAGAGATTTGGCACACAAAGGTTCTCTCGATGACTCCTCTCTGTTTGAGTATGTCATAAACGGAATTCCTGATTCAACAAACATAAAGTTATTCTTTACGGTTGTAAATCCGTCCCTGAATTTAAGGAAAAGTTGAAAATTTATGAACAAATCTTTAACAGATCACAAAATTTCAGACAAAATAATCAGAAAAAAATTGATGCTTCCTACCTCAATGTGAAAGTCGATAATACACGTAGCCCAAATACACAGCCAGTATGTTTTTCCTGTGGCTTGAGAGGTCACAAAAGCAACCAATGTTTGAATAAGTCACATGGTAAACAATGCTACGGATGTAAAAGTTTTGGTCATGTTCATGCTAATTGCCCTAAAAGTTATCGAAATTCTAAACCAAAACCTGATTCTCAAAAACCTATTTCTGATAAAACTGTAAATGCACTTTCTCCTGAAACTTCATCGAAAAATCCCATGCATGTTGACATTCAACTTGCAGGAATTCAATTGACAGCACTCTGTGACACTGGGTCACAGGCAACCCTCATCAATGAGAAAACCTATCGAAGAATTGGTTCGCCACCATTGCAGCCCACCAACATTCCCTTTTCAGGAATTGGCAAAAAACCAAGTTCACAGCACCGGATTCTTTCAGGATTCCATCGAAATTCAAACCATTACTTTACCTGCTAAAATACATGTTCTAGAGGATGACTTGATTCCTTTTGATGTGATTATCGGAATCGACTTTTGCAGCAAACCCAATTTACATTTGATGAAGACGGTATTCGTTTTACTCCTGATAACAACATCTTCGTTAATATTGCTAATGTTTCTGATGATCAAGCTTTTCCATTGATCTTTCACACATTTTGAATTCTGAAATTCGTGAGGAAGTTCAAATATCGTTACTTCCTACAAACCACATAAAGTTCAAGACACTGAAATTAAAAGGACTATTTTATTACAAGATGAAATCCCCGTAAATCAACGTTCTCGACGACTCCCTTTTGCGGAACAGAAAATTGTAGAAAAACAAATTCAAGATCAGGGCCAATATGCATGTCTGAAAAACCTCTAACATCTACTCAAGATAAGATTTCTAGGGTAGAGAAAATGGATAATCCAATTGATTTTGAACGTGATGATGATGATGATGATGCCAATGATTTAGATTTGTTTCATGATAATGATGATGGAAAATATTTAGATGATGCTGATGCCAGTGATTTAGATTTGCTTCATGATAACGATGATGATAATGCTTTTGATATTGGAACTATCAAAGCAACTCTTGAACCAAAAATATTTGATGCCGATGATGATGCCCTTGAGAATGAATCCGTCAAAAGTGAAAAGGTTGAACCAAAATTTCAAGTTATTGAAGCTCCCAAACCCCTTGAACAAATAGCAGCTTTCCAACAACTGAAAGGCATTCTTTCACAAAACCCAGTTCTTCATGTTTTTCAACAGGGATACCCATTAGAACTCCACACTGATGCCAGCTCCTTAGGTTTTGGCGCTGTGCTCTTGCAACAATCCGATGATGGACAGTTTCATCCTATTCATTATTTTAGCCGTAAAACTACAGTTCAACAAGAAAATATCATAGTTATGAACTGGAAGTTCTTGCCGTTATTGAAGCGCTAAAAAAATTTCGAAACTACTTGTTGGGAACAAAATTTAAAATTATCACCGATTGTGATGCTTTCCAAAAAACGATGCACAAAAAAGACCTACCAGCTAAAATTGCTCGATGGGCATTGATGTTAGAAGACTTTGATTATGAAGTTTGTCATCGACCCGGTAGACAGATGAAACATGTTGATGCTTTAAGTCGTAACCCCATTCTTGTAATTACCTCAAATGATATCACTCAAAAGGTGAAAAATGCCCAAGACCAGGATGAATTTATATCTCAAATTAAATCTATGCTTGAATCTACACCTTCTGATGAATTTTTTGTTAAAAACGGAATTCTTTATAAACTTCATCAGGATGCCGAACTTTTAGTAGTACCACAAATGATGCAGAAAGAAATAGTGCTAAACGCCCATTCACAAGGTCATTTTGCTTCACAAAAAACCGAATTAATTGTTTCTCGTGAATTTTTCATTCCTCAACTTAAGAAATTAGTTCAAGAAATTATTTCGAACTGTATTCCTTGCATTTTGTCCTCGCGAAAATCTGGAAAACAAGAAGGATACCTTCACCCCATTCCAAAAGGTGATGCACCCCTTGAATGTTACCATTGCGACTTTTTAGGACCTATACCATCGACAAAAAATGTTATAAGTATCTTTTTACAGTAGTTGATGCCTTTTCCAAATTTGTATGGATCTATCCCGTGAAGTCCACCTCTACGAAAGATGCCTTAGACAAATTATCCTTGCAACAAACTACATTTGGCAACCCTTCAAAAATCATTACTGACAAAGGTAGCGCATTCACATCTTCAGAATTTCAAAGTTACTGCCAGGAACAGTCAATTGAACACATTTCAATAGCAACAGGTGTGCCACGTGGCAACGGTCAGGTTGAGCGTGTTCATGGCACAATTATTCCCGTTTTAACTAAGTTAGCTCTAGATGAACCTGACAAATGGTTTAAATATGTCCCAAGATTGCAACGTATCTTAAATAGTACCACCACACGCAGTACAAAATTCACACCCTTTCAACTTTTAATTGGTGTTAAAATGAAACAACAAGAGGATCTACAGATTAAAGATCTTCTTGACGAGGAACACCACCAAAGAATTCTTGATGACAAAGAAGCGTTACGTATCGAAGCTAAACGAAATATCCTCCGTTTACAGGAAGAAAACATACGACAATATAACAAACGGCGTAAACCGGCTTGTAAATACAAGATCGGTGACAAAGTGGCAATACAACGAACTCAATTTGGAACCGGATTAAAGCTCCGACCAAAGTTCTTCGGACCATATGAGATCACGAGCATCAACCCCAACGATCGTTACGAAGTTCGAAAGTTAGGACATCACGATGGTCCAACCATAACATCAACTGCAGCGGACAAAATGAAACAGTGGTGCAGAAACTGAACACCAATACCACTGTGTTGAACAATGCTTGAATTTTTTGAAATATTTTTCCTTTTTCTGCTCTTTTTTTTATCTTTTCAGAATTATTGTTGACAACCCAGCCGCGGACGTCTGGAAAGTCAGAACGGCCGTGTGAGAGTGAGTTTGGCAACACAACTGAACTATTACTACAACTTCCACTCCTACTACTTCGGCACGAAGGACTTTAAGCGGATGTGTTGTTCTGCAAGCTCCCGATGTTTAGCTCTTTTGATGCTTCTGTGTTTATTTTTTTAATTTCATACTAAGTGTTAGTCCTGTCTTGTAAACATCGTCTAGTTTAATTAAATGTTCAAAATAATTAAGTCTAATGATTCACTTCTAAAGGAAGGAGTACTAACTCCTTCCTACATGTATGAGAGCCTCCACCCGGGTAGACAACGTTTTTAAAATGGGGGGATATGAAAGATATAAAATTTAAGTTGACCCCTGTAAATTTTCTGTCCTTCCATGCTTAAGATGGTATTACCAAATTCTGTTTTCAAGAACCCAGGAATATTTTTCATAGCGTCAGCAATTCCTGGGCAAACCACGAAACTGTGCGACTACTTTTCTATGTCGATCGTCCTGCACAACTGATGCAGCTTGCAAGAAACATCTTTGCTCAGCAAATTCTTCAACCGCAGATACCTCTATACGCAAACACCGAAAATCACTCGGGTGTTGACTTTCCATCAGATAAGATGTCTGTTTAGCCACTCGGAAATAAATTTCCTATTCTAAAAGTTCTGTAATTTGATCTTATTTCATTAATATATATATATATATATATATATATATATATATATATATATATATATATATATATATATATATATATATTTTGGCATTAATTGCATACATTGACCGTTGTATTTAATTTGAATGTACTCCGTAGCGAAGCACGGGTATTCAGCTAGTATTTCATAAATGTAAAATTAAAAAGAGACATGGCGAGCGGAGCTGGGGGAGAAATCAAAAATGTTGAATGTTGCAAATAACACAGATACGGTTGATATACAAAACAAAGCAAAAGAAATTGAATGCAAGAATAAGCAAAAGAGATGGACCATCAATAATTTGAAAGTGTTTTAGTAAATGGTGTGTGCACTTTATTATAGAAACGCCATTTAGGTGAGCCATCATGGATAACACAGACACTACCAAGCCATATTCGGATCGGAACCCAAGTCCATTGCGCGGAAGGTCACGACCCCCACCACTATAACATGTGGGCAGTGTATAAATAATGTATTATTTTCTTTTTAAAAATCATTAAAGGAAAAATGCAACCTCAACTTAAGGTGACTGTCTACGTTCGGAGTCAATTATTTAAAGAAATAATTTTTTAAGGGATTTTTTGGTCTTTTGTGGTAAAATAAGCACATAAATTTAAAAAGGGAACAAAAAAATTACCTGTAAATAGCATACTTTTTTATAAATTGGTCAATTTGAAGTAATTTTTAATGAAATTTAGCTAAAACGCCTATCATTCTGCACAAAATCCTAATGCTACTATTTTAGTTTCTTTCTCACACATGATACATATGACAGTTATCTTCAAAACGACCTACAATCCAAGAGAAATTTTAAAATTCAAAAATAATACACGCAATTTTAAGTTCCAATATGAAAATTTTCCCCGATTCGTCATTCCCTTCCTTATAAAAACAGCCCCAAATAAAAAAAACTATTTATTATACACCAACTATTGTGTGTCATTTCATTAGTGATAGCATCTAAAACATTTCTTGAAAATTTTATCAAATTACTAGCTGAAGTACCCGGCGTTGCCCGGAATTTTAAGAAGGTTTGTTAACCAAAATCAATTTAAAAAATTAACACAGTATAAATTAGCCAAAAATAAGCATGTGAAATGTTATACATATCTCAGTATTTTGGTAGATGCAGTCTTTCATCATTGTACCACTAAGGCTGTAAAGTAAAATGTCAAATTGTGGAATGTTTGTTAACCAAAATCAATTTAAAAACTTAACACAGTATAAATTACATAGCCAAAAAAAAAGCATGTGAAATGTTATACATGTCTCAGTATTTTGGTTAGATGCAGTCTTTCATCATTGTACCACTAAAAGCTGTAAAGTAAAAATGTCAAATTGTGGAATGTTTGTTATCCAAAATCAATTTAAAATCTAAACAATTTAGCAAGATTAACCTTCTATGTTTGGAGCAAAAGAAGCTGATAAGTAAAACATAAAATATACATACATTTATAATAAACCACTAAAAGCTGAAAAGGAAAAATGTCAAATTGTCTTTTGGAAAGTAAAGCTGAAAGTAAAAATGTCGAATGTTTCTTAACCAAAATCAATTTAAAGACTAAACACAGTATAAATAACATAGAAAAATAAGCATGTGAAATGTTATACACCCAAATAATTTTTTAAAAATCCAATATAAAAATATATAAATTTATAATTAACTCCTCAGAATTCATCTAGATTTAACCTTTCATCTTTGGAGCAAAAGAAGCTGAAAAGTAAAACATAAAATATATACATTTATAATAAACCATTAAAAGCTGAAAAGGAAAAAATGTCAAATTGTCTCTTGGAAAGTTAAGAGTTTTAAAAAGTAAAGCTGAAAAGTAAAAATGTCATTTTGTCGAATGTTTGTTAAACAAAATTGATTAAAAAAGTAAACACAGCATAAATAACATTTAAAAAAAACATGTGAAATGTTATACACATCTGAGAATTTTAGTAGATTCAGCCTTTCATTTTTCAAGTTTAAATTAAAAATGTCAAATTGTCTAATGTTTGTTAACAAAAAGTAATTTAAAAACTAAACACAGTATAAATAACATAGATTTAATAACAGTATAAATATCATAAAATATATACATTTATAATAAATCACTAAAAGCTTAAAAGTAAAATGTCTAATTGTCCATATAAATACCTCCATAAATGCAGGATTCTGTAGCCAAAAAAATATATAAATAAAGTATTAAAGTATTTGTTAAAGGCACTGACTGATGAAAAAATTAACAGAAATCTGCAGTTTGGGCTACGCGCACCATAAATGCAAGATTCTGTAGCAATAATAGAAACATTCTGTCCTTATTAAACTCCATATAAATCTCTGTTCAATTAAACTGATCCAAATATCATCTGAAGTACCTTCATAAACTATGTTTCTCGTTTCTTGATTCGGGGTTCAATATGAATGTTTGTTAACCAAAGTCAACTTAAAAACTAACACAGTATAAATAGCATAGGAAAAAACATGTGAAATGTTATACACATCTCAGAATTTAGATAGATTCAGCCTTTCATCACTAAAGCTGAAAAGTAAAATTGTCAAATTGTCTTTTGCCTTGTGAACTCTGCATGAAAAATTAAACATAGTATAAAAAAGGGATGGGAAATGTCATACACATCAATACTAAAAAACAACGAATAAATTTTGGTTCGAATTTGACTCTTAGTGTGCTTCAAAATAGTTGAAACTCTTGAAAATAGTTGTTCTCAGATGTACGTGCTTCCAAACGTTGATGACCAGAATAACGCTTGACTATGCAGTGAAGGATATTTATATCTGGGCAGGTATGATTTATGAGTACAACAAAGAGACTCGATTGAATTTCTCTTTAAGTTAAATGTCAGATTGCAACTCTATGCATTCCATTTGACAATTTGCTAGCATTATATCTATATCGACTGTAAATAGAATAGAAAACATGCAAAAACAAAAATTGTTTATTTTCCCCGAAGTCCTGAAATCAATTTTAAATTCTTGTACTAAATCGGAAAGTAGGGCTGCGTATTTTATAACATTTTTAGAATTGTGCTTGGGAAATTAAAATAGTAGCATTAAGATTTATGCAGTTATAGGCATTTTAGCTAAATTTCAATAAAAATTACTTCAAATTGACCAATTTATAGAAAAAGTATGCTATTTACAGTTAAGTTTTTGTTTCTTTTTTTTTTAATTTTTAAGTGCTATTTTACCATAAAGCACCAAAAAAAACCTTTAAAAAAATCATTTTTAAAACAAACAATGGAATAGCTAAACACAAACATAGTTAACCGTAAATAAATCGCAAAACTGTGCTTAAGTTTAGATTGATTCTTTTTAGTTAAGATATACTAATTTTTATGCTTTTAAAAGTACATCGTGAATTATAAAATTAAGAACAATATAAAATACAGTAACGGATTATTGCTTCTTTAGGAAACAACAAAACAATGTTTCAAATTCAAACTTGTGTAACTACTGCCACTCGCTGCTACTGTCGTCTGATGAGCAAAAAAAAAAAAAATTAATAATTCATATTATTCTGATTTTTCACGCTAGTGGAAAAAATGCCACGCCCAACTTTAGAGTCACTTGAAATAATTAAACACACACAAATATATAAATTACACAAAAGGTTTTTTTTTTTAATTCTGTAATGTGTCTAAATCTCCACTATGGAAATATATCGGAGAATTCCATCATTTTAATAAGAAATTTCTAAAATGAAAATAGCAACAAATAACGTCTGTTTATAATCTGAAGACGATGTTAATTTCACTGAAATGTTTTAAAATATAAATTTTAGATAAGAAATATTTAACGCATTTACTACGCATTACATCGTTTCAATAAGAAATGTCTGAAATGAAAATGGCAACAGAGAACGTTTGTTTACAAATAACACGGCGAAAATAAACGACGATCGTTAATCGAAATGTCTTAAAGTATAAAATCTGACTTGAAAGATTATTATTTTCATTTATTATTCTGGTTTAATATATAACTTGAAACTTTTTGATTTTATTTATTTTTATCTTTTCGCTCGCTGTCAGCTAACCCTAACATGGGACGCCATATTCAGAGGGATGATGCCACAAAGTGTAACAGCTTACATTTAGTTTCAAAATTGTGGTTTTTATTAATTAGAAATCAACGGTAATTAATTTCGATTTTTGAAGTTCTTCAGACCCTCGGCTGTTTTTAAAGACGCCTGTATTTAAAATTTCACGATCGTTGCTCCTAAACTGTGGATTTCTATACAATTACAGAGATACAAACATTCATTTTTATATATTAGATATACATTATTATGTGAGATATCATGATAACCGTAGAGATTTGTGCTAAAAACATAATTCTGAGAAAAACGCATTTAAAGTTGTTTGCCACTTCAATTTTGCAGCAGAAGATGTTTTTTTCAAATAGCTATGACTCTGCTTCTAATTGATGTAGAATGAAAATCAAAACAGCTTTGAAAAGAGAAAAGATTGAATTACACGATTCTTGCAATTATTGCAAAATATGAAATTGATCAAAATAGTCAAAAAATCACATTTTCAACGTAGGCAGTCACCTTAAATTTCACACTAGCGTGCATTCTAATTACAACCTTCGTCCAGAAAGTTCGATGAATGATGTCATAGTGCTCCCGGTCGTAAGAGTTTGCAACCAGAGCATACCGTGCCTGACATGGGAAGACTTGTCTGACCAGTTCCTGAGCGGGGGCGGTGCGAGTTACCTTATCGTGTGGAAACAGTTCATTGTAGAGCGAAGGTGTTTTGCGCTCGGTCGAAATTCAAAATGGATCAGCGAGCGAATATGCTGTTATGTTTCAAACTTGGAAAATCAGTGAAAGGGGCTCATGAAATGCTGCTAAAAGTTTACGAAGAATGTGCTGTCACCTCGAAGTGCGTGTATGAGTGGTTTAAATGTTTCAGAGGAGGGCGGGACACCATTGAAGACTTGATGTGTCGGCCTGCAACTGCACGCAATTGGTCGTTATATGGCCCAACTCATACTGACCCAGGATTTGGGTAAACGCAATGTTCGCTCCCGACTTGTACCACACACTTTGACGCCGGAACAAATGCAAATTCGGCTTGATGCCTGTCGAGAATTCATCGATATGGCGGATCGAAACCCAAATTTCCTTAAAACCATTGTCACGGGTGGCGAGACCTGGTGCCTGAAGTACAACCCCGACGGCAATCTTCAGAGTATGGAGTGGCGGAGTCATGGGTCGCCGAAAAGCAAGAAGGTGGGAAGTGAGATATCCCGCATCAAGACAAAGCTCGTGGTGTTCTTCGACTCTGAGGGTCTCATCCATAAACAATTCCTCCCTGAGGACACCACGTTAAATGCCGCTAAGTACGGGAATATACTGAAACGTCTGCTGCAACGGATCAATCGGGTACGCCCCCAGTACGCCAAGCAAGGCAACTGGATCATGCTTCACGACAATGCCTGGCCACATACTGCCTTTCTGGTGCATCAGTTCCTGGCCAACAGGCGAGTTGTGTCCCTGAATCGCCTACCCTACTCCCCAGACTTATCTCCCCCGGATTTTTTCTTGTTCCCCAAATTGAAATCAACCCTGGAGGGCCACAGGTTTTAGGACATTTCGGACATCCAACACAATGCTACGACCCAGCTGAAGGCCATCCCTAAAGACGACTACGCCAGGAGTTTTCAAGACTTGTACAGCCGTTCCCAGATGTGCATCACCCCCTACGGCGATTACTTCGAAGGACAGTAACAGCTGTTTCATGTAAGACAACAATCCATTGAAACTATAGATACATTCACCGAACTTTCTGGACAAAGGTTGTACATATTTACTGATAAGCGCGAATATATATAATCATATGGCACTAAAACACATAGACAAATAGATATAAATAAAGACGTTTTTATGTAAATAAACATATAGATAGATAGGTAGGTAGTTATGTAGGCAGACAGATAGATATTTATATGGAATTACAATTGAAATTCTTTGTGTATATAGCTTCCTCGTATGTTATATTGTTAAGCAATTTGTTGTCAGACTACTTACTAAAATGACTCCTGATCTAATACCATATAAAGCCTGCTAGTCAAGAACCCCCCCCCCCCCCCCCGAATTATGATATAAGTCTTTGAATAAATTTAATCCAGTATTTTGGTTAGTTGATTTTCGTGTCTGTCTGTTTTGAACTATTTGCAGGTTCGGAAGGTGATAGACGAAATGGATATATGGATGTATGTATGTTCCATCATAAGAATGGAACACCTATAGAAATTTCACCCAAACTTGGTACACATATAACTTATAATCGGGGGGGGGAATATTAGGGGGGGAAGACACCCCTAATGCCCCTAGGAGTAGGGGTGGGAAGAGGTTGACATGTAAAAATAATCGAAAATAACTGATATTAGTGCAAATCCATATTTTTCGGGGTCGCTGAGAGAAAGTGACTCTCCCGATGCCGTGTAAGTGCAAGTTCATCCCCCATCAGTATGGATTAAAAATAAAATGCCCAAAATGACCGAGAGCAGTGTCCCTGAACTGATTGGTCACAGTCTCGATGCCGTTTAAGTCCAAGTTCAGCCCCCGTCGGAATAGGGGATGCGAAGGGGTGATTAATAAATTGTCCAAAATCACTGATATAAACCGAGATGTTCCAAATACCCGGGCAAACAGCTAGTATTAAATAAAAACAAACAACCTGCATATAAAAACATAAAGCGCTGTACGAATAAAGAGTATCAAAACTCGATTTCCCACAGACAAAAACCAATCATTCAGCAAATCGTTTTTAAGGTTTCGAGTGAATACTTCAATATCGCAAAACATATATTACTCTCTAAGTCACCGACTGTTCGATTAAGAATTCAATATAGGGAGAAAGGAAAGTTCGTTAATGTCTCAATCATGACATTGGGAATTATTTTTACTATTATGACGTCACACTTTAATGACTTTTTATTACTGATAAATCAATAGAGCACATTATGAGGATGTTATTTTAGGGCTGGAGTCATATTATAGATTTTCGATATTGTAACACTCCCGGTTTTCCCGGAAGGGAAAGAAAACAAATTTATCCACTCAGAGGGAAAATTAAGAGCTAAAAATATAAGTATCAGCAGTCTATTGTTATTAGGGCATGTTTATCAAATGACTGCCTTTCACAAACCTAGAAATGGATGAGGTGAATGAATGTGTCTGATTTCGGTTTTCAATGTTATTCCATTTTAGTCATTAAATAGCTGCTTTTGTAGCTATATAAAATGCTTCTCCTTCTCGTTTATTATTAAAAATAATAACTTTTTTAAATCCATATCTCCGTTAGTTATAACATATGAACGTGGTTCTCCAGACCGAAGTATACTGAAGTGCCACTGAATTAGGGATAGCAAAGCCTATGCAAATTGTGTAGCGCTGCGCATCATGTATGCGCAAGTGAGGGCGCTGTGGTAACTGCATATATAGCGCGTACTGTGGTTGTTCTGAATTAGTTGTTGGAATTGCCAGTATGGGTAAACTGCCTGATTTAGACGCCTTCGATCGCGGACAGATCGTAGGTGCGCGACGCATGGGTCATTCAATTTCCTAAATCGTCAGACAGCTAGGATTTTCAAGGTCGACAGTGTCAAGAGTATACCAAGAATACATGGATGGTGGAAAAAACTAGCGATCGGGCAAACTGCAAAGGACAATTAGACTTGACAGTATGTGGTGAGAGACGGCTCAGGCGTATAGTACGTAGCCAGCGAAGCCAAACATTAGCTCCAATTACCACCCAGTTTAATGACGGTGCCAGTCGTACAGTCAGTAAACGGACTGTGCAACGCTCGCTTCACCGTATGGGTTTCAGGAGCCGTCGACCTACGAAAATACCATTGCTCTATACTCGCCATCGGGCTGCACGTCGTGCCTGGGCAAGAGAGCACAGAGACTGGAGTGTAGAGGACTGGAAACGAGTAGCATGGAGTGATGAGTCTCGATTCCGACTACTTGACGCCGACGGGAGGCTGAGAATATGGCGTCAGGCTCATGAAGCCATGGATCCTGGATGCCTGGCTGTGACTGTACAAGGGCATGGTGGCTCAATCATGGTCTGGGGTGTTTTTTCGTGGCACAGTTTGGGATCTTTGGTGCGTGTACCAACCTCCATCAATGCAATTCGGTACGTAGAGTTGCTGGGTGATCACCTCCATCCGTTTATGCTGTTCTGTTATCCGCACGGTAATGGAGTTTTCCAGCAAGACAACTGTACCTCACACAAGTCCCGGTTGGCTACTGGCTGGTTGGATGAGCATTCTCTGTCATTAATTGGCCACCTAGAAGCCCAGACTTAAATCCTATTGAGCATCTTTGGGATGTTTTGGAACAAGGCATGGAAGGCCATCACACAGCACCAAAGAACCTTACTGAATTATGGACAGCTTTAGCCAATATTTGGCAAGTCATTCCCGTGGATCGTTTCCAGAAACTTGTTGAATCTATGCCTCGTCGTGCGGCAGCCGATATCAAGGCCAGAGGAGGCCCAACTCGTTACTAGGTAGGTATCCCTAATTCAGTGGCACTTCAGTGTATTAGTTCATTGGTAAATCGAGATCGCTCGCTGGTGAGTCGAAGTAATGAATCTCTACTTATCTGCATGCTGAATTCAAAGGCGTATGATAACTAACTTCGAATTTTTCTAAGAAACACTTACAGTCCAACCCCGTTATAACGAACTTTGAGGGACCAAAGGTTTTGTTCGCTATATCCGAACCGTTAAGAAAAATGTAGGTCACAAAATGTGTAACTCGTTAATTACTATGTGCATTCAATAATGATGTATAAAAAATGATAAAATCTATTAAAAATGATCATTAATTAATCAAACCGACTAAAATCGATTATATTAAACTGACACAATTCTAATTAAATGAACTAAAATGAAGACGAATGGAAATAAATTCATTTTACCTTTAATTGTTGCTCACTGTTTTGATACAGAAATAATCGGTAATCTTCTGCTGACGTGATGCCGATTTCAAAAATATTGTAGGAATTTCTTTGTTCAATAAATCAAATGGCTCCAACACTTCTTCATCCACTGTTTTTGTAGACAAAAACTTATTAATGACACTCATCGCTGCTGTAGCGTCTGAGATGGTGGGGATTTCGTCATTCATGTGCTCCTCTTCATCAGCATCAGATGCAGAATTTTCGATTTCAGAATGATTCGTTTCAATTTCTTCCACAATATGTTCATCAGTCCGATTTTCACATGTAATGACTTCATGATCAGGTTTCGAACAATGTACTATTCTGATAATGATGAAGTTTTGTACTTTTTTCTATCCACATCGCGATAGGTAAATAAATCTTCATCATCTTCTTCAATATTCGTTGTATCTTCAATATTCTTAAAAAGTTTTAAAATTTTTAAAAATTGAATAGTCGACTGAAAAAAGGTACATTATAGGCGATTCTTAAGATTTCGGAAGTTCGCTATAAAATGATAAATTAGCATTAAATACAATAGGAAAACGGCAGGACCAAAATTTTCGTTCGCTATATCAGGGAGTTCGTTATATACCGGGTTCGCTATAACGAGGTTCGACTGTATAACTAACTACACTTTGCGGAACTTATATGATTCTCTTTCTTATTTACCCTGTGAATCCTCTAACGGTCCACGCACACTATAAAGTAATAGGTATAAATATAAATAATTCCTTTATTTTCTACGTAGAGGTAGACTAACATAGACCGACTTGGGGCATCAAATAATAACACAACAGTACCGCAACTTGCGGTACTAAGAAACTGAACTTTAAAGTCGTAATGAACCGTTTCAGGCAGAATATACGTTCACTAACAATACCCGTAACCATCGGGGTCTGAAATAATTATCGAACTCGTGCAGCCACCCAGGCTAAATACTAATACGTGCTCTATCAGTTAAATACCGCTATCACCTTCAATATAACTTTTCTCGACTCTTTCGTATCTCTACTAATAGCGTAACGCACTACCGTACAAATCTCCACTCCCTTCTTGGGTTCTTGCCAACTCAGCGTGTGTCACTTAAATAGACCAGACACCTGCTCCGAACTCACTTCGACTGGCCTGCACTGCGCAGCTACCAGAAATTTACATCTGAGCAACACGCGAACCCTACAAAACTCTTTCGCTGAACCTTTGTGTTTACTTCCAAGGAAAAAAATACTACCGGGAATTCCGACGTAGATATTTTGCTGTCCCGTTTCCTTTACTTGTGTTGTGACTTATGCCCCCGGTCAGAAGCATTCCAGACCAGGTCCATGTGGCTGCGAGATGAGGGGTGCAGCCGATTTAGCCGAGTGCCGCCACAATTTTGATCGAGCATCCCCAAGGGTGACATCTGGCGAAGGCTTGTACCTTATCTCACCCACTGACTTCATTCAAGGACTTCCCGGTTAACAGATTGAATGCGTCCCTATCCCGCCTAGACACGAAGCTAATCAATGGCATTCGTCAGGATTCTAACTGACCACCTCCAGCTCGAAACTCGATGGGCTAGTCGCCCCTCTTTAACCTTAAACCACCAAATTATTTCATGACCTTCATTAAAGAGCATAACATATTAATTGACTGTGGATTTAAAAGAATGTATAGAGATGTCTCTCTCTGCATTATTCATTTAAGCAATATTCTGCCTCCTGCAGGACTGAAAATAGAGAGAAATAATAGATAAATGACCATGTAATAAAATGCGTCAGAATTAATGAAACGAATAAAAAAAATGATATTTAATATTTTTTTTTCATGTCAGTACAGTTCTGTGATTTTACAATAATAGATATTCATTGCAATTTTGGATTTTGAAATTTTAATGGTAAGCTTTTCTATTTTTAAAAGAAACAGTATTACCTGTTGTATTCTCCAAGAGCCATTTCAGTCTGAGCCATCAAGACTTTGCATAGAATATTCGTTTTACACTAAAATTATATTATACAGTATTAAATTATATTATAGTTATATTATACAGTAAAAAAAACTTCCTCCCATTTTCATAGTCACTGTCACAGTTGAGTGATGCTTTATGTGTTTATACGAATTTGGCTACATTACGCTTTTTAGTTACAATTCCCCCAATCTGTCAGAAATCCTGGGAGACCCCCCCCCCCCCCCCATCCTTCACTATTTGCACATTTGTTGTCGACTGGTTTTATACACAGTCTTTGTTTTTGTTATGGATTTTACTGTTAAAATTTTAATGTTTTTTCCCTATTTATATAGCGTAGATGTCCCAAATATCGCCTACTCTAGCATTTTTCCGACATTTCATCCACATTTTAGTTTCTGATTAGGCTGGAAACTCAAAGAACATCCCTAAGAACTATTTCCTTTGGTATCCCGAGATCAACCAGCTCCAAAACCAGTGCCAGTTTAAGTTATGTAGCTAAATTGGAAAAATTGAAATTTCCGGCGAACTCCAGAGCGGTTCGTAATATCGTCTACCTCTACCTCTGTTCCTACTACTGCCAACCAGACGAAATTGGGAGCTCCAGCTAAAAGGTGTTGCTATCAAAGTCTCTGTTTAATGCACTTTCAAATGGTATAAGCAAAATTAGAATTTGGCTACACCTACCTGGTCATTCACTGGATTCCGATTCTTTGGAGCCAAAGTTTACGAAGACAACGGCCAAAACTACTTCAGACGCCATATAGTTTCTGTTGTCAGTGATAAGAGCGTTGTCGCTATCACCACTGTTAGTACAAACCCAGAACTAAGAAGTTACTGTATTTTCTCATACATAGCGCGAATCATACTTTAGAAACACAAGTTGGCGATATTAGGCACAGGGGTGATATTTGGGACACCTACCCTATCACCTTTCATATCACTGAATCTTTTTATCAGTTTCACCGTAAACCCCATTTATATATCATTACTTTATATATATATATATATATATATATATATATATATATATATATATATATCATATTTTTATCACGTTTACACATCATTTTTAATCCCTTTATTAATGACTTTTTCCCGTTTGCACGTCTTTTTTTTATTATCGAAAAGTGTTGTTTTTAAAATTTGTCATTTCCGCTGTTGGTTCGAGCTTGGCCCTTTTATATAGACTCTTTTTTTTCGGCTGTAGTCTTGTGTTGGGCGCTTTTTTGGACCTGGCGCCATAAAACCTCAGCCAACCGTTGAATCGTATTTGGGAACACGTTGGCCACAGTTGCAGTGAACGCATGCTCTTAAAGCTGCTGGTCAGTAGGATTCGCTCATCTCCATGTTGACCTCGGGAGATTATTTTCCCTCCAATGATGGTCTCCTTGGATTGTAAGATCAGTATTTATAAAGATTCAGTGGACTGTTGTATTTTGACGATACTTGTAAATGTAGCGGGTTTGATGAAATACAGATACGATATTGAATACAAGTAACAATGAGTTTTTAACATACCGTAAAATCTTGAGTATAATACGCACTGTTTTTTTTTTCATGTTTTAGTCCGCAAAAATGGGGGTGCGTATTATACCCGCGTACAAAAAATTACGTAGTTTTGAAACATTGGATATACGAACGTACAGCATCTGTAAGACGTTGTCGCAACACGGGTGCGTTTGCATCTGCACTCCGTGATTCATCTACCCGTTAACTAAGCAGGTATTCCTTTTAAATAAACGGAACCCACAGTCCGTATCACACACGTGTTCGTTTAATAATAGGTCCCTTGAAATAGTGATAGTTCCCGGTTGTTGCAAGTGCAAACAATTGTTACTTTATTTTACTTATTTCCCTCAAATTTTCATCAAGACGGTCCTATACGGCAGCAGAAAAATTATCACAGGGCTAGCGTGGTTTTGGTGCCGGGGTATTTGGAGCTGATTTCATATGAATTTGAAGCCCTGAATTTAAATATGGCATTAGTTTTTACCTAGGAGCTCAAATTTATAACATTTTAGTAAAATATACGTTACACTATTTAAAATTAAATCCATGGATCAAATTTAAAAACACTAAACACTGTATTTTTTATTATCTATACTTATATATAAAGAGAGAGCGATTTTGTACGTGGAGGGTAATCTTCAGAACCACTGTACCTATTTGAAAAATTCTTTCACTGTTTGAAAGGTACATTATTCCAGATGGACATAGGCTATATATTATGTATATCTGATCAGTAGAAATAAAGTTTGGGGCTTAATCCTAACAATCTCCACTGTTTCCGCTACTGTCTTCTACCGCTTTGTGTTCCGAAGATTTCAACGATCCTTATCGTGGTGCTATCACGGCGGGCTTCTGTTCTGACGCTAGCGGTTCGAACCTAGCCGTTCTACGGCACGCCTTTTTCTTTTAAAAAATTTATTTTAATTATGAACTAACATAAAATTAATTTAAGGTATTATTTAGGTTATTATTAAGGTAAAAACGATTTACAATTTATTGGCTATCAAATGGAAATTTATTGGTATAATATTTGTTCAACCCGGACAAAGTCGGGACGGGCCGCTAGTTATTATGTATTTTTTAAATGTTAAAAGAACATAAAAATCATAGAGAATATTGCATTAGTACTTATCTAATTACAAAGAGCAAGATAGAGGAAAAAGTCATTGATGAAACCAACTAGTCACTGAACACTTCGGAAGCTTCTTTTCCGTGACATTCTTGAATGTATTTTGAAAAGTCCCTTTTTAAACTCCAGCAGTAATGTGCTTATCTCATCTTCCGTTGTACTGGTCCTCCATAGTTTTAATATCCTGGTGAAATCTTTTACCTTCTTCCTCACTGGTGTCTCCTAAATTTTCAGTAAAATAATCCAAGTGGCTGTGTAAGTAGCGAACCTTAATGCTCGTGTTACACCCAAGGGATCCGAAACTGTTTAGCATCTCGTTTACCAGTTCAACATAGTTTTCAGCTTTGCATTTGCCCAGAAAATTTCCGACAACTGCAACAAACGAAATCCAGGCTTTTCGCTCAGCCGCATTCATGGAATTTACAAAGGCAGGATCCTTAATGAGTTGTCTTATTTGTGGGCCGTCAAATATTCCTGATTTCATTTTTCCGTACTCAACTTAGGCTTTTTTTACTTTTTATATGCAAAGCGTGATCCGTTCATATCAAGAGCCTTTACAAACTGCTTCATTAGGCCCAGCTTCATATGCAGTGGAGGAAAGATGATTTTCTTTCGCCCAACTAAGGGGTCGTTAATGAAATTATTTTCCCCAACGTCCATGTTTTCTTTCTTAGGCCACTCTTTTCTAACCCAGTGGCGTGTTTTGTCTCTGCTATCCCAGAGGCAGACGATACAAGATATTTGATATAGCCACTTTGCTGTCCAAGGAGAAAATTTACCATTTTTATGTCCACACAAATCAAATAGGCAGACGATGCAAGATATTTGATATAGCCACTTTGCTGTCCAAGGAGAAAATTTACCATTTTTATGTCCACACAAATCAAATAGGCACACGATGCAAGATATTTGATATAGCCACTTTGCTGTCCAAGGAGAAAATTTACCATTTTTATGTCCACACAAATCAAAGAGGCACACGATGCAAGATATTTGATATAGCCACTTTGCTGTCCAAGGAGAAAATTTACCATTTTTATGTCCACACAAATCAAATAGGCAGACGATGCAAGATATTTGATATAGCCACTTTGCTGTCCAAGGAGAAAATTTACCATTTTTATGTCCACACAAATCAAATAGGCAGACGATGCAAGATATTTGATATAGCCACTTTGCTGTCCAAGGAGAAAATTTACCATTTTTATGTCCACACAAATCAAATAGGCAGACGATGCAAGATATTTGATATAGCCACTTTGCTGTCCAAGGAGAAAATTTACCATTTTTATGTCCACACAAATCAAAGAGGCACACGATGCAATATATTTGATATAGCCACTTTGCTGTCCAAGGAGAAAATTTACCATTTTTATGTCCACACAAATCAAAGAGGCACACGATGCAATATATTTGATATAGCCACTTTGCTATCCAAGGAGAAAATTTACCATTTTTATGTCCACACAAATCAAATAGGCAGACGATGCAAGATATTTGATATAGCCACTTTGCTGTCCAAGGAGAAAATTTACCATTTTTATGTAAACACAAATCAAAGAGGCACACGATGCAAGATATTTGATATAGCCACTTTGCTGTCCAAGGAGAAAATTTACCATTTTTATGTCCACACAAATCAAATAGGCAGACGATGCAAGATATTTGATATAGCCACTTTGCTGTCCAAGGAGAAAATTTACCATTTTTATGTCCACACAAATCAAATAGGCAGACGATGCAAGATATTTGATATAGCCACTTTGCTGTCCAAGGAGAAAATTTGCCATTTTTATGTCCACACAAATCAAATAGGCAGACGATGCAAGATATTTGATATAGCCACTTTGCTGTCCAAGGAGAAAATTTACCATTTTTATGTCCACACAAATCATATAGGCAGACGATGCAAGACATTTGATATAGCCACTTTGCTGTCCAAGGAGAAAATGTACCATTTTTATGTCCACACAAATCAAATAGGCAGACGATGCAAGATATTTGATATAGCCACTTTGCTGTCCAAGGAGAAAATTTACCATTTTTATGTCCACACAAATCAAATAGGCAGACGATGCAAGATATTTGATATAGCCACTTTGCTGTCCAAGGATAAAATTTACCATTTTTATGTCCACACAAATCAAAGAGGCAGACGATGCAAGATATTTGATATAGCCACTTTGCTGTCCAAGGAGAAAATTTACCATTTTTATGTCCACACAAATCAAATAGGCAGACGATGCAAGATATTTGATATAGCCACTTTGCTGTCCAAGGAGAAAATTTACCATTTTTATGTCCACACAAATCAAATAGGCAGACGATGCAAGATATTTGATATAGCCACTTTGCTGTCCAAGGAGAAAATTTACCATTTTTATGTCCACACAAATCAAATAGGCAGACGATGCAAGATATTTGATATAGCCACTTTGCTGTCCAAGGAGAAAATTTACCATTTTTATGTCCACACAAATCAAATAGGCAGACGATGCAAGATATTTGATATAGCCACTTTGCTGTCCAAGGAGAAAATTTGCCATTTTTATGTCCACACAAATCAAATAGGCAGACGATGCAAGATATTTGATATAGCCACTTTGCTGTCCAAGGAGAAAATTTACCATTTTTATGTCCACACAAATCATATAGGCAGACGATGCAAGACATTTGATATAGCCACTTTGCTGTCCAAGGAGAAAATGTACCATTTTTATGTCCACACAAATCAAAGAGGCACACGATGCAAGATATTTGATATAGCCACTTTGCTATCCAAGGAGAAAATTTACCATTTTTATGTCCACACAAATCAAATAGGCAAACGATGCAAGATATTTGATATAGCCACTTTGCTGTCCAAGGAGAAAATTTACCATTTTTATGTCCACACAAATCAAATAGGCAGACGATGCAAGATATTTGATATAGCCACTTTGCTGTCCAAGGAGAAAATTTACCATTTTTATGTCCACACAAATCAAATAGGCAGACGATGCAAGATATTTGATATAGCCACTTTGCTGTCCAAGGAGAAAATTTACCATTTTTATGTCCACACAAATCAAATAGGCAGACGATGCAAGATATTTGATATAGCCACTTTGCTGTCCAAGGAGAAAATTTACCATTTTTATGTCCACACAAATGAAATAGGCAGACGATGCAAGATATTTGATATAGCCACTTTGCTGTCCAAGGAGAAAATTTACCATTTTTATGTCCACACAAATCAAATAGGCAGACGATGCAAGATATTTGATATAGCCACTTTGCTGTCCAAGGAGAAAATTTACCATTTTTATGTCCACACAAATCAAATAGGCAGACGATGCAAGATATTTAATATAGCCACTTTGCTGTCCAAGGAGAAAATTTACCATTTTTATGTCCACACAAATCAAAGAGGCACACGATGCAAGATATTTGATATAGCCACTTTGCTGTCCAAGGAGAAAATTTACCATTTTTATATCCACACAAATCAAATAGGCAGACGATGCAAGATATTTGATATAGCCACTTTGCTGTCCAAGGAGAAAATTTACCATTTTTATGTCCACACAAATCAAAGAGGCACACGATGCAAGATATTTGATATAGCCACTTTGCTGTCCAAGGAGAAAATTTACCATTTTTATGTCCACACAAATCAAATAGGCAGACGATGCAAGATATTTGATATAGCCACTTTGCTGTCCAAGGAGAAAATTTACCATTTTTATGTCCACACAAATCAAATAGGCAGACGATGCAAGATATTTGATATAGCCACTTTGCTGTCCAAGGAGAAAATTTCCCATTTTTATGTCCACACAAATCAAATAGGCAGACGATGCAAGATATTTGATATAGCCACTTTGCTGTCCAAGGAGAAAATTTACCATTTTTATGTCCACACAAATCAAAGAGGCACACGATGCAATATATTTGATATAGCCACTTTGCTATCCAAGGAGAAAATTTACCATTTTTATGTCCACACAAATCAAATAGACAGACGATGCAAGATATTTGATATAGCCACTTTGCTGTCCAAGGAGAAAATTTACCATTTTTATGTCCACACAAATCAAATAGGCAGACGATGCAAGATATTTGATATAGCCACTTTGCTGTCCAAGGAGAAAATTTACCATTTTTATGTCCACACAAATCAAATAGGCACACGATGCAAGATATTTGATATAGCCACTTTGCTGTCCAAGGAGAAAATTTACCATTTTTATGTCCACACAAATCAAATAGGCAGACGATGCAAGATATTTTATATAGCCACTTTGCTGTCCAAGGAGAAAATTTACCATTTTTATGTCCACACAAATCAAATAGGCAGACGATGCAAGATATTTGATATAGCCACTTTGCTGTCCAAGGAGAAAATTTACCATTTTTATGTCCACACAAATCAAATAGGCAGACGATGCAAGATATTTGATATAGCCACTTTGCTGTCCAAGGAGAAAATTTACCATTTTTATGTCCACACAAATCAAAGAGGCACACGATGCAAGATATTTGATATAGCCACTTTGCTGTCCAAGGAGAAAATTTACCATTTTTATATCCACACAAATCAAATAGGCAGACGATGCAAGATATTTGATATAGCCACTTTGCTGTCCAAGGAGAAAATTTACCATTTTTATGTCCACACAAATCAAAGAGGCACACGATGCAAGATATTTGATATAGCCACTTTGCTGTCCAAGGAGAAAATTTACCATTTTTATGTCCACACAAATCAAATAGGCAGACGATGCAAGATATTTGATATAGCCACTTTGCTGTCCAAGGAGAAAATTTACCATTTTTATGTCCACACAAATCAAATAGGCAGACGATGCAAGATATTTGATATAGCCACTTTGCTGTCCAAGGAGAAAATTTACCATTTTTATGTCCACACAAATCAAATAGGCAGACGATGCAAGATATTTGATATAGCCACTTTGCTGTCCAAGGAGAAAATTTACCATTTTTATGTCCACACAAATCAAAGAGGCACACGATGCAATATATTTGATATAGCCACTTTGCTATCCAAGGAGAAAATTTACCATTTTTATGTCCACACAAATCAAATAGGCAGACGATGCAAGATATTTGATATAGCCACTTTGCTGTCCAAGGAGAAAATTTACCATTTTTATGTAAACACAAATCAAATAGGCAGACGATGCAAGATATTTGATATAGCCACTTTGCTGTCCAAGGAGAAAATTTACCATTTTTATGTCCACACAAATCAAATAGGCAGACGATGCAAGATATTTGATATAGCCACTTTGCTGTCCAAGGAGAAAATTTACCATTTTTATGTCCACACAAATCAAATAGGCAGACGATGCAAGATATTTGATATAGCCACTTTGCTGTCCAAGGAGAAAATTTACCATTTTTATGTCCACACAAATCAAATAGGCAGACGATGCAAGATATTTGATATAGCCACTTTGCTGTCCAAGGAGAAAATTTACCATTTTTATGTCCACACAAATCAAATAGGCAGACGATGCAAGATATTTGATATAGCCACTTTGCTGTCCAAGGAGAAAATTTGCCATTTTTATGTCCACACAAATCAAATAGGCAGACGATGCAAGATATTTGATATAGCCACTTTGCTGTCCAAGGAGAAAATTTACCATTTTTATGTCCACACAAATCATATAGGCAGACGATGCAAGACATTTGATATAGCCACTTTGCTGTCCAAGGAGAAAATGTACCATTTTTATGTCCACACAAATCAAAGAGGCACACGATGCAAGATATTTGATATAGCCACTTTGCTGTCCAAGGAGAAAATTTACCATTTTTATGTCCACACAAATCAAATAGGCAAACGATGCAAGATATTTGATATAGCCACTTTGCTGTAAAAGGAGAAAATTTACCATTTTTATATCCACACAAATCAAATAGGCAGACGATGCAAGATATTTGATATAGCCACTTTGCTGTCCAAGGAGAAAATTTACCATTTTTATGTCCACACAAATCAAAGAGGCACACGATGCAAGATATTTGATATAGCCACTTTGCTGTCCAAGGAGAAAATTTACCATTTTTATGTCCACACAAATCAAATAGGCAGACGATGCAAGATATTTGATATAGCCACTTTGCTGTCCAAGGAGAAAATTTACCATTTTTATGTCCACACAAATCAAATAGGCAGACGATGCAAGATATTTGATATAGCCACTTTGCTGTCCAAGGAGAAAATTTACCATTTTTATGTCCACACAAATCAAAGAGGCACACGATGCAATATATTTGATATAGCCACTTTGCTATCCAAGGAGAAAATTTACCATTTTTATGTCCACACAAATCAAATAGGCAGACGATGCAAGATATTTGATATAGCCACTTTGCTGTCCAAGGAGAAAATTTACCATTTTTATGTAAACACAAATCAAATAGGCAGACGATGCAAGATATTTGATATAGCCACTTTGCTGTCCAAGGAGAAAATTTACCATTTTTATGTCCACACAAATCAAATAGGCAGACGATGCAAGATATTTGATATAGCCACTTTGCTGTCCAAGGAGAAAATTTACCATTTTTATGTCCACACAAATCAAATAGGCAGACGATGCAAGATATTTGATATAGCCACTTTGCTGTCCAAGGAGAAAATTTACCATTTTTATGTCCACACAAATCAAATAGGCAGACGATGCAAGATATTTGATATAGCCACTTTGCTGTCCAAGGAGAAAATTTACCATTTTTATGTCCACACAAATCAAATAGGCAGACGATGCAAGATATTTGATATAGCCACTTTGCTGTCCAAGGAGAAAATTTGCCATTTTTATGTCCACACAAATCAAATAGGCAGACGATGCAAGATATTTGATATAGCCACTTTGCTGTCCAAGGAGAAAATTTACCATTTTTATGTCCACACAAATCATATAGGCAGACGATGCAAGACATTTGATATAGCCACTTTGCTGTCCAAGGAGAAAATGTACCATTTTTATGTCCACACAAATCAAAGAGGCACACGATGCAAGATATTTGATATAGCCACTTTGCTGTCCAAGGAGAAAATTTACCATTTTTATGTCCACACAAATCAAATAGGCAAACGATGCAAGATATTTGATATAGCCACTTTGCTGTCCAAGGAGAAAATTTACCATTTTTATGTCCACACAAATCAAATAGGCAGACGATGCAAGATATTTGATATAGCCACTTTGCTGTCCAAGGAGAAAATTTACCATTTTTATGTCCACACAAATCAAATAGGCAGACGATGCAAGATATTTGATATAGCCACTTTGCTGTCCAAGGAGAAAATTTACCATTTTTATGTCCACACAAATCAAATAGGCAGACGATGCAAGATATTTGATATAGCCACTTTGCTGTCCAAGGAGAAAATTTACCATTTTTATGTCCACACAAATGAAATAGGCAGACGATGCAAGATATTTGATATAGCCACTTTGCTGTCCAAGGAGAAAATTTACCATTTTTATGTCCACACAAATCAAATAGGCAGACGATGCAAGATATTTGATATAGCCACTTTGCTGTCCAAGGAGAAAATTTACCATTTTTATGTCCACACAAATCAAATAGGCAGACGATGCAAGATATTTAATATAGCCACTTTGCTGTCCAAGGAGAAAATTTACCATTTTTATGTCCACACAAATCAAAGAGGCACACGATGCAAGATATTTGATATAGCCACTTTGCTGTCCAAGGAGAAAATTTACCATTTTTATATCCACACAAATCAAATAGGCAGACGATGCAAGATATTTGATATAGCCACTTTGCTGTCCAAGGAGAAAATTTACCATTTTTATGTCCACACAAATCAAAGAGGCACACGATGCAAGATATTTGATATAGCCACTTTGCTGTCCAAGGAGAAAATTTACCATTTTTATGTCCACACAAATCAAATAGGCAGACGATGCAAGATATTTGATATAGCCACTTTGCTGTCCAAGGAGAAAATTTACCATTTTTATGTCCACACAAATCAAATAGGCAGACGATGCAAGATATTTGATATAGCCACTTTGCTGTCCAAGGAGAAAATTTACCATTTTTATGTCCACACAAATCAAATAGGCAGACGATGCAAGATATTTGATATAGCCACTTTGCTGTCCAAGGAGAAAATTTACCATTTTTATGTCCACACAAATCAAAGAGGCACACGATGCAATATATTTGATATAGCCACTTTGCTATCCAAGGAGAAAATTTACCATTTTTATGTCCACACAAATCAAATAGACAGACGATGCAAGATATTTGATATAGCCACTTTGCTGTCCAAGGAGAAAATTTACCATTTTTATGTCCACACAAATCAAATAGGCAGACGATGCAAGATATTTGATATAGCCACTTTGCTGTCCAAGGAGAAAATTTACCATTTTTATGTCCACACAAATCAAATAAGCAGACGATGCAAGATATTTGATATAGCCACTTTGCTGTCCAAGGAGAAAATTTACCATTTTTATGTCCACACAAATCAAATAGGCAGACGATGCAAGATATTTGATATAGCCACTTTGCTGTCCAAGGAGAAAATTTACCATTTTTATGTCCACACAAATCAAATAGGCAGACGATGCAAGATATTTGATATAGCCACTTTGCTGTCCAAGGAGAAAATTTACCATTTTTATGTCCACACAAATCAAATAGGCAGACGATGCAAGATATTTGATATAGCCACTTTGCTGTCCAAGGAGATAATTTACCATTTTTATGTCCACACAAATCAAATAGGCAGACGATGCAAGATATTTGATATAGCCACTTTGCTGTCCAAGGAGAAAATTTACCATTTTTATGTCCACACAAATCAAATAGGCAGACGATGCAAGATATTTGATATAGCCACTTTGCTGTCCAAGGAGAAAATTTACCATTTTTATGTCCACACAAATCAAAGAGGCACACGATGCAAGATATTTTATATAGCCACTTTGCTGTCCAAGGAGAAAATTTACCATTTTTATGTCCACACAAATCAAATAGGCAGACGATGCAAGATATTTGATATAGCCACTTTGCTGTCCAAGGAGAAAATTTACCATTTTTATGTCCACACAAATCAAATAGGCAGACGATGCAAGATATTTGATATAGCCACTTTGCTGTCCAAGGAGAAAATTTACCATTTTTATGTCCACACAAATCAAAGAGGCACACGATGCAAGATATTTGATATAGCCACTTTGCTGTCCAAGGAGAAAATTTACCATTTTTATGTCCACACAAATCAAATAGGCAGACGATGCAAGATATTTGATATAGCCACTTTGCTGTCCAAGGAGAAAATTTACCATTTTTATGTCCACACAAATCAAATAGGCAGACGATGCAAGATATTTGATATAGCCACTTTGCTGTCCAAGGAGAAAATTTACCATTTTTATGTCCACACAAATCAAATAGGCAGACGATGCAAGATATTTGATATAGCCACTTTGCTGTCCAAGGAGAAAATTTACCATTTTTATGTCCACACAAATAAAATATTCACACGATGCAAGATATTTGATATAGCCACTTTGCTGTCCAAGGAGAAAATTTACCATTTTTATGTCCACACAAATCAAAGAGGCACACGATGCAAGATATTTGATATAGCCACTTTGCTGTCCAAGGATAAAATTTACCATTTTTATGTCCACACAAATCAAATAGGCAGACGATGCAAGATATTTGATATAGCCACTTTGCTGTCCAAGGAGAAAATTTACCATTTTTATGTCCACACAAATCAAATAGGCAGACGATGCAAGATATTTGATATAGCCACTTTGCTGTCCAAGGAGAAAATTTACCATTTTTATGTCCACACAAATCAAATATGCAGACGATGCAAGATATTTGATATAGCCACTTTGCTGTCCAAGGAGAAAATTTACCATTTTTATGTCCACACAAATCAAATAGGCAGACGATGCAAGATATTTGATATAGCCACTTTGCTGTCCAAGGAGAAAATTTGCCATTTTTATGTCCACACAAATCAAATAGGCAGACGATGCAAGATATTTGATATAGCCACTTTGCTGTCCAAGGAGAAAATTTACTATTTTTATGTCCACACAAATCAAATAGGCAGACGATGCAAGACATTTGATATAGCCACTTTGCTGTCCAAGGAGAAAATGTACCATTTTTATGTCCACACAAATCAAAGAGGCACACGATGCAAGATATTTGATATAGCCACTTTGCTATCCAACTAGAAAATTTACCATTTTTATGTCCACACAAATCAAATAGGCAGACGATGCAAGATATTTGATATAGCCACTTTGCTGTCCAAGGAGAAAATTTACCATTTTTATGTCCACACAAATCAAATAGGCAGACGATGCAAGATATTTGATATAGCCACTTTGCTGTCCAAGGAGAAAATTTACCATTTTTATGTCCACACAAATCAAAGAGGCACACGATGCAAGATATTTGATATAGCCACTTTGCTGTCCAAGGAGAAAATTTACCATTTTTATGTCCACACAAATCAAATAGGCAGACGATGCAAGATATTTGATATAGCCACTTTGCTGTCCAAGGAGAAAATTTACCATTTTTATGTCCACACAAATCAAATAGGCAGACGATGCAAGATATTTGATATAGCCACTTTGCTGTCCAAGGAGAAAATTTACCATTTTTATGTCCACACAAATCAAATAGGCAGACGATACAAGATATTTGATATAGCCACTTTGCTGTCCAAGGAGAAAATTTACCATTTTTATGTCCACACAAATGAAATAGGCAGACGATGCAAGATATTTGATATAGCCACTTTGCTGTCCAAGGAGAAAATTTACCATTTTTATGTCCACACAAATCAAATAGGCAGACGATGCAAGATATTTGATATAGCCACTTTGCTGTCCAAGGAGAAAATTTACCAGTTTTATGTCCACACAAATCAAAGAGGCACACGATGCAAGATATTTGATATAGCCACTTTGCTGTCCAAGGAGAAAATTTACCATTTTTTTATATCCACACAAATCAAATAGGCAGACGATGCAAGACATTTGATATAGCCACTTTGCTGTCCAAGGAGAAAATTTACCATTTTTATGTCCACACAAATCAAATAGGCAGACGATGCAAGATATTTGATATAGCCACTTTGCTGTCCAAGGAGAAAATTTACCATTTTTATGTCCACACAAATCAAATAGGCAGACGATGCAAGATATTTGATATAGCCACTTTGCTGTCCAAGGAGAAAATTTACCATTTTTATGTCCACACAAATCAAATAGGCAGACGATGCAAGATATTTGATATAGCCACTTTGCTGTCCAAGGAGAAAATTTACCATTTTTATGTCCACACAAATCAAATAGGCACACGATGCAAGACATTTGATATAGCCACTTTGCTGTCCAAGGAGAAAATTTACCATTTTTATATCCACACAAATCAAATAGGCAGACGATGCAAGATATTTGATATAGCCACTTTGCTGTCCAAGGAGAAAATTTACCATTTTTATGTCCACACAAATCAAATAGGCAGACGATGCAAGATATTTGATATAGCCACTTTGCTGTCCAAGGAGAAAATTTACCATTTTTATGTCCACACAAATCAAATAGGCAGACGATGCAAGATATTTGATATAGCCACTTTGCTGTCCAAGGAGAAAATTTACCATTTTATGTCCACACAAATCAAATAGGCAGACGATGCAAGATATTTGATATAGCCACTTTGCTGTCCAAGGAGAAAATTTACCATTTTTATGTCCACACAAATCAAATAGGCAGACGATGCAAGATATTTGATATAGCCACTTTGCTGTCCAAGGAGAAAATTTACCATTTTTATGTCCACACAAATCAAAGAGGCACACGATGCAAGATATTTGATATAGCCACTTTGCTGTCCAAGGAGAAAATTTACCATTTTTATGTCCACACAAATCAAATAGGCAGACGATGCAAGATATTTGATATAGCCACTTTGCTGTCCAAGGAGAAAATTTACCATTTTTATGTCCACACAAATCAAATAGGCAGACGATGCAAGATATTTGATATAGCCACTTTGCTGTCCAAGGAGAAAATTTACCATTTTTATGTCCACACAAATCAAAGAGGCACACGATGCAAGATATTTGATATAGCCACTTTGCTGTCCAAGGAGAAAATTTACCATTTTTATGTCCACACAAATCAAATAGGCAGACGATGCAAGATATTGGATATAGCCACTTTGCTGTCCAAGGAGAAAATTTACCATTTTTATGTCCACACAAATCAAATAGGCAGACGATGCAAGATATTTGATATAGCCACTTTGCTGTCCAAGGAGAAAATTTACCATTTTTATGTCCACACAAATCAAATTGGCAGACGATGCAAGATATTTGATATAGCCACTTTGCTGTCCAAGGAGAAAATTTACCATTTTTATGTCCACACAAATAAAATAGGCACACGATGCAAGATATTTGATATAGCCACTTTGCTGTCCAAGGATAAAATTTACCATTTTTATGTCCACACAAATCAAAGAGGCACACGATGCAAGATATTTGATATAGCCACTTTGCTGTCCAAGGAGAAAATTTACCATTTTTATGTCCACACAAATCAAATAGGCAGACGATGCAAGATATTTGATATAGCCACTTTGCTGTCCAAGGAGAAAATTTACCATTTTTATGTCCACACAAATCAAATAGGCAGACGATGCAAGATATTTGATATAGCCACTTTGCTGTCCAAGGAGAAAATTTACCATTTTTATGTCCACACAAATCAAATAGGCAGACGATGCAAGATATTTGATATAGCCACTTTGCTGTCCAAGGAGAAAATTTACCATTTTTATGTCCACACAAATCAAATAGGCAGACGATGCAAGATATTTGATATAGCCACTTTGCTGTCCAAGGAGAAAATTTACCATTTTTATGTCCACACAAATCAAATATGCAGACGATGCAAGATATTTGATATAGCCACTTTGCTGTCCAAGGAGAAAATTTACCATTTTTATGTCCACACAAATCAAATAGGCAGACGATGCAAGATATTTGATATAGCCACTTTGCTGTCCAAGGAGAAAATTTGCCATTTTTATGTCCACACAAATCAAATAGGCAGACGATGCAAGATATTTGATATAGCCACTTTGCTGTCCAAGGAGAAAATTTACTATTTTTATGTCCACACAAATCAAATAGGCAGACGATGCAAGACATTTGATATAGCCACTTTGCTGTCCAAGGACAAAATGTACCATTTTTATGTCCACACAAATCAAAGAGGCACACGATGCAAGATATTTGATATAGCCACTTTGCTATCCAACTAGAAAATTTACCATTTTTATGTCCACACAAATCAAATAGGCAGACGATGCAAGATATTTGATATAGCCACTTTGCTGTCCAAGGAGAAAATTTACCATTTTTATGTCCACACAAATCAAATAGGCAGACGATGCAAGATATTTGATATAGCCACTTTGCTGTCCAAGGAGAAAATTTACCATTTTTATGTCCACACAAATCAAAGAGGCACACGATGCAAGATATTTGATATAGCCACTTTGCTGTCCAAGGAGAAAATTTACCATTTTTATGTCCACACAAATCAAATAGGCAGACGATGCAAGATATTTGATATAGCCACTTTGCTGTCCAAGGAGAAAATTTACCATTTTTATGTCCACACAAATCAAATAGGCAGACGATGCAAGATATTTGATATAGCCACTTTGCTGTCCAAGGAGAAAATTTACCATTTTTATGTCCACACAAATCAAATAGGCAGACGATGCAAGATATTTGATATAGCCACTTTGCTGTCCAAGGAGAAAATTTACCATTTTTATGTCCACACAAATGAAATAGGCAGACGATGCAAGATATTTGATATAGCCACTTTGCTGTCCAAGGAGAAAATTTACCATTTTTATGTCCACACAAATCAAATAGGCAGACGATGCAAGATATTTGATATAGCCACTTTGCTGTCCAAGGAGAAAATTTACCATTTTTATGTCCACACAAATCAAAGAGGCACACGATGCAAGATATTTGATATAGCCACTTTGCTGTCCAAGGAGAAAATTTACCATTTTTATATCCACACAAATCAAATAGGCAGACGATGCAAGATATTTGATATAGCCACTTTGCTGTCCAAGGAGAAAATTTACCATTTTTATGTCCACACAAATCAAATAGGCAGACGATGCAAGATATTTGATATAGCCACTTTGCTGTCCAAGGAGAAAATTTACCATTTTTATGTCCACACAAATCAAATAGGCAGACGATGCAAGATATTTGATATAGCCACTTTGCTGTCCAAGGAGAAAATTTACCATTTTTATGTCCACACAAATCAAATAGGCAGACGATGCAAGATATTTGATATAGCCACTTTGCTGTCCAAGGAGAAAATTTACCATTTTTATGTCCACACAAATCAAATAGGCACACGATGCAAGATATTTGATATAGCCACTTTGCTGTCCAAGGAGAAAATTTACCATTTTTATATCCACACAAATCAAATAGGCAGACGATGCAAGATATTTGATATAGCCACTTTGCTGTCCAAGGAGAAAATTTACCATTTTTATGTCCACACAAATCAAATAGGCAGACGATGCAAGATATTTGATATAGCCACTTTGCTGTCCAAGGAGAAAATTTACCATTTTTATGTCCACACAAATCAAATAGGCAGACGATGCAAGATATTTGATATAGCCACTTTGCTGTCCAAGGAGAAAATTTACCATTTTTATGTCCACACAAATCAAATACGCAGACGATGCAAGATATTTGATATAGCCACTTTGCTGTCCAAGGAGAAAATTTACCATTTTTATGTCCACACAAATCAAATAGGCAGACGATGCAAGACATTTGATATAGCCACTTTGCTGTCCAAGGAGAAAATGTACCATTTTTATGTCCACAGAAATCAAAGAGGCACACGATGCAAGATATTTGATATAGCCACTTTGCTATCCAAGGAGAAAATTTACCATTTTTATGTCCACACAAATCAAATAGGCAGACGATGCAAGATATTTGATATAGCCACTTTGCTGTCCAAGGAGAAAATTTACCATTTTTATGTCAACACAAATCAAATAGGCAGACGATGCAAGATATTTGATATAGCCACTTTGCTGTCCAAGGAGAAAATTTACCATTTTTATGTCCACACAAATAAAATAGGCACACGATGCAAGATATTTGATATAGCCACTTTGCTGTCCAAGGATAAAATTTACCATTTTTATGTCCACACAAATCAAAGAGGCACACGATGCAAGATATTTGATATAGCCACTTTGCTGTCCAAGGAGAAAATTTACCATTTTTATGTCCACACAAATCAAATAGGCAGACGATGCAAGATATTTGATATAGCCACTTTGCTGTCCAAGGAGAAAATTTACCATTTTTATGTCCACACAAATCAAATAGGCAGACGATGCAAGATATTTGATATAGCCACTTTGCTGTCCAAGGAGAAAATTTACCATTTTTATGTCCACACAAATCAAATAGGCAGACGATGCAAGATATTTGATATAGCCACTTTGCTGTCCAAGGAGAAAATTTACCATTTTTATGTCCACACAAATCAAATAGGCAGACGATGCAAGATATTTGATATAGCCACTTTGCTGTCCAAGGAGAAAATTTACCATTTTTATGTCCACACAAATCAAATATGCAGACGATGCAAGATATTTGATATAGCCACTTTGCTGTCCAAGGAGAAAATTTACCATTTTTATGTCCACACAAATCAAATAGGCAGACGATGCAAGATATTTGATATAGCCACTTTGCTGTCCAAGGAGAAAATTTGCCATTTTTATGTCCACACAAATCAAATAGGCAGACGATGCAAGATATTTGATATAGCCACTTTGCTGTCCAAGGAGAAAATTTACTATTTTTATGTCCACACAAATCAAATAGGCAGACGATGCAAGACATTTGATATAGCCACTTTGCTGTCCAAGGAGAAAATGTACCATTTTTATGTCCACACAAATCAAAGAGGCACACGATGCAAGATATTTGATATAGCCACTTTGCTATCCAACTAGAAAATTTACCATTTTTATGTCCACACAAATCAAATAGGCAGACGATGCAAGATATTTGATATAGCCACTTTGCTGTCCAAGGAGAAAATTTACCATTTTTATGTCCACACAAATCAAATAGGCAGACGATGCAAGATATTTGATATAGCCACTTTGCTGTCCAAGGAGAAAATTTACCATTTTTATGTCCACACAAATCAAAGAGGCACACGATGCAAGATATTTGATATAGCCACTTTGCTGTCCAAGGAGAAAATTTACCATTTTTATGTCCACACAAATCAAATAGGCAGACGATGCAAGATATTTGATATAGCCACTTTGCTGTCCAAGGAGAAAATTTACCATTTTTATGTCCACACAAATCAAATAGGCAGACGATGCAAGATATTTGATATAGCCACTTTGCTGTCCAAGGAGAAAATTTACCATTTTTATGTCCACACAAATCAAATAGGCAGACGATGCAAGATATTTGATATAGCCACTTTGCTGTCCAAGGAGAAAATTTACCATTTTTATGTCCACACAAATGAAATAGGCAGACGATGCAAGATATTTGATATAGCCACTTTGCTGTCCAAGGAGAAAATTTACCATTTTTATGTCCACACAAATCAAATAGGCAGACGATGCAAGATATTTGATATAGCCACTTTGCTGTCCAAGGAGAAAATTTACCATTTTTATGTCCACACAAATCAAAGAGGCACACGATGCAAGATATTTGATATAGCCACTTTGCTGTCCAAGGAGAAAATTTACCATTTTTATATCCACACAAATCAAATAGGCAGACGATGCAAGATATTTGATATAGCCACTTTGCTGTCCAAGGAGAAAATTTACCATTTTTATGTCCACACAAATCAAATAGGCAGACGATGCAAGATATTTGATATAGCCACTTTGCTGTCCAAGGAGAAAATTTACCATTTTTATGTCCACACAAATCAAATAGGCAGACGATGCAAGATATTTGATATAGCCACTTTGCTGTCCAAGGAGAAAATTTACCATTTTTATGTCCACACAAATCAAATAGGCAGACGATGCAAGATATTTGATATAGCCACTTTGCTGTCCAAGGAGAAAATTTACCATTTTTATGTCCACACAAATCAAATAGGCACACGATGCAAGATATTTGATATAGCCACTTTGCTGTCCAAGGAGAAAATTTACCATTTTTATATCCACACAAATCAAAGAGGCAGACGATGCAAGATATTTGATATAGCCACTTTGCTGTCCAAGGAGAAAATTTACCATTTTTATGTCCACACAAATCAAATAGGCAGACGATGCAAGATATTTGATATAGCCACTTTGCTGTCCAAGGAGAAAATTTACCATTTTTATGTCCACACAAATCAAATAGGCAGACGATGCAAGATATTTGATATAGCCACTTTGCTGTCCAAGGAGAAAATTTACCATTTTTATGTCCACACAAATCAAATAGGCAGACGATGCAAGATATTTGATATAGCCACTTTGCTGTCCAAGGAGAAAATTTACCATTTTTATGTCCACACAAATCAAATAGGCAGACGATGCAAGATATTTGATATAGCCACTTTGCTGTCCAAGGAGAAAATTTACCATTTTTATGTCCACACAAATCAAAGAGGCACACGATGCAAGATATTTGATATAGCCACTTTGCTGTCCAAGGAGAAAATTTACCATTTTTATGTCCACACAAATCAAATAGGCAGACGATGCAAGATATTTGATATAGCCACTTTGCTGTCCAAGGAGAAAATTTACCATTTTTATGTCCACACAAATCAAAGAGGCACACGATGCAAGATATTTGATATAGCCACTTTGCTGTCCAAGGAGAAAATTTACCATTTTTATGTCCACACAAATCAAATAGGCAGACGATGCAAGATATTTGATATAGCCACTTTGCTGTCCAAGGAGAAAATTTACCATTTTTATGTCCACACAAATCAAATAGGCAGACGATGCAAGATATTTGATATAGCCACTTTGCTGTCCAAGGAGAAAATTTACCATTTTTATGTCCACACAAATCAAATAGGCAGACGATGCAAGATATTTGATATAGCCACTTTGCTGTCCAAGGAGAAAATTTACCATTTTTATGTCCACACAAATAAAATAGGCACACGATGCAAGATATTTGATATAGCCACTTTGCTGTCCAAGGATAAAATTTACCATTTTTATGTCCACACAAATCAAAGAGGCACACGATGCAAGATATTTGATATAGCCACTTTGCTGTCCAAGGAGAAAATTTACCATTTTTATGTCCACACAAATCAAATAGGCAGACGATGCAAGATATTTGATATAGCCACTTTGCTGTCCAAGGAGAAAATTTACCATTTTTATGTCCACACAAATCAAATAGGCAGACGATGCAAGATATTTGATATAGCCACTTTGCTGTCCAAGGAGAAAATTTACCATTTTTATGTCCACACAAATCAAATAGGCAGACGATGCAAGATATTTGATATAGCCACTTTGCTGTCCAAGGAGAAAATTTACCATTTTTATGTCCACACAAATCAAATAGGCAGACGATGAAAGATATTTGATATAGCCACTTTGCTGTCCAAGGAGAAAATTTGCCATTTTTATGTCCACACAAATCAAATAGGCAGACGATGCAAGATATTTGATATAGCCACTTTGCTGTCCAAGGAGAAAATTTACCATTTTTATGTCCACACAAATCAAATAGGCAGACGATGCAAGACATTTGATATAGCCACTTTGCTGTCCAAGGAGAAAATGTACCATTTTTATGTCCACACAAATCAAAGAGGCACACGATGCAAGATATTTGATATAGCCACTTTGCTGTCCAAGGAGAAAATTCACCATTTTTATGTTCACACAAATCAAATAGGCAGACGATGGAAGATATTTGATATAGCCACTTTGCTGTCCAAGGAGAAAATTTACCATTTTTATGTCCACACAAATCAAATAGGCAGACGATGCAAGATATTTGATATAGCCACTTTGCTGACCAAGGAGAAAATTTACCATTTTTATATCCACACAAATCAAATAGGCAGACGATGCAAGATATTTGATATAGCCACTTTGCTGTCCAAGGAAAAAATTTACCATTTTTATGTCCACACAAATCAAAGAGGCACACGATGCAAGATATTTGATATAGCCACTTTGCTGTCCAAGGAGAAAATTTACCATTTTTATGTCCACACAAATCAAATAGGCAGACGATGCAAGATATTTGATATAGCCACTTTGCTGTCCAAGGAGAAAATTTACCATTTTTATGTCCACACAAATCAAATAGGCAGACGATGCAAGATATTTGATATAGCCACTTTGCTGTCCAAGGAGAAAATTTACCATTTTTATGTCCACACAAATCAAATAGGCAGACGATGCAAGATATTTGATATACCCACTTTGCTGTCCAAGGAGAAAATTTACCATTTTATGTCCACACAAATCAAAGAGGCACACGATGCAAGATATTTGATATAGCCTCTTTGCTGTCCAAGGAGAAAATTTACCATTTTTATGTCCACACAAATCAAATAGGCAGACGATGCAAGATATTTGATATAGCCACTTTGCTGTCCAAGGAGAAAATTTACCATTTTTATGTCCACACAAATCAAATAGGCAGACGATGCAAGATATTTGATATAGCCACTTTGCTGTCCAAGGAGAAAATTTACCATTTTTATGTCCACACAAATCAAATAGGCAGACGATGCAAGATATTTGATATAGCCACTTTGCTGTCCAAGGAGAAAATTTACCATTTTTATGTCCACACAAATCAAAGAGGCACACGATGCAAGATATTTGATATAGCCACTTTGCTGTCCAAGGAGAAAATTTACCATTTTTATATCCACACAAATCAAATAGGCAGACGATGCAAGATATTTGATATAGCCACTTTGCTGTCCAAGGAGAAAATTTACCATTTTTATGTCCACACAAATCAAAGAGGCACACGATGCAAGATATTTGATATAGCCACTTTGCTGTCCAAGGAGAAAATTTACCATTTTTATGTCCACACAAATCAAATAGGCAGACGATGCAAGATATTTGATATAGCCACTTTGCTGTCCAAGGAGAAAATTTACCATTTTTATGTCCACACAAATCAAATAGGCAGACGATGCAAGATATTTGATATAGCCACTTTGCTGTCCAAGGAGAAAATTTACCATTTTTATGTCCACACAAATCAAATAGGCAGACGATGCAAGATATTTGATATAGCCACTTTGCTGTCCAAGGAGAAAATTTACCATTTTTATGTCCACACAAATCAAAGAGGCACACGATGCAAGATATTTGATATAGCCACTTTGCTGTCCAAGGAGAAAATTTACCATTTTTATGTCCACACAAATCAAATAGGCAGACGATGCAAGATATTTGATATAGCCACTTTGCTGTCCAAGGAGAAAATTTACCATTTTTATGTCCACACAAATCAAATAGGCAGACGATGCAAGATATTTGATATAGCCACTTTGCTGTCCAAGGAGAAAATTTACCATTTTTATGTCCACACAAATCAAATAGGCAGACGATGCAAGATATTTGATATAGCCACTTTGCTGTCCAAGGAGAAAATTTACCATTTTTATGTCCACACAAATCAAATAGGCAGACGATGCAAGATATTTGATATAGCCACTTTGCTGTCCAAGGAGAAAATTTACCATTTTTATGTCCACACAAATCAAATACGCAGACGATGCAAGATATTTGATATAGCCACTTTGCTGTCCAAGGAGAAAATTTACCATTTTTATGTCCACACAAATCAAATAGGCAGACGATGCAAGACATTTGATATAGCCACTTTGCTGTCCAAGGAGAAAATGTACCATTTTTATGTCCACAGAAATCAAAGAGGCACACGATGCAAGATATTTGATATAGCCACTTTGCTATCCAAGGAGAAAATTTACCATTTTTATGTCCACACAAATCAAATAGGCAGACGATGCAAGATATTTGATATAGCCACTTTGCTGTCCAAGGAGAAAATTTACCATTTTTATGTCCACACAAATCAAATAGGCAGACGATGCAAGATATTTGATATAGCCACTTTGCTGTCCAAGGAGAAAATTTACCATTTTTATGTCCACACAAATCAAAGAGGCACACGATGCAAGATATTTGATATAGCCACTTTGCTGTCCAAGGAGAAAATTTACCATTTTTATGTCCACACAAATCAAATAGGCAGACGATGCAAGATATTTGATATAGCCACTTTGCTGTCCAAGGAGAAAATTTACCATTTTTATGTCCACACAAATCAAAGAGGCACACGATGCAAGATATTTGATATAGCCACTTTGCTGTCCAAGGAGAAAATTTACCATTTTTATGTCCACACAAATCAAATAGGCAGACGATGCAAGATATTTGATATAGCCACTTTGCTGTCCAAGGAGAAAATTTACCATTATTATGTCCACACAAATCAAATAGGCAGACGATGCAAGATATTTGATATAGCCACTTTGCTGTCCAAGGAGAAAATTTACCATTTTTATGTCCACACAAATCAAAGAGGCACACGATGCAAGATATTTGATATAGCCACTTTGCTGTCCAAGGAGAAAATTTACCATTTTAAGGTCCACACAAATCTAATAGGCAGACGATGCAAGATATTTGATATAGCCACTTTGCTGTCCAAGGAGAAAATTTACCATTTTTATGTCCACACAAATCAAAGAGGCACACGATGCAAGATATTTGATATAGCCACTTTGCTGTCCAAGGAGAAAATTTACCATTTTTATGTCCACACAAATCAAATAGGCAGACGATGCAAGATATTTGATATAGCCACTTTGCTGTCCAAGGAGAAAATTTACCATTTTTCTGTCCACACAATTCACCCATTGATGTTCATGATACTTTATCTTCTCCAAGACCAAAGCTATGGTGTCTTATTCTTCTTTCATTTTCGTTGAGGGAGCAATTGGTTTTGAACGATATTTGTTCCCATTGTGTAGGAGGACACATTTCAAACATCGCTTTTAGCTGCCAATAAATAGGCGCCAATCTTTTGGAAAACATTCAGGAAAACCCATTTTTTCCAGGAGTCCAGTTTCCCAGGAGGACAAATTACCCATACTTGAATGTATTGAATAGAAAAAATATTGATAGATAAGTGGATATACCGTAAAACCTCGTTTATCCGGCTCTCGTTGATCCGGATCTCCGGATAATCCGGTTCAGATTTGTAGACTTTTTTATTTAATTTTCACATTAGATAATAATGTTTTCCTACGATAGCAAGAACGTCACTACGAGTACGCCAAATATTCGCTTTTTAAGTTTGATTCAATGTACAGTTCCTGCATAGACTGTACAATAAATTATGGTAAAAAAAAAATGCTTTCTGTTGAGTTTAAGAAAACTTTGCTAGACTTATGTCCACACTTGCCAATTCTTTGCCAATTCTTTGTTAAGAAATGATGTCAAAATATTTTATTTTTTAATGTTTTGTAAACAATACTACGTAATTTTTTTACAAAACAAAGTAAGTCATCTTAGTTGAGGATTTTGTATTGTTTATTACCCATATTACCCGGATTATCCGGTTTTTTTATTTTCCTTATTGTCTATGGTCCCAGTTAGTCCGGATAAACGAGGTTTTACTGTATCTTAAAAAGTAGAGCTGATAGAGAAAAACTGATTTCATATTTAGATTCAGCGCCCCAAATATAGCTAAAATAAGTTCTAAAATCCTAGGCACAAAAAAAAATTTTTTTTGTAGCCCTGTGTTATCAATTGCTAAACGTGAGACGGCAGTGAGAACGACATATTATGGGAGGATGGGCAGGTGTCATTGTGACGTCATATGACGCACTTCCGTGAACCAGCAGGTGGCGCGACGGGCGCCGGATGCAATGAGAGAGGAGCGAGATAGATGAAAATGGTAGATGATGTGCGCGCAACAAAGATTATAGCAAAATATATTCATGTTCTTTTTTGTTTATATTTAATTGTAAAAATGCACAATGTAAGGTATCACCTGTTACTATCTTGAAGAACATCAATTGTCTCCTCGTAAAAGGAAGAATACCTACACTAGTCGTTATTGTGTAGACGAATAATCACACTTTATTTCTCTTGAAAAAAACACGACTTTACTTACAAAACGACACATTTTTACAATTAAATATAAACAAAAAAAGAATATGAATATATTTTGCTACAATCTTTGTTGCGCGCACATCATCTACCATTTTCATCTATCTCGCTTCTCTCTCATTCCATCCGGCGCCCGTCGCTCCACCTGCTGGTTCACGGAAGTGCGTCATATGACGTCACAGTCATCAAGTGAGGATGATGCTGGTGATATATATTACGACGGTACCAATACTTTTGACATGGACGCAGCAACAATACATGAGCTGTATTCGAGTGAAAGTTATTAAGACTGATAATTTGACAGTATTGTTTGTTTTGAATGAAACTTTAAGTTCTTTTTCTGCTGAATTTAATGTTTTCGTTTCTTTTTATTACGAATTTTATTTCTGCTAATAAATATTTGTGCAATTTTTAAATAAAATATCGAAAAGTCACGGGTGCGTATTATAGTCGAATTATAATTTTTTTCCGGAAATATCGCGCAAAATCAAGCATTCATATTATACTCTGGTATTATAGTCGAGATTTTACGGTAGTTACCGATCGCGGATGACACGCATGCATACAGATGGCTTCAGATGTGGTACGAAGCTTGTAAAGTAATAAATAAAGAATTAGTACTAAAAATAAAAAAATAAATAAAGTATATAATACTAAAAAAATAATATAGTAAATAAAGTAAAAAAAATATAAATAAAGTAAAAAAATAAAGTAAGTAAATAAATAAAGTAAAAAAAATAAAGTAAAAAAATCTAATAAAAAATAAATAATAATAAATAATAATAATAATAAATTTAATCGTTTCTAAATAAAGTAAAAAATATAAATAATACTTTATTTGTATTTTTTACTTTGTTTATTACTATTAAGTTCCCAATTTATCTGTAGCTTTGGGAATGGATATGACGGGTCAAGTGGGCATTTTACCTGGCTGATTTGCATGAGTCCACCTGCTTGTAGACAGATACATAGCGTGGATCATCCGTGGAAACATTTTCTCTATAGTTTAGCATTGAGCTGGCTAATCCAATATCCTGCTACCCTAAAGTTTAAGTAGATTTGAGAATACGGTTAAAACTGTTTCCACAAATCTTTCATCCCTCTTTGGGAGTGCATGTTCCGTGTCTTTAAATCAACTTTGCCAACAGAAGTTTTTTAACTTTTTCTTGTTTTCATTTTTTTGCCAATGGTGTTCCAATCTATGTACAGTGAAACTTCTCTAGTCGTCCATTCTCATCTCTAGAAGGAACCCCTCCCCCCTCAAAAAGGCCCTGTTTTGTCTAGGACTGCTTCAAGACTCCATAGAGCCAATATTATGGAAAAAACCCTTTTCGCACGGCCTCATTGTTTCGAAACCATGACTGGCAGCCACAGAGAAGTTTCTCTGTATATAAAAACCAAATACCACTCACTGACTGATCACTGTATCTCTGGAACCATACAGCTTTGGAAGCTCACATTTCTAATGGGGATTTCTCTTAGGTCCTAATTAAAAAATACAAATTTAAGGGATATAAGGGGGCTTAACCCTTTCAGGGGCACCAATATCCACCATTTGTACGGTGCAGATTTTTTCCTCATTTTTTTAATCTAAAGAATCTTGAAAAATTTTCTAATTAAAGGTGGCAAAATGTTTTTACTTCTTTAAACTGATAACAGATGGCAGTACTATCCCTTTTTCTGCTCATTTCACTGGAATACATTGAATGCGAGTGAAAAAAAACTAGATTTAGGCGTTTCCACTGTGCAAACGGTGCCCCTCAAAGGTTTAACTCCCCACCCCCCAATAAAAGACCAAACGACTGATCACTGCTTCTCTGAAACGATAAGTCCTAGGAAACTGAAATTTTGCATGGTGTTTGCTTTTAGGCTCTAGGTGCCCAATAAGAAATATTTTTTAAGAGATGCAAATATAAGGGGTTAAAAGGGATTTTATCCCCAATTATTAAACACTGGCTGTCTGTCACTGTATATCTGAAAACGTAAGGCCTAAAAAGCTAAAATTTAGGCCCTAGGTGCTGATTAAGGAAAACTTCAACCTTTAAAGAGGTAAATAGCTTATTCAATCCCCTAAAATTAAAAAAATCGAAAAGCCATATTTAATGTTGGATCAAAGTCGTTAAATTGGAAAACTCCCTCTAGGAATTTAACACTTTACTGCTACACTTAGTTTAAATGAAATGAAGCAAATTACATAATGGGTGGCGCGAAGCACGGCTATTTAGCTAGACTTGATATATAAGCTTAATTCAACATCTTTTTTAATTATGATTTACCCTTTAATTTAATTGGTCAGTTTTCAAGAGCCGCAGGAGTGTTTTTCTATTCATAATCTTCTCATTTGAACAGTCCCAGCACGTAGATGAATGAAGACGGAAACATTCCTTTCAACACTTAATTGCAAGTAATTACATTATGATTTAACGAACGTAAGCTGAGTATCCATCCCTTGTAAATAAGTGGCAGTCATTTATAAATACAGAAGTGATAAACCTGTTCGTCAGTCTTCCTTTAAAGATATTATGATAATTGCATGTTCGCCTGGGATGAACGATTACTTATCTCCTCGAATTGATCCTGCTCTAGAATTATTGTGTCTGAACAAGAGCGCCGATTAATAAGGTGATGAAATATTTTTCGCAGACATTTCATCCATCACCATACGCTGGAACAGCTCTATCTTCGTCCGTATTAAATTTTCGGGAAAATTGGATTCTTTAAATTATACTTTTCGGGCATTTGGATGTTGAGATTGAGGTCAAAACTATTTTTCTTGCATACTTAAAGCATACACGGGGAAACTTTTCTTTGTGCGGCTCCAGTTGACTCTACTGAGGATCACGTCGCTCGCATAACCCTTACTGCTGCACGTGTGCGTGAAATACCTGGCATCTTTGAAAGTGGGTACGAATTGCTCCATCGACGCTGCCAATAATGTATTACTGTTGGTAGAGGCAATTCTGAACACTAAACATAGCACTTCTCAAAGACGATGTCAATAAACAATTTTTCTTTCCTTTCACGATGCAAGATATTTGAAATAGCCACTTTGCTATCCAAGGAGAAAATTTACCATTTTTATGTCCACACAAATCAAATAGGCAGACGATGCAAGATATTTGATATAGCCACTTTGCTGTCCAAGGAGAAAATTTACCATTTTTATGTCCACACAAATCAAATAGGCAGACGATGCAAGATATTTGATATAGCCACTTTGCTGTCCAAGGAGAAAATTTACCATTTTTATGTCCACACAAATCAAAGAGGCACACGATGCAAGATGCAAGATGCAGATACACGATGCAAGATATTTGATATAGCCACTTTGCTGTAAAGGAGAAAATTTACCATTTTTATATCCACACAAATCAAATAGGCAGACGATGCAAGATATTTGATATAGCCACTTTGCTGTCCAAGGAGAAAATTTACCATTTTTATGTCCACACAAATCAAAGAGGCACACGATGCAAGATATTTGATATAGCCACTTTGCTGTCCAAGGAGAAAATTTACCATTTTTATGTCCACACAAATCAAATAGGCAGACGATGCAAGATATTTGATATAGCCACTTTGCTGTCCAAGGAGAAAATTTACCATTTTTATGTTCACACAAATCAAATAGGCAGACGATGCAAGATATTTGATATAGCCACTTTGCTGTCCAAGGAGAAAATTTACCATTTTTATGTCCACACAAATCAAATAGGCAGACGATGCAAGATATTTGATATAGCCACTTTGCTGTCCAAGGAGAAAATTTACCATTTTTATGTCCACACAAATCAAACAGGCACACGATGCAAGATATTTGATATAGCCACTTTGCTGTCCAAGGAGAAAATTTACTATTTTTATGTCCACACAAATCAAATAGGCAGACGATGCAAGATATTTGATATAGCCACTTTGCTGTCCAAGGAGAAAATTTACCATTTTTATGTCCACACAAATCAAATAGGCAGACGATGCAAGATATTTGATATAGCCACTTTGTTGTCCAAGGAGAAAATTTACCATTTTTATGTCCACACAAATCAAATAGGCAGACGATGCAAGATATTTGATATAGCCACTTTGCTGTCCAAGGAGAAAATTTACCATTTTTATGTCCACACAAATCAAATAGGCAGACGATGCAAGATATTTGATATAGCCACTTTGCTGTCCAAGGAGAAAATTTACCATTTTTATGTCCACACAAATCAAATAGGCAGACAATGCAAGATATTTGATATAGCCACTTTGCTGTCCAAGGAGAAAATTTACCATTTTTATGTCCACACAAATCAAATAGGCAGACGATGCAAGACATTTGATATAGCCACTTTGCTGTCCAAGGAGAAAATGTTCCATTTTTATGTCCACAGAAATCAAAGAGGCACACGATGCAAGATATTTGATATAGCCACTTTGCTATCCAAGGAGAAAATTTACCATTTTTATGTCCACACAAATCAAATAGGCAGACGATGCAAGATATTTGATATAGCCACTTTGCTGTCCAAGGAGAAAATTTACCATTTTTATGTCCACACAAATCAAATAGGCAGACGATGCAAGATATTTGATATAGCCACTTTGCTGTCCAAGGAGAAAATTTACCATTTTTATGTCCACACAAATCAAATAGGCAGACGATGCAAGATATTTGATATAGCCACTTTGCTGTCCAAGGAGAAAATTTACCATTTTTATGTCCACACAAATCAAATAGGCAGACGATGCAAGATATTTGATATAGCCACTTTGCTGTCCAAGAAGAAAATTTACCATTTTTATGTCCACACAAATCAAATAGGCAGACGATGCAAGATATTTGATATAGCCACTTTGCTGTCCAAGGAGAAAATTTACCATTTTTATGTCCACACAAATCAAAGAGGCACACGATGCAAGATATTTGATATAGCCACTTTGCTGACCAAGGAGAAAATTTACCATTTTTATATCCACACAAATCAAATAGGCAGACGATGCAAGATATTTGATATAGCCACTTTGCTGTCCAAGGAAAAAATTTACCATTTTTATGTCCACACAAATCAAAGAGGCACACGATGCAAGATATTTGATATAGCCACTTTGCTGTCCAAGGAGAAAATTTACCATTTTTATGTCCACACAAATCAAATAGGCAGACGATGCAAGATATTTGATATAGCCACTTTGCTGTCCAAGGAGAAAATTTACCATTTTTATGTCCACACAAATCAAATAGGCAGACGATGCAAGATATTTGATATAGCCACTTTGCTGTCCAAGGAGAAAATTTACCATTTTTATGTCCACACAAATCAAATAGGCAGACGATGCAAGATATTTGATATACCCACTTTGCTGTCCAAGGAGAAAATTTACCATTTTTATGTCCACACAAATCAAAGAGGCACACGATGCAAGATATTTGATATAGCCTCTTTGCTGTCCAAGGAGAAAATTTACCATTTTTATGTCCACACAAATCAAATAGGCAGACGATGCAAGATATTTGATATAGCCACTTTGCTGTCCAAGGAGAAAATTTACCATTTTTATGTCCACACAAATCAAATAGGCAGACGATGCAAGATATTTGATATAGCCACTTTGCTGTCCAAGGAGAAAATTTACCATTTTTATGTCCACACAAATCAAATACGCAGACGATGCAAGATATTTGATATAGCCACTTTGCTGTCCAAGGAGAAAATTTACCATTTTTATGTCCACACAAATCAAAGAGGCACACGATGCAAGATATTTGATATAGCCACTTAGCTGTCCAAGGAGAAAATTTACCATTTTTATATCCACACAAATCAAATAGGCAGACGATGCAAGATATTTGATATAGCCACTTTGCTGTCCAAGGAGAAAATTTACCATTTTTATGTCCACACAAATCAAAGAGGCACACGATGCAAGATATTTGATATAGCCACTTTGCTGTCCAAGGAGAAAATTTACCATTTTTATGTCCACACAAATCAAATAGGCAGACGATGCAAGATATTTGATATAGCCACTTTGCTGTCCAAGGAGAAAATTTACCATTTTTATGTCCACACAAATCAAATAGGCAGACGATGCAAGATATTTGATATAGCCACTTTGCTGTCCAAGGAGAAAATTTACCATTTTTATGTCCACACAAATCAAATAGGCAGACGATGCAAGATATTTGATATAGCCACTTTGCTGTCCAAGGAGAAAATTTACCATTTTTATGTCCACACAAATCAAAGAGGCACACGATGCAAGATATTTGATATAGCCACTTTGCTGTCCAAGGAGAAAATTTACCATTTTTATGTCCACACAAATCAAATAGGCAGACGATGCAAGATATTTGATATAGCCACTTTGCTGTCCAAGGAGAAAATTTACCATTTTTATGTCCACACAAATCAAATAGGCAGACGATGCAAGATATTTGATATAGCCACTTTGCTGTCCAAGGAGAAAATTTACCATTTTTATGTCCACACAAATCAAATAGGCAGACGATGCAAGATATTTGATATAGCCACTTTGCTGTCCAAGGAGAAAATTTACCATTTTTATGTCCACACAAATCAAATAGGCAGACGATGCAAGATATTTGATATAGCCACTTTGCTGTCCAAGGAGAAAATTTACCATTTTTATGTCCACACAAATCAAATACGCAGACGATGCAAGATATTTGATATAGCCACTTTGCTGTCCAAGGAGAAAATTTACCATTTTTATGTCCACACAAATCAAATAGGCAGACGATGCAAGACATTTGATATAGCCACTTTGCTGTCCAAGGAGAAAATGTACCATTTTTATGTCCACAGAAATCAAAGAGGCACACGATGCAAGATATTTGATATAGCCACTTTGCTATCCAAGGAAAAAATTTACCATTTTTATGTCCACACAAATCAAATAGGCAGACGATGCAAGATATTTGATATAGCCACTTTGCTGTCCAAGGAGAAAATTTACCATTTTTATGTCCACACAAATCAAATAGGCAGACGATGCAAGATATTTGATATAGCCACTTTGCTGTCCAAGGAGAAAATTTACCATTTTTATGTCCACACAAATCAAAGAGGCACACGATGCAAGATATTTGATATAGCCACTTTGCTGTCCAAGGAGAAAATTTACCATTTTTATGTCCACACAAATCAAATAGGCAGACGATGCAAGATATTTGATATAGCCACTTTGCTGTCCAAGGAGAAAATTTACCATTTTTATGTCCACACAAATCAAAGAGGCACACGATGCAAGATATTTGATATAGCCACTTTGCTGTCCAAGGAGAAAATTTACCATTTTTATGTCCACACAAATCAAATAGGCAGACGATGCAAGATATTTGATATAGCCACTTTGCTGTCCAAGGAGAAAATTTACCATTTTTATGTCCACACAAATCAAATAGGCAGACGATGCAAGATATTTGATATAGCCACTTTGCTGTCCAAGGAGAAAATTTACCATTTTTATGTCCACACAAATCAAAGAGGCACACGATGCAAGATATTTGATATAGCCACTTTGCTGTCCAAGGAGAAAATTTACCATTTTAAGGTCCACACAAATCTAATAGGCAGACGATGCAAGATATTTGATATAGCCACTTTGCTGTCCAAGGAGAAAATTTACCATTTTTATGTCCACACAAATCAAAGAGGCACACGATGCAAGATATTTGATATAGCCACTTTGCTGTCCAAGGAGAAAATTTACCATTTTTATGTCCACACAAATCAAATAGGCAGACGATGCAAGATATTTGATATAGCCACTTTGCTGTCCAAGGAGAAAATTTACCATTTTTCTGTCCACACAATTCACCCATTGATGTTCATGATACTTTATCTTCTCCAAGACCAAAGCTATGGTGTCTTATTCTTCTTTCATTTTCGTTGAGGGAGCAATTGGTTTTGAACCATATTTGTTCCCATTGTGTAGGAGGACACATTTCAAACATCGCTTTTAGCTGCCAATAAATAGGCGCCAATCTTTTGGAAAACATTCAGGAAAACCCATTTTTTCCAGGAGTCCAGTTTCCCAGGAGGACAAATTACCCATACTTGAATGTATTGAATAGAAAAAATATTGATAGATAAGTGGATATACCGTAAAACCTCGTTTATCCGGCTCTCGTTGATCCGGATCTCCGGATAATCCGGTTCAGATTTGTAGACTTTTTTATTTAATTTTCACATTAGATAATAATGTTTTCCTACGATAGCAAGAACGTCACTACGAGTACGCCAAATATTCGCTTTTTAAGTTTGATTCAATGTACAGTTCCTGCATAGACTGTACAATAAATTATGGTAAAAAAAAATGCTTTCTGTTGAGTTTAAGAAAACTTTGCTAGACTTATGTCCACACTTGCCAATTCTTTGCCAATTCTTTGTTAAGAAATGATGTCAAAATATTTTATTTTTTAATGTTTTGTAAACAATACTACGTAATTTTTTTACAAAACAAAGTAAGTCATCTTAGTTGAGGATTTTGTATTGTTTATTACCCATATTACCCGGATTATCCGGTTTTTTTATTTTCCTTATTGTCTATGGTCCCAGTTAGTCCGGATAAACGAGGTTTTACTGTATCTTAAAAAGTAGAGCTGATAGAGAAAAACTGATTTCATATTTAGATTCAGCGCCCCAAATATAGCTAAAATAAGTTCTAAAATCCTAGGCACAAAAAAAATTTTTTTTGTAGCCCTGTGTTATCAATTGCTAAACGTGAGACGGCAGTGAGAACGACATATTATGGGAGGATGGGCAGGTGTCATTGTGACGTCATATGACGCTCTTCCGTGAACCAGCAGGTGGCGCGACGTTCGCCGGATGCAATGAGAGAGAAGCGAGATAGATGAAAATGGTAGATGATGTGCGCGCAACAAAGATTATAGCAAAATATATTCATGTTCTTTTTTGTTTATATTTAATTGTAAAAATGCACAATGTAAGGTATCACCTGTTACTATCTTGAAGAACATCAATTGTCTCCTCGTAAAAGGAAGAATACCTACACTAGTCGTTATTGTGTAGACGAATAATCACACTTTATTTCTCTTGAAAAAAACACGACTTTACTTACAAAACGACACATTTTTACAATTAAATATAAACAAAAAAAGAATATGAATATATTTTGCTACAATCTTTGTTGCGCGCACATCATCTACCATTTTCATCTATCTCGCTTCTCTCTCATTCCATCCGGCGCCCGTCGCTCCACCTGCTGGTTCACGGAAGTGCGTCATATGACGTCACAGTCATCAAGTGAGGATGATGCTGGTGATATATATTACGACGGTACCAATACTTTTGACATGGACGCAGCAACAATACATGAGCTGTATTCGAGTGAAAGTTATTAAGACTGATAATTTGACAGTATTGTTTGTTTTGAATGAAACTTTAAGTTCTTTTTCTGCTGAATTTAATGTTTTCGTTTCTTTTTATTACGAATTTTATTTCTGCTAATAAATATTTGTGCAATTTTTAAATAAAATATCGAAAAGTCACGGGTGCGTATTATAGTCGAATTATAATTTTTTTTCCGGAAATATCGCGCAAAATCAAGCATTCATATTATACTCTGGTATTATAGTCGAGATTTTACGGTAGTTACCGATCGCGGATGACACGCATGCATACAGATGGCTTCAGATGTGGTACGAAGCTTGTAAAGTAATAAATAAAGAATTAGTACTAAAAATAAAAAAATAAATAAAGTATATAATACTAAAAAAATAATATAGTAAATAAAGTAAAAAAAATATAAATAAAGTAAAAAAATAAAGTAAGTAAATAAATAAAGTAAAAAAAATAAAGTAAAAAAATCTAATAAAAAATAAATAATAATAAATAATAATAATAATAAATTTAATCGTTTCTAAATAAAGTAAAAAATATAAATAATACTTTATTTGTATTTTTTACTTTGTTTATTACTATTAAGTTCCCAATTTATCTGTAGCTTTGGGAATGGATATGACGGGTCAAGTGGGCATTTTACCTGGCTGATTTGCATGAGTCCACCTGCTTGTAGACAGATACATAGCGTGGATCATCCGTGGAAACATTTTCTCTATAGTTTAGCATTGAGCTGGCTAATCCAATATCCTGCTACCCTAAAGTTTAAGTAGATTTGAGAATACGGTTAAAACTGTTTCCACAAATCTTTCATCCCTCTTTGGGAGTGCATGTTCCGTGTCTTTAAATCAACTTTGCCAACAGAAGTTTTTTAACTTTTTCTTGTTTTCATTTTTTTGCCAATGGTGTTCCAATCTATGTACAGTGAAACTTCTCTAGTCGTCCATTCTCATCTCTAGAAGGAACCCCTCCCCCCTCAAAAAGGCCCTGTTTTGTCTAGGACTGCTTCAAGACTCCATAGAGCCAATATTATGGAAAAAACCCTTTTCGCACGGCCTCATTGTTTCGAAACCATGACTGGCAGCCACAGAGAAGTTTCTCTGTATATAAAAACCAAATACCACTCACTGACTGATCACTGTATCTCTGGAACCATACAGCTTTGGAAGCTCACATTTCTAATGGGGATTTCTCTTAGGTCCTAATTAAAAAATACAAATTTAAGGGATATAAGGGGGCTTAACCCTTTCAGGGGCACCAATATCCACCATTTGTACGGTGCAGATTTTTTCCTCATTTTTTTAATCTAAAGAATCTTGAAAAATTTTCTAATTAAAGGTGGCAAAATGTTTTTACTTCTTTAAACTGATAACAGATGGCAGTACTATCCCTTTTTCTGCTCATTTCACTGGAATACATTGAATGCGAGTGAAAAAAAACTAGATTTAGGCGTTTCCACTGTGCAAACGGTGCCCCTCAAAGGTTTAACTCCCCACCCCCCAATAAAAGACCAAACGACTGATCACTGCTTCTCTGAAACGATAAGTCCTAGGAAACTGAAATTTTGCATGGTGTTTGCTTTTAGGCTCTAGGTGCCCAATAAGAAATATTTTTTAAGAGATGCAAATATAAGGGGTTAAAAGGGATTTTATCCCCAATTATTAAACACTGGCTGTCTGTCACTGTATATCTGAAAACGTAAGGCCTAAAAAGCTAAAATTTAGGCCCTAGGTGCTGATTAAGGAAAACTTCAACCTTTAAAGAGGTAAATAGCTTATTCAATCCCCTAAAATTAAAAAAATCGAAAAGCCATATTTAATGTTGGATCAAAGTCGTTAAATTGGAAAACTCCCTCTAGGAATTTAACACTTTACTGCTACACTTAGTTTAAATGAAATGAAGCAAATTACATAATGGGTGGCGCGAAGCACGGCTATTTAGCTAGACTTGATATATAAGCTTAATTCAACATCTTTTTTAATTATGATTTACCCTTTAATTTAATTGGTCAGTTTTCAAGAGCCGCAGGAGTGTTTTTCTATTCATAATCTTCTCATTTGAACAGTCCCAGCACGTAGATGAATGAAGACGGAAACATTCCTTTCAACACTTAATTGCAAGTAATTACATTATGATTTAACGAACGTAAGCTGAGTATCCATCCCTTGTAAATAAGTGGCAGTCATTTATAAATACAGAAGTGATAAACCTGTTCGTCAGTCTTCCTTTAAAGATATTATGATAATTGCATGTTCGCCTGGGATGAACGATTACTTATCTCCTCGAATTGATCCTGCTCTAGAATTATTGTGTCTGAACAAGAGCGCCGATTAATAAGGTGATGAAATATTTTTCGCAGACATTTCATCCATCACCATACGCTGGAACAGCTCTGTCTTCGTCCGTATTAAATTTTCGGGAAAATTGGATTCTTTAAATTATACTTTTCGGGCATTTGGATGTTGAGATTGAGGTCAAAACTATTTTTCTTGCATACTTAAAGCATACTCGGGGAAACTTTTCTTTGTGCGGCTCCAGTTGACTCTACTGAGGATCACGTCGCTCGCATAACCCTTACTGCTGCACGTGTGCGTGAAATACCTGGCATCTTTGAAAGTGGGTACGAATTGCTCCATCGACGCTGCCAATAATGTATTACTGTTGGTAGAGGCAATTCTGAACACTAAACATAGCACTTCTCAAAGACGATGTCAATAAACAATTTTTCTTTCCTTTCACGATGCAAGATATTTGAAATAGCCACTTTGCTATCCAAGGAGAAAATTTACCATTTTTATGTCCACACAAATCAAATAGGCAGACGATGCAAGATATTTGATATAGCCACTTTGCTGTCCAAGGAGAAAATTTACCATTTTTATGTCCACACAAATCAAATAGGCAGACGATGCAAGATATTTGATATAGCCACTTTGCTGTCCAAGGAGAAAATTTACAATTTTTATGTCCACACAAATCAAAGAGGCACACGATGCAAGATGCAAGATGCAGATACACGATGCAAGATATTTGATATAGCCACTTTGCTGTCCAAGGAGAAAATTTACCATTTTTATATCCACACAAATCAAATAGGCAGACGATGCAAGATATTTGATATAGCCACTTTGCTGTCCAAGGAGAAAATTTACCATTTTTATGTCCACACAAATCAAAGAGGCACACGATGCAAGATATTTGATATAGCCACTTTGCTGTCCAAGGAGAAAATTTACCATTTTTATGTCCACACAAATCAAATAGGCAGACGATGTAAGATATTTGATATAGCCACTTTGCTGTCCAAGGAGAAAATTTACCATTTTTATGTCCACACAAATCAAATAGGCAGACGATGCAAGATATTTGATATAGCCACTTTGCTGTCCAAGGAGAAAATTTACCATTTTTATGTCCACACAAATCAAACAGGCACACGATGCAAGATATTTGATATAGCCACTTTGCTGTCCAAGGAGAAAATTTACCATTTTTATGTCCACACAAATCAAATAGGCAGACGATGCAAGATATTTGATATAGCCACTTTGCTGTCCAAGGAGAAAATTTACCATTTTTATGTCCACACAAATCAAATAGGCAGACGATGCAAGATATTTGATATAGCCACTTTGCTGTCCAAGGAGAAAATTTACCATTTTTATGTCCACACAAATCAAATAGGCAGACGATGCAAGATATTTGATATAGCCACTTTGCTGTCCAAGGAGAAAATTTACCATTTTTATGTCCACACAAATCAAATAGGCAGACGATGCAAGATATTTGATATAGCCACTTTGCTGTCCAAGGAGAAAATTTACCATTTTTATGTCCACACAAATCAAATAGGCAGACGATGCAAGATATTTGATATAGCCACTTTGCTGTCCAAGGAGAAAATTTACCATTTTTATGTCCACACAAATCAAATAGGCAGACGATGCAAGATATTTGATATAGCCACTTTGCTGTCCAAGGAGAAAATTTACCATTTTTATGTCCACACAAATCAAATAGGCAGACGATGCAAGATATTTGATATAGCCACTTTGCTGTCCAAGGAGAAAATTTACCATTTTTATGTCCACACAAATCAAATAGGCAGACGATGCAAGATATTTGATATAGCCACTTTGCTGTCCAATTAGAAAATTTACCATTTTTATGTCCACACAAATCAAAGAGGCACACGATGCAAGATATTTGATATAGCCACTTTGCTGTCCAAGGAGAAAATTTACCATTTTTATGTCCACACAAATCAAATAGGCAGACGATGCAAGATATTTGATATAGCCACTTTGCTGTCCAAGGAGAAAATTTACCATTTTTATGTCCACACAAATCAAATAGGCAGTCGATGCAAGATATTTGATATAGCCACTTTGCTGTCCAAGGAGAAAATTTACCATTTTTATGTCCACACAAATCAAAGAGGCACACGATGCAAGATATTTGATATAGCCACTTTGCTGTCCAAGGAGAAAATTTACCATTTTTATGTCCACACAAATCAAATAGGCAGACGATGCAAGATATTTGATATAGCCACTTTGCTGTCCAAGGAGAAAATTTACCATTTTTATGTCCACACAAATCAAATAGGCAGACGATGCAAGATATTTGATATAGCCACTTTGCTGTCCAAGGAGAAAATTTACCATTATTATGTCCACACAAATCAAATAGGCAGACGATGCAAGATATTTGATATAGCCACTTTGCTGTCCAAGGAGAAAATTTACCATTTTTATGTCCACACAAATCAAAGAGGCACACGACGCAAGATATTTGATATAGCCACTTTGCTGTCCAAGGAGAAAATTTACCATTTTAAGGTCCACACAATCAAATAAGCAGACGATGCAAGATATTTGATATAGCCACTTTGCTGTCCAAGGAGAAAATTTACCATTTTTATGTCCACACAAATCAAAGAGGCACACGATGCAAGATATTTAATATAGCCACTTTGCTGTCCAAGGAGAAAATTTACCATTTTTATGTCCATACAAATCAAATAGGCAGACGATGCAAGATATTTGATATAGCCACTTTGCTGTCCAAGGAGAAAATTTACCATTTTTCTGTCCACACAATTCACCCATTGATGTTCATGATACTTTATCTTCTCCAAGACCAAAGCTATGGTGTCTTATTCTTCTTTCATTTTCGTTGAGGGAGCAATTGGTATTGAACCATATTTGTTCCCATTGTGTAGGAGGACACATTTCAAACATCGCTTTTAGCTGCCAATAAATAGGCGCCAATCATCTGGAAAACATTCAGGAAAACCCATTTTTTCCAGGAGTCCAGTTTCCCAGGAGGACAAATTACCCATACTTGAATGTATTGAATAGAAAAAATATTGATAGATAAGTGGATATACAGTAAAACCTCGTTTATCCGGCTCTCTTTGATCCGGATCTCCGGATAATCCGGTTCAGATTTGTAGACTTTTTTATTTAATTTTCACATTAGATAATAATGTTTTCCTACGATAGCAAGAACGTCACTACGAGTACGCCAAATATTCGCTTTTTAAGTTTGATTCAATGTACAGTTCCTGCATAGACTGTACAATAAATTATGGTAAAAAAAAATGCTTTCTGTTGAGTTTAAGAAAACTTTGCTAGACTTATGTCCACACTTGCCAATTCTTTGCCAATTCTTTGTTAAGAAATGATGTCAAAATATTTTATTTTTTAATGTTTTGTAAACAATACTACGTAATTTTTTTACAAAACAAAGTAAGTCATCTTAGTTGAGGATTTTGTATTGTTTATTACCCATATTACCCGGATTATCCGGTTTTTTTATTTTCCTTATTGTCTATGGTCCCAGTTAGTCCGGATAAACGAGGTTTTACTGTATCTTAAAAAGTAGAGCTGATAGAGAAAAACTGATTTCATATTTAGATTCAGCGCCCCAAATATAGCTAAAATAAGTTCTAAAATCCTAGGCACAAAAAAAAATTTTTTTTGTAGCCCTGTGTTATCAATTGCTAAACGTGAGACGGCAGTGAGAACGACATATTATGGGAGGATGGGCAGGTGTCATTGTGACGTCATATGACGCACTTCCGTGAACCAGCAGGTGGCGCGACGGGCGCCGGATGCAATGAGAGAGAAGCGAGATAGATGAAAATGGTAGATGATGTGCGCGCAACAAAGATTATAGCAAAATATATTCATGTTCTTTTTTTGTTTATATTTAATTGTAAAAATGCACAATGTAAGGTATCACCTGTTACTATCTTGAAGAACATCAATTGTCTCCTCGTAAAAGGAAGAATACCTACACTAGTCGTTATTGTGTAGACGAATAATCACACTTTATTTCTCTTGAAAAAAACACGACTTTACTTACAAAACGACACATTTTTACAATTAAATATAAACAAAAAAAGAATATGAATATATTTTGCTACAATCTTTGTTGCGCGCACATCATCTACCATTTTCATCTATCTCGCTTCTCTCTCATTCCATCCGGCGCCCGTCGCTCCACCTGCTGGTTCACGGAAGTGCGTCATATGACGTCACAGTCATCAAGTGAGGATGATGCTGGTGATATATATTACGACGGTAGCAATACTTTTGACATGGACGCAGCAACAATACATGAGCTGTATTCGAGTGAAAGTTATTAAGACTGATAATTTGACAGTATTGTTTGTTTTGAATGAAACTTTAAGTTCTTTTTCTGCTGAATTTAATGTTTTCGTTTCTTTTTATTACGAATTTTATTTCTGCTAATAAATATTTGTGCAATTTTTAAATAAAATATCGAAAAGTCACGGGTGCGTATTATAGTCGAATTATAATTTTTTTCCGGAAATATCGCGCAAAATCAAGCATTCATATTATACTCTGGTATTATAGTCGAGATTTTACGGTAGTTACCGATCGCGGATGACACGCATGCATACAGATGGCTTCAGATGTGGTACGAAGCTTGTAAAGTAATAAATAAAGAATTAGTACTAAAAATAAAAAAATAAATAAAGTATATAATACTAAAAAAATAATATAGTAAATAAAGTAAAAAAAATATAAATAAAGTAAAAAAATAAAGTAAGTAAATAAATAAAGTAAAAAAAATAAAGTAAAAAAATCTAATAAAAAATAAATAATAATAAATAATAATAATAATAAATTTAATCGTTTCTAAATAAAGTAAAAATATAAATAATACTTTATTTGTATTTTTTACTTTGTTTATTACTATTAAGTTCCCAATTTATCTGTAGCTTTGGGAATGGATATGACGGGTCAAGTGGGCATTTTACCTGGCTGATTTGCATGAGTCCACCTGCTTGTAGACAGATACATAGCGTGGATCATCCGTGGAAACATTTTCTCTATAGTTTAGCATTGAGCTGGCTAATCCAATATCCTGCTACCCTAAAGTTTAAGTAGATTTGAGAATACGGTTAAAACTGTTTCCACAAATCTTTCATCCCTCTTTGGGAGTGCATGTTCCGTGTCTTTAAATCAACTTTGCCAACAGAAGTTTTTTAACTTTTTCTTGTTTTCATTTTTTTGCCAATGGTGTTCCAATCTATGTACAGTGAAACTTCTCTAGTCGTCCATTCTCATCTCTAGAAGGAACCCCTCCCCCCTCAAAAAGGCCCTGTTTTGTCTAGGACTGCTTCAAGACTCCATAGAGCCAATATTATGGAAAAAACCCTTTTCGCACGGCCTCATTGTTTCGAAACCATGACTGGCAGCCACAGAGAAGTTTCTCTGTATATAAAACCAAATACCACTCACTGACTGATCACTGTATCTCTGGAACCATACAGCTTTGGAAGCTCACATTTCTAATGGGGATTTCTCTTAGGTCCTAATTAAAAAATACAAATTTAAGGGATATAAGGGGGCTTAACCCTTTCAGGGGCACCAATATCCACCATTTGTACGGTGCAGATTTTTTCCTCATTTTTTTAATCTAAAGAATCTTGAAAAATTTTCTAATTAAAGGTGGCAAAATGTTTTTACTTCTTTAAACTGATAACAGATGGCAGTACTATCCCTTTTTCTGCTCATTTCACTGGAATACATTGAATGCGAGTGAAAAAAAAACTAGATTTAGGCGTTTCCACTGTGCAAACGGTGCCCCTCAAAGGTTTAACTCCCCACCCCCCAATAAAAGACCAAACGACTGATCACTGCTTCTCTGAAACGATAAGTCCTAGGAAACTGAAATTTTGCATGGTGTTTGCTTTTAGGCTCTAGGTGCCCAATAAGAAATATTTTTTAAGAGATGCAAATATAAGGGGTTAAAAGGGATTTTATCCCCAATTATTAAACACTGGCTGTCTGTCACTGTATATCTGAAAACGTAAGGCCTAAAAAGCTAAAATTTAGGCCCTAGGTGCTGATTAAGGAAAACTTCAACCTTTAAAGAGGTAAATAGCTTATTCAATCCCCTAAAATTAAAAAAATCGAAAAGCCATATTTAATGTTGGATCAAAGTCGTTAAATTGGAAAACTCCCTCTAGGAATTTAACACTTTACTGCTACACTTAGTTTAAATGAAATGAAGCAAATTACATAATGGGTGGCGCGAAGCACGGCTATTTAGCTAGACTTGATATATAAGCTTAATTCAACATCTTTTTTAATTATGATTTACCCTTTAATTTAATTGGTCAGTTTTCAAGAGCCGCAGGAGTGTTTTTCTATTCATAATCTTCTCATTTGAACAGTCCCAGCACGTAGATGAATGAAGACGGAAACATTCCTTTCAACACTTAATTGCAAGTAATTACATTATGATTTAACGAACGTAAGCTGAGTATCCATCCCTTGTAAATAAGTGGCAGTCATTTATAAATACAGAAGTGATAAACCTGTTCGTCAGTCTTCCTTTAAAGATATTATGATAATTGCATGTTCGCCTGGGATGAACGATTACTTATCTCCTCGAATTGATCCTGCTCTAGAATTATTGTGTCTGAACAAGAGCGCCGATTAATAAGGTGATGAAATATTTTTCGCAGACATTTCATCCATCACCATACGCTGGAACAGCTCTATCTTCGTCCGTATTAAATTTTCGGGAAAATTGGATCCTTTAAATTATACTTTTCGGGCATTTGGATGTTGAGATTGAGGTCAAAACTATTTTTCTTGCATACTTAAAGCATACACGGGGAAACTTTTCTTTGTGCGGCTCCAGTTGACTCTACTGAGGATCACGTCGCTCGCATAACCCTTACTGCTGCACGTGTGCGTGAAATACCTGGCATCTTTGAAAGTGGGTACGAATTGCTCCATCGACGCTGCCAATAATGTATTACTGTTGGTAGAGGCAATTCTGAACACTAAACATAGCACTTCTCAAAGACGCTGTCAATAAACAATTTTTCTTTCCTTTCATATCTCTTTCCTGTGTTTGTATCTCAACACGTCACTTGCGCCCATACATTCCTATACAATAAATGACTGTCACGGTGTCCTGTATCAACCCTCAAAGTTTGTACCATGAATTTGTAATCACCCTTTATATATAAAATACTAGCTGAAAACCAGCGCTTCGCTACGGAGTACATTCAAATTAAATACAACGGTCAATGTATGCAATTAATGCTAAAAAAAATAAATATATACATGTATAATAAATGCAGCGATCAATGTATACAATTCATGTAAAATATATATATATATATATATATATATATATATATATATATATATATATATATATATATATATATATATATATATATTTATAAAAAAATCGTAAGGGATATTTATTTTTTTGGATAATATCCAATCGTCTGCTGCATTAGAAAAAAAAAATAATATTTTTTTTGTCTATTTATTTGTTACGCACGTGACGATAAATTAATTTAAAGTACCAGAAAAAGAAATCCCGTGATCAGCATTAAATAAATTAAATTCTAAAAATTAATCTTTAAAAATTCATCAAAAATCAAAAAATCGAGGTAAAGGTTCGAAAAAGATTTAATTTTAAAGGAATTTTTATGATCTTTCTCGTGATATAAATTTTATAACCCTCAAATTATTATTTTAAATGCAAACTTTTAAAAAGTTACAAAAACAGCTTAAAAATTTAATTTTAAAAAATCTAAGAAGAATTTTTCAAAAATCTTTCTTAGTGCACCCCTACACCATAAGAAGAATCGCCATAAAAAGTTTCAGCCCTTTTGCTCCAGCGGTTTGGTCTGTGCGTTGTATGTCAGTCAGTCAGTCAGTCAGTCAGTTACGGAACAGTTATATATATATATATATATATATATATATATATATATATATATATATATTGTAAAGCATTCACTGGGTAGTGAAAAAACAGCGATACAATCTAATAATATTTAAAATGAACAATTTATTTACAGAATGATTAAATGGGTGAAATTTATGAAAGTTACAGGAGAGATGCTCTCTAATGATGTGCGGATATACAAGTCAGCTACCACCTCAGTCTATATTAGAGGCCTAACTGCACTCAGGTTACGCACTAGAACTCGTGCACTGGAAATCAGGATAAGTATCGATCACTTCTGCGAGAGTTCAAGACCACGGAACTCAATAATTGTCCTGATCCTTCTGGGATCAGAAGACAAGCTAGGTAAGATGCTGGAGGTCCACAGGAAGTCGATAAAACTCTTCGCCTACCGCAAGGACTTATCGAGGTTTTTAATGCTGATTGCAAGGCCTGAGTAGAGCTTCTCAGCTTAAGATCCTAAACTCAGCCTTCAATTTGTTTCTGCCAGAAATAGTCGACTAGACGTCGAACGATTCTTCTCCGAATCGTAAGTAGAGCGATTTGCCTCACAGAGGACTTATAACAGAGTCACGGCTGCAGTAACCGGAGTAGCTTGTCTCAGGTTGAGATCTTAGAGCTAACTAACTCTCGTAGCGACCCACTTTCAATTTGGCGCTGGTATCGCTCTAAATTTTAAAAGGGCTCTCATTGGCGCCTTTTAAATTGACCTCACCTCTATAGAGTTTTCGTTGACCGGCACGTTTAGAGTCAACTGTTGTTTGGATCCGCCGCCAGATTCATCTTTTTCCCGATCATCATAAATCAGGGGGAGTGTCTGTGACTAATTCTTTTTAGCCGTACGTCTGAATTTTCAGACATGCGGACGCCTTGTCGTTCGGTGCTCATTGTAAAAAAAAAAAAAAAACTTTTGTGCTGTTCCTCTTTTGTCAGCTTAACTGGCTAGCTGGGAGGTCGTTCCGGATATCGTTCTTGCTTTTTTCCTGGAACGTGAATAAAAAGAAGGGGTCTTGTTTCTTAAGATTGTGAAAATCGATGGATTCTTCACAATATGTATATATATATATATATATATATATGAAACAATAACCTTTCTGAACACTTTAACACACTTTCTGCCGTATTATATATGAGATATGATGACAGACCCCTGGACATACTACTCCAACATCTTACTCCGACATCTCATCGCCAGTGACGTAGCTGATGACGACACACATTGCCACAAGCCAGAGGAGAAACTTTTCTATTCGAAGGACAGCGCTTTGATTTTGGCGCGCAGACGAGATGATGAGTTCAAGCCATACGGCAGCAACGACGTTCTTTGTTATGACGAAATATCTGATTCCTTAAGTATTTGTGTATAACTTGTCTTAAATGTTTTACTAAATGGTCGTGTATCGTTAAACCAGACTCTTCATTACAATCTTAAACAAGGTTGTTATATATATATATATATATATATATATATATATATATATATATATATATATATATATATATATATATATATATATATCATTCTAGTGTTTGTGTGCTAAAGCATATTTTCATGTATGTAAAATAATTTTTTTGTAAGAAAACTATAATATAATATGAAAGTCAGCTTTTATTGCCCAATGTTTCCCAATTACATCAGTATAAGTATATATTTAAGTGTGTATATGTATAAGTAGTTATATGTATTTATACGTATATTACCTTATCACCTTTAAAAGAAGGAATATTAATGAAAGTTTTGCTATCAAGGATTTAATGGCATTGAACATACCTTGACAATTGTGAACCTTCTTTCATTGGAAATTGATTCTATCGGACTACAACGAATAGAAACACTTCTAGAAACACACACAAACAAACATGCGCTCATAACCATTGAAATGAACGTTTAAAAAATTTCACAAAACAAATCTATAATCAAGAAAATCTCCCGTAAAAGAAAAAAAGACGATGTAAGGGAGTTTAAGTTAACTTTTTATACAAATAGGAGCACAATAGGACACTAATTAATATAACAATATATACCAACATATATTATGTTAGTATATATTCATGCATGTACAATAGGGTACAAAGAAATATGTATTAACAAAATAATACATATTTAAACAAAGTGGTGTCTAAAAAGAATTATCCGTTTTGAAAGACTTCAAATAATTTAAAAGCTTTTCAAATTCCTAAGATGCTCTTTTTTTCTTATTTTTGATTAATGGTGTCATTCACTATTCCTTTTTATTAAATATAGAGCTGAGTCTATCTTCTTATATGAGTAAAAAGTGTGTGAGTGCTATATACATATATATATATATATATATATATATATATATATATATATATATATATATATATATATATATATATATATATATATATATATATATATATATATATATATATATATATATATATATATATATATATATTATATGGTGAACCCGGCGCAACGCATGCGGTGAAGTGCCCCACGTTTCCGGCTCCCCACGCCTAGGCTCAGTTCTCCCAACCATTAGAAAAAACAAATATTGTATTACATAAGCTGTGTTTATAATATAAGCTATAATTGAAATAATTCTGTCTCTCGTATGTTTATTTTCGATTACGAGGACGTTACAATATATGCACATACACACATAAATATTATATATAAAGATTACATGTATAAAAAATCATATATATATATATATATTTACTAGCTGAAGTACCCGGCATTGCCCGGGATTTTAGCAATATTTGTTAACCAAAATCAACACAGTATAAATAACATAGAAAAAGTATATGCGAAATGTTATACACATCTCAGAATTCAGGAATTTCAGCCTTTCATCATTGAAGCACTAAAATCTGAAAAGTAAAAATGTCAAATTATCTAATGTTTGCTAACCAAAATTAATTTAAAACTAAACACGTTATAAATAACATAGAAAAAAACATTTGAAATCTTATACACATGAATAAAATGAAATTAAATTCCTTTTCCCTGCATAATAAACCCCTCAGAATTTTGGTAGATTCAGCCTTTCATCATAGTACCACTATGATGAACGATGCCGATTAGCCGAACGATGTCCATAACACGGAACTATGGATTCATCGATACTCATATTTTCATGAAAAAATCCAAATTGACGAAAATTTTTTCCAACCTCTTTATAAAAGGGAGAATTTTTTCCTAATTTATCACCTGGTTCCAATTTACTATTATCAACAATGTGGAAATACTTTTTTAACATCCGAAATTTATTTCTGGGCATTGTATTGTTAACAATTAGGATATGCAAATCTTCCTGAGAGCTCCAATATGTATTTTCATCAGGTACTGAGTGGTAGCCACTAAACAACACTAATCCAAGAAACTGCCGAATGTCATTTGCGTCGACGTCTAAAGAGCCTCCTTTTTGTGGGGCATACAGCTTTGTAAGTTCGGAAGAATTTTCTAAGTAATCAGACGGCAGAATCACTGATCACGTGTGATATCACTGCTTTTGTATATCGTTACATGCCAATGTTCCTTTTTTGGAACATTACATTTTTAGGCAGTCTTGAGGAAATATTTCTTGTTATTATTTTAATTTATTTTATTAACTCGTTAAACTTGTCCTTTGCAAGTACGATGGGGAAATTTTTGGGTGGATTTGAATTTTTAGGAATTTTATAGAATTTTTTTTCTTACGTGCTGTAAAAATTGTGAAAAAAGCTGATTTTTAGAAATTTTTCTACGCTAAAATATTCATATTTGAAAAAAAAAGTCAAAAAATCAATCATGCCTTCTATAATATACGGTAATTTTTTCAAACTGACAGATATCACAGTTTATTTTAAAAAAAATATCAAACATGGTGTTCCAAAAAAGGAACATTGGCATGTAAAAGGTTAATTTATTAAACGCTGATCACGTGATTTCTTTTTCTGTTACTTTAAATAAATTTATCTTCACATAAAAACGAAATAGGCCAAAAAATACTTTTTTTCTTGCTAATGCGGCAGACGATTGGACATTATTAAAAAAAATATTAAAATAATGTAAAAGATATGTTCCTCAAACTGTACTACATTAACTGTACTATATTCTTTAGTATGTCCTATGAGATTTAATTTGAATATTTTCTTCTACATTATTTTGTCTATAAAAATATCCCTTACGCTTTTTTTTTAATAATATATCTTTTTGTATTTTTTACATCAATCGTATACATTGATCGTTGTATTTATTATATATATATTGGCATTAATTGCATACACTGACATTGTATTTAATTTGAATGTACTCCGTAGCGAAGTACTCCGTTTATGCAACACCTCCTAAACGAACGTTTAGGAGGTGTTGGTTTATGGAATACTAAAAGTTTAAAATAGTGGCGCCATCTATTGCATATCTGTGAATCGAGAATCGCATCCTTTAAAAATTGTTGGTTATCCTAATTGTTAGCAATACAATGCCCATAAATAAATTATTGATGAATGTTTGCTAACCAAAATCAATTTTAAAACTAAACACAGTATAAATAACATAGAAAAGATTTAGCCTTTATCATTGGAGCAAAAAATCCTGAAAAGTAAAACATAAAATATATAAATTTATAATAAACCTACCAAAATCCATTAAAAAACTAAACACAGTATAAATAACATAGAAAAAAAATAGCATACAAAATGTTATACACATTAATAATATGAAAACCAATTAAAAATATATAAATGAATAATAAACTCCTCAGATTTCAGCTATATTCTGTCTTTCATCATAAAAAAGCTGAAAAAAAAATAAAATAAAAATAATTTAAAAAAATAAAATAAAATAAAAATAATAATTTAAAAAATAATAAAATAAAATAAAGATAATAATTAAAAAAATAATAAAATAAAAGCTGAAATAAAAAAGCCTTCATAAAAAAGCTGAAAATACAGTTTTAGCAAAATTTGCATTATCCCATACTCGAACCCGAGTCTTACGGGGTACCAAATGAATCGCTTTAACTACTACGCCACGATTACGCACAACACTGTTGAGTAAAGTAAGAAATATACGCAATGAGTTTTTTGGAAAGTTGCTATGGGTTGGTGAATATACATACATTTATGGAGTAAGAGGAGTTTTAAGTGAGAAATAAGTTAGCAGGACAAAAGCTTAATCTTTAACTCTTCAATAGACACAAAGACATAAGCTAGGGGATTGCAGTAGCGATTAAAAAAGATCGTGACACTTAGCGTGGTTGATTCGAATTTTTCATCGTGTGTGAGAATGTCAATATGCTGTTGGATCCGATTTATTCTAGAGTATAAAATCTGACTTGAAAGATTATTATTTTCATTTATTATTCTGGTTTAATATATAACTTGAAACTTTTCGATTTTATTAATTTTTATCTTTTCGCTCGCTGTTTGTCAGCTAACCTCAACGTGGACGCCATATTCAGAGGGGTGATTCCACAAAGTGTAACAGCTTACAAATTGTTGGTTTTTTATTAATTAAAAATCAACGGTAATTAATTTCGATTTTTGAAGTTCTTCAGACCCTCGGCTGTTTTTAAAGACGCCTGTATGTAAAATTTCACGATCGTTGCTCCTAAACTGTGGATTTCTATACAATTACAGAGAGACAAACAATCGTTTTTATATATTAGATGTATATATATATTTATATATATATATATATATATAAATATATATATATATATATATATATATATATATATATATATATATATATATATATATATATAAATATATATATATAAATATATATAAATGGGAATTGTGTTATCCCAGGGCTAAAGCTATATGTCGCCGTGTACGCTATGCGACGACAGCGCTATTAGGTTTTCGAGAGATGAACGGGGAGAAAAGTATTTGAGGAGAGACTGAGATTGGGTCCCGACCTGGTAAGAGGTGCTGAAAGCAGCAGACGGCTGCGACGGGAGAGACAGTCTCGAAGGGGGCATGACGGCGGCTTAGTCAACCCTATCTCGGCAGACGGCCGAATACTCTAACCCATTTTGATTGTGGAGGCCTGGTGCGGCTTGACGTGTAATTTTATATGCAACTTATTTCTAGATATGTAAATAGTTTATATGTGTCAATATATAGTGTTGTGTTTAAGCGGTGACTCTGTCTTTCATTGAGTACTATTATACTCTGAGTATAAGATAGTCTAGTTCCGCCGTGCAGTAAGCGGAAAGGTTTCTATAAGACTGAGAACAACTACCCCTAGACACCGACCACAGTTTCTAGTAAAAGTAGGGACTCCCAGGAGATCGAGTTCCTACATATATATATATATATATATATATATATATACAGTGGACGCTCGTTAATTCGAACTCGGTTAAATCGAACTTTCGGTTAATTCGAACTAATCCAAAGGCCCCAAAAAATTTGTATTGGGATTAATGTTAAAAATATCTCATTAATTCGAACTAAATTTTTATCACTTCGCTTAATTCGAACTAAAAATTTGACAAAAAAAATTCTTTTTCCTCGTTTAATGGAGAAAATACACACTGTATTTTTTATTTTGTGTGTCAAAATCATCTGTATTTCTTTTCTGTGTAAAGAGGCACATGCCTGCATTCCTAGACTATTGCATTTCCGCTAAACGTTAGTGGCTATTGTCCTTCTTATTAGTGCTAAACGAAAAAACAATATTCCTTTATTTGTATCGATTTTCTTAGAATTTCAGAAAAACCAGTCTTTACTACAGATTTTAGGGAGCTGCCTCAGTTATACCTGCAGTGCAGAGAAATTAATGTGATCTAGTTTTTCTTACTCAGTGTGTGGTGTGAACGTGTAAAAATTCAGAATGTCTACACGTGGAAAGTACAAAACCCTAACTTTGGAGACAAAGGTAGAAATTTTAAACAAAGGAGAGAATGGCGAATGTAAAACAAAGTTAGCAGCTGACTATGGAATTTTTAAAAAATGCCTTGTTAACTTATTTGAAAAACAAGAAGTCAATTTTAGATTCATGGGAAAAATCAAAATTTGCTAGAGGAAGGAAATGCATGAGAAATGCGTCCCAAAAAGATCTAGAAAAAGCTCTACTGCTATGGATTCAGGATGTTAGATCTCGAAATTTTCCGATAAATGGATCCCAAGTGCTGACGAAGGCTGATAAATTGGCGAGTTGAATGGGTATTGAAGATTTTAAATGCAGTGATGGATGGCTTTCTCGATTTAAGTCAAGGCCCAATATTTCTTATCAAACTGTATGTGGCCAAATCTCTGATGTAAACGAAGACGTATGCACTAATTTCGGTAGGAAATTGCCAGGGCTTTTCTCTACTTACCTGCCGAAAGATGATTTTAATGCGGCCATAATGGACAAAGCCATAATAGACTCTATTAAAACCCTCAAAGCATTTATTAAGATGAAACCTTCCTCTGAAAATGAATTGAAATGTTTACTTCAAATCGAGAAGCTGGCTCAACAATGCTGGCATCATAAACAAAACCAAACATCCATTTTACAGTTTTTCCCCAAAGTGTAATTCATATTTTTAATTAAAGTTTACTTTCTACTGCATATCTTCTGCTTCATTTTATGATTCAGGTAAGCCTGTATCGCTTTTTAATATGTTTAATGTTAGATAACGTAGTATAATATATTTTCTGGGGTTATACATACTAGGAGATTTTCTTTTTTAGTGATACACTTTTAAAATTATATATTTTCTCTTAACTTCGGATAATCCGAACTTCTTTCTGAGAACCTTTGAGTTCGAATTAACGAGCGTCCACTGTATATATATATATATATATATATATATATATGTAACATGGGAGACAGAACACTGGCCCAGAAGATATCTAATCTCCCATGCTACGGTGAGAAGGTGCTGTTATTATAGAGTAAACTCACTCCATGATCAAATACGACAACCCCGGCTTATTACGGGAAAAACTTTTTATTCTCGCCGACAGATCCGTCGGTATGTGTGCAGCAATAGCAATTACAAAAATCCGTCCTACTTCCGGACGTCACGAGTTAAATAAACTTCATCCCATCACGTGATTAAAGGGTGTGTCTTAATGGTTGATTGGTTTAAAGTTATTGTTGATGTGCAGAACTGATTTAAACTCGTAGTGACGCCACGTTGCTTCGATTTAGTTAATAATGACAGCCATCTTGAATGATTTTTCCTAAGGCTGTAATAATGGAATTTAACGCGAATGCAAAAAGGGAATTAAATGTTTTAAGGGATTAAAAAAGGGTTTGTAATTTGGAATAGTAAAGTGAGGAATTAATAGTTTTTAAATGTTATGAGTGTTGAATTAAGAAATTACTAGTTTTTAATATTATAGAATATCCCCCCCGTCCGAGAAGAGGCTGACCTACAATGCATGCATTGGAGGGCAGACTCACTCAGATGAGTGAGAAGAATGGGCATTAAAAATTTTGAATAAGTTAACGAATAAATTTCAATTAAAGTTAAATTGCAAAAAAAAAAATTTTAAAGATCACGTGATGAGCTGACATAACAACATTATCAAATTTACTGAAAAATATATATAAAATCACTAAAAAGAAATACACATAATAATAAAATTGAAAATTTTACATAAGTATGTTTTTGAAAACTGTTGAATAGGGCGGCCGTTCCCCACACAACAAAATCTCAGGAAAAAAAATCAATTAAATTTCATTTTAAAAAAAACTAAGTTATCAAATTTTCACTGTACATCAGTTTTAATTTTGAGTCGACTCACACAAATAATAGAATATAACAATGAAAATATCAAAATCAACAAACAAAAATGTTAAGTAAATGGAATAGAACATGACAATAATAATTTGAAATTATTGTTCTTTCCTCCTCAACTCTCACAACATTGGGGTGAGTCCAAAAAAGTTTGTAAGGTACACATTATGGTCTATAATTCACTGTCCTTGTTATGTTAGCTACAGTATGTTGCTTGAGAAAAGTACAAAAAAAAATCACAGTTCGGCAGGTTCTGTGACCTTTCATCTCGCAGAATACACGCGCAGAATACACAAAAAAAATCACAATATCTTGGCGTAAATTAAAAAAAGTTAGTCCTTTGTAGTTGGTTACATAAAAAAAAATCACGGTTTTTTTAGTGCTGTGCTATTTCTGCTTCACAAACGTAGAAAACATAAACATCACATTATCTCGACTTGTTTACATATAAAGAAAATTAGTTCTTTAGTTACATAATAAAAATCACAGTTTATAATAAAAATCACACTTTCAATAAAAATCACATTTGAAATATATAAATTGTATATAAAAATTACAGAACATATTATTCATTATCTAGTTTTCGTATCTTTATTTATCTCATTATTTTTTCTTAATATCCATTATCTCCTTTATTTCAATATTACTTATTATCAAAAAAAAAATCTCTTTCCAATATCCTTTTTATTTCTTATTATTCTCATTTCATCATTTCCTGTATTCATTTTATTTCGACAATATTTATTCATTCCAAAATTCTATTCAATATTCTTTAGTTATGCTTATTCATATTTATTCTAACTTTATTTATTTATTCTCAATGCTTTTCACTTTAATTTCAAATTATTTATTTACTATTCATTTGTGTACACTTATTTTAATTCTACGTGGATATCCAATTTTTTGTGTTGAAGGTACCTTGTTGTATGTGTGTTCCCCAATTCTTAGTCTCAAATTCTTTAATTCTACCTCTAAGCAGTGAGGGGTTGTGTTTATGTTTGTGTAACAAGTGGGTTTTCTTTCTCCCTATTGTTCTCTGACTAATAAGGAGGAAGATTCTTTTTAGCCGTACAGTGGACTAACCGTGAATCTCCGACTGGATATGACTGCGTTGAAAAACAGCATCTTTCATAGTACAAAGATGGAGAAAAAGGAAAAGCTGCAGTTGTCATACCTGTGGGAGTATAATATATAGAAATGGGAGGACAAAAAGAGTGGCCATCCCAGCCCTGTTTTAGTCAATACTCAAGCATATGGTCTTCAGCACTTTAAGTGACTGAGTTGATGAATTAAAAACAAATAGCAAAAAAATTAAAAAAGATCTTAAACAGTTGGGACGACATCCAACGCGCTTGTAGAGGTGGGTGATAGGAAAGTGTATTCAAGGAATAGAAAATTTACTGAAAGGTTAAAGAAGTAGAGTTGTCATAGTCGGTATTTAAATTGAGATCCAAAAAAAAATTCACATATAATATTATTCTTAAGAAGAAAGTTTAAGTAAGACAGTTTTTTTTTCTTTTTCTTTTTTTTTTTTAATCTTTAGTAGGACAACACATCATTAATTATATCAATTAAAAAAGTATAATGATGTTAAGCATCACATAGAAAAGAAAAAAAAATGGATCTAATGTTTGTCATTATTCGTGGTGTAGTTTTAAATTCTCTGGTGCATTATAATATCTTAATCTGCAAGCATGGACAATTTCAGACTCTCGTTTAGTGTGAAAATTTGGTTTATCAATTTCATAATTAACTTTTGACATTTGTTTTAGAATAGTGTAAGGTCCAGAATAGGGTGAGCTTAATTTTCTTGTATTAGGGTAGTTAAATTCTTCGAATAACACTAAATCTCCAACATTAAATTTAGATTCTACAAAACGTGCATCAAATTTTACTTTATTCCTATTATGATAATTAGTTGTCCTTTCTTTGGCTAATTTTCTCGCCTCATCCACCTGAGGATAAAAATCTTGTTTTTTAACATGAGGTTCATAAGGTAATATTCCAAAAAGTAGGTAAGCTGGGGTCATTTGGGTAACTGAATGAGGCGTATGATTGTATTCATTAATTACTTCATTTAATAGGGTTGTCCAAGGAATTTTACTTGTTGAGTTATGTACTTTGCATCTTAATCTAGTAATTATTGTTTGATTTACCCTCTCTACCTTCCCATTCGTTTGTGGATGGGGACTCGACGTAAGTAATTGTTGCACATTATTATGCTCTAAAAATCTTCTAAACTTTGAACATGTAAAAGCTGCATTTCTGTCTGTTAGCAATTTTTTTGGTGTTTGAATTTGGAATATTTGTTTTAAGCAATTTGTATAAGTTCCAGTAGTTACGCTTTTTGATGGAAAAGCCCAAATATAACGCGTTGCATGGTGAATTATCAAATGTAAATATTTCTTTGTGGAATTATAGTAATTAAATCCGCCTAATGTGTCTAAACTTAAGCACTCGAAGGGTTGGTCTGTCGGAGGTACCTCTTGCAGCAATCCAAACCTTTTCTGTCTTTTCTTTTTGTTTAATTGACAAGTATGGCAATGTTTAACATAATTACTAATGTCCTCAGTGATTTTGGGCCAATAATATTGGGGTGTAAGCAATTGCATTGTTTTATTTATCCCAGGGTGTTCATAGTCCTCGTGGGCTCTTTTTAAAATTTCTAACCTCAATGAAAATGGTACTACAATTTTTAAAAATCCTTTCTTTCTCACGTAGATTACATCATTTAGTTTTTTATATTTAAGCCCTGCACATTGTCTTTATTTTGAAAATCTACAATCTTTTTTAATTCTATTAAATGATTTATTTGTTGATTAGGTTTTGAACTAGGATTTCTGGAGAGCATGTCGGCCTCAATGTTCGCAGTTCCTTTCTGGTATTTTATTTCATAGTCAAACATACTTAATTTTAATGACCAACGAAAAAGTCTTCCTCTAAGATTTTTAATGTTCCTCAACCAGACCAAGGCTGCATGGTCAGTGTGAATTGTAAATTTCCTACCATGGAGGTAGTGGTGATTGAGTAATTTACTTCATAAGGTTTCAAAACACGTGAATGATAAGCTATGGGATGTAACACCCCATCTTAACCTGGCTGTTTCAAAACAGCTCCAACCTGATGTTTACTAGCATCCACAAATAAATGACAGTCTTTGTTTACATCATACAATTGCAATATTGGTTTACAAATCAATAAATTCTTAAGATCCTCAAAAGCTTCTTGGCACTTGTCTGACCATCCCCATTTTACTCCCTTTTTCAATAATGTATTTAATGGATGTCTGACTTTTGCATATTTTGGAATAAACTTATTATACACATTTATTGTGCCCAAGAATCTTTGGAGTTCTTTTACATTAGTTGGTGGTTTCAAACACTTTATCTTTTCAATGTTAATGTTGTCTGGGGCAATTTTCCCATTTGTTACATTATATCCAAGAAAATTAATTTGTTGTTGCAGAAAAGTACATTTAGTTAATTTTAACTTGATATTCTCTTTTTTGAAAATGTTAAACAGTATATCTAAATGTTCAAGGTGTTGTTCTTTGGAGTCTGAAAAAATTATAATATCATCGAAATAATGGCATGCAAAGTTAACTTTGTATTTATCTAAAATTCTCCTGATAGTCCTATTGAATATTGCAGGGGCGTTCTTTAAGCCAAATGGAAGTCTTAGCCACTCGTATAAGCCAAAAGTAGTGGGAAATGCTAATTTCTCAGTATCTTTTGGGTGGACGGGTACATGCCAATACCCTGAGGTAAGGTCTAAAGTTGAAAAGTAATTAGCTCTGCTTAATTTATCTAGAATATCATCAATTCTGGGTAAGGGTTCTGCATGTGTCTTAGTAATTAAATTTAGTTTTCTGAAATCAATACAAAGTCTAGTTTTTCCTTCATTTCGCTTTCTTGCCAAAGTCACAGGACTTGAGTATGAACTATGTGATTCTTTTATGATTCCTGCTTCTAACAAATTTTTAATTTGGGTCCTGATCTCTTTTTCCTCAGTTGGCGAAGTCCTGTATGCTCTTAGACTCACTGGTAAATCAGAATTGAGGATTATTCTTTGGGGTTCCATCCTTATTTTGCCTATGTCATATTTGTTAGTTGAAAACAGTCTATTATTTTTGTGCAATAAATTCTTTAATTCCCTATCAACATCTAAATTTTTGATTTGATCATTAATGTCAACATTTTCATAATTTGGGGTATTTTGTGCTTTTATTTCACCAGAGTGTTCATTAAAATTGTCATTTACATCATAATCAATACAGAAAATATCATTTTCTTTCTGCGAGTTCTCTTCATAAGGGTTAAATATATCAGAAACTTCAATTTCATGAACATTACTATTATTATACACATGCTTATTATCACATTTATTTTGTAGGTGTAATGAAATTTTACTTATATCACAAATATTAATCATCTTCAAAGAAATTCTATTTTGATACACACAAAATTGGTTACAGTCGATTACTAATTTAAACTTTTTACACTCAGGAAGTCCCAGAATAAGATAAGGCAAGTCATTGTCCAAAACATATGCAGAAATATTTCTAATTATTTTCCCTATTCTCAAAGTTAATACACATTTAGTTGTAATTAAGATTTCACCCTCAGCTTGCCTGACCTTAATTGGAGAGCTTGAATAACATTTCAGTTGACATTGCTTGACCAGTTTTTGTGACATCAGACTAATAGTCGAAGCAGTGTCAATCACACAATTTTAAAAATTCTGTTTCTCATTTTTATATAGTCCTTTTGTTTTGTCAACCCCATGATTTCTGATAATGTTACCCCTTAATGACAGTAATTGTCATTCTGGCGCCTGATCTCTTTCAAATTCAGGTTCTCATAATGATGTTTATTGTCTGACACCGACATCTTATCAAATCTCTCATTAATACAGCAAGTTTGTTCCCAATGGTAAGCATTACTTATGCCAAAGTTAGAACATTTTCGACAGGGTCTAGGTGGTAAATCTGCTGTTGGTGGTGATTAATTTGGTTATTGGAATTGGATGCAAAATTTCTATTCAACTTGTGATCTCTGGGTTGCCATTGTCTGAATTGTTGTTGCTGACTATAATTAGGTCTAAACTGAGTTTGTTGATTATTATTAAGTCTAAATTGAGGCTGGGAAGAGTAATTTTGTCTAAATTGATGAGGTGGGCTATAATTCATCCTAACTTGAGGTTGGTTGTAGTAATTTTGTCTAAATTGGGGTCTATTTTCAAATCTATTGTTAAAAAAGTTATCCCGATCCCCTTGATTATCTTTGTTTCCTTCATTATTTATTTTGAGTAGCTTATTAGCCAACACTATCCATTCTGTTGTTGTTTGAGGAGGATTTGCAGCTATGGTCATTCTCATTTGAGCATTTAGGCCTTGTGTTAGGCCCTCTAGTATTAACTTCTGTGATAACCCCAATCTCTTTCCTACATCAATTTTTTTATGAAAATATTTGGTTAAGTCATCATTATATTCAAATTTCAAATTGGAAAATTCAGAGAATTCCACGCTATCTGTCTCAAATAATAATTCTTGCAAAGTATCTTTTAATTCTGTCCAATCTTGAATGTGTTGACAAGAGTTTATGAAAATCGTTAGAGCTTTCCCTTTGAGGAATTTTGAAATACATCTTAGTTTATGTTCGTCTGAAACATTTGCTTGGGAAAATTTCTGCTCAATATAGGCAAGCCATTTTTGTAGTTTCATTCCCCCCTCTGGGTCAAAAGGAATAAAATTCCTGAATTCTCTCTCTAAATTTTCAAGTTGAAATTGGTCCTTGCATTCTGTCCCTTCATTTTTATTATCTGCTGTTGTCCCCCCCTGAATTTCTGTTTTTATATTTGTTTCTTCCATTTTATAAGTTTAACAAAATATCACAATTATATACTTCAATTAAACACAGGAATATAATACATACAATCACATTGAAAAAAAAAATCTTTCCTGTACTGTTTTTATATTTTTTCCTCCATTACTAAAATTATCAAACTATTACAAATTTATACGTCAAATTGGAATATCATACTTCCTATAGCATAGATTCCTATAGCAAATAATTTTAAAAAGTTTATGATGGGAGACATACAACCTGGTCATGTGATGCTTGTCTCGTTGAAGATTCCAAAATCCTTTTGAACAGAGTAAAAAAAAACACTCTTGAAATCTCCACAGAGCAGCGCTGGGCTTGCACTCAGGGATCAAAATGAAAACTTGACTTACACCGAAAAAGAAGACTGTGTTATATTTTAATTTATTCCCGACTAAATTTTCACCCACACCGATGATTTTTAAATGGTGGGGATTACGTACTTTTTAGAAGGCACAGAAAACTTGTAGAGTGGTCCTGTAGTAGCAGAAATATCTTCATGTTCCAGTCACAAGTCCGGGATGAATGTACACCTGTGTGCATTGGAGAGAGAAGAGAAAAAAAATGAAGACGACTGTTAAAATTCACAGGAATGTTGTCCCACCTCTGCATACGGTTGAAATAAATGAAAACAGTTTTATTATATTTTATGAAAATTTTGGAAAATGAGCTTGAAAACACCGTGCTGTAGTAAAATCCTTACGACGACGTCTTGGCAGAAGAATCCACGCAAAAGTACTACGAATCGTAGAACCTTTTTATTGCTATCACATTTTGTTGGAAATAGCGAGGAGAGAAAAATCTTCGCCTCAGCACTGCACGCCTCATCGCCGGTAGAAAAAAAAAAACAAGCGAACCTCCTCCGTCAGGTTTAAGAATCCTCGTCGTTAGAAGAAAGAAAAAAAATATCTCCTGCACCCCACAGTTTCACGTAGATAGACGATGAACTCCCTTGCTAGGCACTATAAATTTCCATTCCTCCTTTAAGAGTTGGGTCTTGAATGAGCGAAAATAGTTTTCTGCGAGGCGAAAAAACACTTGAATATCCATTGGAGATCTTCACGGCAGAGGTAACTATCATACTAGAGGTAACTATCCGACTTTTTTGTAACATGGGAGACAGAACACTGGCCCAGAAGATATCTAATCTCCCATGCTACGGTGAGAAGGTGCTGTTATTATAGAGTAAACTCACTCCATGATCAAATACGACAACCCCGGCTTATTACGGGAAAAACTTTTTATTCTCGCCGACAGATCCGTCGGTATGTGTGCAGCAATAGCAATTACAAAAATCCGTCCTACTTCCGGACGTCACGAGGTAAATAAACTTCATCCCATCACGTGATTAAAGGGTGTGTCTTAATGGTTGATTGGTTTAAAGTTATTGTTGATGTGCAGAACTGATTTAAACTCGTAGTGACGCCACGCCTTCTCTTTAGTTAAAAAAGACAGCTATCTTGAATGATTTTGCCTAAGGCTGTAATAATGGAATTTAACGCGAATGCCCAAAGGGAATTAAATGTTTTAAGGGATTAAAAAAGGGTTTGTAATTTGGAATAGTAAAGTGAGGAATTAATAGTTTTTAAATGTTAAGAGTGTTGAATTAAGAAATTACTAGTTTTTAATATTATATATATATATATATATATATGAATTAGTATCTTTTGATTTAAAAAAATTGTAGTAAAAAAATTTATCAAATTAACAATAGGCAAACCAGAAGTACACTTGATTCTAAAATCTGAACAATGTTCCAGCTTTTACTTTATGTACTGTGAGATAAAATTTAACAGGAGTTGCAAGCAGAAATAACATGAATTTCTTTTTTCAATTTTTTTTTTATTTCAATGCCGGAGTCAATATTATCTGAGCTCTCGGCCCGATACCAATTAATGTTCCTATCCAAACACGACCGCTTTTAACAAATTGGGAGAAGGGAAAAACCGAAGAAAGAACTTTTCAATAACCGTCAAGCTCTGAAGAGGCAATAAATCATTTTGTTTTTTATACGTTTTGTCCTTAACATGTTTATAATTACATTTTTACACGCATCGCGGCATACGGATTTATATTTATATATATATATATATATATATATATATATATATATATATATATATATATATATATATATATATATATATATATATACATACATACATACAGGGTGTCCATAATTAAACTTCCCTACTTTAAAGTTGTCTACAGTCGAAACTATTGTTCTGAAAGTTATGAAATTTTATGTAGGACATATTGAAGGGATGGGAATTTGATTGAGCGAATAAAAAAATAGTTAAAAATTTCACCACCATAGGGCGTTTTTTGATGAATTATATGTTCAGCCAACATTTACTATAGTTAAAAAATTATTACAACAAGACATGTTCAACATGAGGGCCATCATTTTCAGCTACCATTTGAAATCGTAAGATGGCATGTTCTACAGTTGACCGCAGTGCCGGGGAAATGCTGAGAACATGTCGTGAAATGCTGTCTTTCAGATCATGTAGAGTTCTTGGTTTATCGAGACTGACTAGATGTCTCACATGCCCCCAAAGCCAAACGTCGCATGGGTGGAGGTCTGGGGATCGGGGAGGTCACATATTAGGAAAGTGGCGGCTGATAACACGTTCTTCTGTAAAGTGATTTTTGAAAACGTTCTTAACACAAAGGATAATGTGTTGAGGGACTCCTTCTTGCATAAAAATTTTGAGTGAAAGGCACTGACGTGATTGCAGATACGGAAAACTTTTACCGATTAACAAGCATGCATATCGCTCTACGGCGACCGAGCATGTTACTGGACCTCTAGGACTTAATTCCTCGAAGAAATACGGGCCGAGAATAAAAAATGCACATAATCCACACCATACGGTTACTTTAGGCGAATGCATCGGAACATCTAAGATTAAACGCTGATTTTCTGGTTCCCAAATTCGGCAGTTGTGAGTATTCACCGAACCGTCCAAATATAAGTTTGCTTAGTCTGTCCTGAGGATATTCCAAGGCCATTCTGCATCAATCTCAAAGCGAGCAAGAAACTGAAGGGAGAACCGCTGTCGAGTCTCGAAATCATGTGTAAGCAACCTCTGCACAAACTGAAGCTTGCACGAATAATACCGGAGGATATTCCGCATGACCTTCTGGGCAGTTGAACGGGACAGATCCAATGAATGCTTCTTCCACACGTCGGACACTGGTACTAGCCAGTTCGTTGGAAGCTTTGTCCTCGTCCACTGGAATCGCAATCTTCTCTACAGCGTCTGCGGAAACAGGTTTCCTTCCTCGTCCAGAACGAATGTTAAAAGAACGAGTTTCTTCAAATTTGGTCACCATTAATCGAAGACATTTAACAGTCAATGGACCTTTTCGTATCCCCTTCAAACTCCGAAATTTTCGTAGAGCAACTAGTGCTGAATTATCGTTTTGGTAAAACAATTTCGAAACAAAGACACGATCTGGTAATCGTAACGATGACATTCTGATTAGCAATAGCAAGCACGCTGAAAACAAAATCTCCATGAAAGTTTCTAGGTTTTATAACAGTTTCTGCTCTGCGTCGACAAAAATTACTTTGCATATTTGTATCTAATTTCTTCCTTCAAATCTTTTGTCCGAAAATTAGTTATCGAACAAGTTTCCGATCGACTTTGCAATCAATTTAAAGATTGTAAAATATAATGAGTCATTGTGTTAGGGTGACCTATGGATAAAAAGATGGTGAATCTTAAGTAAAGAACCAGTCGCAAATGTGTAATTCATCAAAACACGCCCTCTGGGGGTTAAAGTTTTGAACTAATTTTTTTATTCTCTCAAACAATTTCCCATCTCTTCAATGTGTCCTACACAAAATTTCATACCTTTCTGAACAATAGTTTCGACTGTAGACAACTTTAAAGTAGGAAAGTTTGATTATGGACACCCGGTATATATATAAATAAATAAATAAATAAATATATATATATATATATATGTGTGTGTGTGTGTGTGTGTGTGTGTGTGTGTGTGTGCACGAACATATGTTTCATTTGTGTTTATTTTGCTGTTATTGTTTTGCCATATTTACTTTAACATGGCAAAAATTTTGTAAAGAATGTTTATACTCCATGGATAAATTGTACGTTCAAGTTAGTTTTTTTATGCTACAGGGTAATTCACTGGGGACTCAACCTTCCACCCCCCACCCCCAAAAAATAAAGTAAAAAGGGCTATAATTTTGAAAGGAGAAGACATTTGAAGCTGAAATTTGAATACAGAGTGCCGTATGTTATAACATTGGTACTGTATACAGCAATAAGCCGAGGGCTATTCAGCATTTGAAAAATTTAGTTTTTCTTTTTATGAAACCAACATTTTTTTTATTTATGGTTTCTTTCGATTTTTTTAAGGTTTGTAGAGAAAATATGTCATGCAAATTAGGCATTTAATATTTTTATCGAGCTATTTTCAAATAAGGAATAGGTTCACTTTTTAATATTGAAATATAAGACAATCGATGAGTCAGGAAGAAAATGTGAGCAGGCCTGGTTAGTGTTTCTCAAGCTTTTATACTTAGCTCATCCAAAAAGTAAGTACCATTTGGGTATTAAAAAAGATTAGCAATTTGTTTTCATTTGTATTTTATTACATAAAAATCTAAACACCTTAAACTACTTTTCGACTTATTCACCCTGCGAATTAAGGCATGTGTTATATCTTGGCACTAATTGAAACATACCCGCTTCGTAGAATTGGGCCGCCTGCGACCTGAACCAGTTCTGGACGTTTACCTCGATCTCATTATCACTTGCAAAGAGCTGGCCGGCAAGAAATTTCTTGAGATGAGAAAACAAAGGGAAGTCGGATGGAGCTAGGTCTGGACTATAAGGAAGGTGACAGAATTGTTCCCAGGAAATGAATGAACCAGCGTCGTCGTTACGCGTACGGTATGCGATCGCTCGTTATCATGCACGAACACAATACTAGAAGTCAGTAGTCCAGGCCTTTTGTTCTGTATCGTGCGCCTTAACTTCTTCAATGTCTCACAGTAAGCTGTTGTGCCTCGTTCCATCCAGTCCACTAACAAAATTCCTTGCCAGTCCCAAAAGACGGTGCACATGATTTTTCTTCGTGAGACGAAAAATATCACAAGGTCGAACATTTCTCGCATTAAAAATCTTGATAACGGCTCTTATTTCGCGGCTGGCAGGACGATCGATTGTTTTAAACATGATTACCAACAAACAACGACTTTAAACGTTAACGTAATCAAACAAAATGGCTAGGCTAATTCGTTCTCGAGTTGAAGTATGTAGCTACGCATGCGCGACCTTCGTGCTGTCGGATGCGCGGGAGATATGCGCAAACGGTACTTACTTTCTGGATGAGCTAAGTACTTCGAGTACCCCCCGGGAAATGTGTATGCAACACGCGTAACCCTACTATAGACAGATAAATCTATAGCTACTAGAGAGTAATAATGGGAATTGGATAGAAAAGTTTTTCGGGTTATCGAAGCACTGAAAGACTGGTTCTTAAGGACGAGAGAGCCGACAGCAATGCCCTAGGAAGAATTCTAACCGGGATCCAAAATCTAAGGCCAGGGATTAAAAAAAATTACCTAATAACTAGGACAGTCGATCCCATTTCTAATACGCGGTAACCATCACTTTCTCATTATAGGTTTTGTCCGCAAGTAGCACCCAAGGTGTCGCAGTTAAACGTTTCAGAACTTCTACGAGGGGTAGGGTGCATCCTGACGACTCGAAATCATATAGCAATGTGAGGTCGGAAACGCTTTCCTGAAGCGGTCATGTACACAGAAAACCATAAAAAAAGAGGCCGTAAGTGGATAATCGTTTTAATAATAAATGTACAAGAACAAAAGATACAGGGGTCAAAGTAAGTGTTCGAAGTTTTTTCCGCCGACAGCAATGCAGACCTCACATCTCCGGCGCATGGAATTCCGAACATTCTGGAATAATCCAGGCTCATCTCGAATTTCTCCGGCCGCTACTGAGATTCTTGCAACCAGTTCCTCAGCATTTTCAAAGGGCGTGTCATAAACCCGTGTTTTCATATGTCCCCATAAATAAAAATCAAGACATGACAGGTCTGGTGACCGAGCAGGCCAGCGCACGAAACCACCACATCCGATCCACTGTTGGCCAAATCTGACGTCTAGGTAGTTACGGCGCCTGCCCCACTACAATCTGCAGCCCCGTACACCAAATGCATGTCGGCTAACTCTGCGTTCGTATAATTAGCTGTCCTACTAACTCTGAGTCCTTGTGCGAAATGACGATTCCCAGCACGAACGCTCGGAACTTTCCCGCAACACCATCTACCGCTTTAGGAAAGCGTTTCCGACCCCACATTGCGATATGATTTCGAGTCGTCAGGATGCACCCTACACCTCGTAGAAGTTCTGAAACGTTTAACTGGGACACCCTGCATATATATATCATTAAATTCTTTTCATAAATTACTCATATAAATAAAATAAAAACCTATTTGCGGGGCAAGTGTCATACAGCTATAAACATTTCACTGGGTTGTCAGCGAGACGATTGAGTTTGTTCACTGATGCCCAGTTCCTCCATGACTGATATGCTAGTTTGAGGAAGCGACGTCCATCCACTCAGACACACTGCGCAGATGCTCCAAATTATATTGCTTCGGTTATCGATCGTTCTTTTTGGCTGAAGTTTTGGGAACATTCCAGAAATAAAAATTATGAATACATTTCATAATATTTTACCACAAGAATCTGGTTTTTCAGCCATTACTAAAATTGTTCCGAACGGTCCAGCACGGACCCCAAACGATTCGCTAGTGTAGGTGAATTCTCACTCTGCTCCTGATGCACTATGGTAAATTTGCTTTCGGACTAAGCTTAATCCAATTATTCGCAGTGAATATCAAGGTTTCTTTTCTGTTCTACATACTATTAATTGCCTTGTTTCGGGGCATTTCTTCTATCAGCTTCTTAAGGGTGTCACGGATTCGAAGTCTAACGGATTATACCTCCCATATTGCAAACCTCCTATATTTAAATGAGTTCCTTTAAAAGAAAAAAAACTTAAATTGAACTTTTTCAATAGCTAATTTTAGGTACAGTAGAAACTCGATTATGCGGAGCAGTCGGGGATGGGAATGCTGGTGTATAATTAATCAGGGTCTAGGTCTAATGGAGTGAATGAATATAACCTATGATAGTTTTAACCTTTAGCTTACGGGGAGACCTTTAGCATTTTTCCGATTCCCTCTTTAGACCGGAAAATTTCATACCCCCTTTTGTAAGACCGCCCCTTAAGGGTTTATATATATATATATATATATATATATGTATATATATTCATTCATTCTTGGGCCCGTATTCTTGGGATACATGCTATCCCACCCCGTAAGGAAAAGTTTAAGCAAATCGGTTTTGAGAACAAAGTGCACCTCTACAAGTTTCTCGATGCGCAAGTATAAGCTTTATAAGCAAGTATATCTATCTCATTTGCATATCATGAAACACAAATGCGTGTTGAAAAGTTGGAGTTATCATTTTTTTTCCGTAAGTGAACAAAATTTTTGATTATTATTCAATTAAAGCAGGAGGACTTTGTTTCTAAAAAAATTTAATATTAAAAATTGATTTTTTGAATGTTTTAAACAAATTTATTTTCAAAATTTACGAAAAAAAATCTCTATTTCCCTCTAAAATGAAAAGTGTCGGAAATATTCTTTAGGAAACAATATTTGAGTATATTCAGTGTATTTAATGGAATAAGAGGAAAAATGTTTTTGGAGTATTCTTTCAAGAAGCAATTTTTCAACTCTGTTTATTCTACTCTCTTATTCCTGGTAGAGTTTAGTTTATTCTGCAGATTTTTTTTGTGTGTTTTTTCCCTATTTTTTGATAAGATCTGTAGAAAAATATTTCATACAAGTTAGGAAATCCAATATTTATATTTCGCTTGGTTTTTCCTTTGTGCCGTATTTTAGCGAGTTATTTCCAAATAATGAAGCGATCGACTCGTTTATTTACTTTTAAATATCAATATTTAAGATAATCGATACCCTATTTCCTGGAATACTTTTGTACCCATTGTTGTCTAGGAAAACTTAGTCGTTACTTCTTCTTCAAGTTTTATTCAGTACGTATTGTTTTCTGAGGAGAATATTTCCATCCTCTCAAGGAAGTAAGTAACTTGAAACTTTTAAAATAACGATAGTTTAGTGTTTGCTCCTATACAGATAAGATGCTAAAGAAATTAAGCATCCGTTCATGTGTTCTTCCAACTTTATATAATGATGTATTTTATTTGAAATACCTTGTATGTATTAGCAGGGAAATATGGAAGTGTGTTGGCTAGACACCCTTTACAACGAACACCAGTTAGGAATTCAAGTTTTTCATGCTTGACGATTCTTTTTGTTTATTACCATGTTTTTATTAACTCGCTTTCTTGTTTGTTTGTTTGTTTGTTTGTCCAGTACAAATCTTGCAATCGATTTTTAACTAACTTCCCGACTATCTAGACATTTGAAACTTTTAGAATAGCTCATAACAAGATGACAATGCATTCTTTTAATACTTTTATCCGAAAAAATCCGATAGGTGGCGCTTCTATCGAATTCAATGCTTGCACTTTTGCGAACGGCGTTTGACGAATTTCAAAACAGAATACATGTGAATTTAGTTTGTTTACAAAAATATTGTCTGAAAAATTTTAAAAAATTATAAGAATTAATGTTTATAAAGTCTGTGGATAGTGTAAACGACTAAAAAGTAATTAAAATTAAATAAAAGAAAGTGAAAAAGAATTATTAAGTGAAGGTTTGTGCAATTAAGAGAGAATTGTCAAGTTTATATATTTGAACAGAAAATTTAAAAACGTGGTATATAAGAAGTTATTTTTATCTTGTAATTCATTTGATTGAATCTCTAGAAAGAATAGTTTGAGTATTCGAATTCATCGATTATTGAATTCATGGTAGTTCGTAACGTTGTGTAGAACCTATTGGCAATGGTTATAGGAGACTTTTTAATTTTCCTATAACACGGATAAAGTTATTGGTATAGTAACAGCAAGTCGGGATAAAATTATTGGTCTAGTAACAGCAAGCATGCATAAAATTATTTGTCTACTAACAAAATTCAACTTTTTATTAGTGACGATGCTTTTAATTTATTTGATTGAATATTCAGAAACAATAGTTGAGTATCAAAATTCATTGATTTTGAATTCTTGGAGATTCATGGGGCTGTAGCACAATACTGGCTTTTAAAGTCTCCTATTTCACGGATAAAAATAATGGTTTAGAAACAACGGAAAGAACAAACACAAAAATGATCAGGGGAATAGAGATTAAGTACACTTTCACTAGTAATGTGAGAGGAGAACTTTATAGATGTTGTAAATAAAAAAGACAGTTATAATAGAGGGTAAGACGGATATTTTTAACTTTGTTTTATTTTAGATAAGATCTTTTGATACGACTTGCAATCTCCGCGATTTGTACAGTAAGTATAATCTTAAATAAACTTTTACAAATTGATATTTTTTGTTCTAATCAAGACTGTAGTGTGACTCTTGCCACAAGAACCCTGATTCACTTTACAGTCTTCTCACCATCCACTGCGACAGGTACCATTCAATATAGTTAATGACGGTTTTTATTTTGGCCCAGTGTAGGCTGAAAACAGGGAAAACATTCCGTTACTTAAATAAACGTAGCGTTATTCGTAGTCTTGCCATCTCAGTTAATTGATTACAGTAAAATTGGGATCTCACAAGGAAATACTTCTTATTTACTTTCCGTTATCTGCAATGCGCTATGGTTTTTGCCAGTCTAAAGGCTTATTTATATTGTAAATAAGTGGTCACTGGCCGTTCTCGTTATTTTGGCTCTGGTCACGTGTAGAAGCAATGAGCGCGTGTAGGTCCGAATGAACTTAAGCGATGTTGTTAAGCTCCCCTTCTCTGGAGTAGATGCTGCCGGGACATGATGAGAAAACATGATGATTCTATCGGTACTGCGTAAACTATCGGGAGTGTCCCTATTAATCTCAGAGACCCCGAACACTACGGATTCGACACTGCTCTCGGTCATTTTGGGCATTTTATATTCACCCTTCCTTCGATTACGATAACTCGCCAAAAAATTATCGGAGAATTTTGATCTTTTTACAGTCTAAGACTACAGACATTTCTCTTCCAAACTAGACCTCATTTGTTTAAAAATATTTTATAACAAAATAATATTTTCATCAAAAAACGAAACACAGTTTTTCAAGAAATATTGACTGCTTCATCTCCAGATTACGATAACTCACCAAAAAATGATCGTAGAATTTCGATCTTTTTACAATCTAAGACTACAGACATTTCTCTTTCAAACTAGACCTCATTTGTTTAAAAATATTTTAAAACAGACTAATATTTTCATCAAAAAACGAAACACAGTTTTTCAAGAAATATAAGCTCCTATGTGGATGTAATATCGATACGAGGAGCATCGATAAGTTTTTATCTTACAAAAAAAATATTTACATTATCTGGAAGCTTTCTTATTCATATAAACCTCATTTCAAGTCTATACCTTAAATTTTCGATTATTTAGTTGAATTTTAAAGCTGATAATTCAACAGTGATGAAACGCCCTTCGCATTAAGGGTGACAACAGTAAATGGATGGAAGCTGTTACATTGCCCGGGAATCACCCCTATGTATCTCGCTATTAACCATAACAGAGGAGCGAGCGTAGCGAATCTAGGGACGAAGCCCCTAGTACATTAAAAGAAATCTCTGAATGTAAGGCGACTATCATTGGAAAATGTTTTGATGTCTACCTTGACGTTGAGCTGAGGGAATACAATCAAGATACTACCAAGCAATCTTAAAGACGTCGGTGGCGTCTCGAATAGACACAAATTCCCCATCTCTCTGTACAATGCCACTAACACTTCATATAACGAACGTCTCCATACATCCTTTGCACCCCAAATCGGTTCCTCTCGATCAGCTCGCGTAGAAGTTTCAGAGGATAAATGAACGTAAATCAACGACTTTAACCAGATTAAGAACTGAGAAGCTCCAAAAACAATACTGCGGAACACACCTCTCAAAACCTGCTAATGATCTTCTCGTATTTTTCGTTGATGCATACCGCTAAAAAATCAATCAGGGACAGGCCGTGAAGATCGTCATGAATCATCATGAATCCATTATCGTTGTGAGACATCAAGAATCTAAGATCGTCATGAATCATCATGAACCCATTATCGTTGTGAGACATCAAGAATCTAAGATCGTCATGAATCATCATGGATCTATTATCGTTGTGAAACATGAAAAATCTAAGATCGTCATGAATCATCATGAACTCATTATCGTTGTGAGACATCAAGAATCTAAGATCGTCATGAATCATCATGAACCCATTATCGTTGTGAAACATCAAGAATCTAAGATCATCATGAATCATCATGAACCCATTATCGTTGTGAGACATCAAGAATCTAAGATCGTCATGAATCATCATGAACCCATTATCGTTGTGAGACATCAAGAATCTAAGATCGTCATGAATGATCATGAACCCATTATCGTTGTTAAACATCAAGAATATAAGATCGTCAAGAATTATCATGAACCCATTATCGTTGTGAGACATCAAGAATCTAAGATCGTCATGAATGATCATGAACCCATTATCGTTGTTAAACATCAAGAATATAAGATCGTCAAGAATTATCATGAACCCATTATCGTTGTGACACATCAAGAATCTAAGATCGTCATGAATCATCATGAACCCATTATCGTTGTGAGACATCAAGAATCTAAGATCGTCATGAATCATGAACCCATTATCGTTGTGAGACATCAAGAATCTAAGATCGTCATGAATCATGATGGATCCATTATCGTTGTGAAACATGAAGAATCTACGATCGTCATGAATCATCATGAACTCATTATCGTTGTGAGACATCAAGAATCTAAGATCGTCATGAATCATCATGAACCCTTTATCGTTGTGAGACATCAAGAATCTAAGATCTTCATGAATCATCATGAACCCATTATGGTTCTGAAACATGAAGAATCTACGATCGTCATGAATCATCATGAACTCATTATCGTTGTGAGACATCAAGAATCTAAGATCGTCATGAATCATCATGGATCCACTATCGTTGTGAAACATGAAGTATCTAAGTTCGTCATGAATAATCATGGATCCATTATTGTTGTGAGACATCAAGAATCTAAGATCGTCATGAATCATCATGGATCTATTATCGTTGTGAAACATGAAAAATCTAAGATCGTCATGAATCATCATGAACTCATTATCGTTGTGAGACATCAAGAATCTAAGATCGTCATGAATCATCATGAACCCATTATCGTTATGAAACATCAAGAATCTAAGATCATCATGAATCATCATGAACCCATTATCGTTGTGAGACATCAAGAATCTAAGATCGTCATGAATCATCATGAACCCATTATCGTTGTGAGACATCAAGAATCTAAGATCGTCATGAATGATCATGAACCCATTATCGTTGTTAAACATCAAGAATATAAGATCGTCAAGAATTATCATGAACCCATTATCGTTGTGACACATCAAGAATCTAAGATCGTCATGAATCATCATGAACCCATTATCGTTGTGAGACATCAAGAATCTAAGATCGTCATGAATCATCATGAACCCATTATCGTTGTGAGACATCAAGAATCTAAGATCGTCATGAATCATCATGGATCCATTATCGTTGTGAGACATCAAGAATCTAAGATCGTCATGAATAATCATGGCTCCATTATCGTTGGGAGACATCAAGAATCTAAGATCGTCATGAATCATCATGAACGCATTATCGTTGTGAGAGATCAAGAATCTAAGATCGTCATGAATCATCATGAACCCATTATCGTTGTGAGACATCAAGAATCTAAGATCGTCATGAATCATCATAGATCCATTATCGTTGTGAAACATGAAGAATCTAAGATCGTCATGAATAATCATGGATCCATTATCGTTCTGAGACATCAAGAATCTAAGATCGTCATGAATCATCATGAACGCATTATCGTTGTGAGACATCAAGAATCTAAGATCGTCATGAATCATCATGAACCCATTATCGTTGTGAGACATCAAGAATCTAAGATCGTCATGAATCATCATGAACTCATTATCGTTGTGAGACATCAAGAATCTAAGATCGTCATGAATCATCATGAACCCATTATCGTTGTGAGACATCAAGAATCTAAGATCGTCATGAATCATCATGAACTCATTATCGTTGTGAGACATCAAGAATCTAAGATCGTCATGAATCATCATGAACCCATTATCGTTGTGAGACATCAAGAATCTAAGATCGTCATGAATCATCATGAACCCATTATCGTTGTGAGACATCAAGAATCTAAGATCGTCATGAATCATCATGAACTCATTATCGTTGTGAAACATCAAGAGTCTGAGATCGTCATGAATCATCATGAACTCATTATCGTTGTGAAACATCAAGAATCTAAGATCGTCATGAATCATCATGGATCCGCGACCGTCATAAATGATTATGAATCCACGACCGTTATGAATCATCATGCATCCATGACCGTCGGGAATCATGATGAATACCAGATCGTCGTAAATCCATGAAGAATAGCTGTGGGGGACGTTACGTCCCCCTGCTATTCTTATAAATGCGAAGAAGTGATACAAAGCAGTATTTATCGTCCCCTCCCAAAAGTCGAGGCTTCCACAAATTTTCTCTAATGAATCAATCTTTATGTTGTCAATTGTGTGGATTGATGGTTTCCTTCTGTCACTGAATTGTTTGCAATGCAGTTGTTTAGCTAGTTTTCTTCCCTCTTAGAGATGAGAAGAATCAGCTTATAGAAAGATAATCAAAGCACTCTATAAAACATGCGATATAAAAATCTTGCATATTATTCTACGAACCGGTATTACGCTGCGACCTCAAATTTCATTTTCCATACATTAATTTCAAACCCGCTAATGAAATAAACAATACTTCTAAAATGAAGTAAAAATGTACTGAGAAAAATTTGTTTTCTCTCCTCCTGTGTGAACAATCTTAATTACAGTAACGGTAAGAAATTTCTTATTATAAATATTTCATCAAGTTGGATGATATTAAGCATTATTTATTTAATTATATTCAGTAAGATGAAGAATGATTTTTAATTTAGTCTCGAGATACGAGAAAAACATTGAAAACTTTGTTCTAAAAAAAGTATTAACTGAGGGTCTCACAGAAATATTTTTTTTTCGGATAATAGCACTTCTTTCAGAAGCATTCATTATTTACGTTAATGAGCTACTTTTGAAGAAAAAGCTGAAGCATTTTCAATTTTTGATACTGTTGATATCATATATTTCTGGCTTAATAAAAAAGTATACAAAAAGAGCTCATGCAGATCTCTCTAAAACGAGATATCTCGTTAGAGCCTCAACTCAGAGATTAAGTTAATAGTTAGTAATAATGAATCAGATAAAAGCTTGCGGGAAAATATCATTTTTGATAGCATGATTTTGTTATTTTATGTGTGTAACTGGATTCGTCATGTACAAGCTCATTTTTATGCGTATTCTAGTCAGGGCTTTTTTATCGCATGGGCAAATCGGGACTTTTCCCAGGGCCCCCTGATGGTAGGGGGCCCCAAAACCCCCTTGGTGTATGCACCTAATACTTCTAATAATATGTATAGCCCCATAGATAGTTCTTATTTTTATAAATGTTCATAAGGGGGGGGGGCCAAATAGCATCTGCTCAGGGGCCTCCAGCGTTCATAATCGGGCCCTGAATCTAGTGTAAAAGGGTCCTCCAAAAAATGAAAACAAATTTAAAAATTTTATGTTGCGGACAATTTATAAATTCGGTGATTCTGATTTATCAGTAGATAAAGGTAATTCACGCTGAACCCCTTTTACCAAAATTAAACGTTGATTACTTTCATTTTATCTCTTCTTCCATGAGAGTCAACTTATAGGGTGGTTATAATTAAAGTTCCACTTTGAAATGGTAATAAAAGGAAAACTACTGGACCAAATGTTGTCAAACTTGGTAATAGTTTAAAGGAGGTCATGGGAATTTATTTTCCGCCAAAAAAAAAAGTTCAAAAACTCACCAACAGGGGGGAAATGGCATTGTATGCAATATTGTTAAACGAAACAAGAGTCGGAATCTAACTTGATCTTTTGTTACACGGGTTTAACATTTTGTATACCCTTAAGAAACATTGACCTAAACAAAATTACCATTTAAAGTGTGCGCATTCCGGAAATCGTTTTCTTACAGATCGCTAATTTGTGAATTTCGCCCTAAGACATGAAGATATTGGTTTAAAACGTTTTTAATCGTTTCTACAACGGAACTGTTTGTGGGGTTATGCAAAAATACAATGGCTTGTAATTGGCTTATGGCAGGAAGAAGCAAATGATTTATGCAGATGCGCTTTACACGTCATTTGATTTTCCAGATAAAAGTGAGCCTGTTTGTCAGAGTTCTCATTCTTAAGTGGTCAATATTTCATAAGGGTATACAAAGTGTTAAACCCGTGTAACAGAAGGTCAAGTTAGATTCCGACCCTTATTTCGTTTAACAATATATCATACAGCGCGCCCCAGAAAAGAAATTCCCATGACCTCCTTTAAACTATTACCAATTTTGATAACATTTGGTCCAGTAGTTTTCCTTTTATGACCATTTCAAAGTGGAACTTTAATTATAACCACCCTGTATTTTCAATTTACAGGGTGAGACGAAGAGGAAAGCATAGGATATTCCCTATAAATAATTGTAGAATTTATGGCTGGAGATGTTGGAGTTTCTTGCTTTATGTTAATGTTTTATGGTGACTAGGGTAACTGCCTACCCTCATTCTAACCTTGACGATATGGATATCGTCTCAAGATTTGCTCAAAACTTGATAAATCAATTTTTAATATCAATGATGATCTCTTTGACTGATCCTAACCTGTATTGGGCTGGTCGCCAAGAGACTGAAGACATGCAAATATTTAAAAAAAAAGATGCTTTCATTTTCCATTGTTTTCATTCCTTTTGTTATTCATCATTGCTTTCATTATCTTTTTCGTACAAGGGGTTACAAATCAACAGAGAAGATTTTCTTTTCAAGCGTTTTTCTCCTCAGTCCAGTAGATAAAATCATCTATCACACTCTAATATTTGTTTAACACGATTCGTCGTTATCAGTGTTGTAATTATCAGAAAAAATCAATTGATAAAATGACATTTGTGAACACTAAAGAGAGTAAAACGGTTTCTCACAATTTTGCAAACATTCACAATCCTATTTAGTGTGTATATATATGTTCAGAAGTGAACAAATTACACTGCTGGCCACTGTAAATGCAACACCCTGAAGAAAACATGCAAATAACATAAAATTTACAACATGCATTAGCGGAGATGAGATATGCAAATGATTAGAATTTCAACGCAGACGCGCATCATGCGCGCCTGTGGCGCCACTTCAAAGCGCTAATTAAGGCTTGGAGATTTTGACGATTTCAATTTCGGCAATTGTGTTTTTCTTGTGGTTTTTTCAAAAAACGATCAATTATGCCTCGTCGAAAACAGCGATCATCTTTTGATCAAGTATCCGAGTTCGACCGAGGAAGGATAGTGGCCTACCGAGATTGTGGATTATCTTTCAGGGAAATCGGTAGTCGTGTTGAATGAAACCAAACAACTGTAATGCGGATATGTGATCGTTGGATGCAGGAGGGTACGACGGACCGGCGTGTTCGATCGCATCCACCTCAGTGCACCACTTCACGTGATGACAGGCAAATTGTGCGCATGGCAGTGACGGATCGCTCAGTCACATCACGCACCATAGCATAGCACATGCAGTCTGTAACGCATTATCCAGTGTCTGCGCGTACCAGTCAACGCCGTTTACAGCAGAGTGGTCTGTCCGCAAGACATCCATTGCTTTGTCTACCCTTGACGCAGAACCACAGACGTCTCCGCCGCCAATGGTGCGATGGCAGAAGGATGTGGACGGCAGAATGGAATGAAATTGTCTTTACTGACGAGTCACGCTTCTGTCTGCAACACCACGATGGTCGCATTCGAGTCTGGAGACACCGTGGAGAGAGGACGCTGAACAGCTGCGTTATGCACCGCCACACTGGTCCTGCACCGGGTATTATGGTATGGGGCGGTATTGGATATCACTCTCGCACACCTCTAGTACGCATTGCCGGTACTTTAAACAGCCAGCGCTACATCTCCGAAGTGTTGGAGCCAGTTGTCCTTCCTTACCTTCAGGGCTTGCCCACAGCCATATTTCAACAGGATAATGCGCGACCACACGTGGCACGCATTGTCCAACGGTTCTTCGTCAATCGCCAGATTGAATTGCTTCCCTGGCCGCCTCGCTCTCCGGATCTTTCGCCGGTAGAAAACATGTGGTCCATGGTTGCCCTACGATTGACCCAGATTCCATCCCCAGCTGCCACAGCAGATCAACTTTTGCAACGTGTGGAAGCTGCTTGGTCTGCTGTACCCCAAGAACTCATCAAAAGTCTCTTTGAATCAATGCCGAGGCGTGTGGCAGCGGTGATCTCCAACAATGGCGGCTACTCTGGCTACTGATTTTGGCAGGAACCACACTTCACAGAAGTCTATAAGTTTTATCATTTGATACTTGGTCAACATGTTATCTACAAAATAAATTTTGTTGTGATATCTCTTGTCTTTCTTGGTGTTGCAATTTGGGTGTCCAGCAGTGTATTTTCTTCTCACATTTTTCTAGTTTTCAAACCGGTAACCAGGTAGTATTGCACAATTTTTTACCATGTTTTTATGAACTCGCTTTCTTGTTTGTGTGTGTGTTTGTCCAGTACAAATCTTGCAATCGATTTTAAACTAACTTCCCGACTAGCTAGACATTTGAAACTTTTTGAATAGCTCAGAACACAATGACAATGCATTATTTTAATACTTTTAGCCATCTTTAAGCAGGATTGAATTCATTTTCAGCTAATTTTGTTTCATAGACTGGTGCAGCCATCTATCGACCGGGGCGGGAATTAAAAGTTAAAAGCAAGTTAAATTCTAATTAACTTCATTTTCTTTCAAGTTGATGGTATAATTCATCAAAAATTTTTTAAAAGTATTTATTAATGCATAGAATTGTCAAGTTTATATGATTCAACAAAAAATTTAAAAACATGGTATATAAAAAGTTCTTTTTATATTGTAATTATTTATACTACATTTAAGATTTTTCGCGTGTTTCCTTTGGCTATACTTAATATCTTCAAAATAATGCGCCAGATAAAAGTTAATTTTCATTGATATAATTTAGCTCTACTCATTTCAAGTTTTCTATTCCTTATTGGAAATATATTTTGTGATTCACAGGACACGATATTAGCTCCTTTTTTATATAAAATCTAATTGCTTCAATACTTTAAGCAATATGTATCAATCTATCTATTAAAAAATTATTTCTGGTGTTTAAAACTAACTAAACACTGGCGCAACAGTCAATTGTAGACCAAGGCCTGCGGTGCCCATCCCCGCTTTCTTCACCGTGGGCTTAGGGTGCCATACAGCATGTCCCAGTCAGGTGGTCAACCTGACGCAGGACCCCCAGAGTTAGTTCCGAAGCATACTTGACCCTCAATTTATCGACCCACTCAAGGGATGAAAGGCTGAATTGCCCTTGCCCAATCGCAGGGTCGAACCCTGGACCTATGGTGTGGCAGTTTGAAGCTTTTAACCACTACGCCTCCGGGCGTCATTTCTGGTGGTTAAATAAGATTATGTGCGCTCTCGATTTCTTAAATCCAAGAAAAAAAGTTAAATCATCTTTATAGCTCTATGCCTCCTACACAGCCTGAACGTCTATGAGTTCTGTACGTTTTCATTTGTTAATAAGTCATTGATATGTACAGTTTAAGGGGGTCCAGGACACAAAATTGTTCGAATTTTCGAAAAAAATTTATTGCATTAAAATTTTTTGTGTTCTTTTACGCTTAAAATGACTTTAAATCATGTTTCTACCTTAATTAGAACAGGAGAAATTATTATTATTTTTTTTGCAACATTCTAATATTAGCCAAGCGTTGTTTAAACCTGTACGTGTGTTTTTCTGCATGATGGGTTTTTTCCCCATTTCTCGTCTTTAAATTGTTATAAGTCAAGAACCGTTAAAGATAAATGGTTCAAACTTGGAACATGTCTTTTTCAACTATTTTACTTTAATTTTGATTCAGCAAATTTGAAAAAATATTTACTTTTGAAAATATGATTTTTTAAATATATGTTACATCTTTTTTTTTAATTTTTAATATAAATATTTTTAAAAATCAATATTTAAAAAATGCTGAATCAAAATTAAAACTTATATATTTCTGTTTAATTAAATAAAAAAAGAATTGAAATTCGACAAATAATATTTCGAGTTATAACAATTTTAAATTACCCAACTTTTTTTTAAATTTTTACATTTTAAAATTTTTTTAAAACATTTTGAGAAGGTTTATGGAATGATTTTGTTTACAAATTATATAGTTAAACATCACAAAAAAATTCAAAATTTTAACTCATTAAATAAAAAAAATTGAAATTCGACAAATAATATTTCGAGTTATAACAATTTTAAATTTCCCAACTTTTTTTTAAAATTTTTACATTTTAAAATTTTTAAAAACATTTTGAGAAGTTTTATGGAATGATTTTGTTTACAAATTATATTGTTAAACATCACAAAAAAATTCAAAATTTTAACTCAATAGATAAAAAAAAAATTTAAATGTGTTTAATTAGTCGGACTCGTTTAATTAGTCGACAACGTATGCTTTTTTTAAGGATCTATCCACAGGAAATTCAAGCTTTGTAACGGAATTACCTTGCACCGATCCTCATTTAGAAATTTCAGTGAATGATTCTCTTTGCGAAACGGAACTATTCTTATCGTTTTAGCTTCCTCTATCGTTTTAACTCTGTCACAAAATTGAATAAATAACAGTCTAATACCAAAAGAAAATATCTACGACGCATAAAACATATTTTTTTTTTGATTGCAACAACTGTTGTCGCGAGTTTAATGCAGTGAACTCGGAGGAATAACTGGCTCAAGATAACATCTCCTCCCAAAAAGAAACGTGAAAAAGCAGCCCCCGGCTGTGTTTTGTTATGCGTCTTTTTCAAAGTATTGTGTTTATCTATAATTTTATCCCAACTTTATTTCAAAACTAACTTCATTCGTTTCTTTGCATGTTTTTAGAAATTTCCTACGGTTTTCCCTTTTCTTTTTTTTTGTGTGTGTCTGTGTGTGTAACAACTCAGCTTTTGTTTTGAATTACCGAATGCTGTAAAAAGAGAATGTAGTTTAATCGCTTTCACCATCTCTTGATATAAATTTGTCTAAAATAAGAAGGATATAGGGTAGGTATTCCAAACATCGCTTACTCTAACTTCTTTTCGACATTTCATCCACTATTTAGTTTCTGATTAGGCTGGAAACTGAAAGAACATCCCTAAGAACTATTTCCTTCGGTATCCTGAGATCAACCAGCTCCAAAACCAGTGCCAGTTGAAGTTACGTAGCTAAATTGGAAAAATTACAAGATAAAAAGAACTTTTTATATACCACGTTTTTAAATTTTCTGTTGAATCGTATAAACTTGACAATTCTATGTATTAATATATACTTTTTTAAAATTTTTTTGATGAATTATCCCACAACTTGAAAGAAAATGAAGTTAATTGGAAGTTAACTCGCGTTTAACTTTTCGTACCCGTCCCGGCTGATAGATGGCTGCGCCAGTCTATAAAACAAAATTAACTGAAAATGAATTCCAACCTGATTAAGGATGGCTAAAAGTATTAAAATAATACATTGTCATCGTGTTCTGAGCTATTCTAAAAGTTTCCAATGTCTAGCTAGTCGGGAAGTTAGTTAAAAATTTATTGCAAAATGTGTACTGGACAAACACACACACAAACAAGAAAGCGAGTTAATAAAAACATGGTAAAAATTGACCCAATCCAGTTAAGCTATTCGTCAAATAATTTGAAAATCCATTATCGCATCTAAGAGATGTTTCTAATTTTTGATCGTATATAATAAACACCTGACGGTATATTAACAGAGTACTGAAAGTAGTACACTTGGAAGATGCAAATTTTCTTTCTGAAAGTTAACCCCATCACAAAGAGTTCAGTTTTCTTAACCGCTTAGGAATATTATTAGTTATAGAAAATTTTAGTTAAATTTCAGTCTAATTTATTCCTTTAATATTCGGTACATTTAAATCCAGTGTATTCCTTTTGCATTCGGTATATTTAAAACCAATATATTCACTTTAAATTATGTACATTGAATTTCGATATATACATTTTATGTTCTGCATATTTCTTTTGAATGTATTCCTATTGCGTTCTGTGTTTCAATTCTAAGAACATTCTTAGTGTTTTATCTCTATATTATAATCATATTATCTATGTATCGCGAGCTCTCAAACTCATTAAGTTGCTTTTGGCAACAAGTTTTAATTATTGCTTAAAAAACGATGTATTATTTTTGTGTTAAGGTTTTCTTTTTTATATGTGATATGTGACTTGTGAGTTCATGTCTCCAAGATTTCTGCTGTATTTAAATGTTCAATGCAGCGATTCTCCCAGAGATGATGCTGAGCGTGGGATTGTTCTTTTGTCTGTAAATAGAACGCCAGTAGCACTTTGGTTTATGTCATGGTAAGAGATATGAGAAAAGACTGAAAGCCAACTGTCATATCTTGGACAGTAAAGAGGGGTAATTAAATACCCCATATTTGAAAATTTTGTCTTTTGTAGTGTACTACTTGTATATATATCAAACATTAAAGAGAGACTTTAAACGAACCTGAGGGCACTATTCTGACGGATAGTCAAGAAATTATTAGTGCCAGAGTCCCACACTTAGTAAAGAGATTTTTGGAACGAGTTTTTTTACGCGGCTTACAGTAGAGTGAACTGGCAGGAATCGCCATGTAACGAAAAAGCGTTATGCCCCCTCCAGAAGACCTTTCGCTTTATGGACTCTGTGGCTGAATGGTTATCGCATCGGACTGCGGAGCGAGAGGTCCCCGGTTCAAATCCCCGCACAAGCGCTACGGGCAATTTTAACTTCCTTTGTAATTTAATTTCCTTTGTTCTGTTAATTCTTGAAGTTTCTAGAATATTCTTTAGTTTACTATTCACACGGGATTTATATTAAGTCATTATTGCAATTTATAATGGAAAGTCGAGCAACGGAAACTGCAGCAAATGTAATTCATGCAGACTTAAAAAATTAAGTAAATAAATCATAAAACTTAATACAAGTATTTACTGTTTACATTCATTTAATATACATGTGATTCGAGTGTTTACTATTTACATGCATTACAATTTTTTTGGAAAGAAGTTCTTTTATGTGGCTTAAAGTAGAGTGAACTGGCAGAAATTGTCACGTAACGAAAAAGGCGTTATGCCCTTCCAGACGATCTTTCGTAGCTTGCTATTGCTGGCTTGTGGCGCTCGCTTTTGGCTCCCACCCTGTCACCATGAGTTCAATTCCCACTGGTGCGTTGTTTCACTTCCTGCACTCGCGGATGTTCAACTCCGGCTTTTCTGCTATTTAAAATCTCAACTTAGTCTTAACTTAATGTTTTCTCCTGGTTTATTAATTCTTAATATTTATTCAATCTTTTTTTATTTGGTGATAATATGAATACATTTAGTTGTAATTTTAATTCTAAGCTTTAGCTTTGTGGCAAAGTTTTCACTCGTCATTTTAGTTTGAAAAGGCATTTGAAAAAAAATCGTCACCTGTGTGTAATGATTGAGATTTTAAGGTATGTGCCTACCTTTTGGGCACTTTTTTTGAAAAATGTGAAATTTTTATTAAACACAAGGTTTTTAGTTAAAACAGGGAAGAAAACTATGGATCGCCAAACCTTCTATAGCAAAATCTAATCAATATATTTCCCTTTTTTTCAACAATATATTAGTAAATCACTTATTTGTGTTATGAAGCTAACGATTACCAATACCTCTTAAATTTATTGAAATATACCAAATTTTGTATACACAACATGGTTTTCTTAAAAAAAAAATTGATAAATTTTTCAATAAAAATAGGTCTTAAATTAATAAACACATAATTATAACCTATATTTTGCTTAATAACATACCATTAAATACGCAGAACCTTGTGACATAATTTTATTTTGAATGCTTTTTTGGTTAAATTCTCCTAACGAATCTCGTAACGATGATCAGAAAAGCAGAAAATGACAGAAGATTGTAATGGAAGCTAGTTGTATTTGTTAATACGAGATGGCGTCCCTATCTGTCATATTTGAACAAGAGATGGCGCCACGAAAATTATAGAGCAAACGAACTGTCTTGATCCACTCCTTCATTACCGAAGGTATTAATCGAAAATAATAAAGAAACTAATCATCGCCATGATACAAACTGTGAAGAATTAATCTATAATCAGTTTCATAATCAACAACCAATAAATATTGAAGCTCAGCAAGTAATAAGTCCAAGTTTTCCATCATTTGAAGCTCCATAAGTGGAACATGATGAATGTTCAACGCCAAATGTCCTATTTCATCATGAAATAGACATTGCTGGCGACGGTAACTGCCTTTTTCATCTCTCATAAGAATTTTACATCTTCAAATATCTGCATCAGTCCTTCGAAAGCAACTTTATAATTCATCCTACTTAAATGCTTGTCGAAATCCAATTAGTGCAAGAAGTATACTAAGTAGTGAATTTGAATACGGAGATTTAGATTGTTTATTCATATTTTCAAGAACATACAATCAAAATATATGCGTGCGCTTTCATTATTTTAATAATAATACAAAAATAGAAGATGTTCATTTTTGTTATTTTAAAAATACGCTAATATAATCAATAGAAATCTACATATTAAATCACGTTTAGAGTTGAAAAAATAACGTAAGGAACTTCGTTCCTGGCGGGGGTCCCCCGACTGCACAATTTTATTTTATCGTTACCCTTTGAGGGGCGCCGTTTGCGCAGTGAGAACGCCTAAATCTAATCTTTTTCTCACTTGCATTCAATGTATTCCAGTTAAATGAGCAGAAAAATGATTAGTACAGCCATCTGTTATCAGTTTAAAGAAGTAAAAACATCTTGCAATCGTTAATTGGAAAAAATTTCAAGATTTTTTAGGTAAAAAAAATCTGGAAAAATATCTGCACCGTGCAAACGGTGCAGGTTGTTGCCCCTGATAGAGGTTAAACAGAAGCCGTCTGTATTTCTTTATTTGGTTTGCCTTCATGTTTTGGTTTACTGTTTGAATTAAATAACTCGCAATGAGTGACAGCAGTGAGGGTACTGGTGTCGTTTCAGTGAACCCAAAACGAAACTGATTTGCAGCAGAGGTAGGGGGCCAATCGGTTTGGCCGGCTGAAATGGTGGTTCAGTGATATAGCACGATCATAAGAATGCTGTTCCAAAATGCTGTTGGGTTTGTTATATGTTGATGAGGGAGAAAATTTGAATCCCCGAGGTCATTCTAGCGTTTGAGTAAAATATCATGCTCGCGAATCGAATTCCAGAAGTTCCGATTTCCGAAAAGAGGTTGCCACCATTTTCCAAATAAAATCCCTTTCCAGTAGCAATCTTCGCAACCTGTTTGATTCCTTGAAAAACGTGTCCTAATCAGTCAGCATAAGAAAATGAAACGTGTTGTTGGTTTTAAAAATTCTTCAGTAATCCAAATCGGTGTCTGTATTGTCTATCGACATTTCCAGCATGAACTACAAGTATCTACGAGTATAATCCATCTTAGGCCATTTTAAGTCGATAAATACCCACCTTTTCGAAATGAATAATTAGTGTACTTACAGCACATCAAAGGAGATAATGCATAAATTGTTATGACAGCAAATTAAGAGGCGCGTGATCGTTACTTTACAAAGGGTCATCCATTGTCGTCTGTGCTCTTACAGAACGTGCGCCTTTTGCGATCATTAAGTATAAATCGATGTACATAAATTCTAGACTACTTCAGCAGCGGGTAATTTCTTCCGTCTGGTTCTTACAAGCAGAAAGAGAATTTTTTTTATATATTTTATTAAAGGTGTGAATGTGTTTCTTTCTGCGATTTTGATTTTCTAGGTGATTCTTTGAAATCACCCAAATGAGTCATTTGTTCCTTATGTTTAATATTGCGACGTTAACATGTAATTGCGTGAAATGAGGAAAAGTCTTGCGAATATAGACAAAGTTTAAGAATAATATTATATGCAAAATCGCTTTATATTTCAAACATGGTATAATGGTATAATGGTAACATGGTATAATGGTAAACGTACAATGGATTTAAAATTAAGACAGATACAACGACCATTCTTAATAATGTTAACTAAATGTTACAGAACAGTTTCGACGGATGCACTCCACGTTCTATCAGGATGCATACCATTAGACTTAACAGCTAAAATTGAAAAGAATATCTATGAAATCTACAATAAAGGATCAGAAATAAAATTAGGACACATCGTACTGAACGCGCAGAATTGCGAAACAAAAAGCCGACCTCTAAAGAAAGTACGTGAAATGAGGAAATATGAATGGACATATAACATGGATTCAAAATCGAACATTAAATACTACACTGATGGCTCAAAAACCAACGAAGGGGTTGGTGCGGCGTGTATACGTTACAACCTTAATGTTTTAGAAGAAACAAAACTTAAACGTCTACCTAATAATGCATCATCCTATAGCGCCGAAGTTGAAGCCATTGACATGGCCATCACTGATGCTATAAGTAAAGGAATACAGGAAATCGACATATACAGCGATTCTAGAAGTACACTGCAAGCTATATGCGCATATTATTTTAAGGGAGATAGGATTGAAAATATAAAAAACCTAATAGAAAGTCATGAGATAGCAGTAAACTTACACTGGGTTAAAGCCCACTGTGGCATTAATGAAAATGAGATGGTAGACGCAGCAGCTAAACAAGCAACAACACTGAATGAAATCACAGGAAATTATAAATGAACTAAAGAACAGATTAAGAATAAAATTAAGAATTATTACATAAATATATGGCAAGAAAATTGGGAGAGAAGCAGTGTAGGAAGGAAAGTATTTGAGGTATTCCCTAGAGTTTCTACGAAAAGACTGTCGGCAGATTTCCTTGTTAATCAAGCAATAACTGAACATGGCTGTATAGGAGTCTATCAAAACAGATTTTTTGCTAAAACAGATCTTTGTGAGCCTGGCAATATACAAACTATAAAGCACTGTATATACAATTGTAGCAAATGGGCTGAAGCACGAAAAAACCTACCTTTGGGCTTTCAAGATTGGGCCCCTAGTAAATTATTTACGGATTATTATTGTAGAAGGTACATCAAGAATATTATGCAGGAACTTATGAATATACACTTCCCCCTACAAGGGGAAAGTGGATAGCCCCTCAGATTAAACAAAAAAAAGACAGGTAAACGAATTACAAAAAGAAAAATTTCGAGACCCGGTTGGGTTGGATTTCTGTCGGCATGATTAGTTTTATTATTGAAGGGCCGTATAACCTTCGGGTATGGACGGCGGCGATATTACTTATTATATTTCAAACAATCATATAAGGTGCAATATCAATTTACATTGCACCTTAAATGTAAAACTGTAAGTATATAATGTAAGCTGTAATTGTAAATTGTAATATGTTCGCAAGCCTAATTGTAATTTAAACTGCAGTTTGAATGTAAAAGGACAATTTTATAACTTAAATTGTAACTGTAAAGCGCAATTAGTTTGCAGGGTATGGATAAGAAATATATGTATAAATAAGTAAAGGGAAAAAACAAAGAAAGCAACAGGAAACTGGTGGGGAATTTAATCGGGGTTGCCATTATAAATTGGTTAAATAGGTAGTTTAGGATTGCGAATTGTAAAGGGAAAAAAAATCGGCTTGGTGGTGTCCGAGTAAGTCGTTCGCCCCCGAGCCAATGGGTCCCTTCTGAAAGGATTGCTGGGGGGACGACTTGGCTCCAATTAAATATGCCGTATAAGCTTATCGCTGTGGTCGGCGGAACCCTTAGAATTATATTTCAAACATCATACACATTGGGTACTTGTTCCTCATCTTTATTATTGCCGCATTAACGTATTAATGCGAAATGAGATAAAACTTCTTCCAAATATAGAGAAATGTTAAGAGAATAATACTATACGGGAAATCAATTTATATATTGGGATCTGATACTCATGTTCAAATTAATTTTTGTTTCCTCTTTCTGCTAATGTGAAAGCCATTTGCTAGCAATGACTGCGTACCCTAATCAAGTAGGAAGATGCGCTCTTAAGAATTATGATTCTGATTTATGATCGCTTGTTAATCAGGTGACACGTGAAATTTTACATCTATATATTTTTTTTAATAGAAAGGCTATTTCTCAATAAAACTAGATCTTCATCCCAGTATGGCATCAGTGATGGATTAACAGAAGTAGACAAAATGGATCTCGAGAAAGTTGTTGAAAAGGGGGATTTTTGTTATATCATCTAAAAGAGAGGTTCTCAATGGGGGGGGGCTACAAAATATTCCAAGGACGAAAATAGTTTAGGAGGAGATCCATGGCACGAGACAGAGGGAAGCATAGAGTTAAACTGATGTTGGTAGAATAAAATGCACGCGTATCCTTATTTTCATTCAAAGGATTGTTTCTAAGCCTGGCGCACGGTTTTTCAGGGGTAAGGAAATAGAAGTGTCGTGTCTGCCGCGTCAACTCCTGTTGTTTTGTCCCTGTACTTTCCTCTCAAGAAAGCAGGGGGGTAGGGCAATGACCCCGGCTCGATAAGGGATTCGAGATTGTTGACGGTGCCCCGAGCAGAAGGCAGGGGGACGTCGGAGAGAGTGCTGGTGCCCACGCGAGAGAAGGCGCGTGGTATTTTTTTTTTTTAGTCTGCGGTGTTGGCTCTTGAGAGAGTCGGGCAGACGAATACGGTGCGTGGGTGTATTGAGACCCCGAAGACGCACTAGGTCTTTGTTAGGTAACAGTCATTGGGAGATGACTGAAATAGTTAATTGACTGTATAATACTGTAAATAAGTTTGTAGACAGCTGCGTTTGTGCTTGCGAAAGAAATAAAACTTTGAATATTCACGGGTGTGTACTGAAATTTATGCTGTGAAAATTTACTTGTGTATCATTGATAACGTCTTGACACACGAACCAAAGTGAACCCGTAGAAGTGAAGGGGTTCGACAGGAAGAAAATATGAATATTCTAAATATTTTACCTGTGTGATGCTTTGAAAAGCTTTATTTGTTAAACATGCAACTGCATAGAGGGAATTGTTTTACTGCAGAAACATTAACATTGGAGAGTTTGTTGGAAAAGTCAGGCTGTATGCCACCAATAATGGAATCCGCAGTTTCCCACTTTGGAAGCAATGAGTGATGAATTGAAAGAGGGTGAACAAATTGTATATGTGGATCATTTGAAGCAACTTTATAATGATACAGAAGCTCTTTAATGTCTTTAGAATGTATCTATGGATGTCCATACTAATCATGTCTATATGTCATGAGCCGTTTATGTCAACTGCATGAACCCCTAATTGGAGTTTGAGATTTTGATTAAAATAAAGTATGAACCCAAATCTCACTGAAAACTTCAATTTACGAGATAATTAATAGCTAAAGTTGTCAGTGTAACATCAGCGAGAAATTTCGTTCAACATACACTCTCTTCTAGTTTCCTGGACTAGAGCATTGAAATTTGTTTTCCGTACATAAAGCAACATCAAACTAAAATATACAGAAATTCATAGTTTAATATCAACTGATTTTACTGCTCAACAACCAAATTTTCAAACCTCTGCAAAGTGTTGTAAAATAAAATTTTGAAAACTTTTCACATACGAAACAATCATCTTTAATAGACATCTATCTCCAGCATGTTTCATTAGCACACGCAGGAAAAAAATACGTTTCTGATATCTCCTGAAGTAAATGCATCTCAGAAATATACATTTTAGTAAGAAAAAAAATTTACAGCTTATGTTTTCTTCTTTTCTGAATGTGTGGGGCGGCCCGTAATCAAATCGAGTAATTTAATCAATTTCGACTAATTTAAGAAAGGACCCACAACTCGGTGTATGAAATTCATTAAAAGAAATATGCTTCCTGCTCGCAGTGAATTTTTCTTCTTGTTTTAGATAATTCCATCAAGAACGTACGGGTTTAAACAGCATTTTTAAGTTTTGGGTTCGCAGACAAGTTTCTTACAAGCAAAAGTTTTTCTTCCTGATTCGTTAAGCTTAGAATTTTATTTGTTTATTTTTTGTTTATCATGCTCTTCCATCTTTATTTTTTTCAAACTAATCCTAGTTTAGAGAAATCCTTTGTTTATTTTTCATGGTTACAGTTTTTATTAAATTTTTTTATGATTATTTTTGTTTTATATGATATCTCAGTTGCCAGGGAATGAAAAAAAAATTCCTTTTTTTTTTCCCTTATCCCTTCATTTTCTCGAGCTTTTTCCACGTAATTTATTTCTTTAAAAAATCGGTTATAACATTCATGGTTTAAAGCTGCATAAAGGGAACTTTTATATTGTTTAACAGTAAAAAACGGGAAATCTAGTTTCGGAGATTTTTTTTCATTATTTAGATTAAACTTCATCACGTTGATTATACAAATCAAAAGAATATTGATAACTGAATAATCAAAGGAAATGAACGATATATAAATCAACAGAGCACTAAGTATGTAAGGTGTGAATGATTGACAACATCATCAGGCATAAATAATACACTATAGAAAGATAATTACAAGATAAAAAGAACTTTTATATACCATGTTTTTAAATTTTTTGTTGAATCATATAAACTTGACAATTCTACGTATTAATAAATACTTTTTAAAAATTTGTTGATGAATTATCCCATGAACTTGAAAGAAAATGAAGTTAATTAGAAGTTAACTTTCGTTTAACTTTTCGTTTCGGTCCCGGTCGATAGATGGCTACAAAACAAAATTAATTGAAATTAACTGAAATCTAACTTAATTCTGCTTAAAGATGGCTAAAAGTATTTTAAAAAATGCATTGTCATCGTGTTCAAAGCTATTCTAAAGGTTTTAAATGTCTAGCTAGTCGGGAAGTGAGTTAAAAATCGATTGCAAGATTTGTACCGGACAAATACACACACAAACAAACAAGAAAGCAAGTCAATAAAACATAGTAAAAATGAATCTTTTTGTGGAAAAATACGCAGCATCAGAATTCCAGTCACTGGAATCAAGTTAACATTTTGCCAGCATTTAACACTGTTCATCCATTCGGGTTTAAATTTCAGAAAATTCTAAATCACTGTGATTAACACTGATTGCAATACTGTGCATATTAAAGTCATGTGATCGGGTAACATCGTTTTGATACGCAGCTTTCAATGATCGACTTAAGGCTACTTGATAACAGCTGCATTCGAATAGCTCAGATCATGTTAAACTATGAAGAAAAATATTCAAATTATTGACTTGGGTTGAAAGATTTTTTTTATTGTACTTCTTCTTAGAGGAAGGTTTTTTTTTTTACTCGGGTATCTTATTCATTTTTGATATGTCGTCCCCTTAATGAAATGATTCCGTTTGTTGTTCTTGTTGCTAAGCCCCCTAGAGTAGAAAATGCTAAGTCAGGTCCACGAGGCTCTGTCGCGTGAGCAAAAGGAAGTCAGCAGCATCCTGATCTTCTGCAAGCATTCTGACGGGGATGCCTAGACAGTCCACAATGTGGGAAGGATTCGTAGAACAGACTAAGGGGGAAAGACCTTTGTAGAGTTCTCGAAGCTCATACATTTTGTTGACGGTTATGTCTAGACAGTCCACAATGTGTTAAGGATTCGCAGAACAGGGACAAGGGGGAAAGACCTTGGTAGAGTTCTCGAAGCTCATACATTTTGTTGACGGTTATGTCTAGACAGTCCACAATGTGGGAAGGATTCGCAGAACAGGGACAAGGGGGAAAGACCTTGGTAGAGTTCTCGAAGCTCATACATTTTGTTGACGGTTATGTCTAGACAGTCCACAATGTGGGAAGGATTCGCAGAACAGGGACAAGGGGGAAAAACCTTGGTAGAGTTCTCGAAGCTCATACATTTTGTTGACGGTTATGTCTAGACAGTCCACAATGTGGGAAGGATTCGCAGAACAGGGACAAGGGGGAAAGACCTTGGTAGAGTTCTCGAAGCTCGTACATTTTGTTGACGGCGATGTCTAGACAGTCCACAATGTGGGAAGGATTCGCAGAATATGGAAAAGCGGGAAATACCTTGGTAGAGTTCTCGAAGCTCTTACATTTTGTTGTCGGCGATGTCTAGACAGTCCACAATGTGGGAAGGACTCGCAGAACAGGGACAAGGGGGAAAGACCTTGGTAGAGTTCTCGAAGCTCATACATTTTGTTGACGGTTATGTCTAGATAGTCCACAATGTGGGAAGAATTCGCAGAACAGGGACAAGGGGAAAGACCTTGGTAGAGTTCCCGAAGCTCATACTTTTTGTTGACGGCGATGTCTAGACAGTCCACAATGTGGGAAGGATTCGCAGAACAGGGACAAGGGGGAAAGACCTTGGTAGAGTTCCCGAAGCTCATACTTTTTGTTGACGGCCATGTCTAGACAGTCCACAATGTGCGAAATATTCGCAAAACAGGGACAAGTGGTAAAGACCTTGGTAGAGTTCTCGAAGCTCATACTTTTTGTATGGCCACTCGAAAGACGAGCCAGGGAAGACTGGCTCGTCTTCTAAAGAGCTCGTCCTTACTCTTTAGAGTCTCGGACCTCTAAAGAGCAAGGTCAGACAGAGGTGCTTGGCCGGATACCAGTGATGCGTAGGAGGCTCTCTCCAAAACTGAAAGCTTGGTCTTAAACATGAATTGAGCTTCCTATGCAGTTAGGACATCAAACAGGAGCGAACCCTCTAAAAAGCCCTTTGCTTGTAGGTCGGCCTGATCATTGCCGAACAAACCCACAAGGACACTTAGCAGAAAACCTAAAGTAAGTAGGTAACGATATCGGGCACGCAGCAGTTATTGTAAGAGGCTAGAGAAAGAAAGTAAACAACTTTACAATCTTTCATAAGTGTATCATCTCTATGCATAAAGTCGACTTTATAAAAATATTGAAAAAATCATCCTATTTTAATCTTCCACAAAATTTAAAAAAAGTTAAAATTTTCAACTCAAATTTATTTGTTATTATCCGTGAAAAATACATGACATTCGTGATGCGAAGTTATCAGCTTTAATCCTTTTAATATGTATAAAAATATTTATACAAAATTAAAATTATTATTATTCAAGAAAATTTGGAAAAAATTGATACATGACATTCGGGGTGTAAAGTCAAGGAACTTTTTGTTAATCATTTTTAATCCATAATAAAATATTTATATAAGTGTTAAAAAATTAGGTATACAGTTTATAAAATTTTGTACAGTAATAAAAGTATTATGTCAGATATAATCAGCCCTGGCAAAAAAATTTCTTTATGTCTTAAAATATATAAATTAATATTCCTAATGTAAAGGTTTTTTTGTAATCTCCTTCAATGATAAATCCTTTTGATATACAGTACACAAATAACATTGTTAAACATCGTTAGTTGTTATGATCAAGAACTAATGTAAGAATATTAATAGTCCGAGAAAAATTGTTTTATTTTTTTCGTTACATAATTTTAGTAACTCTGACACATCATATACGACATGTCGTATTGTAGTATGAACTCACGGATTAGCAGCGATCCAATCATTTCACTCCTTTCCTATACTCTGTTTCTATTGGTTCCCCTCTGCTTATTACCTGAAAGTCTGCAATTGAGGGCGTGGCCCAGGTATTGCAGTTGCGACCCATTTTCTATGGTCCTATAGTCTAGTCCCTTAGTTTTCGGCTTTTTGTACTGCCACTAAGTTCTTTGTACTGATGAAGAAGCTCCTTTGCAGCTTCGAAACGGCCGTATGCAAAATTGTATACATGCATACATTGTATACATTACAAACATTGTATACATTGCAACATGTCGTATATGATACGACATGTTGTATCATATACGACACATTGCGTTTAAATTATATTACAGTGGGTGGACAATAAATTAGCAATTTCTCATTATTTTCTACTGACAGTTAAACTGGCTTTATACTGCTTTAGTTTCTGGGAGTGTGATACCTGGTCTGTCTGAATCCGATGTCACAGGTTTTAGTCCCCTTCAGCTTTAATGCTAAGTGTCCACTTGAGAGAAAATCTCGAGAGAAAGTCTCGAGATTAATCTCAGGGTGTGTTCATTTGAGATCACTTACGCTCTCGAGACAAGTTCGAGAGAATAAACAGGAAATACAACGTAAATAAAGCACATATAGCAGTAAGGTGCAATTTTGCATACGGCCGTTTCGATCTGCAAAGGAGCTTCTTCATCAGTACTAAGAACTTAGTGGCAGTTCAAAAAGCCGAAAACTAAGGGACTAGACCATAGGACCATAGGACAAATGTTCTAACTGAGTTGCCTAGGCCAACGCCTTCAAACTCAGATTTTTCATAAAAGTAGCAACGAAGAGCTGGAATTGTTCAGAAGTAAAAAACGTTCGTTTAGTGACGTCAAAAGTTCAGGAATTGCTTCACAAAAAGTGAAGCAAAGAGATTTCTGGTCTGTACAAAGGAGGGTGAAAATGGACAGTTTTGATTGGTTGTCTCCTGGATCTTCGAGTTGATATGCTGATGGGGATGGAGTCAATGGCTGTCTGTAAGCTGGATTTCAATTGGCAAGTTTAAGGGACTAGACACGTGCGTATGCACTTAAGAACCCACACGTGTCGAACGCCCGAAGGCGCGAACAACACAAACCAATCACAAGCGAGCAGCGAAGGGACAGACATAGGCTTCAAAGCAGCGCTAGATGGCGCTGCTTTGAAGATGGCGCTTCAAAGCAGCGCCATCTAGTGGTTAAAAGAGGGAAAAAAGTGAAAAAGTGAAGTAACAGGCCGACACGGCTAAATAAACCCTTTCACAATTGAGGAAAAACATGGATGCTTAACAAATCATTAACCAAAGAACCCGAATTTTTTAAAATGTGATAAGCTTCCCAGAAGTCAAGATCGGCAGGCGAGCGACATTTCTGAATAATGGAGGCAGAAGAAAAATCAAACCGATGGTTCAAAGTCCAGGCGTGTTGAGCAATGGACGAACGATTTAACTTCTAGTTTTTAAGTTCGTGAGACTCGAAGGTCACTGCAGTCTGGTGACCAGGACAATTTCGTGTCGACTTGAGAGTCAACTCGCAGTCAGTTTGTGTGATTTGATCGCAATTTGTTTATTTTTCTTTTCTTTCCAAATGGATTCGCGTCAAGCCCTAGCTTTTATAATTGCGTATGAAATTGTGAAATAACGGAAAGTGAAAAAAGGAGTGTTTGGATAAGAAAATGGGAGGATCGAAGAAATGAATTCGGAGCTTATTCAACTCTCGTAAATGAGTTGAGGTTGGAAGACGCACAACAGTTCAGAATTTTTATTCGAATGTCTGCAGCATAGGCGTGGTGTGCTTCTAACTTTCTGGGGGGCTAAAAATATTATAAATTAATGTGCAGCTATATTTGACGTACAAAATAATGCATATGTCACATAACTATTTTTAATTATTTATGCAAAAAAATAATTGAAAAAATAAACACATTAAGACAATGCACAAATTGACTTCAGTTAGGGCCCTCCTCAGCGCATTGACTGCTGGGCGGTCCTTAAAATATGAAATAATATGATTTTTTTAAATTGAATAACAATAGAAATTATGTTTCAATAATATTCAAAAGTTATACAATGAGAAAAATAAATATATAAATAAAATGAGGAAACAATATAGCATCGAATTTTTTTTTGGATCATATCATTGTTAAAAACTATGTTAAGGCTAAAGACATAATCGGAATCTTCAGTTTCACAGTTTGAAAAAGTGGGAAAAATCCAACTTTCTTAAAAGTTTTCTGCAATTTTCAGATTTTAACTGAACTTTTATTAACTTTTACTTTATTTCAAGTTAAGTTGTGGGGGGGGGGGGGCGAGTGTCCCCCCCCCCCCACGATGCTACGCCTATGGTCTGCAGTGCAATTTGATCTGCTTCTAAATTTAGTAAAGCACTATATTGACAAGCAAGATACAAAATTACGTGATGCAATTCCTGTCCATGACAAATTGATGGTCGCACTTCGTTTTCTGGTTTCAGGTAAGCATATTCAAGCGAATATTCAAGAACAGTAGAGTCCCGCTACATATTTTAGGTATTTTTTTATGAATACATGTTTTCCTTCAGCTTGATTTTATTTTCAATACTACAAACTGCATACGTAGATCCAAGTTTTTGACCTAACAAAACAGGGTTAACAAAACAAAACAACTTTGTGATTGTACAATAAAACTCAAAATTTATTTATTGTACAGCACTACAAAACATAGCTGTAATAGACTCACAAATAAACGAATAATACGCTAAAAGTACTAACTAACTACTTAAGGGAAGAAACAAAAGAAAATGACCATCGCAGTTTTTGAATTTTGTCGCAAATTCTTCGAACATGCTCATCTTTTTTCGCGATTCCTGTATAATTTATGTTTCACGTTCCATAAAAACTCCTGTTCCTCATAAAGACGAATTAACTCCAACACTTCATCATCAGTCCACTCTCTTTTATCTGGTACAACCTTCTTTTTACACTCCTTTTGGATTAATCATTTACCGATTTCTATTTAATACGAAATAAAAAATAAAAATTAAACAAAAGAATGAAATCGAGTCTCAGCGCTGGCAAAAATCGTCCAACACTGACGGAAGACTGGAGACTAAGTCACGAGAGCTGGAATGAGCATGTCCACTTGTGACAGCTGCAATCTCTGGTACTAGCGTCAGCTTGGTGTCGAGGCTGCTCTCAGGCTCCTATCCATTTGTGAGTCTGTTGTCGAGACTACTCTCGAGACTATTTTGTCACAAGTGGATACTTAGCATAACGCTGACCAGCTGTTACAAATGAGTCAATTTTTTTCGTCCTTTTTGTGGTAAAAATGTTGTTTCTCAGTTCATGAAATGAGGCTCGACTCCAAGGAAACCGAGAAGATATATAGCTTTTAACCCTGCAATGCTACTCATATTTTATAAAACGGGAACTCTATCGTGGTTTACGAGTGTACCCCACAATAAAATGAGTCATTTTACTTTGTTATACAAATTTATTTCAAAATTTTAGACTATATTAGTAATATTTCTAATTGTACATAATAAAAAGCATTACGAATCAGAAAAAAAAACTGAATAAAAATTTTAATATTGTTTCTTCAAAGCTTGGCTTAAGGGGGACCAGGACACAAAATTGTTCGAATTTTAGAAAAATAATTTACTGCATTAAAAATTTTTGTAAATCCTTTCAAGTTATGTCTGATATTTTGATGCAAAGAAACTTCGTGATGGTAAGAGAAATGTTATGGGACTGACTTTCGGGATTTAAATCACAATCTAGAGAGGAAACAATTAGCTAAATAATGCTGCCTTGACCTTTATTTAATTAATTTTCACGGCATCTTTTAAACGCCAGAAAGAACTGAGATATACAGAGCTACTTAAAAAAACAGTTGAAAGGTATGTATATAAATAAACAATAGTTTACCGTAAAAACATTTGGTTACAATTGTGGAAAAAATAGTATCTTTTAAAATTAAAAAGTACTACCTAGTACTTCATAAAAAATACGCATCATATATGTTATATCTTCCCAATGAAATGCTCAGAATCTTCTACAGCTTTTATGTACAACTGGCTGAAAACCCGTACTTCGCTAAGGAGTACATTCAAATTAAATACAACGGTCAATTAATTCCAATATATATATATATATATATATATATATATATATATATATATATATATATATATATATATATGTAACATACTGGACAACCCAAGGAGAGAATGGGCGTCCAGCACATCACAGGGAATGAAGAGTAGTCGTGGCTATAGATGACACTGCAAGTTACGGCATCACAAAACTTTATTAAGAGGAGATTTTATTACGTCTACCCAGTATAGTTACATGGTCCAAAAAAGCGTACAGGTTTCTGTTCAGGCGGTTTATATAAACTTTGTCATGTGATCAGGATAGCGATTAGGGATTTGCTGTTGTTTCCCCCTGAATTTCTGTCTTTATATTCCTATCTTCCATCTTATAAGTTTAACACAATATCACAATTATATTTCAATTTAAAACAAGAATATAATATCATACAATCATAGTTTACTAAACAATTTTAAAAAGTTTATGATGGTAGACATACCTGGTCATGTGATGCTTGTCTTGTTACTGTAAAATTCTCGGTTGCACAAATTTTTATTTTTTGTTCAGGGTACAGCGCTAGGGCTTGCATACCGGCTTAATTAAATTCACACACAAGAACACATCGATGATTTTTGAATTGGCGGTGATTACACTTCCTGATGACACTTGTGAAGAAGTTATCACACGGAGCAATGGGGAACACAATCACTAAGAAGATTCACTCGAAGTTGAAGTCAGAAGCAAAAGCAGCTACACAACTTGTGAAAAAAAAAGACGCACAATCTTCGATGGCACAATCTGTAAAACTTCTTTCAGACACACGCGTACACAATTATTATTATTATTATCGGTTTTATAATGAAGCCTTCAAGGCATTTTTTCAAAAACGCGCACATTATTCCGCTTGAAAATCACGCTGAACTCCGTCAAAACAAACATGTCTCTCTCCATTGCTTAGCACACAGAACCCGAACCAAAACAGTAGCGCACAACACGTACTACGTCGGAATGACGGGGAAAGAGGAGATCTCGACCTTGACATATAAAGTCCACAGCGTGAAATAATTATTCTCCTGACCGAAGACCGCAAACAGCAACCGTACTTATGGCCTGGAACTCCACTGTGAGATTTTCCGCGCAGCAAAACTTGAATTTCTGTTACAAGTCTGTACATCCTACCGCCTCATTGTAATGAAAAAGAACAATAGTAATGGTTGTAGCCGGGCACATAACATGACCGTTGAAATCATCAGTTTTGTAGTCGTAGCTAAGGCAAATGGAAACTGTGGCGGGGCGAAGCAATGGCCGGGATCTTCAAACATTTTGTATCCATAACATGCAATCGAAGTGGCGAGTGGCGAGGTAAAATGAGAGGCCAATAAACACCTCGGAACACATCAGGAAAAAGGCAGTTGGTTCATACAAAGTCTTTATTTTGTGAAACTGTTTCGTAGAACATCAACTAAATTTACTCGAACACATCGCGCGACGCTGGCCGGGACGGGGACGCGGCCCCGCCCGTACAAATTTGCCAGGAGCGAAAACTACATGTTTTCTGGCCGTGAGCAGACACCCAAAATCTGCTCTCCGAGTTATACTGGAACTTATATAAACTTTTTGAGCGTCTTGCCATGTGATCACAAGTCTGTAGCCATTGGCTGAAACTATGACTCTGAGGTCAGAGGTGACGTATTATTATTACGTAAAGATGCGCTAGAAATTATATTTTTGAGGGGACGCTGCCCATGCTTTGTTCTTGGAATCAGAAGCGAAAATAGCTCAATCGCGACAACGCCCAAGGCAATTTAGAATTTGAATTGAATATAGGTGTTTTTATGTTATATATATGTAGAAACGCGATCTCGTGCGAGTCCCCACTTTTACTAGAAACTGTGGTCGGTGTCTAGGGGTTGTTATTCTCAGTCTTATAGAAACATTTCCGCTTACTGCACGGCGGAACTAGACTCTCTTACACTCAGAGTAATACAGTACTCAATTAAAGACAGAGTCACTGCTTCAACACACAAACTATATATTGACACATATAAACTATTTACATATCTAGAGATACGTTACATATAAAATTACACGTCAAGCCGCACCAGGCCTCCACAATCTAAATGGGTTACAGTATCTGGCCGTCTGCCGAGATAGGATGGACTAAGCCGCCGTCTGCTGCTTATCAGGAGCTAACGTCATGCCCCCTTCGAGACTGTCTCTCCCGTCGCAGCCGTCTGCTGCTTTCGGCACCTCTTACCAGGTCGGGACCCAATCTCAGTCTGTCCTCTCAAATACTTTTCTCCCCGTTCATCTCTCGAAAACCTAATAGCGCTGTCGTCGCATAGCGTACACGGCGACATATGGCTAAAAGCTGGAGCCCTGGGATAACACAATTCCCATATATATATATATATATATATATGACTAGTTGAAAGAAATCTTGATATCAAAACCAGTGTTACAGTTATACGATTCTAGTAAACCATGTCACCTTTACGTTGATGCCTCCCAAAGTGCTGTTGGAGCTGTTTTGAAGCAACCAGATCAAAATAATATTCTTCACCCTGTATTATACCATTCGAGAACTTTAACAGATTAAGAAAAGAACTACGCGATTACAGAATTGTAATGTTTAGCCATTGTTGACGGATTAGACAAATTCCATTATTATCTCCATGGGCAAAAATTTGTCATACATACTGATCATGCGGCACTTGTTTGGTTAACAAATGTTAAAAGTTTAGAAGGTAGATTATTCCGCTGGTCCCTTAAATTGAGCATGTATGACTATGAAATTAGATATCAGAAGGGTTCTACTAACATTGAGGCGGTTATGCTTTCAAGACATCCCGTTTCTCAACATCTCCAACAGTGTGTACATTTACTAGATAGGAATGAAATAATTCAACAACAGAAAATTGACAATGTGTGTGGTAAAAATTTTAAAGAAATTAATGACATGATGGTAATTAAGAAAAAGAACTTTTGTAAAATTGTAGTACCTAAATCCTTAAGATTAAAATTGTTAACTAATACCCATGAAAATTTCGGACATCCAGGAGTTCAAATTATGCTAAATTTAATTACCCCTCAATATTTTTGGCCCCATATTAGTGAAGATATAGGAAATTTCTTGAAACCTTGTCATACTTGTCAGTTAAATAAAAAGAAATAAAAGATTTGGATTCCTGCAAGAAGTGCCCTCAACTGACCAACCTTTTGAATGCTTATCTATTGATACAGTAGGAGGGTTTAATTATGACAACTCAACCAAAAAATATTTGCATATAGTGATTGATCATGCAACCCGATATGTATGGGCATTTCCCTCAAAGAGCGTAACTTCAGAAACATATGCAAATTGTCTAAGTCAAATTTTTAATGTGCAAATTCCAGAGAAAGTATTAAGCGATAGAAACGCAGCTTTCATCCAGATTCATCCAAATTAAAAATTTTTTTTTAAAACCATGATGTGAAACAAATTTTGACTTCTTTGAATCATCGCCAGACCAACGGAAAAGTGGAGTGGGTAAATCAATACCTTGTAACCCGCCTAAAATGTAAGGTAATTGCTACTTCTAAAAAGATTCTGTGGACAAAAGTGCTAGAGCAAGTTGTTACTGAATATAACAACTCACGTCATACTGTAATTAAGTTCACCCCTGCCTACTTATTATTTGGCAAACTTCCTTTTGATTCTCCAATTGACCAAAATACTTATCCTCCACTTAATGAAGCAAAAACTTTAGCTAAAACCAGAACTCTTGAATACCACCAGAAAAATAAGACGAGATATGATACTAGATTTGAAGAATCTAAATTTCAACCTGGAGACTTAGTAATATATGAAGAATTCGAATACCCAAACACTAGAAAGTTAACCTCACCTTATTCAGGACCTTGGCAGATTATTAATAAATTATCTGAAGTTAATTATGAAATTGATAAAAAAATTACCACACAAAAAAACCCACTGAAATTGTACATTCATCAAAATTGAGATTTTACTATTCACCTGAGAAGTTCAAACTACACCACGAATAAATCACCAATATGTAAATCATTCAGCTATCCTTAATCTTTCTATTTTAGCATTCCTGTCCTATCGCCATCCTAGTTAATTTTGAAGAAACTCCGTAAGTGTAAGTGAAACTCACATAATTTTTTTTTAACTTTTGAAACTTACTACATTTTATTTGAAAAATACTATGCACTAGATAAATAATATTGATTTTTTTACTGGGGTTTCCACTCACTGCCCTCCCTGTCTCTTCGCACTGTTCAAATGTACCCTTTGAACAGGTGCTTTTCCCTCTCATGTTTCAGAAACTTGCCTGCCCCTAATCATTTTGTGCAGTTTGCTCAACTTGAGTTTCAGGTTGGAAGCACCTTCCCTTTGGTAAACGCTCACGAGGATGTACTCACAACAGGTCACATACCTCAAATTTATGTTTGTATTGATTTTTAATATATATATATATATATATATATATATATATATATATATAACGGATATTTTTATAGACAGAATAATTTAGAAGAAAATATTCAAATTAAATCTAATAGAGCATACTACAAAATATAGTGTAGTTAATATAGTACATTTTGCGGAACATATCTTTTAATATTTTTTGGATAATGTCCAATCGTCTGCCGTATTAGCAAGAAAAAAATTTTTTTTTTGCATATTTCGTTGTTATGCACGTGACGCAAAATTAGTTTAAAGTATCACAAAAAAACACATGATCAGAATTTAATAAACTAAATTCTAAAAATTAATCTTTAAAAATTCACCAAAAATCTGAAAATGGGGGTAAAGATTTGAAAAAGATTTCATTTTAAAGGAATTTTTATGATCTTTCTCCCGATATAAATTTTATAACCCTCAAACTATTATTTTAAATACAAACTCAAAAAAAGTTACAAAAACAGCATAAAATTTAATTTGAAAAATATCTAAGAAGAATTTTTCAAAAATCTTTCTTAGTGCACCCCTACATTATAAGAAGAATCGCCATGCAAAATTTCAGTGCTTTAGGTCCAGCAATTTGGTCTGTGCGTTATATGTCAGTCAGTTACGGAACTGTTATATATATATAGATAATTCTGCATAATATATACGATTGTGTGTCGATGCCCCATACATCATTTGCTAATTAATAAATAATAATAATAATCAAAATTTTAGTAATACCAGAACATACAAAAAGTCCTTAAAACGAAGGAGTTAGAGAAAATGAGCACACTTTTAGAAATTTAGAGCTCTTGTAACTAGTATTAAGTTCGAAAATCCGAACGTGTGTAGTGTGAGTTTATTTTCCAACACAACAAAAAGTTAATGGAGACCAACCCCTAAGCATCCAAATCGAGGTAAAAAACAGCGACTCCATAAAAGCCACCGAATTTCGAAAAACCTGAGCCCATTCATGCCAAATGAGACAGTTTTGGGGGTTCTGATGATTCAAAAATCGAAATGCTTTCAGAATCAAATTTTAAAGATTAGTGAACGCTGCGTTATTTTCCGCGTTCCATCCTATTTACTTTGGAATTCCACATTTAAGAAATTCTGCATTGTCTGTTCGAGAACCCTAAGCACATAAAATTTCGAAAAGCAATTACATGCGATATCGTTTAGTAAGAAAAAAAAAACATGGTCGAAGTATGTGAGAGTCGAATTTGTTTGAAGGTAAATATTTACTGAGCTGTAAAGCTTTGGGGGACACTAGGCAAAAAGGAGTGTGAGCACTTTTTTATGGCTCTATTGACTCACTTAAAGTTACTTTATATTAGGATCGTTAAACTTTATTTCGGCATATATGTCGAGAGAATGAAAACAGATATTTTAATAGAATGTTCCCTATCCATAGGCATTGTTTTTATTGTATCACAGTGAAGGTAAATTTCTGGACAAATACAGATGAAAGATTAATTTTATTGGAATGTTTGTTTTGATAAAAAAAAAAAATTCGGTAAATGCATTAAAATATCGCAAGCTTTATGAATTCGTTACACTCTGTGCCTATTTGATAGAGGTTTCATTTAAATTTTTAGATAACTTTTGCAACTAAAGGAAACATGATCTAGAAATTAGCCATTGTTTCTCAAGTGAATGCAGTCAATTTTAACAAGCTATCGACCTGTATTTCCCTGTGTGGCACTTTTCCTTTCTTTCTAAAAGTGTGAATATTTGATAAAAGATGCATTTAAATTTTTCATAACTATCGCAGGTATAGAAAATCCACCAATTTTTTCAAATGAACGCAGTCATTATTACCACGTTTTTACTAACTTGCTTTCTTGTTTGCGTGTTTGTTTCAGGGTGTGTTTGTCCAGTACAATTCTTGCAATCGATTTTTAGCTAACTTTCCGACTAGCTAGACATTTGAAACTTTTAGAATAGCTCAGAACACGATGAGACAATGCATTTTTTTAATACTTTTAGCCATCTTTAAGCAGAATTAAATTAAATTTCTTTTGTAGACTGGTGCAGCCATCTATTGGCCGGAACGAGAACGAAAAGTTAAATGCAAGTTAACATCCAATTAACTTCATTTTCTTTCAAGTTGATGGGATAATTCATCAAAAAAATTTTAAAAAGTATTTATTAATACATAGAATTGTTAAGTTTATATGATTCAACAGAAAATTTAAAAACATGGTATATAAAAAGTTATTTTTATCTTGTAATTATTTTTACCTTACAATTGACCTGTATTTTCTCTTTGTGGCATTTTTGATTTATTTTTTTGAAGCACAACTTCCGTACTCATCTTCTTGCCACTACTTTTTCCTTTATCGTTCATGCAGGGGTGGGGGCTTATATTTTATATACATCGTAATTTTTCAGATTTCCTCGCAGATACATTTCTACAAGCATTTTGATGAATCACTAAAACCCATTACGATTTTTCAAATGAGCTCCTAATTGAAACTACGTTCTCTTATGGAATTAAATACTGCAGAAGAAGGGAAACACAAAGTGATTTCGGCTCATGAAGATACGTTTTTTTCATAATTTAAAAATAGAAAGTATTTACTTTGATATTACAAAGGTTCTAAGGAATAAAACTCTAAATAAAAGATAATTTAAATTAAATAGTAATAATTTTGAAACATTTGAATACTCGACAGACTTTAATTCCCATGGGTAATTATGAAACACATCCATGTCATCGCTCGGGTAATTCCCTCGATATATTTAAAAAAGCTCTTAGCTTTGATGAAAAATAAATTCTAATAATTACAAGATAAAAAGAATTTTTTATATACCATGTTTTTAAATTTTCTGTTGAATCATATAAACTTGACAATTCTATGTATTAATAAATACTTTTTCAAAAAATTTTTGATGAATTATCCCATCAACTTGAAAGAAAATGAAGTTAATTTGATGTTAACTTGCATTTAACTTTTCATTCACGTTCCGGACGATAGATGGCTGCAATAGTCTAAAAAACAAAATTAACTGAAAATAACTGAAAGTTAATTCAAATCTGCTTAAAGATAAGTTCATAAAACAATAATTACATTATAAAAAGAACTTTTTATATACCTCGTTTTTAAATTTTCTGTTGAATCATATAAACTTGACAATTCTATGTATTAATAAACACTTTAAAAAAAAAAAAAAATTCATGAAATCCCATCAACTTGAAAGAAAATGATGAAATGCGTAATAAAGAGAGCAATTATAAGAAATTTTCAAACAATAGAATTAACTGAAATTGAATTCAAATCTGCTTAAAGATGGCTAAAAGTATTAAAAGAATGCGGTGTCATCGTGTTCTGAGTTATTCTAAAAGTTTCGATAGTCTAGTCAGGCCCAGATTTCCGCATTGGCAAGAGGGGCACTTGCCCAGGGCCCCCAAAATTATGGAGCCACTATTTAAGTATTAAGTTGTACATATTTTTGAAAATTTGGCATTTGGTTAATACAGTTAATGGGGGCAGATACGGAAAAAAATCCTGGGTGGGGGTACAGTGCACCCATTATAGTGAAATCATAGTTACATCCGTAAACGTTATTTTATTTATTTATTTTTTTTTGGGGGGGGGGGGTAATAACTTCAGACTGTGATCTATTTTGAATTTCAAGAAAAAATTTCCTTAATTTATTTATTAACATTAAAAAGTAAATATTAAATTAACACTTATTTTTTTCTTCAAATTTTTGACTTGGTCGAAATTTTTTTGATTATTCAGTTCCAATTCATGGAGGACCTGGGTGAGTGTCCCACATGTTCATGCGGAAATCTGGTCCTGTAGGGGGGGGATGTGCCCCCCCCCCTGTGGATCTGTCCTTGGAGGGGCCCCCATTGGGTCAAAGTCGGGCACTGAGTCTAGGTAGTCAGGAAGTTAGTTAAAAATCGATTGCAAGATTTGTACTGGACAAACAAGAAAGCGACTTAATAAAAACATGGTAAATAAAAAGTGGAGAAAAGCGATAAAATAACAAACATTGTTTTTAAAAATTCCTCTGAAAATATCCATTCAAATACACAAGGTATGCAAATGTGAAAGACTGCTGTAAGCGACAGTGTTGCAATAAGTATTCAAACTAATGGCATACAGTCCATTGAGTGAGTTATTGGAGTCACTCCACTGTTGGTCGCAATGGGTTGTTTGATACATTGTAGAATGTATCATTGTAGAAGTAGTTCTTATCTGACGACCTATAAAATCCATATGATTGAATATCGTTTGAGTCATAGTCTTTATTATGTTACTGTTTGCGTGACTAAAGGAGTCGGCAAGTTAAAAAAAACAATAACAACCAGTTCAGTCTTCGAGTTATTTTTTAATACGCCAAAAAATTGAAATGATTGACTAATAATGCCCAAGTACTTACTTCTGCTGCACTCAGACTGCCACTGACTCATTTATTTTACTTATTTTATGATGAAACGACAATTAACCGTTATCATCGAGTATTTGTCTCTGCGTTTCAATGGCAAAGATGACTTAACAGGACTGGCTTCTGAAAAAATTGACTTATGTCCTTATTATTCGGGAAATTTATGATCAATGTAAAAAGTTACGAGTCCATTAAGTGCTCTGATACTAAAATTTCAAACATTTCAAAAAGTGGACTGAACCGATTTGGCTTGTGAAGGGCTCAATTTTTAATAGCAAAGGAGATCGTCCGGTTTGGCAGTTCTAAGAACTCTTCGTTTCATTTTCGTTTTTTTTTGTTACTCTGACGTAACGTCACTATAGTAAAAAATTAATCACTTTTTCAAAATTTAAATATTAATTATAATTATCATTATTAACGTTTATTATTATTATTATTATTATTATTATTATTAACTTCATTGATCACTATGAAATTATTAATATCATCTCATTAATTAATTATTTGCTAGCTTTATTACTATTAAATATCTTTGCTCGGTTAACTTTAATCAGTTTTTTTATTTTTTAATTATTCCATTATGTTTAAAATATAACTATAATTTTTCAGGTATGCTTTGAATTTTTGAAAATCAATTACATTGTTATTATCCATTAAATTCATATTCATTTCAAATAATCTACAATAACAAATATCGATAATCTTGTTCGCAATCACATGGCAATTCGAATTCACTCCTCAACTGTAAGAAAACTGCAAGCCACGTGTAATATAGCTTTCAATGTATTCATACGCAGCGAACTTTCTAGAAGAAAAGATAATAACAATGTAATCGCAATTTTTGCTTTAACATTCCCTTCTGCTACAGCTAGTATTTATTATTTAGTAAATTCTCCTTTGCTACAAGCCTTATTTTGTTGTTTTGAGTAAAGGGATCTGCTTATCAGAGCGTAGACACACAGGCTCGATAGAGTGAGCAGGCAGCGTCAGGAAGGTACGCTTGCATTTTTTTTGGTAAGAGAGCGATTCTTGTCACGACGGTAGTAGGTGATCGATGAAGAGCCAGCTCAATTTTTAATTTTTTGTCTCCTTATCAAAGTGGTTCTTTGAACCACTGGCTTGCGTGTTAGTATGAATTTGTTATGCTATCTGTTTTTGGATTAGAGTTCTTGTACGAAGCTGTTAAGAATGAAATAAATAATTTTCAACGAAGTATAGTCAGTTCTCTTCTTGACTCATTACCGCCTCGTTACAAGTGTATCCTCCACCTAACTATTACCATCATAGCTGCTGCATCTGTATGAAATTCATCGGTAAAATCGACCGTTCATCTGTCTTGCAGTCTTTCGTCTGGTTTCCTCTGTTATAACTGCTGACCCGGCTGTTAGCGGCTTGACAATACATCTCCAGCGTCGCCGTTTCCTAGTCATATTACTTGGACTATTCTGCATTTTCCCGGGAGTTCACCCCATTCAACAGTGGTTTCTACAAATATTTTAATCTTCCCATCGCAGATAAGTAGCTTTGCTAATTAAGGCCGTCCGCACACGGAGCAACTCAAACGAAACTGATAACCGACTCCAATCACAAACCAGTCCGTGATGAGTCGTAACCTATGTAATTGAATGGAGCCACGCACACGGCGCAACTGGTTACAAACCCGTCAGCAACGCGTTTGTAATCAGTCGCAGGCAACTCAACGTGTCGAGTCGCTAGCAACTTCAGTCGACAGTTTCTCTTGCGTTGTGCGTGTTATTACACAATCTATGTTACAGCCGCTCTTTTTGGCAAGCTGCCAAATGACGTACATGAGTCACGTGACTTCTGCCTAGCGATGAAATGAAATTCTAACGTTTTTTGTTGTATGGAATATGTGCGCCCATACATACAGTCCATTTTTAAACGATTGATCAAAGACAATCTATTGTGACGATTTTTTTAAATAAATTAATTTCTGATAATAATTTAACTAAAAATAATGCCCGGAATAATGATGTTCTTCCTTCCATGACAGGTCGCAAACTATTGATTTGAATCACTTTTGAGTCGGCCCGTGTGCGGAGCCGCATCACTAACGAGTTTGCAACCGATAAGCAATTTCAGTCGCTAACCAGTTCAGTTTCCTTTGAGTCGCTCCGTGTGCGGACGGCCTAAGTGTACAAAAATCTTATCAGATCCTTCTTTCACAACGCATAATGTACTAACCACTATACTTAACATCTTACTACTTTAACATATATGTAACCCACCATTTATCATGTGGTACCACACCACTATTTATCATGTAGTGCCATGATGAATTCATCATCCGGTCCCACAATTATTCTTCATTAATAATCAATCTTCAGTTACTTATGTCTGATAACCGCTCGAACTCAGTACTTTGCAGATCCCCTCTAAAATTGATAAATCTTATCTACCCCATAGAAACATTTTAATTTTCCTTTCGGAGTCCTTCAAATTCAACGTTTTTGAAAATCGGCCATCCGAAGGCCAGCAAAATTTTATCACATGTCACTTCTGACACGCGTGACATAATAGTTTCGTCACCTATGGATATACAGTCATACCTCTGTGCTCCTCTGCTTCGGTATTCCTAGCAATTCGACGCGAAAAAAAAAATGCAAACACATATGCTGAAATGTGTTTTAAATGGGTTGAACAGCAAAATTTTGTTCAAAAGTATCACACTGCCAAATCTGTAGCAAGACGAAATGAGGACATGTCTCACCTCAGAAACATTCTGAAACCCAGGCTGAAGCAAATTTCCTTTGATAGGCTTGCACTGAAACTCCCTCATTCTGAGTCTACAACAGGGTTCGGTGGTATTAAGACACAGCAAAGAGAAAGAATCCCCATTAAAGTGCCTGATGGTTTTTTGGAAGGAGACTCCCCTTTCGAGCAATAACCCCTTCTCCTCCTCTACTTCGCCACTATCCTATTATTTTTCACTCGTGTTCCTCGTCAACGCGCTTAAAACGCTTGTTAGATGTTCATTGGCAACGCATCCACATCGATCGCCTGCCATAGCTACTTAACATTCTACACGATATTTTCTTTAACAATTACGGAGGTAATACCCTCGCGGGGAATAAGCTATCGCGCGAAAGCAAAAAGATATCCCGGAAAGTCTTAATTAGCCGGGGCCATGATGGAAAGAATTGGTGAGAAATGCAAATTAATCAGCTAATTACGGAATTCCTTTTTATTCCGCCCGAGCATCTATTAAAGCAGTGGCAAGCTCATTCTCTCGCCGGATTGATTTCTCTCCGCAATTCGACTCTTCAGTCGACTGGAGATATTTTATGGCTTAATAACGGACGGAATGCTTAATTATGTCATTCCACTTATTCGGGGATAAATAGCCATTTTGGAATTGCAAAATCTTTTAAATTATCAATTCAAATTTTTTGGCAACAAATCCCACTTTTTATTGACATCAAAACAATCTGTTATCTTTTTCTCGTTTCATCGAAAAGGTATCGCAAAAATGTTTCTTTTCGACCAGCCCCTGCGTACACATTTTTTTACTGTCCATTATCCACATCGGCAGAGTTTCTCAACGTTTTTCGACTCAAACCTCCTTTAGTGGTTTCCACGCCTTCCCAATCTGCATACTTTCATTTTAAAACGCCTTTTAAGACTTAAAGAAGATAAACTTGATGGCATTTTCCACCATTTGATTCCAACCAAATGTGTTACTTAACAAAAATTTGTACGAAATGGAGAACGTTCATCCCTCAGTCAAAGGTGAGAAAAGAACAAAACAGTACAGAACATCAAGAAAAATACTGCATCTACCGACTGTATAGATTCAGAATTATACTACAGGGTCATCGAAAATGGTTGGACACTGTGACATGGAACTCGACTTTGTAATTATTTTGATTAATATACTGTTTTATCTCTAAAAAAATATATTTTCTGATTTCATAATTTCGATACATCATTAATTCGGTCCATGCACATTTATAAGTGTATCTATTTTATTTTATAAATCTTAAAATATGTGCTTAAAATCATTCCTGTGGTTTTTCGTACCGGTTTTTCCGGGAAGAAAGGAATGTGCATCCCGGAGGCAATTTAGCGTAACCTGTAACAGTACGAATAGTACGCAAGGTCATGTGCACAAAAGGGAGAAATACTTGCCACCCTCTCAGGCATTAAGGGGGACATAGCTTCCCCATAGCAATGGCCAGCAACCATCTTTTAACCAATGATAGCTGAAAGGTGTTAATTGTTGGAGAACATTTTCTGACCTCTGCTTTTCCGGGGCTGGAAATGTTTTAACGGTTTTTTGGAGAGTTGAAGAAAAGGCCGCGACTGATAAAGACCTCTAGGTTGTCCGCTCTTCAGCTATTCGCCATTTTTTTGTATGCTGATTCTTTTGGTCTGCGTTTGGACCGATTTTAGTTAGACAATGATATATAATCTTCAGTCTCCAATGAGGGTGGTGGTGAGTAATAATAATTTGCGATATACACTGCTGGCCACTGTAAATGCAACACCCTGAAGGAAACACGCAAATAACATGAAATTTACAACATGCATTAGCAGAGGTCAGATATACAAATGATTAGAATTTCATCGCAGACGCACATCACACGCGCCTGTGGCGCCACTTCAAAGCGCTATTTAAGGCTTGAAGATTTCGACGATTTCAAGTTCGGCAATTGTGTTTTTCTTGTGGTTTTTTCAAAAAAACGATCAATTATGCCTCGTCGAAAACAGCGATCATCTTTTGATCAAGTATCCGAGATCAACAGAGGAAGGATAGTGGCCTACCGAGATTGTGGATTATCTTTCAGGGAAATCGGTAGTCGTGTTGGACGAAACCAAACAACTGTAATGCGGATATGTGATCGTTGGATGCAGGAGGGTACGACGGACCGGCATGTTCGATCGCATCCACCTCAGCGCACCACTTCACGTGATGACAGGCAAATTGTGCGCATGGCAGTGACGGATCGCTCAGTCACATCACGAACCATAGCACAACACATGCAATCTGTAACGCATCATCCAGTGTCTGCGCGTACCATTCGACGCCGTTTACAGCAGAGTGGTCTGTCCGCAAGACGTCCATTGCTTTGTCTACCCTTGACGCGGAACCACAGACGTCTCCGCCGCAAATGGTGCGATGACAGAAGGATGTGGACGGCAGAATGGAATGAAATTGTCTTTACTGACGAGTCACGCTTCTGTCTGCAACACCACGATGGTCGCATTCGAGTCTGGAGACACCGTGAAGAGAGGATGCTGAACAGCTGCGTTATGCACCGCCACACTGGTCCTGCACCGGGTATTATGGTATGGGGCGGTATTGGATATCACTCTCGCACACCTCTAGTACGCATTGCCGGTACTTTAAACAGCCAGCGGTACATCTCCGAGGTGTTGGAGCCAGTTGTCCTTCCTTACCTTCAGGGCTTGCCCACAGCCATATTTCAACAGGATAATGCGCGACCACACGTGGCACGCATTGTCCAACGGTTCTTCGTCAATCGCCAGATGGAATTGCTTCCCTGGCCGCCTCGCTCTCCGGATCTTTCGCCGATATAAAACACGTGGTCCATGGTTGCTCTACGATTGACCCAGATTCCATCCCCAGCTGCCACAGCAGATCAACTCTGGCAAGGTGTGGAAGCTGCTTGGTCTGCTGTACCCCAAGAACTCATCCAAAGTCTCTTTGAATCAATGCCGAGGCGTGTGGCAGCGGTGATCTCCAACAATGACTGCTACTCTGGCTACTGATTTTGGTAGGAACCACACTTCACAGAAGTCTATAAATTTAATCATTTGATACTTGCTCAACATGTTATCTACAAAATAAATTTTGTTGTGATATCTCTTGTATTTCTTGGTGTTGCAATTTGGGTGGCCAGCAGTGTATATTTATCAGGTGAGAGCACAGAAATAATTAATATGTGTAAGTAGGATTTTTATGTGTTCAATTAATTGCTTAATGTATGTTGATAATTATTATGATGTTTCCTGTGCAAATTTGTAATTAACCATAAAATTTATTTTAAGTAAAAGGAAGAGAAATTAAATGTTAACATTACCTATTAAATTCGAGTTTGTTTTTTTATTATTTATCTTAGGCATGTGTCAGAATGTATTTTCTCGAATTAATAATTTTATAAAAAAGCCACTATACGATAATCTATTTTATTACATGTTCTAATTTCACGTAATAGACACATTTCATATAATCAAATTTAATGAAATAATTACAATACAAATAATTATTTCGTTGTCTAATGTACAGAATTTAATAGAATTTTATCTCAATGAGTTTCAATATGAACACCGTTGGTTGCTCTACACATATCAAGTCGATAATCAATCTCTAACCAGGTGTTACGGGGCATGTCTGGCGTCACTGTAGCAATTGCATCGACTATTCTCTCCCGTAGATGTGTCGAGTCCCGTACCTTTACTCTGTAAATAATGTTCTTGACGTAACCCCAGATTTGTACTCCGCTAACCACAACACACATTGAGCTTTCTCATGAACGGTCGACATTGCACTGAAGGAAAGCCGAACGAAGACATCTTCAACCTCGCATCGCTTCTGCGCAACGTTCCAATTCACGGTTGCGTAACAGTTACATTTAGAAATCTTCGACACTTGCCAAGTTGTTTGAAAAGAATATAATTGCGTTTGCTCAATTACTTTTAGAATTATGAGCTTTCAAAATGTGTCCAACCTCTTTCGATGTCCCTGTATAACGATAAAATTTTAAAATAAAAACTCTTAAAATTAGTTTATTCCATCGGGGAAGCTACTCCTTTATAGAATAAAAAATATACTTCTATGTAGTGTAACTTCTGTATAGTTCTTGCCAATGAACACACGAGAAATATTTTAACATTTACAGCCTTTATTCATAAAATACAAAGTATATACAATTTTCAAGTGTACTTCTAAGACCACTTTTCGGTCTTAAGCTGAGAGATTAGGTTAGATTATCTCCCTCTATCCCAGGATAGCTTCATCTGCGCCCACCGGAGTCAAACGAACAGCGTGGGGCTCTCTCGCCAGTTCCAATCTCTCTCACTCCCCCTGGGGTAGAAGAGTTAGAACGCAGGTGTGTCGCAAGCCACCTCTATCTAAGGAGTGTTTCCCTTCTAAGAAGCTGAGTATCTGGAATTATACAATCGTTAACTACTTCTTTATAGTTAAATGAATGACTCAGTTTAACCCATTAACCGCCAAAACTATAAGGGGTGAATTTTTTTTTATAGAAATAATATTGGGTATTCATTTGAACATATACAACATTAATTTATGGGTAAAATAACAAAATTGGTCTTAACTTTCGAAAAATCGAGTGTTGCGTTCACGCAACGTCAGCGGAATAAGAGTATTGACATTAAGTGAGTTCAACTGAACTTCTGCAGGGATTTCTTTGATTTGAGCACTGGGAATTTTTTTTAATTTTGTTACACTTTAGAAAGATAATGATCACTTTACAGGTAATTTATTTATTATAAAGATTTAACTTATTTTTCCTTTACAAAATTACTTATTATATCCAGAAAACAGTTTCTATCACGAAAAGCTTCACTACAATCACGATGTAGAGTAACGTGACAAACTTTGCATGGATAAATTGTCTGGCTATGGCATTGTTTACTACGCAGTCTTCTACTGTCTTCGGACTTGAGAATAAAATGTCCACGTTCTCCACGTAATGGCTTTTGCATGCTGAATGTCCTTATCAAGAGTTCAGAAAATTTCTTCCTGAGGTAAAGAATAATATCCCGTTGGCAACAATATTCCAATGAACCGTCTCATGTAGGCTTCAGATGCTAAAAAATGGGGGTGATTCTTTTGTTGGGCACATGAGTTTGTCTATTCGACGAGAAGGGAATAAACCTCTGAGCCAAAAAGAAGATAAAAAATCTCTGCATTAGTTTTATCTTGTATTATACTTTTCATAGTTCCGATTTGATCTTTTTCTTCATTTTTCGGCTGAGACATATTCAATGGTCCCTTCTTTATCCATTTAAAATCTTCAGTTTTTGTTTTTTAAAATTTTTTCGAAAAATTTGTAATGCTTTTAGGAGGCAAAATCTTCTTTTTTACTCACACTTCATTTTCGAAAGCAATATTGCATGGTAAATCATCATTGTCACTATTCAAAATATTACCATTTCCTTCTTCTTCATCACTAGCCTCTGCTGTCTCTGGTAGAATAACAACAATATCAGTTTTATTCTCGTCATCATTATCTGAATCTTCGTCGAAAATTCTTTGAAGAACTTCTTTAAAGGTAAAGTATCTAGTTTTAGGCATTTCTATAACCACAGAACGGGGGAAAGTTCTACGGAGTCGAGCGACACATGTGAATACCCTTTTCCCGCTGACGTTGCGCAAACGCAACACCTGTTTTTTCTTCCTCCCCCACCCAAACAAAATCAACTGATTGATGGAATGTTCTGATAAACTTTGACCTTAGCTAAAAATCAATCACACCTAAATCTCACGTTTGTCTCCCTATATTTCTTCTGTGAAAAAGACCAGGAGAAAGTTCTCGTTCAAAAATGCTTAACTATCTGTCTAAGTTTGGAACTCGTTAATTAATTAAAAGAACAGTTGAAGGCAAATATTTTACAATTCGATTATTAACCCTACTCAAAACCTACTGTTAACATAAAATTCATTTGATAGCTAAATTTTTATACGCATTTATTTTGACCTTTGCGTCAACGCAACACCAGCGGTTAATGGGTTAAAGGACAATCGGAAGTGTTATGAACCTTAGTCAAAAGAAGGCCTCTTTCTAACTAATCCAATAAAAAGGGTGGCTACTGCTGTTTCGATCTCATTAACAGATCATCATCAAAATGTTAAAGTACATTTGAATATATTCACAGAGACTGGACATTAAACGAAAAAAATGCTGTAGGCCCAATGGATCGCACATTTCGACTGATTCATTTTTTATATCTTTGACGCATTATGTTATCAAACATCCAAATCTATTTTCTAATTCAGATAATTTAAATAATCTTATGGTTTGCTTTTCCCTTGGAGAGTTTTATATTGCTCTTTGAACAATGTTGCCTATCAACTCTAAAACACACCATGGAAAAATCTTTTAATTTATTGTGGAATGAAATAAGCATTTATTTCGTGTTACCTTTATTATTATAAATTTTTTTAGTGGTGCCTTAATTTTGACATAGTGTTCCAGGAAAACTGGATAACGTGGACTAAATGCATGTATATTTTTTAATCTGACGATCTGGTATAAGTACTTGAGATCGCCTTAAATTTCCCCGGCTACTTTTACATGAAAGTTAACTGTTTTTAATTCTAAACACGTATGTGAGGATATGAGATGATGAATATAAGATGTTAAAAAATGTCTATAACCTTAGGCTACTCTCTTTCTTAGCAGTGAAAGTTTATGATTTCTAGTCACATTTTCATAGTTTTTGTTGGCTGTTTCGTCTAGGATTTAAATGGCTACCTTCAGTTTTTCTGTATTAAACACTACGTAGTTTGAAACACGAAATCAAGACCTCCAGGCTGCAAAATCTTATTTGCAGAATCTGGAAGGGGGATACATTTAGAGAAGTAAGCTATCGCCATATGGTATATAAACAAAGAAACGGGAAACCAGGTGGCAGCAATTGATTTAAATAAAGAAAATCAAATGGAAGTATTCAAATAGTTATCAAGATAAATTGGATTTTTAAGGCTGCTATGTACTAAGAAAAATAATCGTATTTCCTCTTCTTGCAGACTCTTCTGGTGGGAGGAGTCCAGTTGACAGTTCGAGAATTCCACCCCCCTTAAGATTGACATTTTGAGGGATTATAATGGCTCTCTCTCTCTACAGGGGGATTAAGCGCTGCCCCCACATTTTTTATTTAAAATATATTTTTGTCGACTATTTACAGGTACATAAATGCCCCTAATCCAATAAAATTGGTATTGTCAGATAGCCTGAACTTTTCTGCAAGGCGCTACAGGATTCATTTTATAAATTTCGTCCACCGAAGGAATTTATGAGCGTTTAAAACACACTATACCAGATTTTTCCCCGAATAATTTAAATTTTAAAATATTAATTGCATTTAAAAAAAACGAAAAATGTACACAAATGTAAAATTTCTTTCTCTATGACGGAGTACAATTTTTTTTTAAATCTTTGAATCCAAGTCGGCAATCCGTGGACACATTTTCTCCATAGGTTAACATTGAGGTGAGCGAATCCAATGGGGTTAGTGCATAGCAGCCTTAAAGTTCATAGCGATAGATTAAAAGCATCTTATAAAGCCTTAGATAATCAACTGAGTCATTCGAATTTAGTCCATGCAATAAAAGATATTTTGCTTCATTTTTAGGATAAGCAAGACGTTCATGAGAGGTTTTTTTCAGACAAGATTGGTAAAGCCATTAATGAATGCAACAAATACTCTAAACTTCCTGTTATCAACAAATGTCTCCTTAAGTTTTCAGCACACTAATGTGTTCGATTTCTTTTACTATCTTACCTTTAGTCCAACTTAAAGATGTTTTATAGGCGAATATACCGGCTGAGACCCCGAATAATCTGTAATAATTCTCCCTAGGACGAAGCAATCTTAACGAAACAATCCAAGCAGATTACACATCCCATCACATGGTTCTGGTATGAGGAGGGGTTCGATATGTCGGGTTATGTTAACCCTTCAGCGGGCACGCCCGTGTACATTGTGCAACATTTTCGTAATTTTGAATGGTTTGTTATTACATGTAGGGTAGGTGGGGGCAAAGGTTTGCAGTTTTGAGTTTTGGGTTTCTTACGGGTCTCCGTTAGATCCTATCACCCCAAAAAGTCACTTGTATTGTAGTTGGGTATCCCCTCTACCTTCTATAAAATAATGAATTTTTTCCTGAAATATTTAGTCACCGAATTTTTAATTGTACCAAAACACCTGTTTGCGAACCTTTGCCCCAATCGATGGGGCAAAGGTTCGCACTGCAAACCTTTACCCCACTCGTTGGTTTCTTACTGGATAGGCATCGAAAATCACAAAAGAGTTGTCTAAATAATTTTATTTCACATTTTGTAATCTTTTTAAAGGTGTTACATATATGGAAAATCACAAATTGAACAGGTTAATCTCAATAAATTTTTTCTTATACTAAATAACTCCAAAATGAAATATCAACTATTAACACAGAAAGTTGAATCTAACAAAGAAATTCACAAAATGAAAAGGGGTTAATCTCAATAATTTTTTTCTTAAACTAAAGAACTTCCAATTAAAATATCAACTATTAACACTATCGTTATATCATATCTTGGGCTTTACTCATTCTTTTAAAACCCGTAAAAATTAAGCAAATTAAGGGGATGGGGGACATTACAAAGCAATTTTTGAAATTTTTACCTCAGAGATATGAAATTGGGCATAAATATTCATTAAAGTAAAACTATTTCAAACACCTTTTAAAATTTTATTTTTTATATTTAAAAAATTGAAATTTTTATTATGTTTTTTAAAATGCTCCTTGCGATCCAATTTTTAGCCTTATCCTTAATTTTGCATTTAGATTGCTTATACATTTTGATCAGGATTATATTTTGGTTTGTGCTTTCGTTGAATAATTAATTTTTAGGAAATATTTTTATGCTTGTACTCTGAATTCTCGTGAAATTTTTGTACTTTTCCACGCTTAAGTTAAACTTTGATAATCTGAATGATGTCGAAACCTGAAATGGATACATAACTTTATTTTAATGTATAAGAGGAGTCTTTGTAATAAAGTTTATAAAATTTCGTCAAAAATTATGACGCAAGGAGCATTTTAAAGACTTGCAAATCTGGAAATTACTCATTTAGAGCTTTTTTCCCTAACCAGACCTTCGAAGCTTATAATGTCTTGTAACAACATTTAATTCTTTTATCTTGTAAAATAGGTATTTGTTCAGAGCTATTTTATTTTTGTGTTGTACTAATTTATTTGATTTTTAATTTATGGATTTTCAAGCATTTTACAAAAAAATTTCTGATTAAAAACAGGCAGTTTTTATCAAAAACCATAATTTTTTTTTCAAATTACAAAAATGTGAATTCCCATTAATAATAAAAGACGTTGTTAATAAGGATTCCTAATGAAAAGAGGACATGAAACAAATGTTAATAGTTAGAGCGGCAAAGGTTTGTAGATGGGGCAAAGGTTTGCACTGCGAACCTTTACCCCATGACTCCTGCAAACCTTTACCCCATTTCGTGCTGGTTCTGTTTCTGCAGAATGGACGCCACTGTATTTGAGTTAACCCAAAACTTAAGGTAGGATTTGAAAGGTTATTTACCACCCTAACATGCGAAAATAAGCCCAAAACAGTTCGTGAGTTTGAGTGATGCTCAAAATTACTCAAAAGTTGCAAAAAATTACATTAAAAGAGACGAAAATAAACTTACCTCATTTTCTCTGCAAAAGGGGGTCTTAACTCCAACATTTTTTACGAGGCAACTGACTGGAAGTAGAGGAATGCATTGCCTACCCTATTCTTCCTAAAACTCTTCCCGGTCATTTTAAAATGTATGTGCGAACCTTTGCCCCATGCGAACCTTTGCCCCCACCTACCCTAAGGTTTGAATGTTCTAAGCAGTTTCTATTTACAGCTACACCCTTTCTGATGCAGGTCTGATTTTCTGACCCTTGCATTCCTTTCCATTCATTGGTAGTCGTGATTTAAGGGGACAAGGGACCTTCAAATTCGAATTTTTTAGTTTGCAATTTTCAGCTCTATATACAAATTGAGAATAATTAATTTTCTATTTTACTACACTGAAAACCCATAAAATTCAAAATAAAGAATTTTAGGCAGAATAATGCCTGTTTTTCAAAATTTTTTTCAAAAATGCTAAAGTTTTACAAAATGTACTATTCGCATTCTATAGTAATTAAAATCCTTAAATTTTGTATTACAAGTTTACCATATGTATATAGTATAAGTTACCATATGTATATAAACGTGCATTTATTTATTTTTTGTATGAATCAAAAGTCTTAAGTATATTTTTTTTATAATCCGCTTATTTCTTCATGTTTTTATGTTTTTACTTTAATTTATGGTCTATAAATTTGAAAAATATTTGTGATTTCAAAGAATTATGCACAGTTTTGTGACAAAGACTTCAATTAACAATTCTGAGAAATTTGGAAGATATCAGAAGAAAATGAATACGCATGGAGCTTTTTGAAAAATTTTAGCATTTTTCATAAATTTTTTTATAAATAATGTTTTATTCCTCCACAAAATACTTACTTGCGAATTCTAAGTATCTCTAGTATAGTAGAAAATAATATTAATTATACTCATGGTGTATATAGAGTAAAATATTGAAATTTAAAGAAGAACGATATTGAAGGTTCCTTGTTCCCTTAACAGTGGTAATCCAACAATTATACTGGTTTATAATACGGCAAAAGCAGGAGTTAATGTACTCGATCAAATATGCAGCTATTACACGGTATCTCGCATATCACGAAGATGGACGATCTCATTACTTTTTAGGTTTATGGACATAATAGGAATCCATACATAACTTGTCCTTTGATCCAATAAACCGGACAGTTTTGCAATAAGGCGATTGTTTCTGCATTCTTTGGCCTTTAATTATAAATATATCTCAATATTATCATCATTTTATATTCAACATTTTATCTCAATATTATCAACATTTATTTTGTCATAAAAAGCAGAATTATCATTTTCAATTTGAAAAAAAAAAGTTTATTACGAAAGGTTATATATCCAGGTTGAAAGAGACGTTGCACTTTGTGCCACGCGCGCCTGCTGGTGTTCCAAAAATTGGCGCGCCCGCTGAAGGGTTAACTCGGAAAACATCCGTATATGGACCGCCTAAAATCCCTTTACCACTCACCAAACACCGCGCCAAGGTCAGAAAAATGGTGTGTGGTGCGCGATATGTCAGTTGTGCCAAATAGGCCCCCATTTTCTTTGACGCCGATGTGTACCTGGACATTTTTGAACAGTTCTTGAATCAACTGCAGGATCGTGAGTTAACGGAGGTTCCTTCCAGCGAGATGGAGCAACGTGTCACACATCGGATAGGAGCACGGCAGAAATGGAGTCTTTCATCGGCAACAGGGCATTTCGAAGGGGCTTTGGCCCCCAAGGTAGCCCGATCTGACATCACAAAACTTTTTCCTGGGGTGAAAAGTCTATCTGAACAACCTTGGCACTGTGGAGGATTTGAATAAAATCATCCAACGTGAAATTGCTTCTGTTCCCCCCGGTACCGTTGCCAATACGTTCAGGAACATAGTGCGCTGCGGAGAAATATGTCTGGCAGAAAACGGAGATCGTTTTCAGCATCGTATGTGATGCAATCGATATCTCATACGTTAAGGTATTTAGCGTTTTTTTTTGGTTCAGATTGCTTTATCTCAGAGAGAGTTATTACAAAATATTCGGGGACCCTTTCGAGTGAATCACACTATAAAAATAGATAAAAGGTACTTTGTTTAAAACTTTCCTTTCTTTAGCACAAAACATCCAGGCACAAAAAAATATGCATTGAATGCCTCAAATGTTTGTAAAGCGCCTCTCGATGATATAAACGTCTCTCAAGGTTCAAAGATCATAAATTCCATAAAAATGCATTATCTTTTTGATGCAACTTTGATATAAATTAAGGCGCATTTAAGATTTTTTTTTGTAACATTCACAACTTTCAGAATTAGGATGACTATCACGAAAGCTACAGGAAGCTGTAACGGTGAACGATGACGTTGCTCCGTTGGTCAGTGAGTAGCATATAAACATGCCTTAAAGATGATAGGTTTGAATTTTGAAATGCCAAAGAAATTAAGGCCTTTCGGGTTGAATCCCTGCCGATGAATAGACTGCCACCACAATGAAGACCGGACATCCTCAGGTGCAACAGGAGGTCTTTCAACCTCCTCTTACCCTTGCAAATTTCATGGGTGGACTTTCCGTCTTACAGACTGCACGTGCCCTTGTACGGCGCAGATACGAAAGCTCTCAGTGAAGCTCGTCTTGAATAGAACAGAGAACCCTCAGTACCGAACCAATCCCCGTCGATACTCCAGCTGATTTACAGGTCATGTGACTATTTCGCCATTAAACCATGTCTTGGAATTTCAAAATCCGCATTTATCATCTATATATTTCAGTTGCTAAACCAACTTTTTGGGCAGTCCGCGAGAGAAAACTACTGCATCAATTTACTTCTTTTTGGTGTTAAACGAAAGATTGTAATCTGTAGATTTCTCAAATTTGGTTTTTGTAATCGCAATTTCTATTAATGAGTGATAATTTGCAATTAAAAATTTATTTCTGCGCATGCTCAGTAGCATGTTTGAATCTGGCTTTAAAAACTCACTGTTTCTGCGCATGCTCAGTGACATGTTTTAATGATAAACACGTGTATTCTGAGGAGTCTCTCTAGATATCTCTATGCCATTTTTATTTTTATGATAATTATGTTTGTGAAATATAAGATTAAACCTGAAGGAAATTGCTAATTTCGCGTTGTTTAAGTAGTGATAATTAACAATTAAAAAAATTGCTTTCCGCGCATGCTCAGTGAATTTTTTAAATCTGTCTTTACATACTCACTAAGCACGAGGCCGCTTAAACACGTTAATTTGTTTCTGCGCATTATTGGGATTTTCAATATTTGGCAATGATGTGTTGAGTATAATTTGTGTATTAATAAATTTATTTACTATCTAGCCGTCATGTTTTGACGGGTACCAACTAGTGGGTTTTTATGATTCTCGTCACAATCGTCTTTCCAAAAATTAATTTTTTTTTTTTTTTTTTTTTTTTTTTTTATCCAATGCGGAGGCACTTGTATTCAAACATTGGCCCTTACTACGCCGCAGTTTTACTGTCCATTTTATTGTGGGGGCACCATATAGGCGGACAGCATTACCCCCTATGAAGGGACGACACGAACGGAGGCATTTTTCGTGGCGCAACGCTGGGACTCGATCTGAGCACCCTCAGCACCGAAAACCAGCGCGCTGTACCACTGGGCCGCCACAAGCCCCCAAAAATTAATTTAATTTTCGATAGTTCCGAGGTCGTTTCGAAAAACCCGCGATTCTTCCTCACATTTTTCTAAAAGAACGTCTTCCAAAATCGGTCTCTTATTCCTCTCCAGATATAATAATCCCTTCCTTAAAAGAACGAAAAAAGTCACTTGATTCTCATAAAGTGACAAAATCCCCTCCCCCCCTCCCGTAAAATCGATCATTGTCCTCCCAACCCCACCCCACCCCCCGTACGCATCCTAACCTATTTAGTATTCTAAAGTGCGTTTTCGTACATATGAATCATTCGAAAAATGCAGTTTCCGTAGGGAATTAAATTTTGCAGCAGAGGCTGAAAAGAAGTTAAGGGAGGACTTAATTGGTGTAGTCATAAGAGGAAGATTTGGAATGCAAATGAATCAACTAATTAGGCCGTTTCTTTAATTTCTGCGCCCGACATCCATCAAACGCGACGCCATTATGCGCTCAGTCGAGTTCATTCCTTTTGCGGTACAAGCCTCTCGCGGAAGCAAACAGCCAATTCGCATTTTTGATGGGGTTTCTTTCTTGGTCGCCATCTTTTTGATGTCGATTCAATTCGTCTTTAGACTGATCTCCCCAAATGGAAGATGAGCTATTATATATATAATAGCCGTTGTCTCTGTATAACACACAGTTGAAGCCCTCAGTAAACAAACAGCCGGTTAGGCTTAATTTCAATTTCAGATGTGGATCAGAATTTTTTCTTACCTAAAAACTAATATCTTCTCCATCAGATCACGTTTTGTTCAGCCTATTTTTCTATAAAACATTCAGAACTAAAAAAAAATTGGATGCTTTTAGCTGTATATTTAACAGTTTTTTAAAAATTTGTTTACTTTTGCGATGAATTCTGAAAGTAAACAAACTTGCATATGAATAAATCAAGTAGCTCAAGTATTCATATCGCGTAGTGAGCTGTAAAAAACTGGATGGCAGTCTACTACTCCAATCGAATGAAAAACTAAATAAATAAAATATAATGAAAGGGTCTGCTTTTACAAGGTGTGGATTAAATGCAATATTGTTAGATAATTCGGGATATTTTTCAACTTTCATATACTTTTTCCATTATGACGTCAAAATTACGGGTTGGATGGCAGTCTACTACTCCAATCGCATGAAAAACTAAATAAATAAAAAATAATGAAAGGGTTCGCTTTTTCAAGGTGGGGATTAAATGCAATATTGTTAGATAATTCGGAATATTTTTTAACTTTCGTATACTTTTCCATTATGACGTCATTATTAGTATTATGACGTCAAAATGACGGGTTGGATGGCAGTTTACTACTCCAATCGCATGAAAACTAAATAAATAAAAAATAATGAAAGGGTCTGCTTTTACAAGGTGTGGATTAAATGCAATATTGTTAGATAATTCGGGATATTTTTCAACTTTCATATACTTTTTCTATTATGACGTCATTTTTAGTATTATGACGTCAAAATGACGGGTTGGATGGCAGTCTACTACTCCAATCGCATGAAAAACTAAATAAATAAAAAATAATGAAAGGGTTTGCTTTTTCAAGGTGGGGATTAAATGCAATATTGTTAGATAATTCGGGATATTTTTCAACTTTCGTATACTTTTTCCATTATGACGTCATTATTAGTATTATGACGTCAAAATGACGGGTTACCTTCTAGTTAGGAATATACACCTTATTTAAATTTATAGACGATTTTGGAATTTAGAACATTGGCGAGGGTTGTACTCCCCGAGATTGCCACGCGGAGGAATGAACTCGACAGCTGTTGGCCATTTGAATGTTCGGATGAAATTCGGCTAAATGAATTTATAGGGCAATTCAGTGATGTAAGATAATACCATAAAACCAGCGGTTTTTGATCTTTATGCTACTACGCTTCCCCTTAAAAAAAATTCCGTGCCTTCTAATCTTTTAATAGATATAATAATATAGACACGTTTCAAATAATAATAACTTTATTACAAAATAAATTGGAAACTACAATTAACAGAATAATAACAACATTTTTCCATAACAATACGAACATGCATATTTATTTCCATGTTTTTATTTACTCGCTTTCCTGTTTGTTTGTTTGTTTGTGTGTGTGTTTGTCTATTGCAAATCTTGCAATCGATTTTTAACTAACTTACCGACTAGCTAGACATTTGAAACTTTTAGATTAGCTCAGAACACGATGACAATGCATTATTTTAAATACTTTTAGCCATCTTTAAGCAGATTTGAATTCATTTTCAATCAATTTTGTTGTTTGAAAATTTCTTATAATTGCTCTCTTTATTACGCATTTGATCATTTTCTTTCAAGTTGATGGGATGATTCATCAAAAAATTCTTAAAAAAGTATTAATTAATTCATAGAATTGTCAAGTTTATATGATTCAACAGAAAATTTAAAAACGTGGTATATAAAAAGTACTCTTTATCTTGTAATTACCTCATTCCCTACTTATTTAAATGCATAGCGAGACCTATAAATTATTAGTTTTATCGATGCTTTGACACTTTTTCGTCACTTTTATATTTAACGTCGGGCGAACTCTTGAGAAAATAGACATCTCGCAATTTCGGGCGATTGCATTTATGGGAATCAGATAGAGCGAAAATTAAGTATTAGCTGACATTTCTAACCACAGGAAAGGTCCTGAATTGTATAATTATACCTCACTTCCAAACCCAAATTACTAAAGTAATTTTGGAATTTTGGAATTCCCAGGGGCAGACACGAGGGACGCCTGTTGTAGACAAGACCTCTGTGTTCTAGACCTGCAGGGCCCAATTTAGAAAATTCTTGACAATAGGCACAACTTGGGATAGGGGGGGGTGGGGGCACTAACACTGATGTGGGTGCAAATTTTCCAAAATTGACACGCAAATCAATAATCATGAATCATTGTGAAAGTACCATTTTACCAAGAATTGGCTATTTGAAGAGTAGAAGCCAAGAACATTATCAAATAATAAAAAGCAATACAACATATTAACTTCATCCTTAAAACACCAATGCAATGTAACCAGAAATCCTTATTAATCCCTTATATACACTATAACATACATATGATGAACTATACATATAACTATACGTATGATGATCCAATCAATCAAATTTGAAAGGATATATAAAAAAATTGCTATTAAAAAAGGTAAAATAATAAAAAAAAAATTGAATTCGGAATTTTTTCTTTAAAATATAAATTTTTTGGGGCCCCCCCCAACATTCTGGGGCCCCTAGGCCCGGGCCTACTGGACCTAATGGAAAATCAGGGCCTGCCGAGCTGTATTAAGGGCCTGTTCACATAGGAGTCCGGTGTGTTGCGTTAAAGAAAAGATGACATTGAGACGAAAATAAACCAATCATAGGACTCCACACCATTAGCAAGGAAATTTTTAGCGCCTATGATTGGTTTATATTCGTCTCAACGTCATCTTTTCCTTAACGCAACGCAACGGACACCTATGTGAACAGGCCCTAAGAGTGCCACAATTAGCATGGATGTTTCTATCCGTTCGAAATCGGCTTTCAGCGGTAGGTCCCTGTCAATTCTAATGAGCTCGTGTAAAACAAAATGACCTAATAAATCTACAAATAAATGTGTTAAATAGTGTGTTTCTTTCACTAAATAATAACTACGCCACGACTATTTTAAATTTTATTACGTTATTTTTACCACGTTTTTATTAACTCGCTTTCTGCTTTGTGTGTTTGTCCAGTACAAGTCTTGCAATCGATTTTTAACTGACTTCCCGACTAGCTAGACATTTGAAACTCTTAGAATAGCTCAGAACACGATGACAATGCATTCTTTTCATACTTTTAGCCATCTTTAAGCAGAATTAAATTCATTTTCAGTTAATTTTGTTTTGAATGGAAAGTAAGTCCGGAAAAAAATCCTCAAGGTGGTGTTTCGATCGAATTCAATGCTTGCACTTTTGCGTAGCGGAGTTTGACGATTTTGAAAACAGAATACATGCGATTTTAGCTTGTGTACGAAAATATTGAGCGAAAAATTTTAAAAAAAATTATAAAAGTCAGCAGTTTATACTGTCTGTGGATAGTGGATACGACTAAAAAGTGATTATAAAATTAAATAAAAGAAATTGAAAAGGAATAATTAAATGAAGGTTCTTGCAAACGCGGCCGACCTGGCACTCCAAAATAAATTGGAAACCAAGTAGGCTCTGGTATTAATGTTTGTAAAAATCTCATATATGTAATTCAATTAATAAATAGTTGGAAAATTTCTTATAATTGCTCGCTATATTACGCATTTGATCATTTCTATTCAAGTTGAAGGGATAATTCATCAAAAAATTTTTAAAAAAGTATTTATTAATACATAGAATTGTCAAGTTTATATGATTCAACAGAAAATTTTAAAACGTGGTATATAAAAAGTTCTTCTTATCTTCTAATTATTAGTGTTTAGCCTAACAGATATGAATTTCTTACATCAATCTTCCTATTGTATTATTCTTGTACTTTAGTACCGTCTTCTGACCTTGTTTTTGCCTGTCCTTTTTTACTATGACTCATTCTGCCTGTGCAGGCCTCGTCATTCATGCAGCATGTTAAGCCGAAGTTAAAAATATACGATTTTTATATTTGAAAATAAATATATATATAGATGGAAAATAAATGTCCATTAAAAATGATGACGTCATATGAAAAGCCTCACTCCCCTGTCAGGCACGATGTCCACTTATTTCAAATAAGCATATTGTAGAAACTGCGTAATAGCATTCATAAAAACTTCTTTTTTTTTCTTAATGGCAAGTCTGCAACAATTTAGGGCCTGGAAATTAAATTTTATTTTCCGCAGTTAAAATCTTGAGGAGTTTTACGAGTTGGTATGATGCCGTACACAAACCATATTTTTATTCCAGCCATAAATACTGCTCTAAGACAAAACTCACTGCCTAAGCGTTTTACTATCAAACACGAGATGAAATTTCTTTTTTCCTAAGTATTTTGAAAACAAAACAGCAAAAAAATCGCGTGTTTAAAGCCCGGATGCAATGCATTCTGACTCCATAATTCATGATGTCGGAATGTTTACTATAAAAATTCAAAGGAGGATTTGAATAAAAGTTTTATGCGACTGAACTAATTTTTCTGGCTCGTATAGATTAATTTTTTATAGATATACTTTGAGAGGAAATGAAAGGAGACACAGTCGTAATGCATAAAAAATGAGTAATTTTTTAGACTTTTCTTGTTTTGAACGACGAGGACATTTATGAATATTTAATTAAATTATCTCAGAATAAACTTTCATATTGGTGTAGTTAGGAAAACTAGTTTAACCTTTCTTCTATAATTATCGAAGTTTTTGGAACCTTCTGTAATCCACTTTTACGTCCCAATTTTTTTTTTTTCGTTTTGGTTTGCTAAACGTACCATCATCGTGCTCGGAAAAGGAACCACCTGACTGTTGCCTAGAGGGATTCCTGTACTGTCCGACCACGCAAGCAAGGTCCCTGGAAGCTGTTACGCATGCGCGAGAAAAGCTAGTCTACTTAGAAAATAGGGGAAAACGTCATATTTTCGGATGTGTTTGTTTGTGAAATACGGAATGTATTTCAGACTGCTTTTGTCCGCAATTTTAAAGTTATTTTTTAAAACTTTATTTTTGATCGAATATGTGAATAATAATTTCAAAATAATAAAAAGAATGAAGCAAATCTATTTAAAAATAGGAGATTTATAGGAGTGGATATTTTCGGATTACATCACAATCAAAATTATCTAAAGCTACGTTTTCGGTGGTTCTTTTTTTCTGAAGTTTCCTCGGAGATTCAAATTTTGGAGTTTTTTCACCCTTTGCTTCTCTGCGTATTCTTTTTACACTGGACATTGATATCCCGGTCATTTCACTAGCTCTCTTTAGGGATTGCGAAAGTGGAACAATAACATTTCCTTCTAGTGCTTCTTTATCACACAACTTAATTACATTGTGTATTATACGTTTACAATCACTACGGAGCGGCTTATTCCGAGCAGTTGTGTTGGGTAAAGGATCCATTAACTTCAATATAATAAAATAACAGACGAGGAAAAAGCAAGCAAGCGCAGTTAGTAACCGATTCTAAAGAATGTCGAGAGAATACGAGACCTTTTCCCCCTCCTTCCTCAGCAGCCTTACTTACAGCGTGAATAGAATCGTCTTGGCACTATGCCAACCGTGGTTCTTCGTACTGTGGTCGGACTGTACACTGCTAAACCATGTCACGAAATAATTTTATTATCTTTTAAGTCATTTGTTATCATTTTTATACTTCGGCCAATCCGGAATGGTACGACCTTCTCGGTGAGCATATTTCAGACTTTAACGTTTTACACAAAGTCTAAAAAAACACATCCAAATAATCCCACCAAACCCTGCAAACGACATTACGGGAAACGTACTATAAATACCGTGGAATTTTTTTTTTCTTTCGTGCTTTCTCTAATATTGCTGTAAAAAATCTGTAAATATTTGTAACCATTTTGCCAATATTCTGTATTTCTCCTCCGTTTATGTTTATTATGTATTCGATTTCGTTTTATTTGACTGTCATTGATTTCGATGTGTTACCCCTTTGAAGAAACTTTCGAGAATGGTGACGACACATTTGGCCACCTTTTGGGTGTCATATTTCACCTAGGTGGTGTGGTGATTGCGTTCCATGTCTAAAACAATGGGGAATGTCGCCAAAGGTATTTTAAATATGCTGAATTCGGCTCCAAACGTTTTTATTACCATGTTTTTATTAACTTGCTTTCTTGTTTGTTTGTGTGTGTGTTTGTCCCTTACAAATCTTGTCCCTTACAATCCTATTATACTATTTATTATAAATATAATATTCCAAGGTAATTAAAAAAAATTTATGCATAAAAAGTGAATTTTTTTTAAAAATCGAACATTTTGCAGTCAACTACTGTGCGCATTCTGTGAAAATAAATTATTAAGGTACAGTAATAATTGTTTCCATGTTTTTATTAACTCGCTTTCTTGTTTGTGTGTGTGTTTGTCCCTTACAAATCTTGCAATCTATTTTTAACTAACTTCCCGACTAGCTAGACATTTCAAACTTTTAGAATAGCTCAGAACACGATGACAATACATTCTTTTGATACTTTTATCCATCTTTAAGCAGGATTGAATTCATTTTCAGTTAATTTTGCTTTGTAGACTGGTGCAGCCATCTATCGACCGGAACGGGAACGAAAAGTTAAGCGCAAGTTAACTTCCAATTAACTTCATTTTCTTTCAAGTTGATGGGATAATTCATCAAAAAAAAATTTTTAAGTATTAATTAATGCGTAGAATTGCCGAGTTTATATGATTCAACAGAAAATTTAAAAACATGGTATATAAAAAGTTCTTTTTATCTTGTAATTATTATTTCTTTGCTTCTCAGTTCAAGGTCAGTTACTGTGTAGGAACAGTAAGTACTGATATTCTTTGTGCCTATGGGTGTCAAATCTAAAGTCTTTTGGCGAACTTCGAAGTGACTGTCCGGTAGATGGCCTAATGGCTGAAGAGTTAGATTTCGGTACCAGAGTCTATGGGTTCGAGTTCCACTCTTGGTATGAACGTTTGTAGCCGTACGGAAGCGGCTACAAACGTTCGGTATCGTGTAGCAAAAAAAATGGATCGTAGTGCTACAAACCAAACCAAATCTACGTGACCTAATACTTTTGACCTGTTTAAGACTCAACAACAGAAACTTGTGTCTCTGTGGTCTGGAGTCGCCATCCATAAATATTGCCGCTGCGGTTTGTTCCTGAACACGTAGGTAATTTTTTTCCGACATCTGCATTTTCAAACTTTACCAGACTGTCTTCATAGAGCCCTCACAGATGCTAAAAAACAGCAAAATCTCGCACTGTGATTCTAACCAGCACCAACTGTATTTAGACACATAAAATATTCATCACCAAAGCACGCGACTGCCCCTTGAGGATGAATGTTATTGGCAATTTCTACCCCTCATGCAAGAGGTCTGATTTTCAATTCTTAACTTAAACGAAAATTCCCATATTTTAGAAGTTTGGAATTCTAACAAAAGATACACACTAGAAATTGAGTTCTTAACAATTGTCTCTTGAATGAGTTAACTCCGAAAATAATATTCCAGAAAATGTTGTGATGCGAAAACTTTCAAGTTTATATCAGTTTAAATTTCTAATATTCAATAACTTTACCTCTACTTTGTGTGTATATATATATATATATATATATATATATATATATATATATATATATATATAAGAAAAATATGAAAGAGAAAACCATTGCAGCCAGGAACAAATAACATGAAAAGAAAAGTATGAAAGACGTTTTAGACAGCATTTCTTCATCAGCGGTGTCAATGCTGTCTAAAAACCAATGGATTGTTTCCGATGAGTATGATCTATACAATAAACACACTCAGACACCGTACAATCCATGAAAAACAGAAAAAATGATTAAAAATTGAATAAAGATTGAATAATAGTACTTAACCGAAGAACACCAAGCCTGGCGCTAGACAGAGTGAAAGTTAAGAACTTATAACCAAAAGATGACTGACGTCACAAAACTTGCAACCATGGAGGTAGTGGATTCTCAGTTACAGACTTACTTAGGTTACCGTATTTTAGGACTATTATACCCTTAATAATTTAGTTTTTTATTATTATTACTACTAAGAGTTATTTTTATTATTATTTTTATTTTTACTTATGATTTTAATTTTAATTTTTATTTTTAGTAGTTATTTTTTTTTAATTTTATCTTATTATTATGTTTAACATATTTAATGCAACGGAACAAACTATTCATTAAAACAAAAACAACCAATTATGTTTTTGGATAGACTTTCGGGGTAATTATTCCGTGTTAGCACAGCTTTCAAGTCTAAAATATGCTATCTATATATATATATATATATATATATATATATATATATATATATATATTGTTCCGTTAGTTCCGTTATATATATATTGTTCGTTCTAGGTTCGAAGGGATTGAATAAATTCTCTTCAGAAAGTGCACACAAAGTAAAATTTATTATTCTGCAAATTCTTCAGACACATACACAAATACTAACAGAAAACACGTAACAATTTTCTTCTATACAGCAGAAAACTCTAAAAATGCAAGTCAGGATAACAGAGCATTGAATACAATACACGCCTAACGCACTTTCAATGCATTCATTACGCAGCATAAAAGAATACTGGCCGACTTTCAATGCCAATGTCAGGTATATTTATAGACTTCCAAAGCGCCCTCTATCGGTCAATCAGCTAGAAATACCCAGAACCTTCTCGAGAGGTGCAGAGGGTTGTCGACCATTTGGAGCCATATCGCCAAATTTGGCGACCAAAATAAGTCTCCAAATCCATCACCAATTTGGCGATAATTCTCATAGACTCGTAAAATCCGTAACATGTATATATATATATATATATATATATATATATATATATATATATATATATATATATATATATATATATATATATATATTTATTTATCTATTTATTTATCTATTTATTTATTTATTTATTTATTCACTCTCTGCATAAATTCTTATAAAATATAAATTCTATATAATATATATTGATCAATGAATTGTAAGACCGGGCTAATGAACGCTCTAATGAACGCTCGTGTTGTAAAAAATGACCGTAGCGCTCTAACTAAACCAAAACTGATCAATTTTAAATAATGGAATATTCTGTAACATACACACTAAAATATTCTTGGCATACCTTTTTGACTTTCAAGTTTTATTTTAAAATGTGATACTCTGGATTTTTTTTGAGAAGATAGAAATATAGTACATTTGTCATTGCTTACTGTTTGAGATATCAGCCAATTCTTTATGGTGAGGAATGTATGTATTATAATTCAGTTGATGATTCGTTTATCAAAGAAGCCATAAATAGTACTCATTTTATTTGATTATTTATTCAAACTTTTGACTTATTTCTCGGTGAGAAAGAAAGAACAAAAATCGAAGACAGCAAAGTAAGCTTCATGGAAGTCGCTGCTTGACATGTAGTCAATAATTCTTTTTGTTTCTGTCTCTCTGCAGTTCATTTTTTTGGACAGTTTTTGCCTTTAAAGCATTAGAAATTCATAAGCATGGAAAAAAAGTATCAAAAACTATTGTTGCTTTAAGTGAAATAATGAGAAACGGAGCTTTGGGGATATTTATAGGGGAAAAATAGAAAGAAGAATTGAACGATGGCCCTCACACACACACAAATAAATTAAGTCTGAAACTCACAGTTTAAAGCCAAGAGATTTATCCAAGAGTAAGTATAATGGACACGAACATACACACACACACACACACACACACACATATATATATATATATATATATATATATATATATATTAGCTGAAAACCCGCACTTCGATACGGAGTACATTCAAATTAAATACAACGGTCAATGTAAGCAATTAATGCAGAAAAATAAACAAATAAATGTATATATATATATATATATATATATATATATATATATATATATATATATATATACACTCACTTCCAAAAGTTAAGCACGGACCGGTAAAATGCGAAAAAATAGAGAAATACTGCTTTGATTGACATGAAATGTTGCAAGCAAGTAGCTCTATGTTTATTCATGAAACAAAACAAAGAATTACATAGAGAGATAAAAAAATATTGAATTTTCATAAATTATAGGATGATGTCATATTTGCGTCATTAGCAAAATGATGATTAAATGCAAAACAAGCAGCAAAAATCGACATTAATAGGGTATGTAAGTACCCCTCACCTTCATACAAAGTGTACAGCGGATGATCATACTTGTTACGAGGTGATCAACCACCGCAGAGTCCAGTAATCGCCATTCCTCCTGTAGGACAGTTTCTAAATCTCTGAGAGGTGGGAAACGTCTACATACAATACGGCCGAGGTCATCCCAAAGATTTTCAATTGGATTAAAGTCCGGCGAGTAAGCCGGCCACTCCATACGCGCAATCCCCTCACTCTCCAGAAAGTCGTCAACGATGGTAGCTCTATGGAGACGGGCATTATCGTCCATTAAAAAGAAAGAAGGGCCAACTGTTGCAGCGTACTTCACAGTGGGTACAGTACAGTTTTACAGTTTCACAGTTGCCATTCTAGGACTTCATCTCGATTCCGTACAGCCGTCACAGAACCTCGCCTGTAGATGTGCAGGTCGGTGAGATATCCCAATGAAATCCCTGCCCAGACCATGATGCTTCCACCACGGAATGCGTCTTCTGGAAGCCATAGAAACACGTCTAGCTTGAAAACAAATCGTAGGAATGTTCTAAACATCTTTCATCAACACTTACATGTAACTCCTATAACCCTTCACAATGCCGGCTTCTTATACGACTGCCTATTTTGCTTATTTATCGACGCGAAACCGTGATTGGCTGTTACCTAACATATTTGCATACTTCCTTTTACCTTTGCAGCAAATTTCAGCTTCTTTAATTCAGATTGGCTTACGGAAATTAACATTTTCCTCTCCGTGCTTAACTTTTGGAAGTGAGCGTATATATATATATATATGTATAATAAGTACGACGATCAATGTATACAATTGATGTAAATATATATATATACTAGCTTTATATACCCGGCGTTGCACGGGTGAACCCTTAATAAAGCTTACTTGTATGATATGTATATTTGTATTTTATGGCAATCTATACCCCTCTCCACTGGTCATCATCCCATCAGCATATTATAATAACCCACCCCCCATGCTAATGTCAACATTAAAATGTTTCTTTCAATTTTGATAACCCACTGGATCCCGGCCCTTCGAGGAGTTTGAGGGCTTCCCCGTAAACCCTTGTGAAAATCGCCGGTTTCATAAACAAAGAATAACCTCACGTTGCCCAGGATAATAAAAATGAATGGAGTTAACCTGAGCTCTAGATGTATACGTACTAACAACCGAAATATATACAATTCATACACACACACACCTTTCCACACTTCATTTAATTAAGGTTGATCTCTCTCTTTTCTCCTACCACCAATTTGGTGTTCAAAATGGTGATATATAGGAAATATAAATTATTGGATTGTTTCTAGCAATTTTTTCAAAATCTAAAGCGAATGTCGAAAAATCGTGACATTGATCGTGTTTGTTACATTTAATCGTGTTTCTTACATTTTAAATCAAGAATCTTATGGATATCTGTTTCCTTCTTTGAGATATGACGGAATATGTAAAAAACGCTTAAAAGCACGTTTAGCCCCCCCCCCTAACCCCCTTGGGGACCGAATTTTGAAATATCCTTAAATTGGTTTTTAGGTTTTCGTATTCCTTACATTTTAAAGCAAGAATCTTATGGATATCTGTTTCTTTCTTTGATATATGAAGGAATACGTGAAAAACACGTTAAGCCCCCCCCTCCCCGTCCCCTGGGGCCAAATTTTAAAAAATCCTGAAATTGGATTTAAGGTATTCGTGTTCCTTACATTTTAAAGTAAGAATCTTATGGACATCAATTTCCTTCTTTGAGATACGAAAGAATATGTAAAAAACACGTTTTGCCCCCCCTCCCCCCCTTGGGGGGCGATTTTTGAAAAATCGCTTCTTAAATGACGCCTTCAGCCCAAAAGTAATAAGCTCTTAAAATTTGATATCTGTATCTCCTATAGTTTTTGCTGGGTGTTGATTTCTTTATATATATAGATAAAACACGTAAGAACACGTTTAGCCCCCCTATCCCCCTTGGGAGACGAATTTTGAAAAATCCTGAAATTGGTTTTTAGGTATTCATGTTTCTTACATTTTAAAGCAAGAATCTTATGGATATGGAATTTCTTCTTTGAGATATAAAGGCATATGTAAAAAACACGTTTTGCCCCCCTCCCCCCCTTGGGGGGCGAATTTTGAAAAATCCTGAAATTGGTTTTTAGGTATTTATGTTCCTTACATTTTAAAGCAAGAATCTTATGGATATCTGTTTTCTTCTTCGAGATATGAAGGAAAATGTGATAAAACACGTAAAAACACGTTTTTTCCCCCTCCCCCCCTTGGGGGCCTAATTTTGAAAAATCCTGAAATTGGTTTTTAGGTATTCATGTTACTTACATTTTAAAGCAAGAATGTTATGGATATAAATATCCTTCTTTGAGATATGAAGGAATATGCAAAAAACACGTTTTGCCCCCCTCCCCCCCTTGGGGGGCGAATTTTGAAAAATCTCTTCTTAAATGACGCCTTCAGCACAAAAGTAATAAGCTCCTAAAATTTGATATCTGTATCTCCAATAGTTTTTGCTTGGCGTTGATACGTGTATGTATATATAAGTCAGGACTTCTTCCTTTATAGATATATATATATATATATATATATATATATATATATATATGATCATAAAAGATATTTTTATAGGCAAAATAATGTAGAAAAAAATATTCAAATTAAATCTAATAGGACATAATAAAGAATATAGGAAAGTTGATATAGTACAGTTTGAGGAACATATCTTTTACTGTATTTTAATATTTTTTTGAATAACGTCCTATCGTCTGCCGCATTAGCAAGGAAAAAAAATATTTTTGTCTATTTCATTGTTATGGAGGTGACGAAAAATTTATTTAAAGTACCAGAAAAAAATCACGTGATCAGCTTTTAATAAATTAAATTCTAAAATTTAATCTTAAAAAATTAACCAAAAATCAGAAAATGGAGGTAAAGATCCGAAAAAGATTTCATTTTAATAGAATTTTTATATTTCTCGTGATATAAATTTCATAACCCTCAAATTATTATTTTAAATGCAAACTTAAAAAAAAGTTACTAAAACAGCTTAAAAATTTAACTTTAAAGAATCTAAGAAGAATTTTTCAAAAATTTGTCTTAGTGCACCCCTACACCATAAGAAGAATCCCCATGAAAAATGTCAGCCCTTTAGGTCCACCGGTTTGGTCTGTGCGTGGTATGCCAGTCAGTGAATCCGTCAGTTACGGAACTGTTATATATATATATATATATATATATATATATATATATATATATATATATATATATATATATATATATATATATATATATATATATATATATATATATATATATATATATATATATATATATAATATAACAAAAAAAGGATCGACGTACCGAGAAGGAGCTGTCAGATTGCGACAAAAATTTGTGAAAGAACTCGCACAGAAAAAATAAGATTAAAATTTCAGAACAATTGAATGATTTATTCCAGAGTTTGATCGTTACAAAGTGAGGCAGTCAATATGATCTGGATGTAAGCTGTCACCCGTCAGGTATAGACTAATAAAGTTCTCGGATAGTGTCCTGCTGGAATTCTTGCCAAATTGTCTCCAACTGTGCGGCTAAATCGGCAACATTCCGGGATACTTGCAATCGCCTTCCTACCCCGTCCCAAATGTGCTTTATGGGGGGGGGGAGAGATCAGGAGACCAGGCTGGCCAGGAAAGTGTTGGGCAAGCTTCAAGACAATTAATAGCACCACGTGCCGTACATTATTATTTTGAAAAAAGTAAGTACGGGTTGGCGCAAGAGGAACGGTAACAAAACATTTCGCAGAATGCCGTCTGCGTACCGCTGTGCTGTAAGTGTGTCACTAATGAATACTATAGGGATCCGGGTATCGAGGGAATTGACACCCCAGACCATAACCCCCTGTTGTGGGTCTGTGTGGAGTGCGATAGTAAAGGACTTAGGATCCCGTAGCTACCCTGGACGTCAGCAGACACGTTTTCGGTGGTCGTCAGAACACAGTTGGACACGGGACTCGTCACTGAAGATTATAGGTTCCCAGACAGCGCAGTTCAAAGTTGTGTGAGGGGGGGGGGGGGGTAGGGGTGTGTCAAAGTTGTGTCGAGTTAAGGGGGTAGGGTCACGATCCAGATTCCGCATGTCAGTAATGTTAGAATTACTCATTTTTAAGGAACATTTAAAAAAATTCTATTGAATATGTATAGAGTATAGCTACTTCTACCCACACTTGGGTGTATATAATTTAAAGTGGCACTCTAAATGAATTTGATACAAACACAGTGTATACATGAAACAATGTTTATTGAATTCGTTGCACATATAGAATTTGCTTTTACAGCAATAAGCATACGTACTACTTGTACGCAATATATATTAGCATTCAATAAAAATACAATTTGCCATACTCACAAACCAGCAGAGAATCAAACCAGCAGTTCTGCCACGTAAACTTTGGACCTGCTAAGCACAAGCGCCGGTTAAAATCTGGAGCTGCTTACCTCGTAGCTCCCTTAACTCGCTTATCTATCAACCTTAACAACCTTTTTATTAATTAAGCTGCATGGTATTTATACCAAGCGCGTATGCCGAAATTAGCATATCTCAAGCAGCTTCTTTAATTATTCACTCAAAAGTTCGATTCTTGTGAATCGAATCTTATGTATACCTTACATTTGTTTCCAATTTTTTTATTGTATATTGCCTGACGTATATTAAATACTTTAACCAGAGCTTTTATAATTTAAATAACTTGTTATTTTTTTAAAAATATATAATTTCTACTATATGCATTTTTTTTAGAAACACCAAATGTACATCTATGTTACTAAATTACTCTAAATTAATTTTTCTAAAAACCCCTTCGTTAAAATATGTTATATTATGCATTTATTAAATATACAAAGTTTGAAAATAATCACAGCAATAGTTTTTGAAAAAATGTTCCTTAACTGGCAAAATGCACCGTTTTGAGAAAACCAACATTTAGTGTGCTTAATGCATGCCAGCTCCATAGCTTTTATGATCTGGAACATCAGCCAGGCTGTCTTACAATTTACATTTTTTTCTGTCTTCTATTTATTCTGGCTTCCTTGGTTTGCTGTGAAACATCATATTGAGCTTTTATTAATCTCGTCCGATCAGCTGTTTGCATTGCTCGAGAAGTATAAAATCCTGGAAATATACCTAACGTTGAAAGTACTTTGCATTTCGTAATATATCCGTCATTATAGGATGCAATTGCATCAAATACACCTGTTTTTAAAAATTCTAGCTACACAAAAACTTTTTTTGAGATCCGTAACCAGATTATACTATTTACACCCTCATTGCTGTTTTGTGTTTTCCCGTGCATACCTTTGGCAAGTAGATCAGGATCTGCTAAGTCTCCATAAATGTTTTTAAAGTAATCCAGTACCACTATTGGAAAAAGTGGTTGTTTTGGTTGGAGCACGGGAAATTAAAAAATAGATAATGCAGCTGTGAATGCAGCGAGTGTTTTGTTTTGGTCGGTGAGGGTGCGACACAAGGCGTTTTGACAGATGGTGATAGTTCTTTTAAAAATTCTTAAAAATGCTACTAGTGCAGCTAGAACAAATATGTAAATGTCATCAGAAGCACATATTTTTTTAAAAATGCAAAAATTGAAAAATGCTTTTTCTGTCAAAAATCTTGACCCTACCCCCTTAACCTTTTCCTTACAGCGTGGGATACCATGTATCCCAAGAATACAGCGCCAAGAATGAATGCATATATGGATGTATGTATGTATGTGTGTGATTGTATGTATATATGTGTGTATATATATATTATATATTATATATATATATATATATGATATATATATATATATATATGATATATATATATATATATATATATATATATATATGTGTGTGTGTGTGTGTGTGCGAGTATATGTATATATGTATGTATGTATGTATATATATATATATATACACTGCTGGCCACCCAAATTGCAACACCAAGAAAGACAAGAGATATCACAACAAAATTTATTTTGTAGATAACATGTTGACCAAGTATCAAATGATTAAATTTATAGACTTCTGTGAAGTGTGGTTCCTGCCAAAATCAGTAGCCAGAGTAGCCGCCATTGTTGGAGATCACCGCTGCCACACGCCTCGGCATTGATTCAAAGAGACTTTGGATGAGTTCTTGGGGTACAGCAGACCAAGCAGCTTCCACACGTTGTCAAAGTTGATCTGCTGTGGCAGCTGGGGATGGAATCTGGGTAAATAGTAGAGCAACCATGGACCACATGTTTTCTATCGGCGAAAGATCCGGAGAGCGAGGCGGCCAGGGAAGCAATTCAATCTGGCGATTGACGAAGAAACGTTGGACAATGCGTGCCACGTGTGGTCGCGCATTATCCTGTTGAAATATGGCTGTGGGCAAGCCCTGAAGATAAGGAAGGACAACTGGCTCCAACACCTCGGAGATGTAGCGCTGGCTGTTTAAAGTACCGGCAATGCGTACTAGAGGTGTGCGAGAGTGATATCCAATACCGCCCCATACCATAATACCCGGTGCAGGACCAGTGTGGCGGTGCATAACGCAGCTGTTCAGCATCCTCCCTTCACGGTGTCTCCAGACTCGAATGTGACCATCGTGGTGTTGCAGACAAAAGCGTGACTCGTCAGTTAAGACAATTTCATTCCATTCTGCCGTCCACATCCTTCTGTCATCGCACCATTGGCCGCGGAGACGTCTGTGGTTCTGCGTCAAGGGTAGACAAAGCAATGGACGTCTTGCGGACAGACCACTCTGCTATAAACGGCGTCGAATGGTACGCGCAGACACTGGATGATACGTTACAGACTGCATGTGCTGTGCCATGGTTCGTGATGTGACTGAGCGATCCGTCACTGCCATGCGCACAATTTGCCTGTCATCACGTGAAGTGGTGCGCTGAGGTGGATGCGATCGAACACGCCGGTCCGACGTACCCTCCTGCATCCAACGATCACATATCCGCATTACAGTTGTTTGGTTTCGTCCAACACGACTACCGATTTCCCTGAAAGATAATCCACAATCTCGGTAGGCCACTATCCTTCCTCTGTCGAACTCGGATACTTGATCAAAAGATGATCGCTGTTTTCGACGAGGCATAATTGATCGTTTTTTTGAAAAAAACCACAAGAAAAACACAATTGCCGAACTTGAAATCGTCGAAATCTCCAAGCCTTAAATAGCGCTTTGAAGTGGCGCCACAGGCGCGCGTGATGTGCGTCTGCGCTGAAATTCTAATCATTTGCATATCTCACCTCCGCTAATGCATGTTGTAAATTTCATGTTATTTGCATGTTTCCTTCAGGGTGTTGCATTTACAGTGGCTAGCAGTGTATATATATATATATATATATATATATATATATATATATATATATATATATATATATATGTATGTATATATATATATTCATTCTTGGGCCTGTATTCTTGGGATATATGGTATCCCACCCCGTAAGGAAAAGCTTAAGCACCACTGAAATTGAACTTGATGGTGCACAGGCGTGTGGAGTAAGTGGCGTAACGGTAAGAGCGAGGGTAGATTCCGTTCTCTGAGTGGTCTATCAATGGTCATGATAAACGCATGTGTGAGGGTTGCACATCGGATGATTGATAACGACGAATCCGGTGCTGTGACAGCTGATATGACAATCGCTCTGTCTTCCCGTTCTGTCGTGGTCATAGTTCAACCGATATTGTCCTGGCGCTGGAATTTGCCGTCACTGACCCAGTCTTGCATCGGCTCATCTCTGCATCCTTTCGACCCCGATGTCGAGCGATTCTTCGATTTGACCAACCGGATTCGTTCATTTCGATGACTCGACCTCTTTCAAACTCTGAAATATGCTCGTAATGAGCTCGAATCCTTCGGCGAGGCATTGTGACGGTCGACATAAGATATCCGCAATCGAAGTACAGCAGAAATTTTCAACGTCAGATCGAGAATCGCTTCTTATATACACCTGCTGTATGAGCAATTCTGAGGCGTTGAAGCTCCCGCTACTGATTCGTTGGGCACGAAATTTTAATCAGTTGCATGTCCGGTTGAACCATCTTTGTATACGAAACTAGCTGAAAACCCGTACTTCGCTACGGAGTAAATTCAAATTAAATACAACGGTCAATGTATGCAATTAATGCCTATATATATATATATATATATAGATATATATATATATATCATATGATAAATACGACGATCAATGTATATAATTGATGTAATATATATATATATATATATATATATATATATATATAAGAAAATCGTAAAGGATAATTTTATAGACAAAATAATGTAGAAGAAAATATTCAAATTAAATCTAATATAAAGAATACTAAAGAATATAGTACAGTTAATATAGTACAGTTTGTAGAACATTTCTTTTACTGTATATATATATACAGTACTGTATATATTTAATATTTATATATATATTTACTGTATATATTTAATATTTATATATATATTTACTGTATATATTTAATATTTTTTTTTGGATAATGTCTAATCGTCAGCCGCATTAGCAAAGAAAAAAAATATTTTTTGTTTATTTAGTTGTTATGCACGTGACGATAAATTTATTTAAAGTACCAGAAAAAGAAGTCACGTGATTGGCGTTTAATAAATTAAATTCTAAAAATGAATCTTTAAAAATTCACCAAAAATCAGAAAATGGAGGTAAAGATTCGAAAAAAATTTCATTTTAAACGAATTTTTATGATCTTTCTCGTGATATAAATTTTATAACCTCAAAGTATTATTTTAAATGCAAACGTAAAAAAGGTTAAAAAACAGCTTAAAAATTTAATTTTAAAAAATCTAAGAAGAATTTTTGAAAAATCTTTCTTAGTGCACCCTTACACCATAAGAAGAATCGCCATGCAAAATTTCAGCCCTTTAGGTCCAGCGGTTTGGTCTGTGCGTTGTATGTCAGTCAGTGAATGAGTCAGTTACGGAACTGTTTTATATATATATAGATTACATTACAATAGGGCCCTTTACACGTACTCTCTTTCGCGAGTGCTTGTGCGTGGGAAAACTTGCAGACGCAATCACGCGTGCTTGCGTTTTCTCCTCATGTTGCGAGTTTTTCGGACGCTCGTTCTTTCGTGCGCGAATACTCGTGTCATTTTAAAGGAAAAGGGAAAGAACATCCGCGTAAAGGGGTGTGAAAAACACACAGATTTACTGGAGCGTTCAGTTAATTCGTTAGTGTTTTAGAAATTTTTTGTAATAGAAATGAACTTTTAAGAAGTAGAACCATTTCTGAAACCAATCGAGACTTCGTAGTAGAAGAAATATATACAAAGTCTAAGAGGCTCTTACCGGAAGGAACTGAAGAAAGTCAGTGACAGTCAGCGTGGTGGAAGAGGAGCAGTTGATGTATACACATCTTCCCTGTGGTACTACAATAATTTGCTGTTTACAAAAGACCAGGGGAACAGATTTCTCAGACGCACCGGCCTTGGCGACAAGTTGGCGCCAAAATATTTTGACGCCAACTTAGTGCAAAAAGTTGGCATCAAAAGCTTTTGGCGCCAACATAACGAAACATTGGCGTCAAAACTTTATGACGCCAACTTTTTCCTACTCCGCACACCTATTAGGCCTAAAATCCACAATGTAAACAAAACATCAATAAGGACAAAGAAATAACAAATAAATTAAAAACGAACTTAACATTGATGGATAAGAGAATGGCATTTGTGTTTTTCCACGGAAATAAAAATAATAGTAAAACAAGAGTACGACCAACAACAGAACAACGATTAAATACCCATTCAAACTTGGTTGCCAGACAAAATTATCCATCCGTCTCTTTTCATAATTTTTCATTAGTTAAAATTTTAAGAGGAAGTAAGTATTAAGAAGAGAATTACGCGTGAGAGAAAACAACTAAAAAGTTAATTTTAAGAGAGAAAAATAATTACAAGTAAGTTACAAGGACGGCGCTTACACATGAGAGAAAAAAAAAGAAAAAAAATTTAAGTAGAGAATTAAGATCCACGGAAATAAAAATAATAGTAAAAGAAGAGTACGACCAAAAACAGAACAACGGTTAAATACCCATACAAACTTGGTTGCCAGACAAAATCCATGACTTCCATGCCAAAACACAAAATCGCCAAACTTAGCAGAAAATTGCGTCCACGCCAAAAGACAAAATCGCCAAGCTTGGCAGAAAGTTACATCCATGCCAAAATACAAAATCGCCAAACTTTCAATGCGGTGCGTCTGAGAAATCTGTACCAGACCGGAAACTAAATTTCCCTCTTCTGCGCAAGTCCTTTCCCATTGGTCCACGTCACCACGATCTTTCCTAGGGCTTTTTTGCACGTGTTTTTTTATTTTCCTTGACCTCTCGAAGCGACTTGTGTTTTCCCCACTCTCTTTTCTCTTTCGAATATTCTTTTTTATTACCACGTTTTTATTAACTCGCTTTCTTGTTTGCCCAGTACAAATCTTGTAATCGATTTTTAACTAACTTCCAGACTTGCTAGACATTTGAAACTTTTAGAATAGCTCGGAACACGATGACAATGCTTTCTTTTAAAACTTTTAGCCATCTTTAAGCAGAATTAAATTAATTTTTTAGTTAATTTTGTTTTGTATGGAAAGTTAGTTCGGAAATAATCCGCAAGGTGGCGTCTTCTATCGAATTCAATGCTTGCACTTTTGCGTAACGGCGTTTGACGATTTTGAAAAAAAAAATACACGTGAATTTAGTTCGTTTACAAACATATTATGCGAAAAAATTTAAAAATTTATAAAAGTTAGCAGTTTATAAAGTCTGTGGATAGTGGAAACGACTAAAAAGTGATTAAAATCAAATGGAAGAAAGTGATAAAGAATAATTAAGTAAAGGTTTGTGCAATTTGTTTATAGGATTCAACAGAAAATTTAAAAACGTGGTATGTAAAAAGTTCTTTTTATCTTGTAACTAGCTGAAAACCCGCACTTCGCTACGGAGTACATTCAAATTAAATACAACGGTCAATGTATGCAATTAATGCAAAAAATATGTATAAATATATATATATATATATATATATATATATATATATATATATATATATATATATATATATATATATATATATATATATACAGAGGCTGTTCACACATTTTTTAGACGATGTATATTGTATTCACAAAACTAAATTTCATAAAATTCTTGTGTTTTAAATGTTCTATTTGATATCCCTTATTCTGAACTATCTTTCGACACCGCAATTTCCAGGATAATAATGTCTTTTGAAGTGTCAGAAGAGGTATTCTATCCCATTCCTCCTGAACAGCTTTCTAGAGACCTGTAAGGGTTTTGGGATGACGTTTGGATAATGCAGATTTTAAAATTCCGAAAGTACAAAAATCCATAGGTGATACATCGGGAGTTTTAGTAGGGATATCATTGAAGGGTATGGCCTTGATACCAGTTTTTTGTTCCATTTCTTTTAGGAAATTTACAGTGGATTTTGATGTGTGACTGCTAGCTTTGTCCTGATGGAGTCTCACAGATTGATGGCACTATGGGTAAAGCGATGGTATTTCATTTAGAAAAATTGGCAATAAAATATGTTCCGGATAGTATTTGGAGTTAATCTTGACATTTTTTTCCACTCTCTTTATTTTTAACTTGCCATTATAAGAAAAACCAGCAACAATCATGAATCCCATAGAAAAACTTTCTTTCGATTCTTTGAACCATGTACTTAAATTTTTTTCTTCCCTTTTAAGATAATAAATGGTTTTTTTTTGTTGCAATCATTTAAATAAACCCATGATTCATCTATTGTGACAGCTGTTTTCCATTTTTCTTTGGATAAGTGTTTCTCATATAGAATTCTGCAACGTGTCCTGCGTTCAGCGATATGATTTGGAAGAAGACGATGCACATTGCGTTTTTTTCACTTTCTTAAGATATAAATCAACGTTTATCATTTTGTTTACAGTGGACACCGAGCATTTTAAGAATTTTGCAACTGCCCTTTGACTAGGGGGATTTTCTTTTAACATTAAACGACGTACCTTTGCAGTAGTCGAAGATGTCCGTTTTTTCCTTGGACACTTGTTTGGAATTTTTGTCCCACTTGAGACTCCAATTTGGCGTTTTTTTTTTCCTTTCTTGTTGACGATGTTACCTATCGACGCTTTAGATATCACAAAACCATGACTCTCACATCGTTTTTGGATAACGGAGTATGCACATTTCTCTTCGGAAAGACCATAAATGTAGCCTTCGAACCACTGCTTTGTAAAAAACGCCATTTTGAATAAAAACAAAACTTTCAAGCCGTAGACAATAATTTTCACTTTTAAAAACATAGTACAATTGCAATTATTTCTTTGGCAGCAAATGATTTTTTATTACCGCTTACCAAAATCGTCTAAAAAATGTGCGAACAGCCTCTGTATATATATATGTGTATAATAAATACGATAATCAATGTATACAATTGATGTTTAAAAAAAATTGATGTTAAAAATATATTTATAAAATAATCGTAAGAGATATTTTTATAGACAAAATAATGTAGAAGAAAATATTCAAATTAAATGTAATAGGAAATATTAAAGAATATAGTACAGTTAATATAATACAGTTTGAAGAACATAATATCTTTTACTGGATTTTCATATTTTTTTGGATAGTGTCTAATCGTCTGCCGCATTAGCAAGAAAAAAATATTTTGTCTATTTAGTTGTTATGCACGTGACGATAAATTTATTTATTGTACCAGAAAAAGAAATCACGTGATCGGCATTTAATAAATTAAATTCAAAAAATGAATCTTTAAAAATTCACTAAAAATCGGAAAATAGAGGTAAAGATTTGAAAAAGGTCTCATTTTAAAGGAATTTTTACGATCTTTCCCGTGATATAAATTTTATAACCCCCAAATCATTATTGTATATGCAAACTTAAAAAAAGTTACTAAAACAACTTAAAAATTTAATTTAAAAAAATCTCAGAAGAATTTTTCAAAAATCTTTCTTAATGCACCCCTACACTTTAAGAAGAATCGCCATGCAAAATTTCGGCCCTTTAGGTCCAGCGGTTTGGTCTGTGCGTTGTATGTCAGTCTGTGAGTCAGTTACGGAACTGTTTTATATATATAGATTATTACTTTTGCATTGCTATATTATCCTACAACGGAAGGCCCGGCCCATGTCCCCACAGCTCATCCCGAAGCTCCTGAAGCCCTTTCAAAAGCTAGGTCCCAGGTTACCTGGGCCGGACGATGGTCGAATGGCTAGTGCACTGCCATCCGGTACCAGAGTCTGAGGTTTTGAATCCCACTGTTGGCATTTATGTTTGCAGCCGTTCGGTATCGGCTTTAAGCAGTAGGTCCCGGTCTAATTAGCCCTCGTGGTAGCAAAAAATTGCCCGTAGCGCGCCGAACCAAACCAAGGCTACCTGGAGATACATATTTTTGCTCCACCTCTTTGACACGCTTTGCGCATCTTCTCGCTCTGAATCTTTTATAACACCATTCGTGATGGACGATGGTTCTTTCCGGAGTGGGCAGCACTTTGTCAGTCACCGGTCGAAACCTGAAACAAAATTCTTCATTAGCAAGTGCTTTTCATCCAGCGCACGGGTCTTTTAGGCCCCTTAACCTATGCACTGGTTGGTTGGTTGGTTTAAGGGGACAGTGGACGTTCAAACCTAACTTTTTTTGTTTTGAATGGATTTGCTTGAAATTTGAATATGTGTTTAGTACCATAAATAATAGATATGTAAAAGTTGTTAAAATTTAAAGAGGAAATATTAATAATTTAGGAATTATGAATTATTAATTATATCAAAAATTGACCTCATTAAAAATGTTCCATGCGCATTTCTTTTGCATATAATATGGTAATTTTTATTGACAGGATACCTTATAGAACTAACAATGAAACTTATTGATTATTTTAAGCATTCATTAAAAATATAAAAAGAAAAAAATAATAATAGGAAAAACACTCTTTTTATGACGCAAAATACCTATAAATCATCTTTCAAGTACAATATTTAGAACTTCTGAGCTACGAAGCATAATTTTTTTCAATAAGATTTATTTGATATGCAGTTAAGTATATAAAACTTAAATTTCAAAGCAATACGATCATTAGAAATGCGCCTGGAACAGTTTGAATATTCGTATGACATAAAAAATATTTTTTGTGAAAAACACATTTAAAGTTATTACTATTAGTAACCACATAATATCTAAATTAAATACAAATGCCTATAACTAGAAAAGTAATCGCAGAAATTAAAAATTCTTCTTGCAACACATTCCTACTCGTCCGCAGTTTCACAATTCAATAAAATAAAAAAATCGAATTTTTGGACAAATTTCACAATTTTGAAAGTCCACTGTCCCCTTAAGTTTATGGGCGCAAATTCCAGAGAGGACAAGCTGCGCCAAACACCTGGTAAAATAAGAACAAACATTCATAGAAGTTATAATCTTTAGGCCAAAATCCATAAAAATATATACGTATGAAGAGAAGTGTTAAAAAACAAAAACCAATCAAAGTACAGAGTGACCATAAGAGATCCCAGATATAATATACAAAAGTTGAAGTGTAAACAAGATTAAAAAAAAAACAGTTTTGCATAAAATTAAATTAACTGGTAAAAACTGATATGACGGATAAAGGTGAACAGCGCAGGATATGAATATTCACCAACTGAATGCAATAATTACAAGATAAAAAGAACTTTTTATATACCATATTTTTACCATGTTTTTATTAACTTGCTTTCTTGTTTGTGTTTGTGTGTGTGTGTTTGTGTGTTTGTCTGGTACAAATCTTGCAATCGATTTTTAACTAACTTCCCGACTAGCTAGACATTTGAAACTTTTAGAATGGCTCAGAACACGATGACAATGTATTATTTTCATACTTTTAGCCATCTTTATTCCATATTTTAAAATCCATTACGTAAAAATACGAGTACCGTCTGAAGCCAAAACTAACTGCGCTACAGGCGCCATCTATTATTGTAATGGTGAACCCATTAACGTAACAGCGATATTATTCGGGTAATGTATTTATATATGTTATTCAATAAATAAATGTTTGAAAATTTCTTATAATTGGTCTCTTTATTACGCATTCCATCATTTTCTTTCAAGTTGATGGGATAATTGATCAAAAAATTTTTAAAAAAGTATTTATTAATACATAGAATTGTCAAGTTTATATGATTCAACAGAAAATTTAAAAACATGGTATATAAAAAGTCTTTTTATCTTGAATTATTAAATTTTCTGTTGAATCATATAAACGTGACAATTCTATGTATACTAATAATATATTCTATTAATAAATACTTTTTTTAATTTTTTTTGATGAATTATCCCATCAACTTGAAAGAAAATGAAGTTAATTGGAAATTAACTCGCGTTTAACTTTTCGTTCCCGTTCCGGCCGACAGATGGCTGCAACAGTCCACAAAACCAAATTAACTGAAAATAATAAAAACATGGTAAAAATCTGCTTAAATATGACTAAAAGTATTAAAAAAAATGCATTATCATCGTTTTCTGAGCTATTCTAAAAGTTTCAAATGTCTAGCTAGTCGGGAAGTGAGTTAAAAATCGATTGCAAGACTTGTACTGGACAAACACACAAACACACACACAAAAGAGAAAGCAAGGTTATAAAAACATGGCAATAATTATGGAGATGATGAGTTAAATTATTTTATAATCAAGTTTTTAAATTATTACACGACGTTAAAGTATGAAAGACGGCGAAAGGGTGTGCACACGTCGGAGCACTCTCACCAAATAATAAATGCAAGTGCGTTAGACGGGTATTATGCCCAATACGCAAACGAGCTAGAAGAACGTCACTTTTTCTGTTTGCTACAGAAGGCCAAAAAGAGATATTTGGTTTTCATCCATGAAGTTTATTGTTCACCTGCAGGTTACAAATTTCCTGCCACTTGCACCGTATGATGTATATCACAGTCTGCTTGATGTCACACAGTGGCATCGGCTTGCGTAAAATAATTTTAGCATTTTTAGCAGCTGTATCGGCCAATTCGTTACTTATACTCCAACATGACTCGGAACCCAACAGAACAAAACACTACAGCCGTGCCTAGCTAGATGGTGATGAAGTTTTAATACTTCATTGGCAAGGGGGTGAGCGGGTACATCTGATTCCAAAGTCTGTAGAGAACTGGGTGAATCAGTGCACACGATAAACTTTCTTTCCCCCTATGCACTGGAGATGAACGTTTTCGCTTTAGGCTCCGCCTCGCTTTAGCCATTTCTTTATATCAGCCGCTGTTTATTGCGATGAAACAGGTGACGAGAGCTGTGTTACCTAGTAAATTGTTATGCAACCCGTTTCAATCTCCAGTGAGTACTAAATCGCCCATTATAATGGACGCGTCTTATGCTTACTCCACGACAGCAGCGACGGAGACGAAAATAATGTACCTTCGTTTTTGCGCATGCGTATTACAAAAAAAAAATATCACTCCCCCGGTTCGTCTCCGTCTCTGGTCTCTGCGGTTTCAAGTTGGAAAAAAGTTCAACTTTTGTCTCTGCCGCCATGCTCGACAGCCAATCAGAATAGGAAGAGAAGATTATGCGCATGCGCAAATAAATTGCCTCTTCTCCCCGTTTCCTATCGGTGTGAGGACTTTTAAGACAGCCACAGAGACAGGTGGCAAAATGTGTATGTCTTTCGTTGCTGTCGCCGTTGTTGTGGAGTAAGGGCCTGTTCACATAGGAGTCCGTTGCGTTGCGTTAAGGAAAAGATGACGTTAAGACGAAAATAAACCAATCATAGGCGTTAAAAATTTCATTGCTAATCGTTTGGAGGCCTGTGATTGGTTTATTTTCGACTCAACGTCATCTTTTCCTTAACGCAACGCAACGGACTCCTATGTGAACAGACCGTAAGGCTCGGTGCACACGAGCGATCCGGTGTCGTTGCGGCACCGTAGTTGCGATCTAGCAGTACATAGAGTTGAACTAATCGACTCACTAACCGACTCACACGGCAAGACTCACACGGACTACGCCGTCGTCCGTGTGTGTCGGTTAGTTCAACTCTATGTACTGCTTGATCGCAACTGCGGTGCCGCAACGACACCGGATCGTCCGTGTGAGTCGGTTAGTTCAGCACTATGCACTGCATGTGTGTGTAAACTATGATCGTTTGAGATCCACATTTCAAAAATAAAATTTGCTGGGCCCCACATACAATATTTTTTTAACAAATTGAAATAAAAATTAACTCTATACAGTTTTATTAAAATAAATTAACTTCTTTTTATTATAATTTTTTTTAAATTTGAATTAGATATGTATAGGTACATATTTATTTTAAATTTGTGAAAGTTTCGTTTCATTTAGTTTGGATTTCATAAAGATGGAAAAAATTCCAATTAATGAGATGGATGAATTTGTTTTTGTTGAATAAGCAAATCGATATCGGGTTCAATAGACGAGGTTGCAATTCTTAATGCATTTTCAAGATGTTTGTCAGTGATTTTTGTCCTATTTTTGTTTTTTTGTATGCTTCATTCTTGAAAATAATTGTTCACAAATATAGGTACTGCCAAAAGCTGAAGACATTAACAAAGCATGATTGAGAAAATTAGGATATTTATCGCGGGGTAGGTAATCTTTATAAAACTCCAGATAAGAAACATTCCCAAATTTTTCTTTCAGTTGAATGTCACTTTGCAGTTCAATGCATTCCATTTGAAAATTTGAAGATAATTTATTTATTTCTAGAGAAAATGGGGTAGAAAATATGTTAAAATACTCTTCATTTTTTCGAAAATCTTTAAATCTACTTTCAAACTCTTGAATTAAATCAAAAATTAATGCAGCATATTTTGCATATTTTGTGCAACTCACAGGTTTATGTGCAGCGAAAGTACTGAAATGTGTCAAATCTTTTACTTTTATTTGATTGTGCCAAAATTTCAACTTTCTTTCAAACGCTGTTATTGTTTGGAACATATTATTAATAAATTGATTTTTTCCTTGAAGTCTCAAGTTTAAATCATTCAAATGTTCTGTTAAGTCTACTGAAAAAGCTAAATCTAAAACCCAATCTTCGTCTTAAAATTCAGTCACAGGTTTCCCGTTTGTTTCCATAAATATTTTTATTTCAGTTCTTAAATCGTAAAATCTTTTCAGCATTTTCCCCTTACTGAGCCATCTTACTTATGTACGATAAATAACATCTGCAAATTCAGTGCCCATTACCTTAAGAAACTCTTGAAATTGTCTATGATTAAGTCCTTTTGCTCTTATAAAGTTAATGGTTTTTATAACAACGCTTAATACACTTTCCATTTTTGAAATTTTTCCACATAAATTGCCCTGATGTACAATACAATGATTCTTCAAAAAATTCGCCGTCGAGTGGATACACACATAATTCGAAACGTAAATTCTCATGGCATACTAAGATGTTTTTGCTTAAATTTTTATTTCAAAATAAATGTCAACGAATCGATTATATACGAAAAATATTGCAAACATTTTATTTTTTTAATAAAAATGTGTAAATTTAAATATTTCCATAATTTGCGTTTGGGCCGCACTTTATAGGCTTTTGGGCCGCACTTTCGACAAGCATGTTGTACTGCTTGATCGCAACTGCGGTGCCGCAACGACACCGGATCGCTCGTGTGCACCGAGCCTTAGGCCGTCCGCACACGGAGCGACTCAACGGAAACTGAACTGGTTAGCGACTGAAATTGCTTATCGGTTGCAAACTCGTTATTGATGCGGGCCGACTCAAAAGTGATTCAAATCAATAGTTTGCGACCTGTCATGGCAGGAAGAACATCATTGTTCCGGGCATTATTTTTAGTTAAATTATTATCAGAAATTAATTTATTTTAAAAAATCGTCACAATAGATTGTCTTTGATCAATCGTTTAAAAAAGGACTGTATATATATGGGCGCACATATTCCATACAACAAAAAACGTTAGAATTTAATTTCGTCGCTAGGCAGAAGTCACGTGACTCGTGTACGACATTTGGCAGCTTGCCAAAAGAGCGGCTGTAGCATAGATTGTGTAATAACCCGCACAACGCAAGAGAAACTGGTGACTGAAGTTGCTAGCGACTCGACACGTTGAGTTGCCTGCGACTAATTACAAACGCGTTGCTGACGGGTTTGACCCCAGTTGCGCCGTGTGCGTGGCTCCATTCAATTACATAGGGTACGACTCATCACGGACTGGTTTGTGATTGGAGTCGGTTATCAGTTTCTTTTGAGTTGCTCCGTGTGCGGACGGCCTTAGCATTAGTTATGTTTTGGTGTAGCGACAATTGAAGAATGTCGGCTGTTACGGAAGAAAAACTCTTGCGAAATTCATATTAAAACAGGTTGCCTTATTTTTATTTCCAGTTTCTTTGTTTTTGCTTTGGGGAGGGAGATAGGGAGAATTTCGATACGTTTTGTCATGCAGTGGGTGAAGCAATAACGTCGTGTTTGATTCAGAATGTAAACGGATGTGATAAATCGAAAATCCATGTACAACCAATCACAAGTAAAATGTCGACATGACAATACATTCTGCTTAAGGGAACAGTGGGCTTTCAAAATTGTGAAATTTGTCTAAAAATTCGTTTTTTAATTTTATTGAATTGTGAAACTACGGACGAGTAGGAATGTGTTGCAAAAAGAATTTTTAATTTCTGCGATTACTTTCCAAGTTATAGGCATTTGTATTTAATTTAGATATTATGTGGTTACTAATAGCAATAACTTAAAATGTGTTTTTCTCAAAATAAAAATCTTCGTGTCGTACGAATATTGAAACTGCTCCGGGCGCATTTCTAATGATCGTATTGCGTTGAAATTTTAGTTTTATATACTTAACTGTACATTAAATAAATCTTATTGAAAAAAATGATGCTTCGTAGCTCAGAATTTCTAAATTTTGTAATCGAAAAGATGATTTATAGGTATTTTGCGTCATAAAAAGGGTGTTTTCACTGTTATTATTTTTTTCTCTTTATATTTTTAATGAATGCTTTAAATAAGCGATAAGTTTCATTGTTAGTTCTATAAGGTATCCTGTAAATAAAAATGACCGTATTATATGCAAAAGAAATGCGACTGGAACATTTTTAATGAGGCCAATTTTCGATATAATTAATAATTCATGATTCATAAATTATGAATATTTCATCATTAAATTTTAACCACCTTTACATATCTATGGTACTAATCACATGTTCAAATTTCAAGCAAATCCATTCAAAACAAAAAAAGTTAGGTTTGAAGGTCCACTGTCCCCTTAAAAATGCATTTTACTTTTAAATCATTGTGGAAAAAAATATTTTTTTATAGCAGTTAGTATTATCTATCCTGTAGTGGTTTCTGAAACAATTCTGTATGCGCAAATTTTCTCCTTCAGAAAATGTTACTGTGGAAGATTAAAGAAATGTTTTTGAATAGTTTAAGTAGAACAACAAACATAAAAATCCATAACAGAAATAGTTATTATAATTAAAACTTTTTTAAATAAATTTAAAAGAAGAAACGAAAATAAAAAGCTTATAAAAATAATGTCAAAATTGAGTCTTTATCTTGCAAGTGCTTTTCTAACATGAAATCCCAATTTATTTTCTTTCTACGATAGTAAAATTAATTCAGTTGCTTGTTAGCCATGGATTCGCATAAATTATTTTTTTAAATGTGTGGTTTAGTGAATGAAAATAAAATTTCTCTTATCAGAGTTTTCATTTTTTATTCTGCTGAATATTTTATTTTGAATATTTTCATATTTGAATACTCAATTATTTTGTGCGTCTATTTTCATAACTAGATTACTTTGGTGGTCATAACCTAGATTACTTTGGTGGGATTTTGAATCGGCTGTTCAAAAAATGTTTTTAACAAAAACATTTTTTGCTGTAAAAGTATTCTCAAGCAGTTGTGGCTTATTTTTGCAAGCAATCTCCCCTAAAAACCAGTAATTTAGCGATATTGATGTATTAGTTTTACAGACTGAAATATTAGGGTATTGGCGTTTTGGCATAAGTATTTAGGGAAAAAAAACTCCTCTGATATGTGTCATTTAAACGAGTTATGATATTTTTTATGAATTATATCTATACGTATTATTAGGTATTTTTCGAAGTCAATTATATATATATATATATATATATATATATATATATATATATATATATATATATATATATTTATATATATATACATATATATATATATGTATATATATATATATATAATATATATATATATATATATATATATATATATATATATATATGTATATATATGCATATATATATATGCATATATATATATGTATATATATATATATATGTATATATATATATGTATATATATATATATATTTATATATATATATATATGTAGGAAGGAGTTAGTACTCCTTCCTTTAGAAGTGAATCATTAGACTTAATTATTTTGAACATTTAATTAAACTAGACGATGTTTACAAGACAGGACTAACACTTAGTATGAAATTAAAAAATAAACACAGAAGCATCAAAAGAGCTAAACATCGGGAGCTTGCAGAACAACACATCCGCTTAAAATCCTTCGTGCCGCAGTAGTGAGGAGTGGAAGTTGTAGTAATAGTTCAGTTGTGTTGCCAAACTCACTCTCACACGGCCGTTCTGACTTTCCAGACGTCCGCGGCTGGGTTGTCAACAATAATTCTGAAAAGATACAAAAAAAAAGAGCAGAAAAAGGAAAAATATTTCAAAAAATCAAGCAGTGTTCAACACAGTGGTATTGGTGTTCAGTTTCTGCACCACTGTTTCATTTTGTCCGCTGCAGTTGATGTTATGGTTGGACCATCGTGATGTCCTAACTTTCGAACTTCGTAACGATCGTTGGGGTTGATGTTCGTGATCTCATATGGTCCGAAGAACTTTGGTCGGAGCTTTAATCCGGTTCCAAATTGAGTTCGTTGTATTGCCACTTTGTCACCGATCTTGTATTTACAAGCCGGTTTACGCCGTTTGTTATATTGTCGTATGTTTTCTTCCTGTAAACGGAGGATATTTCGTTTAGCTTCGATACGTAACGCTTCTTTGTCATCAAGAATTCTTTGGTGGTGTTCCTCGTCAAGAAGATTTTTAATCTGTAGATCCTCTTGTTGTTTCATTTTAACACCAATTAAAAGTTGAAAGGGTGTGAATTTTGTACTGCGTGTGGTGGTACTATTTAAGATACGTTGCAATCTTGGGACATATTTAAACCATTTGTCAGGTTCATCTAGAGCTAACTTAGTTAAAACGGGAATAATTGTGCCATGAACACGCTCAACCTGACCGTTGCCACGTGGCACACCTGTTGCTATTGAAATGTGTTCAATTGACTGTTCCTGGCAGTAACTTTGAAATTCTGAAGATGTGAATGCGCTACCTTTGCCAGTAATGATTTTTGAAGGGTTGCCAAATGTAGTTTGTTGCAAGGATAATTTGTCTAAGGCATCTTTCGTAGAGGTGGACTTCACGGGATAGATCCATACAAATTTGGAAAAGGCATCAACTACTGTAAAAAGATACTTATAACATTTTTTTGTCGATGGTAAAGGTCCTAAAAAGTCGCAATGGTAACATTCAAGGGGTGCATCACCTTTTGGAATGGGGTGAAGGTATCCTTCTTGTTTTCCAGATTTTCGCGAGGACAAAATGCAAGGAATACAGTTCGAAATAATTTCTTGAACTAATTTCTTAAGTTGAGGAATGAAAAATTCACGAGAAACAATTAATTCGGTTTTTTGTGAAGCAAAATGACCTTGTGAATGGGCGTTTAGCACTATTTCTTTCTGCATCATTTGTGGTACTACTAAAAGTTCGGCATCCTGATGAAGTTTATAAAGAATTCCGTTTTTAACAAAAAATTCATCAGAAGGTGTAGATTCAAGCATAGATTTAATTTGAGATATAAATTCATCCTGGTCTTGGGCATTTTTCACCTTTTGAGTGATATCATTTGAGGTAATTACAAGAATGGGGTTACGACTTAAAGCATCAACATGTTTCATCTGTCTACCGGGTCGATGACAAACTTCATAATCAAAGTCTTCTAACATCAATGCCCATCGAGCAATTTTAGCTGGTAGGTCTTTTTTGTGCATCGTTTTTTGGAAAGCATCACAATCGGTGATAATTTTAAATTTTGTTCCCAACAAGTAGTTTCGAAATTTTTTTAGCGCTTCAATAACGGCAAGAACTTCCAGTTCATAACTATGATATTTTTCTTGTTGAACTGTAGTTTTACGGCTAAAATAATGAATAGGATGAAACTGTCCATCATCGGATTGTTGCAAGAGCACAGCGCCAAAACCTAAGGAGCTGGCATCAGTGTGGAGTTCTAATGGGTATCCCTGTTGAAAAACACGAAGAACTGGATTTTGTGAAAGAATGTTTTTCTGTTGTTGAAAAGCTGCTATTTGTTCAGGGGGTTTGGGAGCTTCAATAACTTGAAATTTTGGTTCAACCTTTTCACTTTTGACGGATTCATTCTCAAGGGCATCATCATCGGCATCAAATATTTTTGGTTCAAGAGTTGCTTTGATAGTTCCAATATCAAAAGCATTATCATCATCGTTATCATGAAGCAAATCTAAATCACTGGCATCAGCATCATCTAAATATTTTCCATCATCATTATCATGAAACAAATCTAAATCATTGGCATCATCATCATCATCATCACGTTCAAAATCAATTGGATTATCCATTTTCTCTACCCTAGAAATCTTATCTTGAGTAGATGTTAGAGGTTTTTCAGACATGCATATTTGGCCCTGATCTTGAATTTGTTTTTCTACAATTTTCTGTTCCGCAAAAGGGAGTCGTCGAGAACGTTGATTTACGGGGATTTCATCTTGTAATAAAATAGTCCTTTTAATTTCAGTGTCTTGAACTTTATGGGGTTTGTAGGAAGTAACGATATTTTGAACTTCCTCACGAATTTCAGAATTCAAAATGTGTGAAAGATCAAATGGAAAAGCTTGATCATCAGAAACATTAGCAATATTAACGAAGATGTTGTTATCAGGAGTAAAACGAATACCGTCTTCATCAAATGTAAATTGGGTTTGCTGCAAAAAGTCGATTCCGATAATCACATCAAAAGGAATCAAGTCATCCTCTAGAACATGTATTTTAGCAGGTAAAGTAATGGTTTGAATTTCGATGGAATCCTGAAAGAATCCGGTGCTGTGAACTTGGTTTTTGCCAATTCCTGAAAAGGGAATGTTGGTGGGCTGCAATGGTGGCGAACCAATTCTTCGATAGGTTTTCTCATTGATGAGGGTTGCCTGTGACCCAGTGTCACAGAGTGCTGTCAATTGAATTCCTGCAAGTTGAATGTCAACATGCATGGGATTTTTCGATGAAGTTTCAGGAGAAAGTGCATTTACAGTTTTATCAGAAATAGGTTTTTGAGAATCAGGTTTTGGTTTAGAATTTCGATAACTTTTAGGGCAATTAGCATGAACATGACCAAAACTTTTACATCCGTAGCATTGTTTACCATGTGACTTATTCAAACATTGGTTGCTTTTGTGACCTCTCAAGCCACAGGAAAAACATACTGGCTGTGTATTTGGGCTACGTGTATTATCGACTTTCACATTGAGGTAGGAAGCATCAATTTTTTTCTGATTATTTTGTCTGAAATTTTGTGATCTGTTAAAGATTTGTTCATAAATTTTCAACTTTTCCTTAAATTCAGGGACGGATTTACAACCGTAAAGAATAACTTTATTGTTTGTTGAATCAGGAATTCCGTTTATGACATACTCAAACAGAGAGGAGTCATCGAGAGAACCTTTGTGTGCCAAATCTCTCATAGCTAAGAAATATTCTTGTAGGGTTTCAAACGGTTTCATACGTCGAGATTCCATTAATTTATGTAACTGAATACCGTTAAGTTTGTCCGAAAATTCGTCTAATAAATGGTGCTTCAATTGTTCCCAATTTGTAATTCCACGAATAGACCTAATTAAAGTTTGAGCGGGACCAGTTAAACATTTTCTAACAAAAGTAATTTGGTGAATTGGATTGTTTATCTGATATAAACAAAAAAGTTCTTCAACGTCAGATATAAAATTCTCAACACTGTAATTATCACGAGACGAGAAAGGTTTTATTAAATCAACAACGTCTTTCAGACTAAACAACTGGAAAGAGAGATTCGCAGTTTCAACTGAAGGCAATGAATTTTGATCTGATTCACCAACGGAAATGTGTGTATTTTGCTTATTCGAAGATTCTTTTGCGTCAATGGTGGGGGAAAAGGGAGATCTATTTTCCTCTATAACGCTGTTAGTTTGGGATGAACGTGCACCCGGAAGTGAGTCATCATTCACTTCGCATTCCGAAAGATCAGAAAATTCTGCTTTTAATAACGATAAATCACTAAGACTCATAAGAATAGTATTGGCACATTTGTCTGGGTCAGTTGAAAATTCTAAATGAAGTAGATTACAAATAGAAATCAAGTCTTTAAGTGAAAAATCTTTAAGTACTTTCTGTTTCGTTGCTTCCAACACGAATGGCTGTTTAAAACCTGTAAATTTACGTAATCTGGTACGATTTTGTCTGTCGCCGTCTGTACCAAAAATTAAACGATGTAGAACCTTTATTTGATTCGTACCACCAAATTTTAATGATTTTGCAATATTGGGGTAATCGTTGAGAGTAGCCATAACTATATACTAGGTTCAAACAATTATAGTACACAAATATACAAATATTCAAAACCAAAATCACTAATTATAATACGTAGGTACTCAAATTCAAAAGTAGAAAATAATATTTCAAATCGAAATTTTTTCAAATACCAATTCAATAATAAAATATTGATTCTCAAAATATGCATCAAAATAAGTAATCTTTAAAACAGGTTTTGTTCAAGAAAACAAAATTATGAACTAAAATAAGCATCAAATATCAAATAATAAGTTCTTCAAAATAATTTCTCTGGTTGAAGAAAACAGATGACGTAAATTTAGATATGTATCAAGTTAGATATTACTTCAGCAAAATATTCATCAAATTAATCTTCAAAATAAATCACTGTTGAAGAAAATAGAGGATGTAAATGCAGCATCAAAATAATAGTTAAAGTTCTAATGTTAAAAGCATCAAAATTGGGAAATCGAAAGTATCAAAATTGTGAAATCGAAAGCATCAAAACATTCTGCAAAATAAAAAATAAAAAATATTCTCGCAAGAAAACAGCAGAATTAAGTTCAACATCAAAGCGCATCAAATAAGCAAAGTTGTCATCAAATAAACATTCGCTTCGTCAAAATTATGCATCAAAATAATAATATAATAATCTTCAAAAGTATTCAATTCGCGATCTTTCAAAATATATGTTATGTTGTGGTTTGTTCAAGGAAACAAGATTCTTCAAGTTAAATGTCGAAATTTTCATCAAATCATCAAATAATTTCATCGAAATAGAATTCTCTTCAAGAAAACAGAAGTGATAAATTCAACGTCAAAGACCATCAAAAGTGAATTTAGCATCAATTAAATTCTTGCATCAAAAGAACGTTGAAATATCTTTCAGTTTTCTTAAATCATCAATAAGTTGAGAATTCCCTTAATCATCAAAATTTTCTTGAACAAGCGTCAACGTATGCATCAAATAATTTTAATATGATCCAAGTTACTTACAATTCTGGTTTTGGTTCTCATCATCCCATCAGAGTATCATCAGAGTCCGTGGCACATCACTTTGGCTTTCGCTTTCGATATCCAAATCCAAAATGACAGACAACAGTAATCCAGTCGAAATCAAGTCGAAATCAAGTCGAAATCAAGTCGTATCATCGAAAGAAAATAAAGTTTTTTTTTTTTAAGTTCAGCATGCTAGGGGTATTTTTCGAGTCCGAGGGCCGAGCACCCATGTAGGAAGGAGTTAGTACTCCTTCCTTTAGAAGTGAATCATTAGACTTAATTATTTTGAACATTTAATTAAACTAGACGATGTTTACAAGACAGGACTAACACTTAGTATGAAATTAAAAAATAAACACAGAAGCATCAAAAGAGCTAAACATCGGGAGCTTGCAGAACAACACATCCGCTTAAAGTCCTTCGTGCCGCAGTAGTGAGGAGTGGAAGTTGTAGTAATAGTTCAGTTGTGTTGCCAAACTCACTCTCACATATATGTATATATATATATATATATATATATATATATATATATATATATATATACTCTTTATTACTCTTTAATAAATAATTAGATGTCTATACTATTTTATTCAAATTCTTTTTTACTAGATTCTCTGTACCATAGATTTATACTTGAACGGCAAAAGCAAATTTTTTTAGTTCAGAAAGACAAAATATGAAAGCACACTGATCGTAAGAGTGTGCGTCGTTTAGTATCAGACACAAAATTTCCTTTTTTCTCTATTAGGTAGTCTTGATTTCGAGATGTCCGTACCAGGTATTACAAAGTTAGGACCAGTAACCCAACTGATGCATGTCGGGATCGTCATCATAATCTTCACTACGCCGTGTTAAACAGGCGTAGTGAAGATTTCTAACAACTGCTGAGTGAATCACATCATTTCCAGCAGCATAAGTAACACTCAGCAATTTCTAGCCTCGGTTGAAGAACAGATTTCTTTGCGAATGTACGTGTCATTTGATTGCGTTTCAGCTTTGCTGTTAGTTTAAATCTATATTTGTTTTGTGGCGTTAAGAAGGAATGTTTTGAAATTAAATCAGCTTTACGTGTTAAAAAAGGTAAGAGCTTTTTAAAATATATAATAATTTACTTAGTTTTATTATTAGCATATTTAAAAAAAATTTAAAACTTGTGAAGTAAGAATAGGGTGGTAATGAAGTAAAACAAAAATAGTTCAAGGGTTATTAATGAGAGGTATAGTGATTTTATATAAGTACATTGCAATAAGACGTTGTGTATGTTCTGACAATGTTAACAATTTTAAAATAGAGAAACTTCACTTTTTATCAACTTACTTGACATGCAGTAAAACCAGAAAAATGTAACTTTGTTAGAGTTTCTCACTCGAGCACTGGAGATGGGAAACTGAAAGATTGAATCAGTTCTGTAAAACTGGAGCAACATTGAACTTATATGAAACCCACGATGATGAAATTTTCAGTTCAGCTACCGTAAATGATGGATCGATTTCTGCCACGTGGAGACCAGTTCATTAGCTGAACACTGTTTACTGTAACTGTATCAAACTTGCAGATAGATCTGGAACCACATCCCAAGCAGGAAGCGCAGTAGGTAATTGGAAAGAAGCACTCAGTTAACGATGTAACATTGGGACTTTGAAAATAAAGATTATGTGTCTTTTAGCACTCTAGATGAGGAATGAAACTGGACCATACATGCTGAAGACAAAGAAATTGGCACACACAAAAATTTCTTGAAAAATACCTGTTTATTATATTTCTTCGAAGACTTATAAAATCAAATCACCAGTATTACACCTCCACCCAGCCCGTGTCATGGAAAATGTCCGAAGACAAAAATTCGAGGAGACACGCTCCAATATTGTAAACAGCATTCATCTCGCTAAAAATCGAACTCTCTTTTTATGGAGGGGAAGCAAACGCTTTTCTACCCAAAGCCTGCTCACACAAGCCTAGGTTAATGTGCCTACTCTGATAAAGAGATCCCATTCCCTTTTAGTCTAAACAACAAAATAAAGTCTGTAGAAGGGGATAAATAATAGAATAATAAACACTAGCTGTATCAAAGGACTAAATTAAAAGAGAAATTAATGAAACTGCGATTATATTGTTATTATCTTTAGGAAACATCGTATGAATACATGTAAGCTATTGCACACGTGGGAAGTAGTTATTTTTGCAGTTAAGATGAGAAATCGAATAGCGATGCGAACTTCGAATGAGGGAATCGATTCTATAATTGGAAAATATAAATATAGTTAGCTATTGTAGATATTAACAGTATAATCGCTTTAAGCATACAATATGTATCTGGAAAATAGTTATATTTTAAATTAATATTAATACAGCTAGCAATTAATTGTTTGAAGATGAAATTAATTAAGTTAAGTTTATAGCGGTTATAATTAAGTTTCAAATTTTAGAGTAATTAATTTTACATAGGGGCATTATGCCACAACTTGAAAAATGTTTTTTTAAATCAATTTAGCCGTAATTTAAGTTTCTTAAAGCTTTCTGAAGGTGTGTCGGGGCTTGTCGGACCTAATTTCAATTATAATCGTCATGGTTATAGTATTGAGAGTCTATTTCAAAGAAAAAATGTTACGCAAACAGCTGCCATTTTTATATAGATTTTTTTTTAGAATGAACCCTTTTTTATTTTCATGATAATTTCTAGACGGGTATGATTTGAAAATGACTTAAAACTATAGATGTAATCTGTATAAATCTTGTTAACATATAAAACTTTATTTCTTCTTAAGCCTTTGAGACAAAAAAAATAAGTTTTAAGAAATAAGAGTGATGAAGAAGATGAATTTAAAGAAGATAACGAAGGCCAGACTTCCGGAGAATCAGATTGAAAAAGTTAAGCTTCTAAAGTCACTAGAGAACTAAGATCCCTATAGTTACTAAACTTTGGAAACTATTAAATGTAAATATATATATATGATAAAGATTGATTTATAAAGCTAATTTTATTTTTTAAAATTTAAGAATTTTAATTTTTTAAATTTAAAAAAAAATTATTTTTTTACAAAAAAGGGAGTATTCAGTATTACAAAGTAAGTTAAAAGTTAAAAACAATGGTTTCAACTTTAAAACACGTGAAAAATATTTTTGGCCGGGGTTTTGCTACAAATTCTCCACTGTGCAGCGTTTTGCCTCGGCTTACTGTGTTGGCGTCGTGCTACTTAGGGAAAAAGCTAAATTTGGTTTTCAAATGAGCGAGATCAATTTTATTTTCAGCTTTTTTACCGTGATTATTTTAGGGCCATGTTATGAAGCTGTGAAGTTAACCGTTTCCATTTCATTAGTTTGCGGTTACGTATAATATACTAAAACAACAAACTCACCATTAACGACATGCGACGAAGTTTTCCGCACTAAGATATATTTATTACAACAACAATTACCGTAAACTCTCGACAATAATACGCACCCAATTATAATACGCACGCTTGATTTTGCGCGAAATTTTCGGAAAAAATTAAAATTCGACTGTAATACGCCCCTATAACTTTTCAATATTTTATTTAAAAATTGCACAAATATTTATTAACGTAAATAAAATTTGCAATAAAAAGAAACGAAAACGTCAATTTCGGTAGAAAAAAAAACTTAAATTGTGCGAAAAAGAAGTGAAAACAAATTAAAAATATTAAAAATATTAAAATATATTAAAATATTAAAATATTAAATAATATTAATTATTAATATTATATTATTAAAATATTAAATTATTAATTATTAATATTATATTATTAAAATATTAAAATATTAATTATTAATATTATATTATTAAAATATTAAAATATTAATATTTTATTATTAATTGCAAAACAATCATTAATGTCAAAAGTATCAGTCTTAATCACTCTCACAGGAATGCAGCTCATCTATTGTTGTTGCGTCCATGTCATAATTATTGTTGCCGTCGTAATTTATATCTCCATCATCCTCCTAACTTGACGATACGAACAGCGTGTTCCGTTTGTTTAAAAGGAATACCTGCTTAGTAAACGGGTGGATGAATCGCGGAGTGCAGATGCGCACGCACCCCTTGTTGCGACAATGTCTTACAGCTGCTGTACGTTCGTTTATCCAATGTTTAAAACTACTTGTTTTTTTGTACGCGAGTATAACACGCACCCTAAATTTTTGCGGACTAAAATGTGAAAAAAAGTGAGTATTATACTCGAGATTTTACGGTAGGCTACATAATTACCGTGCTCATTGCCAGCAGGAAACGGGGAATTTATCGCGCGTGTTAATCCCGGTAGCTCTATTGCGGAGCCCTGCCGGAATTCAGCCACGCCACTGCTTGTACGATTCATCCCACTAACCTTTCTGTCTTGACTTTAACTCCAAACGCCTTCTGTGAGCTTGACAGTTCCGAATTGCTGTACTCTAAGCCCGTCTGCACACGGAGCAACTCAAAAGAAACTGATAACCGACTCAAATCACAAACCAGTCCGTGATGAGTCGCAACCTATGTAATTGAATGGAGCCACGCACACGGCGCAACTGGTTACAAACTCGTCGAACGAGTTTGTAACCAGTTGCGCCGTGTGCGTGGCTCCATTCAATTACATAGGTTGCGACTCATCACGGACTGGTTTGTGATTTGAGTCGGTTATCAGTTTCTTTTGAGTTGCTCCGTGTGCAGACGGCCTAACTGCACAGCAAAACTGATCTTCACTTCTTCATTTTTTTGTTTTTTTTTTTTTTGTTCGATGTTCACTTTCGTCCAGCCTTGGCTAGTGGCGTTCACTCCTCCTACCGTTGCGCGTGTACGCTATCCACGGGATTTCCCAACTAGTAGAAAAGCTCCGCTCATTTGCATTCGTGCTTGTTTCTTTTTTAACCCTCTTAGGGGAAACAACCTGCACCGTTTGTACGGTGCAAATTTTCCCCCAATTTTTTAAACTAAGTAATCTTGAAAAATTTTCCAATTAAAGGTTTCAAAATGTTTTTACTTGTTTAAACTGATAACAGATGGCAGTACTAACCATTTTCCGCTCATTTAACTGTAACACATTGAATGCAAATGAAAAAAATACTAGAGTTAGGCGTTTGCACTGTGCAAACGGCGCCCCTCAAAGGGTTAAACGGAGATATATTTAAACCAGAAGGGGGGGGGGGTAATCCATAAACTTATAATTGGTAACAGTATTATCCCCTGGTCTAATGCAGTTAAATACTTAGGAATTACCCTAGATAAAAACCTCACTTGGAGACACCACACTGCACAGATCAAGGATAAGATTCAAGCTACGAAAAGACTCTTATTCACCCTAATTGCTCGAAACAGTAAATTATCAAGTAATAACAAACTGCTCATTTACAAATCCTTCCTTAGGCCACTTTTAACTTACGCAGCGTCGGCTTTGGCATATGCAGCAGATACCCATATCAATAAGCTTTCAGCAGCTTAAAACATAACAATTAGACAAATAGTAAACGCGCCGTGGTATTTTAGGAATGCTGAAATCCACGAGGAGCTTGGGCTCCTTTCTTTTCCAAAGTTTATTCAAAAATTATAACTGTAAACTTTCACAATTCGTTAGATAATGATCTTCTCTCAAATCTCGTCAATTATGACCCAGCCGACCCTGCGAACAGAAAACGGCCTAGAGTCGTTCTCTGTAATTAATTTTTATATTTTCCCTTCCTTCTTCTCTTATAAGATACAAATATAAACTACCCAACCTTTCGGTTTTGCGTTAAAACAGGGGGGGGGGGACTTGTGCTAATTGTGTAAACTACAACGAAATAGAATAACTATGTAATCGGATAATGAACAGCCATATGAGCCATAACTATTTTCCTTATGGCTCTTCAACAATAATAATCACTATAAAACTTATTATTCCAGAAATCATTGTTTGTAGGTAAGTCTCTGCTGATATTATTAAACTCACTGCATACTATTATACAGTGCTCCACCGATTGTTCAGCACCACAAGGGAAAGTGCTACTTTTTCCATGAAACCTGTTTTGATAACTACCAAACGACCCATGTCATGTGATTGTTAGGTTTATGTAAAAATCTGCACTTAGCCTGACAGTTTTAACTTGAGGAAAAATTTGTCTTACTCTAGTTCCAATAGTGGTATTGCTCCACCTATCTTGCCAGACGTGTTCCGCTATTTGAAATAATTTTGCTTTTACTTGGTTTCTAGTCCATTTAAATTTTTTATTTATTGCTTCTAATTTAGCTGCTTCTTTCGCAGTCTGATAAACTGCTCCATTTTTATCAATCCCAATATGAACTTTTATCCAATGTAGTGCGACATTAAGTCCCGAAGTTTTAACTAATTTTTTGATGTTATCTACCATCTCACTTTAAAAACTAAGCGTATTTAACGCCTGTAATGAACTACGTGAGTCTGAATATATATCAATTGCTTTATGACCTTGTCCAATAGAATCTTCAATAGCTAATTGTATTGCATGCAGTTCAGCACTAAAGGAACTCGTATTATCAGATAGCCTGTCCTTCTCTTATAAAAATAAAAAATAAAAAATAAAAAATAAATAATTTTTTTATACCTGTTATGAAATCTCCTTGCTCTACTTCTGTAGGCAAAATACTTATTATCAAGTTAAATTCTCTCTTTACTTTGCACTGCTCCTTGCGAGCACTGCTTCTCATACAAACATCAAACTTCCTTCTATCTTGCAAAGCTGTTTTGTTTAATCTCCCAGATCCAAATTCAACCTATCTGCCTTCATCTCTCTGACTATTGGTCATTCCCTATGCAAGTCTACGTTGGCGGGCGTGGCCCATGTAACGTAGTGACATCACTTGTCCCATTGACGCCTATTGGTAATTTAGATTCAAATACTTCACAAATCTATCGCTAAAAGTCACTCTAGGCCTGCAGAACTCGAAATGGGATGCGGACCACATTACTTTATGGAAAGCTTCCGCAAGAAAACAGGACAGATTGGAGAGAGAGAAATGTTTCACCTAAGAAAAAATCATTGGGGTAGGTGTCCCAAATATCGCCTACTCTAACTTTTTTTCGACATTTCGTCCAATGTTTAGTTTCTGATTAGGTTGGAAACACAAGGAACAACCCTAAGAACTATTTCCTTTGGTATCCCGAGATCAACCAGCTCCTTTCGTAATATTATAAGCCTAAGAATAATGCACCGCATTCTTTAGATTTATTATGTAATACAAGTCTCTACAAAAGGCCTCTCGTGCCACAGACTGAGTGCTGGCTGCTCGCATATGTTATGCAGTCCTCTCTTATTGAAGGTTTACGCTTAGTCCTGCAATAGGCCGAGACCGAGACTCTAATGCTTACTTCATACCAACGGCAACGGAGACGAAAATCGTGTATCTTCGTTGTTGCGCATGCGTATTACTAACAAATTTTCCCTTCCACATTCCGTCTCTTGTCTCTGCGGTTTCAAGTCTTGGAAAAAAGTTCAAATTTTGTCTCTGCCGCCATGCTCGACAGCCAATCAGAATAGAAAGATTGTGGCTCTCGCTCGCTGACCGAAACGATACACTTATATGCGCGTGCGCAGATAATTTTGCCTCTTCTCCCCCGTCTCCTTGCGGTTTGAAGGCTTTTGTGACAGCCACAGAGACAGGTGGCAAAATGTGTCTGTCTTTCGTTGATGTCGCCGTTCGTGTGGAGTAAGCATAAGGGACAGATAACAACTTGTAGCTAGGGTTGTCAACTTTTTCTGTGACGATTCCGGGACAAATTGCTCAAAACTTAACATCATCATCATTGCCAGGAGGGAACTGAGGGAAAAAGAACCACTGTTCAGAATGACTTCAAATTTGAACTGAATATACGATTTGGCATAATAAAATAAAGTTCCAAAATGTTACAGCGCCATCTATTGATACTTTTTGGAACTTTTTTTCTTATTATGCCAAATCGTTTCCCCCTTCTTCCAGTATATTCAATTCAAATTTAAAGTCCTTCTGACCAGTGGTTCTTTTTTTGCAGCCTTTTGAAAGTGGGACTTTAATTATGGACACCCTGTATTTAATGTATTAGTGATAACAGGTGTAATCCATGGAAGATAAAAATGATTCCCATTATTTCTGTTACCTTTTTACCTATTACGTTATTTTACGAGAGTAAATTAAGATACTGTTGTAATTATGTTTCTAATAACATACGTATCTCTCTATTCTAAATAAAAGTAACTCCCGCTGCCGCTATCAAAAGCTTGTCACGCTATCTCCTCCGAAACCGCTGGGGGTATGGGGTCGATAGCGATACCAATGGATGCAGAAAAATGGGTGGACCAAAGTAAGACATGTCTCATCTTCGTCGGACGTTGTTTTTTTAATTTTGTGTTTTGTGTCAAAATATTGACTTTTTCATCTTCAGATTACGATAACTCGACAAAACAATGATCGTAGAATTTTGATCTTTTTACAATCTAAGACCACAGAAATTTCTCTTTCAAACTAGACCTCATTTGTTTAAAAATATTTTAAAACAGACTCATATTTTCATCAAAAAATTAAACACAGTTTTTCCAAGAAATATCGACCCCTATGTGGATGTAATATCGATGCTCTTCGAGTTTTTATCTTACAAAGAAAATATTTAAATCATCTGGAAGCTGAAAGCTCTCTTTTTCATATAAACTTCATTTCAAGTCTCTTTCTTAAAATTTCGATTTTTAATTGAATTTTAAAGCTGATTATTTAACAGTGATGAAAAGCCCTTCGCATAAGGGTGACAACAGTAAATGGATGGGAGCTGTTATATTGCCCGAGAATCACCCTTATCTATCTCGCTATTAGCCCTAACAGAGGAGCGAGCGTAGCGAGCCTAGGGACGAAGCCCCTAGTGAATTATTTAAAACTAGCTGCTGCGCGACCAGCAGGGTCGCTTTTAGTTTTATATTTTCTTTTGAAAAAAATCTCAACTGAAAGAAACGTATGTAAGGAATGTTACCATTATCTGCCATCATAAATATACGTTGTTAAGTGGTACTGCGATCTCAGCCAAAAATTTTGTAATCATTGCAAAATTCTCTATAACGATGATTCTAAAACATCGTGATTAAAAAAATAATAATTTCCATTACTTCAGAACAGAGATAAAGATAATACTGAGAAACCCAACAACAAAGATTTTAAAAATTACATTCCTCTCTCTCTGTATGTAATATTTCTCAAAATTATGATATCTACACTTTATCATTACATCAAATAAGAAATTGTTGGAGAAAATTTTTTCACGTATAAAATAGAGTAAAATTTCAGCAAGTACTAAAATATAGTGTGGATTACATCACTCTCTGTATGTACTATTGTTTACAATTCAGATATCTACACTTAATCATACCAAATAAAAAATTGCTGGGAAAATTTCTTAACTTATAAAAGGGAGTAAAAATTCAGCAAGTACTACTTAAAATGTGTAGAGAATTATCTCTTACTTACTATTAAAATATTATAATGCAATTATTAATATTTTACTATGATATTCCTCAAACTTCTTGATATACACAGCTGAGTATTTCAGAAATAGGAGATACTACAGTGACATAATCAAAAGAACGGACTCTAGATAACCTACATACAACTGTCCATGACTAAACACTGGATTTGATAGGTCTAAACATATTTTGTTAAACGTTTGTCCTCTTACATACATTTAGAAAAACAGATGGTACAAAAGAATAAATTATCTCGTGAATAAATTTAAATTATTCACGTGTAAAATACAGCAATTAAATTGTACCAAATTACGAGCTATCGTCAAATCACTACACACACGCGTTCGGCCGCTAATGTTTACATCTGGTAGTTGCAGCCGTTGCCATTCGGAATGTAAAAATATCGCCGATTTTTGTGCCGCATACATTCGCGTTTTATATATATAGATACTTTTGATGTGTTACCATCAAAAGTGATTTTAAATACGTTGATATATTTTATATAATATATTAAAAATCCGATAAAATATCACGATTAAATATACGTTGTTTGCATAGGTATAACTAATGAATTATTATTGAGAGATTTGTCATATTTTGTTTATGTAATGTAATAGATTTTAGTTTCAGTCTTTTGTTTAATCCCTATTAAAGGAATTTTAAAATTATTTATCCCGTTAAAATTTTAACTTTTATTAAACCCTGAGTAAGCTGTCCTTTGATTTAAAATTAATAATTTTTCACTATTGTATTAATTATTTCAGTTGTTAGGAGAATTATGCTTTATGTGATAGCATCAATATTTATAACCAATGCAATATGTATTCCTATACTCGGGGCAAGCCTAACCTGAGAACACTAAATATACTACAACGGCCAATTTACTTTCGCAACGCAAGTATCTCCCGCCGCTGCAAAATGCTGGTTGCCATATTTGGCCTTTTATCGCCTACTGAGGATTGATTTTCCATCGGTTGTTTTCCAGCAAAAGGGGAGACAAGAGTTTTGTTTTCACTTCACAGTTTGAACTAATTTTCTCATGCTAAAGTACACCAACATAAATTTTCGAATTATCTTAATTCCTATAAAAATTGCTTCCTGCTCATTTTAGGATTTCAAATAGTATGTGACTCTCATAGAAACCATGCATTCTTATAAATTACTTTGCCAATTTTTTTTTTGTGTGTTGGCTCTCCGAAATATGTGAAAAGGAGAGACAGAGGGGAGGAATGGATTGAATTTGTCGCGGTTTAAATTGAACCTGGCAACTAATGAACCAAAAGATATAGTGCTACCGATTCGGCCACCAGCTACAACTGGGGGGGGGGGGTATCACTTTTGACGGATACCATGCATTCTTATTACTTTGACAATTTTGGTGATAATGAAGGTTTTAACTACTTAGGCTTTAAGAAAACCATTGCATGTTTTGATTTCTATTTTCATGTAATCAACGTATTTTGAAACTTTTAACCTTGCATCGAACTACTTACTATTTCCCGCAGTAATGTTGGGGAGTTTCAGAAATCCTAAAATTTAGAGTCATATTTACTTGTATAAATACGGGATCATACAAAAATTTATTATTATAGATGCAGATTTCTGGGTATTTGGGTTTTTACAATGGTTCTTTAGCTATAGGAGACGCAATTTGTTTCGGTAATTTTATTTTCATTTAAAATAATAAATGTGGCCAGTAATATTAATAATTGATGCAAATATAAAACAAATGGGTTTTCAGAAACCGATGACAGCACGAATAAATGATAAAAATGACACTACTGAAGTGTGGTTTTCAATAATTATATATTTTTTTCATTGCATGTATTGTACAGAGTGGATTATTATCAGAGTTTCGGCAAATTCAGTTTTTGGATTTATGTAAGGCATTTCTTACATATCCTATTTTTTACAGAATTTTGTTGTCATTTGGAATATAAGTGGCCGATTCTAGAAATGAGGAATTAAACATAAAATGATTATATAAGACCTTAAGTTATGGAAAAAATATTTAAGCCAGATTTAATTTGCAGAACAAAAATATCTACAAATAAATATTTCTAGATTTTTTTATCAGCAAAATTATTTATGATTTGATCAAATTTTAATATCCTCATGCTCTATAGAAAGTATTTAAAGACTGTTTAGTCTCTACTGCGATATTGTTGGTCTCAGGTATGTTTTAATTAATTTTAATCTAGTAAATCTTCTGCTCCTGGTCCCTATTTGGAAAGCCAGCAGCTCTGTCATTCGTAGCGAGGAATTTTAGAATTTTTATGGGTTTCATAAATATCAAGATGGAAAAATACTTTAATGCTTCCATTTCTTCAACCAGCATACCGAGATATACATCTGCATGTTTTACACACTTCGTTTTGTCGTTATTCTGAATAATTTTTACACCTGTTAACGCAATTTTCTTTTAAACATTATTAAATATTTTCCTAATCTAATAGGCCAAGTCGGCTTAAAGACGGTCTTGTCCTTTAAAGTGTTATGATGACTAACTACACTAATGAAAAATCACATGCAACTAATTTTTTCAACACTTTCAAAAATGTTCCCATTTTTCGCAATTTAGCTAGGGAAATATTTCATCAAACTCTAATTTCATCCTCTGTGAAAAATCTTCTCATAACTTGGTTTTTGTTAGCATATATTTGCGTAGTTTAAGAATTAAATGTAAACGTGAAAGATGTTTTGCTTAGTTGCAAGTTTATAACTTGAAAAATAGACATAAGAAATCAGCGTTAAAACATTTCAGATTATACAGTAAATCATGGCAGTTAATATTCAAATAGTTATAGTGTTGAAAATTTCCTTTCAATTATTAACTGGAGATGTGTATTCCTATTCTTCCCCACTTGTCTATTGTAAACGCTGCCTTTTCTTGGGATAAACCATTACCCATCGGCAGAAAGAAACTAGACTCTTCCTTGGGGCCAATACCGTTATTTGGCGAAAAGTGGGGGATGTTTGGTGACAATCTCCTCCTCACCCGTTGATCGTTGCTTTTGACACTTTCCACCCCTCATGAAAAAAGAACGACACCCGAGTGACCACTTTCTGAGGGATCTTCTCTTAGTTGGAGAACAAAAAATGCAGCTCTGGGGTTACCAAATTTCCACATCCACGTTGAACGCCAGATGCTCCCGCCAAGGGAACGAAGTCTTGTGAGTGGTCAAATTATTCTATAACGTTTTATTCTCTTACCCATGCTGTATTGCGCATTTTTTACTAAATGCATAAAACACCGCATTTTTGTTGACCAAATGTCTACGCTTTATCAGTTAAATCATTATTTTAATGATTTATGTCTGAAATGTACCTTTTACCAACTCTGTTAATCATAGGCGTAGAGTCGGGGGGGGAGGGGAACTTGAAATAAATTAAAACTTTATAAGAAGTTTAATTAAAATCGGAAAATTGTAGAAAACTTTTAAAAAGTAGGTTTTTTTCAAACTGTGAAACTGAAGATTCCGATTATGTCTTTAGTCTTAACATAGTTTTTAACAATGATATGGTCCATAACAAAAATTCAATGCTATATTTTTTTATATTAAATTTATTTTTCTCATTGTATAACTTTTGAATACTATTCAAACATCAATTCTATTGTTATTCAATTTCAAAAAATCCTAATATTTCATATTTTAAGGACCGTTCGGCAGTCAATGCACTGAGGAGGGCCCTAACTGAATTCAATTCTGCCCCCCCCCCCCCAAAAAAAAAAAAAAATTAGAAGCACGCTACGCCTATGCTGTTAATAGGAAAAAGTGCGAACTATATCGCAATGGCGGAATCATACTGATCTAGCGTCCCATGTGTATTTAGGATAGGTGTACCCCGAGTATAGACTACTCAACATTGTGCTTAATATTGCAAGGGATACCGCCCTTTTCGAGCCTAAGAATTGGATTAGTTTTATACAGTGTAATCTCAATCTGGAGAACACGCCCCCCGCATCAGAGAGGCGTGAGTGATATTTAAGGGGGGGGCGTGAAGGGTAAGCGAAAAATATGTGTAGAATGTATTTTACTAGTGTTACTTAGGTTTTTATAGTCCCAGGGGGGGCTTAGGGTCTAAAAGTCATCCAAAGGGCGTAGACATAGAAAAGGTTAAGAATCACTCATTTAATGGAAACTCTCTTAAATGCTCAGAAAGTTTACAAAAAAATAAAGTAAGAAAATAGTCAAAGCTAAAATGATTCCGATAAAATTCCGATACAAACTATTTCGATCTATTTCATAAAAGGAGAAATTAATAGAATCTCTGCAATTAGAGAATGAACAAATTTATTCCATTCAAAATTTATTAACCAACACTGCAGATGTCATCCGTAGCTACGAAGTTGTTGAGATCTAGGATAATTACGAACTTTTCCTTGTAGTCTACGCTGATGCAAGTAATATGAACGGCCCCTTCATCCGTATCAGAAAAGGATTGTCTTTTCAGTTCGCTCAAAGCGAAGGTCGCACAAATGAATGCTTTAGGGCAACTAGAAATGGGGTGAGGGCCATATTACTTTAAGGAAAACTGCTGCTGGCAGCAACAAAATGGGACGGAGGGGAAATAGAAAAATATGGCCTAACCAAAAAAATGACTGATTTTTAAAATCATTAAATAAATATTAATTTCCATTCCTTACTGTTGGAACTAGATGGCGGGTGCTGCGTCATACGGTTCTCTTCTGATTAATGAATAAGTACGAATGCTGCTTCACGCCCTCTATGACGTCACACGCGCACGCCAGGGATATTTTTGCATCTTGAGGAAGAAGGTGACTCAAAATGCATCTGGCAACTGAACCAACAATCTTAAAAGGGGGCGTTTTCTGTGTAATGTTTACGTGACGCTGGTGTGAGAGTGGAGCAGTGTTGAATGAGTATTTGTAAATATCTTTAGTGTTACAATTTGTTTCAGCTCATGTTTATGCTTTAAGTTATCTGTCTCAAGCCAAGGAAGCCGAATAAAGCCATTTGGATTTTCAAGAATTCGGGTGGATTTTATTGCGTTATATATTCATTATTAGGTAAGAAGATCTTATCACTCATCACCAGTATTTTAATACAGTACAAAAGATTATGCAGTAAGTTAAGATGTCGCGAGCAATAAGTAGACCCACTGAGTCCTTTATTTAGTTACTAGCGGCCCGTCCCGACTTTGTCCGGGTTGAACAAAATATTATACCAATAAATTTCCAGTTGATAGCCAATAAATTGTAAATCTTTTTTACCTTAATAATAACCTAAATAATACCTTAAATTAATGTTACGCTAGTTAATAATTAAAATTAATTTTTTAAAAGAAAAAGGCGTGCCGTAGAACGGCTAGGTTCGAACCGCTACCGTCAGAACAGAAGCGCACCGCGATAGCACCACGCTAAGGATCGTTGAAATCTTCGGAACAAAAAGCGGTAGAAGACAGTAGCGGTAACAATGGATATTGTTAGGATTAAGCCCCTAACTTTATTTCTAGTGATCAGATATACATAATATATAGCCTATGTCCATCTGGAATAATGTACCTTTCAAACAGTGAAGGAATTTTTCAAATAGGTGCAGTGGTTCTGGAGATTACCCTCCACATACAAAATCGCTCTCTCTCTTTATATATAAGTATAGATATAAGTTCCTGCCCTTTATATATAAGTATAGATATAAGTGACCGGCTAAAGTCGGGTAGACTTAGTTTAGTGCCTGAGTCAGCGAGTACCCATTTCGGTGGTCCCGGGAGGTACTCGATTTCTTACACTTACACATTCCTTTTCTAATATTATAAATTTAAAACAAATATTCCGTATTTTTTAGACTTGTAACATTATGGCATTTCATTAAAGGCTTCGCGAGACACAGAGTGAGTGCTGGCGAGCCGCAGTGTGGTCCGTGGATCGTGTGTTGTGCAAGCCTGACCTCTTGTATTGTGTACACTAAATTCTTTGCAAAACAGAATGAGTTGTGATAACTTTCACTGCGTACGCTTTTTGTACCATTAACAAGTTAATTTCTGTTTTGTTCTGTTCTGTGCTGTGTTATGTTTGCGCTATGTTCTGTTGCGCTGTGCTCATGTTAAAACAGGTTTAGAGTACACTTCTGGTGTCATTACAGATAAATTTCTGTTTTGTTTTGTGTCGAGTCGAGCCGAGTCGAAAAGGTATTTTTCACTAAACATTTCGTAAATCGTTGAAATAACAAGCATGTTTTCGTTAACTGCAGTCTGCCGCCCACTTCGTTGGAGTGTGGTGCCTCTGCACTGCCGTCGCGGTTTAGAATCTCGGACAAGGCCTGGACGATACCGTGCTGTCCCATAATAAGGAACGATGAATATACTGTGCTCCCTGTGTAATGAAGCCGAAATAACCGACTGCCAAAATGTGCTCAAGACCAAAACCTCTGTATTAAAATGTTTACACGTCAGTGCTCCGTACTTCCAAATACCAGGACGATTATCGAGAGTGTGTTATGAGGAAGCGTTTTCGTTCTAATCCCCAAAACATATTACCTCGTTTGTTCCTCGTTACAACCCTGTGCCTTAACAGGCTAAGGAACACTGCACTGGCCATAAGGTCTTCGCTCAGCTAAGAGCTAATCTGTCAATAAAATGTTTCCAATGATCGATGAGACTTTTTTTCCTTTGCACTCAATGGACAAAAAAAATGTTTTACTTCTATGTTTTTAGTTCTTTACGTAAATATTTTTTAATGTGAATGGTTCGGGAGTCATAGACTGTGTTAAACTATAACATAAAAGTCGGTTTTAATTGTCCAATATTTTCCAAGTATGTCTCCCCGTCAATGTATATATATATATATATATATATATATATATATATATATATATATATAATATACAGTGATTTCCGTTTATAAAAATCACGTTCGTTATTACTGTGTTTGATTCTTATAAGCGGTTGATTCTTATAGCCGAAATTTAGGTTTTTGGACAGGTACACACACACACCTATATATACATATATTAGAAAATTTACCATAAAATACTCTTTAATTTACGTTAATTATCTTATCTATTATTAAAAGCATTTTTTATAAATTTAAAAATACAACTTAATTTGTAGACTTATAAGTAGATACACATAATTATAGTAAAAGAAGTAGAAAATGCAATATTTGTTACAACATACGTGCTTAACAGTTTTAACATTTCAAACTACAGGAAGGGAGCAAGTAAAAGTTTTGTATGGTAGTTTGACGTAATGAAGTTTTCAGGGGGCTGTTTATACCTCTTTCAATACCAATAGTCTCAGACGAAGATTCACCTTCTAGCTTACGCTTCACGGTTTGATAACGTGCTGAATCTACGTTGAATGTTACGTTTGCTACGTGCTGAATCTGTCTACGTGAACTGTCTACGTGCTGAATGTTACGTTTGCCTAAGTCATAGTGGACACTTCGCCGAATATTTATGTGTTTCAGGGTCTAGGAAGCTGCAACCAGGATGTGGGAGGTGGGAAAAAAGAGTCCCTGTCTTTGTTTGCCAGTGGGGAAAAGTGAAATCGGACCCGGGCGGATAAAGATGTCCCCGGGTCAAGCTAATAGGACAGTGATGTGCTAAAGCATTTAAGGGGAAACTATTATGTTATGTCTAAAGGAACAAAGAAAGGAACACATTTTATGACTGTATTCCATCCCATCTTATCACTCTTTCTTTAAAAAAACATAAAGAAAGAACTTCGTGCCTTTTGAGGGTTTAAGCTGCTTTTTCGGAAAAATGAAAGGAAAGCGAAGAGTGTAAGCTGATTCTTAAAACCGGTGGATTGATTCTTTAAAGCGAAAATTTTAACATGGAAATAATACATTTGTTTTTGTTTTTGCGATATTAATTCTTATAAACAGTTGATTCTTATTACCACTGATCACTATAAGCGGTGGTTACTGTATATATTATATATATATATATATATATATATATATATATATATATATATATATATATATATATATATATATATATATACCTTACCACCATTAAAAGAATTATGTACTTGAGTTTGGATTTTAAAGAGTGAATGGCATTGTAAATCCTCGACCCGTACTGTGTGGTAAACGCACACAATTTCCTTTTGTAGACGAAAGTTCTAAAATGATTAAGGTACCCGAGTGAAACATTTATTTCTTCCAAGTGCAGTTTGAAAAAAAGCTTCATATGTTTGGTAAAATTTTCAACGTAAGTTTACATTGAGTTCCGTCCTTCTATGAGGTCAGAGAGGATGAGAAAAGGTACAAGTCCTCCCCCCTCCAGATATCGCCCTGAGGGTACTTTGACTAAATTGTGGTTGCAGCCTGTCTATCGGCGGGGATCTATTCCGGAAAGTCTAAGTTTGTTGTGTCGGGACCTGCCTGGTGCACTGGACAGTGGACAGTGGTGCTGAGTGAACCCAACAGGTGTAAACATCATTGTGTTTTGAAGGAGCGAATCAATTTTTACCATGTTTTTATTAACTTGCTTGTCTTGCTTGTGTGTGTGTTTGTCAAGTACAAATCTTGCAATCGATTTTTAACTAACTTCCCGACTAGCTAGACATTTGAAACTTTTAGAATAGCTCAGAACACGATGACAATGCATTTTTTTAATACTTTTAGCCATCTTTAAGCAAAATTAAATTAATTTTGCAGTTATTTTCAGTTAATTTTGTTTTGTAGACTCTTGCAGCCATCTATCGTCCGGAACGGGAATGAAAAATTATATGCAAGTTAACTTCATTTAACTTCATTTTCTTTCAAGTTGATGGGATAATTCATCAAAAAAAAATTTTAAAAATGCATTTATTAATACATAGAATTGTCAATTTTATATGATTCAACAGAAAATTTAAAAACATGGTCTATAAAAAGTTATTTTTATCTTGTAGTTATTGCTACCTTTCTTTCCTCATTTTTAAGTTTACAAAAACTACGTTTAATAGTACGGCTTGTTTTCGAGCGTGATTTCAAAATGTAGATATGCCTAGACATTTCTAAATAATTTTTAAAATTCTATTTAGTGTCTCTAGGTAAGATTAGAAATACCTAAAAACATTAAATGTCGTTTCGTTAACGAATGAGAGTGGACATGCGAGATACAATTCGAAATGAATGACCACAATGTATATAATAAATGCACTCTTTACATCCATTTACGATTCATTCACTTTCCTAGAAAATAACTCGTAAATACTTCGGATAAACAAATATTTAGACAATATTTCGAAGTATTGATGTTTATAATAAAGACCTCGCCGAAATACCCGTAAGTCGCGAGAACAGGGCAATTTTAAATTGCAGTGCAAATTTTGTTACAGAGAACACCCAATTTTATCGGCTCTGCGACCTCCCCTGTTTTCTTTCGTCCCTTTTATGAGCGAACGGCATTTTACATATTTAATAAATACTCGAGTATTCAGACGCGCTTAATTGGCAACACTTTCCCTCTCAAAGAGCTGTGTAGTTTCAGAATTCTGATGTTTTCTTTTGTTAATTGTTCCGCGCTCTGCGTGGTGATTAATACTGTTTATCTTGGAAATTTAATGTCTTGGAGTTATAAAAGTTTATGTTCACTTCCATCGCACGTGGGCTGGAGCATCGATAATCTGATATTATTTGCGTGAATTACAAAAGTCGTTGATTAAAACAGTTTTTTGGGAGATAATTACCAAATTATGCGGTGGGGGGGGAAGGAGTAACAGGAATGCGTCAAATCTTATCACGTCTTTTAATTATTAGCTGATGGATGATTAAAGAGACCACGAAGCTTTGAGGCTATTTGAATGAGGATGTGACGTCACCAAGACCCGAATGATTTAGTAATCGCAGGACGCTTTGTAATCAGTTTTATAATATTTACCTCGGACTCTGCGAATCAGCCCAACAAAGCTTTTTAATTATTGCAAAGGTATGCATTTCGGAAGCTAACTCTCCTTTCATTTTTACCATGTTTTTATTAACTCGCTTTCTTGTTTGCTTGTTTGTGTGTTTGAGCATTTGGGATTTGGTACAGGTAGCCTTGATTCCAAGACTACCTGTACAAAGAGTAGGTCCAGGACTACGGGTAAGCTGGAGGTACAGTAGCCACCGCTTATAGTGATCAATGGTTATAAGAATCAACCGTTTATAAGAATCAATATCGCGAAAACAAAAACAAATGTATTATTTACATGTTAAAATTTTCGCTTTAAAGAATCAATCCACCGGTTTTAAGAATCAGTTTACACTCTTCGCTTTCCTTTCATTTTTCAAAAAAAGCAACTTAAACCCTCAAAAGGCACGAAGTTCTTTCTTTCTTTTTTTTTAAAGGAAGATTGATAAGATGGGGTGGAATAGAGTCGTAAAATTCATCCTTCTTTATTAGACATAACATACTAGTTTCCCCTTAAACGCTTTAGCACAACACTGTCCTATTAGCTTGATCCGGGGGCATCTTTACCCGTCCAGGTCCGATTTCACTTTTCTCCGCTGATAAACAAAAATAGGGACCCTTTTTTTCCCACCTCCCACATCCTGGTCGCGGCTTCCTGGACCCTGAAACACATAAATCTTCGGCGAAGTGTTCACTATCACTTAGGCAAACTTGACATTAGTAGTATTCAGCACGTTATCAAACCGTGAAACATAAGCTAGAAGGTGAATCTTCGTCTGAGACTATTGGTATTGAAAGAGGTATAAACAGCCTCCTGAAAACTTCATTACGTCAAACTACCATAGAAAACTTTTTCTTGCTCCCTTCCTGTAGTTGAAATGTTAAAACTGTTAAGCAGGTATGTGGTAACAAATATTGGATTTTTTTCTTCTCGTACTATAATCATGTGTATCTACTTATAGGTCTAGAAATTAAGTTGTATTTTTAAAATTATAAAAAATAATTTTAATAAAAGATAATTAACGTAAATTAAAGAGTATTTTATGGTAAAATATCTAATATATGTATATATAGGTGTGCGTGTGCCTGTCCAAAAACCTAAATTTCGGCTATAAGAATCAACCGCTTATAAGAATCAAAAACAGTAATAGCAAACGTGATTCTTATAAGCGGAAATCACTGTATATATTTTTATTCTAAGCTCCGCCCATTAGGTAGGCTTTTTGCCTTTTGTCACTCTGATTGGCTCATTTTTTTTTCTTCCTCGTCTTTATCGTTTCTTTCTAAGTAATAATCTGCATAATGTTCTTATCTTAAATATTTCCAGTGCGAGGTGTCATGGTCAAAAGAAATAACTTCGAGGCAAACGTTTTGAATTGAGAAGTAGTTTGCATCAGAAACTAATAATCTGATGTCTTACACAGTTACAGTGAAACTTACCTAGCCTGCCACCCAGGGCCCGATTTAGATAATTCTTGAATATAGGCACAACTCGGGATGGAGGCTCCCTAACACTGAAGTGGGCATAACATTTCCAAAATTGACACACAAAAAATAAATAATCATGAATAATTGTGAAAGTACCATTTTACCAAAAATCGGCTATTTGAAGCGTAGAAGGCTTGGACATTATCAAATAGCAAAAAGCGATACAACATATTAACTTTATCATTAAAACACCAATACAATGCAACCAGAAAAACTTATTAATTCCTTATATACACTATAACATACATATGATGAACTATACATATAACTATACATATGATGAACCAATCAATCAAATTTGAAAAGATGTATAAAAAAAATTGCTAAGTTTAAAAAAGATATTGAATTGGGAATTTTCTTTTTTTTTTCTTTTAAAATTAAAATTTTTTTTTTTTTTTTTGGGGGGGGGGCAACATTCAAAGGCCCTTAGGCTCGGGCCTACTGGGCCTAATGGAAAATCAGGGTTTGCTGCCACCCCACATTGTGTTCAGAACCGATTCAAGAGTCCATAGATTGAATGTCATGGAAGAAAGCTCTTTTCGATAGCCACTCCTCAAATCGAGCATCCTTTTCAGGAACCATTACTGACAGCCGTAAAGAAGTTTTACTGTGCAATTTCGTTATTTACAGACTTCATTTTGGTAAATGAGCGCAAACGCACACACACATACGTAATCATATTTCTCTACTATCAGTTTATTCACTTCAATCTAAACTAAAATCGAAGGAAAAAATATTTAAATATATTTTTTGTTTTGGTCCACGAGAAAATTCAAATATAAATTTTACTTTGTTCTTTAATACATTTCTGTGGCATTTCTGAAATTGCCCCTAAAAAAGTAGCGCACACTCTTCGAAATATATATATATATATATATATATATATATATATATATATATATATATAAAGAATTCCTTTAATTACTTCAGATTTGCTGAGATGGAAAAAAAATCAAATATGCGTGTCAAATTTAAACTTTGACGGGTGATTTTTTTCCCCTCTTGCGTTCTGGGAAATAAAGTTAAATGACGAAGACAAAAATCAACATAAACCAAGCAATTATATTCATTACAGAAAAAAGGGAGTCTATTTTAGCTCTGATTTCCCCAAAGATGGAAATGCAAGTTAATATTTACACGGGACGTATTTGCCTCTCGCATTACTTCTTTCATAAATAAATCAATTTATTTTGTTTCATCTACGCCGCGCATTTAATGGCAAGCCCCTAAGGACCAGCATTCATTTTGGGAAAGAATGTTTAAAGAGATTATAAGGTATTTAGCGACAAAAAACGGAATAAATATATTATATAGAAGAACATTTAAATGGATTAATTTAAAAAGGGATTAGGGGATACATTTGCGTTATTTTTGCTTGATTTTTCATTCCGATTGAGAGGTTTCTGTATTAATTAAAAACCCGATATTACTGGTTTCATAACACGAATAATATTATGAAAGGATAAGAAAAATTACGGGAATGCATATTTGTTTTCCGTGTTAGCTTCGTTTTCTGCAGTTCGTATATTTTTTAATCTCCCCGTTTTTAAAGCAAATAAAACATCTAATAAATGTTTATTCAAAAGTTTTCTCGCGTATTAAAAGTCACTATGAAGTAAATTAAAAAAAAGGCGAAATATTTTTAGTGTGAAATCAATAGAACTGAGCGAAATTTTAATTTAAGAGGGATAAATAAATGTGTTAATTGGGTTGCTTGCTAAATTTTTTTAGTCAGATAAAAGTAAATAAAGGGATTTAAATTTTATTAAACAGCAATGCAGGTAATATAATGCAAAAGAAATCTTTTTTAAAAGGCCTCCTAAAAT